>LR738712.1:88903675-88996979 GCA_902687465.1 Secale cereale
ACTCCCAGAGGGCCTCCAGGGTTCCTCCTGAACCGGTGGGTCAATGTACAAACTGAGCCAATCACTGGGACGCGGATTAGCCGACACTCCCAGAGGGCCTAGCCAATCACTGAACGTGGCATTATCCAACTTTTCAGAGGGCCGATAGAACTATGAAACTAATCCGATCACTGGGAGTAGATGATACCACTCCCAGAGGGCCTCCAGGGTTCCTCCTGAACCGGTGGGTCAATGTAAACCAATCACTGAACGTGGATTTATCCAACTTTTCAGAGGGTCTCCAGGGTTCCTCCTGAACCGGTGGGTAAATTGTGAAGCCTCCTCTCCTCGAACCGGATATGATCTCATGTTTTTTTAGAGAGTTTCATTGCTCCTTTGTGCATATGCCCTGCACAACCAGATAGACTGATCAAATCATCTTATTTTCTTAAAAAATAATATATAATAAGAGAAATAATATTGTAGATGGGTATCACCTGAGTGAATTTGAACCGGTATGTTGAATAGACCGGATCACAGGGTGGACGGTAAAACGACCGCAGTATCAGGGGCGGCTCAAACAATTAAACCGGCTGTGGGGTTGTAAACCGGTGTGGGGACGAACAAGCTGTCTTCCGTGTTGTAAACCGGTGCTGTCGCGTAAGACGGTCACGGCTTTGTAAATTGGCGCGGATGTGAGAGACGGCCAGGGCGTTGTAAACCGGCGCTTGAATCCGTGGAATAACGTCGATCACTTGTATCGAATAATGTTTGGCGTGCCTCCATCTTCGTGGTATAATACTATTTTATAATGAATAATTTTTCTGCATATAAAATACAACAGGGCGAGGTATTTTTGCTCGGATGAATTAGGTATTTAAAAATAAATAAGAAAGATAGCACCTGGATTTGTACGAACGACAGATGATCCGGCCGCAGTATTATAAGCCGGTGCGTACGGGCGATTTAATCATAGGCGCGGTCCCGGCAAGTTGATGCACACCGGGTCGTAAGGGCGGCGATTTGTGCGTGTCCATTGCAAAGGAATCCCCGCGGTGTTGGAGACCAGCGCGCGTGGGCGCGGACAGACGATTCGGCCGGCGTGTTGATGTAAACCGGACCGCGACATGTATGTTTGTAGAGCACCACAACACAACTGAGCGTGCACTCGTGTCATCACACCATCCTTTTTCTTCTAATAGTCGCCCTGCGAAAAATATTATATGCGAGAATAATCGTTGTCGGATAAATTAACATGTGCTGATAAAATACATAGGAAAAACAACACCTGGTATTTTTCATCGGGTCCGAAGTGAGACGCGGTGATGGCGGCTTGCAACAGACTCAGGTGGCTTAGAGTAAGACGCAGCAACGGCAGTGGTCGGTTCGGTCTGCGACTGCGTGGAGCTAGCAACCGCGACTCAATGCGTAAACATCGGTTGTCCACGTCTGTGCATACGCCTGCTCCCTTTTCCAAGTCGTGGCCGGTTTGGCCCACCTTTTCCTTTTTAATTCCTACTTGATCTCACCTTGTAAGGGAGGTATTTCCCATGCTTGAGAAAAGTAGTACTAGTAATAGTTTTGTCTTTTCCTAATAGTACTTTTCCCCACTTCAATAGTTTGATCTAGACACTGAGTCTGCAGTGCATCACGGGATTTTCCTTCCATATTCATTGAATCTCCTTGGCCGGATTAAATATCACCTCCAGCTTTTGTCTGTATTAGTGCAAGTGGCCCTTCATCTTTTTGGATTTAACTAGTCTCCACTACGATGCTATCTTTAGCCTTTCACAGATCAAACTTTGCTCGGTTGATGGTACGAGCCCGCTATACTCCCCTAAACAAAAAGCAACAACAGCACTGACTCCCTCGAAACTTGAAGTTGTCGGTCTCAGCTAAAAAGGTTGCAGCATGGGCGACTTGCGCGAGTAAACATATCAGATTAATTCCTACTTGATCATGGGTTGCTGTCCCTCTGCCGGATTGATCATGGGTTGTGGCGGAGGTGGATTCCGCTTGGAAACGAGAGGAGGTCGCGACGGCTTTTGAGGACAAGGCCGACTCGGAGGCTACGGCGGCTTTGGAGGACGAGGCCGACTCGGAGGCCGCGGCGGTTTTGGAGGACGAGGCCGACTCGGAGGCGACCGCCGGCGGCTCAATCCAGAAGTGACTGCGATTCCTTGAACCAGTGAGGACGAGGCCGATTCGTAGGATAGACCGGCGTCGGTGAGACGGACCAGCAAAACGAGGCTGCAGCAGCTAACCGAGCGGAAAAAAGACACATGGAGTCGGCGGCTTCTTGGCCGTGCAGAGCTGGCGACGCAACGAGTCACGGCGGAGTGGCGAGCCCTGGCGGCGGCTCAGCTACGGCATCTCAGGAGCGAACCCATTGCAAGTTGAGGCAGCTATAGATATAATGTGTTGGCGATGATTGTTTGTAGTACTGTCTCCTCATGCTGATGGACTGATGGATGTATTGTTTGTCTTCAAATCCAGAAGCAGCAGTACTAGTTTTTCCCATAAAGAAATTAGCACCATAGTACGAGCTGGTGCCATCTGGACTCAAAGCAAGATAACGGTGCCCGGGTCACAAAAACCTTGATCACCTCAGCGATTTGACGTTTCACGTGGGTACGGATGCCATCTCTTTTATACGCGCTGCCTCCCCTGTATAACACGGCAAGCAAACAATAAAGTACTCCGAGTGAATCTCGCTTTTGCCGGCTCGCACGGTCGCTCTGGCCGAAAACAACTTCCGTCGAACCGGCGGATTAAATCACTTTCGGCGGCACGCACGGAATGCCAGTTTCTTCCGATCTCAAACCTCTTACTGCCTGCTCCAAAATCAATCATGGTCATAAACCAATAGTTTTATCGGCTCTTTCTTCATCTGATGAATTCGCAAGCTCTCTCCATCCCTGAAGAAATCCCTCCAAGAACTCAACACCACCGTGCGCAGGCCCCACGGTGGGCGCCAACTGTCGCGGAATTAACACGTCAGATGTCCGGATCACGGACTTAGTGGTGAGGCACGCATCTATGTAGTAGCTTGAGAGGGGTTGAGCGGAATCGAGAGACGCGATGCAAGACACGGATTTAGACAGCTTCGGGCCCCGGGAAACATCATCCGGTAATAACCCTACGTGCTGTTTGAGGCTAGGTCTCATTATGATCCTCGTGGTGTCGCCGGTAAACCGGCTCTTTGTGTCTAACCCTAGAAACTTGTCTAAACCTCTCCTCTAAAACTTGTCTACTTGTGGCTTGTCTAAAACTTGTGAGAACTTGTCCTCTTTGGGGAGCCCTTCCCCTCCTTATATATGTTGAAGGGGCGGTTTACATGACTAGTCCTAGTAGGACTAGGATTGATCTATTACAAGGAGTCCTAGTCTTGCTTCCTTTGTAAGAGAATATTCCTTATGCTTTCTTCATAAACCGGCCCACAATTAATATGAACCGGCCTTCTGGGCCTTGGGCTTTGTCATCCATGATCCGCCTGCCGGGTTACCAACAACTTGCCAAATGTAAACCGTCTTAAGTAAAATGCGAAGTCCGGCCGGGTTATAATTCCGGCCGGTTCATACCGCGGGGTATATCCCCGACATCTCCCATTGCAAGAACTATAGATCTAGTAGGCCAAACCAAACCAATAATTCTAAGAGACTTGCAAGGATATTATAATCATACATAAAGAGTTCAGAGAAGAACCAGATATTTCTCATAGATAATCTTGATCATAAACCCACAATTCATCGGATCTCGACAAACACACCGCAAAAAGAGATTACATCGAATAGATCTCCTCGAAGACCGAGGAGAACTTTGTATTGACATCCAAAGAGAGAGAGAGAAGAAGCCATCTAGATACTAGCTATGGACCCGAAGGTCCGTGGTAAACTACTCACAACTCATGGTGAGGCGATGATGATGATGTAGAAGCACTCCGTGGAAGATCCCCCCTCTGACGGAGCTCCGGAACAGGCCCCAAGATGGGATCTCACGGGAACAGAAGGTTGCGGCGGTGGAACTAGGGTTTTCTCTATTGTTCTGATAGTTTGGGGGTACGTAGGTATATATAGGAGGAAGGAGGGCACCGGAGGCCAGAAGGGGTGCCCAGGAGGCAGGGGCGCGCTCCCCACCCTTGTGGATGCCACCTCAGCCCTATTCCGTGGTTCTCAAGTCTCACGTGCGTGATTTTCTCCAAAAATATCTTTCCCGAAGGTTTCATTCCATTTGGACTCCGTTTGATATTCCTTTTCTGTAAAACCCTGAAACAGGCAAAAAAACAGCAATCTGGACTGGGCCTTTGGGTTAGTAGATTAGTCACAAAAATAATATAAAGGTGTATAACAAAGCCCATTAAACATCTAAAACATCATAAATAATAGCATGGAACAATCAAAAATTATAGATACGTTGGAGACGTATTAGTCCACATTGGCGGGATGGTCCCAGCTCGATAGAGTCCAAGTCAGCTTGACGTAGCCAGTGTCGCCGCCCACGTACCTCCGAGGGGTAGTAATAGTGAGCACGCACCCGTACATTGGCCTCGTGTCAGTGTCAGTGTTAGCGGCGTCGCCCCTGATGCACACTACAGAGATGTTGCGGCGGCCTGCGCGGGCCTCGCCGGTGCCCACGATCAAGAGGAAGACACTGTCGTCCTCCTCCGAGACTAGCAGGCGGCGTTGATCCTCCAGCGACTCCGGCACGGTGAACGGGTAGCACGTCTCGTACTTGATGTTCTTCGCCAAGGGCCAGTAGTGATCTGTGAATTATAAAGACTTCAGGCTAATTGCGTTCTTCAACCGCGGTCCCGCCTATCTGACAGGTCACTGCAGTATGTGGATAAATCTGCACGTCCATCACAGGATCATACATCCTCCCTGGTTCTCTGATGCCATGGAACACAAGGGCTTCATTTACGCTGTCGACTCCTTCTATGGTTGGACGTATTGCTGGCCTACTCCAATCATCGCTACAAACGGCTGTTACAGCAGTATGTTACTTTCCTATGATATCATGATGGCTGGCTTATATTACTGTCAACATTTAATAAAAAATATCCATGCTCATAACATGTTGTTCTTAAGATTGACTACATCAAGAGCCCTTTTTTATTTGACTCCAACTTTTTTTAGGGTTATTTGACTCCAACTTGATATGATGTTGTAGACCGCCTGGTGTCCCTACCCTTCCTAATCCCAGAACCTTTCGAAGAAAAGCGGCATGGCAGTTGCAGGTGGTTCCTGGCTCGATCAGACGACGGCGAACGATTGATGATCGTTCGCACGTACTGGACGTGTTGTTTCATGGAATAAAATCACAGTCACTGCAAGGTCTTTGAGCATGATCCCAGCTTCTCTGGGCCTTCAGGAATTTTTGACTGGAGGTTGGTAAGTAGCCTTGGTACACGCTCTCTGTTTGTCGGACTGAATTATCCGATTAACTAGGAGATAACCGACGACAAGGATCATGATGGCAGCGCGGTTTCGTTCATCAGGCAAAACTGTGTGTACACAGCGTACCATTCGTCTCCGCATGCACCATACCCTGATATGTGTCGCCACGCTCTGCAGCCCAAAGTAGGAGAGAGGGTCGCAAGTATCAGACTTCGACCTGTTGGCTGGAGTTTCCCCCGTCAGGCACCCATCTGGTTCAAGCCGTCAGCCAATCTCCACAACTTAATAAATAGTAACGTCTAACTGAGCCAGTTAGTTAGATGCGTACACTTGTGTAGTAGGATCTTTATTTAGTTTGATGGATACACTTGTTCTTTTTTGGTAGCCCTTCTGCAATGATGGCTGATGTTTGGTTTGGAAGAGAGAGCTGCGTATTCACTCTTCTGGCCTGCTTACTGCTTCTGTTGCACCCCCAGCCTTTGTTGTTGTTGATGCTGCTTTCAATGTACAATCAGTAGTATATTTCGTCTGTTGGTTTAATAAATGTGTTGTTAGAACGACAAACACAATGTTTTGGAAGTCGTTGCACGGTTCGATCCTTTAGTGCCCCGTACCGTACGTAGTGCATACTATTTTTCATATGGAACACATTTTCCACTTGTTGATAACATGCAGCCCACTGATGAAGGCCCAATAGAGAAGCCCATAATTAACTAGAAGTGAGGCTCTTACATGAATCTGGCCCAGGTACATGCTCATGGTCCCCTAAACATAAATAAGTAAATAAATAAATAAAGCTAAATGCTCATGCACCAGTTCTTTAAATTCACGATTTAACAGGACGATATTATTTCCTATGATAGTGTCGTTACATTCAGTCGATATTATTCTTCGGCAAAGATAGCGACCAGTCTTCTTTCTCCCAGCATTTTCTTCCTGCAACCAGCGGACCCATGCAAATCATAGTCAACGTCGTAAATAGATCCAGACCATTTTTATTTTTCAATAAGAATGTCCAATCCAGCCCAGCACATTGGCGACAACACTTTATCCTCCGCCTTGGTGCGCTCGCCGCAATGCCGCCGTCCGGCCCTGTCAACATAGTTTTTTTTTTGAAACGGTCCCTATCAACATAGTGAATCGGGAGAGGAATGTAGTTGTGAGTATGACAGTACGGACCCACCAGGTCCACTCCCGAACACATTGATGATGGAGTGTAGTAATTCGGAGGAGCAGGCTATAAACTAGGTTGTGCGGTCTCTGTGGCCCGTCTAACAACATGACCAGCCCAGCAGTTTTTTCTTTGGGAAAATAGGTAGCCCGGTATTTCTTTTTGAAGAATACCAAAGCTAGGCCTATTTGTTTTCTCCGACTTACTGGGCTACAAATCTTTCAAGACGAGGAGGGATGCATTCCGGCCTGGCCAAACAGTATGGTTAGTGTCTGTTAAAATTAATGTCAAAAGGGCTTGAAAATTCCAGAAAAATTATAGCAAATGGGATATTAGTTTCTTTTTTTCTTTTTGTTCTTCACTGATATCTTATACGGATTTCATTGGATTTAACATGACATAGTGTTAATTTATTTTTAAATTTGTCTTAGTATGGCTACTAATTTTTGGATTAAGAATATTTTGTTCGCCAGCAAAAATTTGCGAATTTTCAAAATTTTCCATATATTTAGTTAATTTTTTTGACCCTCGTACTGACCAGAAAATGGGTAGCAATTTGAAAAATGGAAAATGGGCTGCAATAAATTCCATATGAATTAGAAAATGAGTAAAAATTATAAAAATTCTAGCAAATGGGATGTACACGCCACAGATTTCGAGGCTGACTTGTTTACGCAAGGCTTTGTCAGTCAACACACGATTCTAGCAGCAGTGACTATTGGATGTCCATCCAACGGCCGACGTGCTTCTTCAATCTCTGATCTTCCTGCTCCAGCCGCCTAAACTAGCGCCGGCGGGACTGCCTGCTGATACGTCTCAAACGTATCTACTTTTCCAAACACTTTTGATATTGTTTTGACCTCATTCTTGCATGATTTGGACTAAACTAACCCGGACTAACGCTGTTTTCAGCAGAGCTGCCTGTATGGTTTATTTGTGTGCAGGAAAACAGATTTTTAAGCATCTCAGAAAAATCCACGAAAAATCCACGCACCCGAAGAAACAAAATGCCAGAAGTGGGGCCAGAGGGGGGCCAGGGGGTGCCCAGGCGCCCTGTGGGCGCCCCCCCCCTGGGCACGCCGGGGGGCGCCTGGGTGGGCCCCACACCCCCTGGTGCCCTACTTTAGCCCGTATTTTTCCTCCTGACGCAGAAATCCCAGATCGGAAGTTCTTTTGCTGTTTTTCTTCCCGGAGCCGCCGCCACCCTCTGTTCTTCTTCGGGAGGGCTAATCTGGAGGCTGATTTGGCCTTCGGAGAGGGGAGATCGTCGCCATCGTCATCATCATCACCACTCCATCATCCCTCCATGACTTCCCCCTTCATGTGTGAGTAATTCCCTTGCTGTAGGCGAAGGGGATGGTAGGGATTGGATGAGGTAGATCATGTAATAGTTCGTCAGATTGTTGGGGGCATGTTGCCTATCATCTAGTATGGTGTTTATCATCTTTGCTACAACTTGTTATTCTTAATGCTTGACACTTAGGGCCCGAGTGCCATGATTTCAGATCTGAACCATATGTGTTTGCATGAATATATTTGAGTTCTTGATCCTATCTATGAGTTGTATGCACCTGTTACGGTTCGGAACCGGCGATCCCAAAAGTGACAGCTTGGGACACCAAAGGGGATGGTCCGTAGTTTGAGGATTACATGTATCCATTGAGTTCATTGCTTTGTTCCGGTGCTCTTTGACAGGAGCACCTTAATATCCATTAGTTCCTTTTGGCCCCGTTCGTAGCGGGATGGTAGGACAAAAGATGTTGTGCAAGTTCTTATTGCAAGCACGTACAACTACCTACGGGATACATGCCTAATGTTTGATATTTGCCTAGATGATCATTACTTTTCCGTGTGCCGTGCCCCAAGTTAGAATCTATCTCATCCATGCAGCGCCCAACCATCCATCTCCCTAGCCTATAGTATTTTAAACCTTGCCTGTCACTAGTTGCTACTTCTGCCATTTACTACTGCTATTTACTTTTGCTGTTTACTTTTACTATTACTATCGTCACTATCATATCACTGTTACCACTTATCTTTTGTTGCAAGTTAGTATATTTCAGGTGCGGTTGAATTGACAACTCAATTGTTAAAGCTTATAAATACTCTTTGGCTCCCCGTGTGTCGAATCAACAAATTGGGTTATTCTTACCCGCGAAGACTATCTCGATCCCTTACGGTTGAGGGTTATCAAGTACCGTTTTCTGGCGCCGTTGCCGGGGAGCATAGCAATATTTACAAGTCTACTTGAGGTATCCTACCTGCTGCACTTTATTCACTATGGGTAAGAAAGGTGACCCCAAGGTTCCGATCTTACTATCCACTACAAGAAGAGGTACTGCTCTGAGCACTAGTGCTACTCTTGATTCACCTTCTGTTATGAGTAAGTTTGCCTCACCACCACCACATGATGCTCCTACTGAATCTGTTATTATGTCTGATACTCTTGATGATGCTTCTACTACTTTTGATGATGATATTAGTTCGCTTGGTTATGCTCTTGAGAAACAAATTACTGCTGCTGCTGAAAAATATGGAATTGAACTTCCTGTTACTCGCTACCCTATTGGTGAAACTTATGATTATCCTGATTTGAGTAAACTCCAGGAGAGGCTCCTTGATGATGATTACTATATACTTGATGAAGATTTATGCAGGGAACTGACAGAGTTTGCCGGCTCTGACCCTGAAACTATTAAGAAAATATTTGAAAAACACTCTTTGAAAAACAAAACCGTTCCTAATCCTGAGTTTGCTACATCTCCTATATGCATTGATGATCCTGATTTTGATTTCTCTGTTGATCTTTCACTTATACCTATGGTTGAAGCTGACCCCTTTTATGGCAGAGAAAATGATGACGCTATTGCACACCTAACTAAACTTGGTGAGCTAGGTAGCCTGTTTACCACAGATGAGAAGATACGCTACTTTTATGTGACCAAGCTTCTTCCTTTCTCGTTGAAGGAAGGTGCTAAAGCATGGTATAATTCACTCCCATGCGGATCCATTAAGAGTCCTCAGGACTTAGCTCACTCTTTTGTTGATAAGTACTTTCCTGCTCATATGCAACATGCTGCTTTACAAAGAATTTATAATTCTAAACAGTTGCAGGATGAGTCCCTCCCTAAAGTTTGGGGGAGGTACTGCGGTTTGATTCGGGCTAGACCAGGACATGAAATTCCTAAGAATGAATTAATTGATATATTCTATGCTGGTCTAACTGATGAATCTAGGTCCTATTTGGACAGTTGTGCTGGTTGTATTTTCAGGAAAAGAACACCGGATGATGCGGAATATCTAATGGGCAGGATTGCCAAAAACCATGAAGATTGGTCCGTCCCTGAACCACCTCCACCAACAAAGAAGAGGGGCATGTTTGTTCTAAGCCCCGAGGATATGCAAGAAGCAAAGAAGTCTATTAAAGAGAAAGGTATTAAAGCTGAAGACGTGAAGAATCTACCCCCTATTGAGAAGCTGTGTGAGCCTACCACTCACCCTCCTATGGTAGAGGTACACTCTCTTTTAGATTTCAACGCAAGTGACATCCCTCATGGTAAGCCTCCTGATCAATGTTTAGATGAATTTGATAATTTTATTATGAAACAGAATCATTTTAATGAGAGGATAGAAAGTCAGTTGCATGATAATTCCCTTGCTATCAAAAAGCTGCTTGGTGTTTTAGATAGAACAGTTAATGATGTTCAATGTCTTGTGAAGCATTTTCATATGGTTCAAACTCAGCTCGATCAAATTTCTAATGTGCAAAGAGATTTGCTTGCTAACAATGCCAAACAAGATAAATTGCAGGCTTTTGGGATTAAGACCCGAGGAGGAACTAGTACTCAAGATCCTCTTTATCCAGAGGGACATCCGAAGAGAATCGAGCAAGATTCTCAAATGCAGGAAGAAGAAATTGTTGTCTCTCCAAATAAGAAGAAGAAACATAAAGAGACTGACAATTCTAATGATCCTATTGCAAATGAAGAGCCAGCTATTGATCCCAACAGTGTATCTATCTCCGATGCTGAGACTGAAGACGGTGTTGAACCTGAAGGTAATGATAATGAGAAGAATGATCCGCCTGAAGTTCGAGAAGAAGAAGCACCTCACAAACGTAAGAGGTACACTAAAGAAGACTTCATCGCAAGAAAACATGGGAAGGAGAAAGAACCATGGGTACAGAAACCCATGCCCTTTCCAGGTAAGTCCATCAAATCTAAAGAAGAAGAGCATTACAATAAGTTTTGTGAATGGATTAAACCTCTTTTTCTTCAAAATCTCTTTGACTGATGCTATTAAGTTACTTCCTTATTCAAAATATATGAAAGATATTGTCACTAACAAAAGAAAAGTTCCTAATGATGCAATATCTACTATGCTTGCTAACTATTCTTTCAGTGGAAAGATTCCTGAGAAGCTCGGTGATCCAGGTATACCCACCATCCCTTGCTCCATAAAGAATAATTATGTCAAAACTTCTTTATGTGATCTTGGAGCGGGAGTGAGTGTTATGCCTCTCTCTCTTTACGAGAGGCTTTGTTTAGAGAAACTAATTCCTACAGATATCTCCCTTCAGATGGCTGACAAGTCAACCGCTGTTCCGATAGGTATTTGTGAGGATGTTCCAGTTGAAGTTGCTAATTGTTTAATTCTTACTGATTTTGTTGTGCTTGACATGCCCGAGGATGGGAGCATGTCCATTATTCTTGGTAGACCTTTCCTTAACACCGCAGGTGCTATTATTGATTGCAACAAAGGGAAGGTTACCTTTCATGTGAATGATAAAGAACACACGGTATATTTTCCGAAGAAGACCGACAGGAGGCATGCCCTCAACTCTATAGAGAATATCGAGACCGTGAAAATTGGAGAATGGGACTGTCCACTACATGTGCCTCACAAATACAAAACTATCATGGTAGGGACAATGTCCATCAAGGTAAAAGTTCAGTGATTACTTCGTAGGAGGTGAGACTTTTTGCTCTATATATCGCTTGTTTGTTGGTAAGACTTGATCAACCTTACTAGTGAACGTGTTTTATATGGATAAAAAGTTGAGCTTTCTATGTTTTCATTTGTTTATAGTGTTGTCCTACTTGCTGTACCAAGTATCTATGTTTTTGAAGCTTCACAATACTACTAACTGCTTCAAGTTTTCAGAGAGTTTCGCAGCTTTTTGAACTTCGAAAAAATTTCAACGGTGAAGTTTTCAGAAAAATTCCAGAAAAATTATATTAAAAATTTCCACAACGGGAGAGACCCGGAAAGCCCTGGGGCCAGCCAGGGGGGACCACCAGTGGCCCAGGTGGCCAGCTGGCGCGGCCCAGCCCCTGGCCGCGCCCACAGGGCGCCTGGGGCCCACGGGACCCCCCTCCAGGTACTTCTTCTTCCCCTCTCTCCCTCTTTTTCCAGAAACCCGAGTTCTGGTCTTTTTCTTGTTGTTCTTGCTGTTCTTGGGGGCGATTCTTCGATCTCTCTCTACAGCCCATCATTTGAGCTGAAATTTTGAGCAAATACTCCCTGGTATGTGACTCCTCCACCCCTCCAATTATATTTTTGATTGGTGGCCTCATTTGTGAGTATTTAGTAGTTCTTGGTGCTGTAGAGATGAGCTTGCATGCATGTGTAGAAAGTTGTTTTCCAAGTTTTGATGCAAGTTTATGCCTTGGGCAAGTGAGTTGAGTAGTTTGCCTTAGCTCACTTTGTTTTAATCCTCGTCTTTGAAAATTGTAAAAAAATCAGAAATGAGTTTGTTAGGAAGGGCAAAAGGATGGCTTGAGAAGAGGAGGCCCGCACACTCCGATCGAGTCACTAGAGCCGCAGCTTCACCATCGACTGCTAGGGTGATCTATAATGAAGATCATGTGCCCCTGGAGTTGTTGGAAGACACAAGTCCAGCACGTGCGATGACATTTCCATGTGATGAATTCATGGAAGCTGCGGGAATCAAGGATGAGTTTTATAATCTTTGTGCTAATGCAGGTTTGACACGACTCGTCACGAGCCGTGTTACTCAGTATCAGAAACTCACCTCCGGTTTCTTTAACAGTTTTAGATATAATCCTGATTCAGGTGCTATTGACTTTAAAATTTATAATGATCTTATCACCATGACTCTGGGAAATTTTTGTGAAGTAATAGGTGTGCCGAACGTTGGGAGGACAGCAAGGATGGCCACTCAGCCCTCCGAGCTGAAAACCGTCATCAACTCTCTCTGCAGCATGGGTACGAGGGATATTCATCGGTCGAAGATCTCCAGTATCTTGTTTCCTCACCTCAGGTATTTTGCATATAATATTGCTAGAGGGGTGTTAGCTCGTGACAACAGGAGCAACATTTCTGCTCCGGATATTGCTATCCTGGTAGCAGCCCTCTCAGGGAGGTCTGATTATAATATTGGTACCTTAATTGCTCGACGCCTTGCTATGAACGGTAACAAGGGGGACTTATATGGTGGCATTTATGCCACGCTTATCTTAGAGCATCTTGGAGGCACCCCACACCCTGATGATACTCCTTTTACTTATTTAAGCTTTGATCTTGCTGCTATGAAAAGGCATAAGTTTGTTACCATGGGTTCTGAGCTTGATAACCTTGTTTATATCTTGCGTTTCGGAACTACCGCGGAATGCGAGATCCGTCTACCTGCACCTCTTTTGTTTGATTTTTCTCGCAGGAACGGATGGTCCTTTGATGTTGTCCAGTTCGATGAGTTCATGGTCCAGCATCAGTTCCATAACCCCATGGAGGGGGTTGTGCCCGACGAGGAGAGGCACGGTGAGATACCACATTTTCAGGATGAGACCGCCACCGAGTTTGGTGAAGGGTCTTCCTCTGTTTGGCGCTCGGAACCTTCCTCGTGGGAGACTCCGAGGAGTTCGGTGTACGCGCCATCATCCTTCTACGACCCTTGGTCTCACCACCATACCCCTGGAGCAGGAGGCTCCTCGGGGCAGTAGCTGCTAACCAACTTAGGCCAAAAGCCTAAGCTTGGGGGAGTATGTGCCCTTCTCACTTTTCCATTGTATTATCCGTTTTATTCGCTTTGATCTTTTCAAAGTTTTTGCCCGTTCTTCTTTACTTCTCTCTTTGCAAAAACAACAAAAAGATTTTCTCTTTCTTTTGCTTTTATTCAACCTTTGAAAAAACCAAAAAGATTTCCTTTTTCTCTTTAGTTTGCTTTGTTTTCAGAGATCAGCTCGAGTCCGTGATGGCATTTGATTATATTTCCTACGTTCGATCGTGCAAGTGACAAGCAGTAATGACGAAGATCGACCGAAAGAAAGCAACAAGGAAGACCGGTATGAACTCTTATTGTTTCTACTTTTGTAGATATGCCTGTACTTATGATCTAGAGACCAGCTTGTAGCGACATAGTGCTATGTTTACAATGCTCTTCCAGTGGTTCATGCTTTCCTTGTGGCTAGTCTCGAATAACTAGAGTATATAATGTGTTATTGAAATGATCTACATGCATCGCACTGTTCATAGTCTGGCATACTAGGGTGGTATTTCCCTTTAGAGAATTTTTGGATTGACTTGGCACATGCTTACACATGTTTAAGACTAAAAAGTCTACTTTGCCTTGATGATCTTTGAGTTTTAGAATAGTTATATCACTTTCATGCCCGATTCAATGTTGCTTTGTCGCTCTGCATGATTATGACCGTTATTGCTCTCTGGTTGGTCGCTTCCCAGTCTTTTGCTAAACCTCCACCCGTACTAAGCGGAATGACTGCTTGTGCATCCAAAACCTTTAAACCTGTTACGCCATATGAGTCCACTATACCTTCCTATACATGGTATTTACCTGCCATTCCTAACGAAGACTTTCGTGTACCATCTCGAAATTAATCAAAAGCATTTCTCTTTTTGTGCCTATGTTTTAGCTCATGAGGAAGTAGTAGTTAATTCATGATCTCTTTAAGTTGGACAAGTTTCACCCCTGGATTGCATGTATAATGTGCGAACCCCTAATATGAAAAGGAACTGGCATTGAGTGCGCCCGGCTCGAAAAGATAAATATAATAAACAAACCCTCCTTCACGCTTTGTTCATGAGAAATCAGAAAACTTGGCAGTGATAAACAAAGGAGATTAAGAGGATGTGATCGTCCTCATGCGGGAGCCGTTCCTCGAGACTTGTCTAGCTTAAAAAGTGATTGAGTTATCTGCTAGCATTCGTTGACGAAATATGCACCTCTCAAAAACATATTTACTTCTGTTTTTAAAACCAAGAGCTCTGGTACATGTTTAGTTTTTGTTTCCGATCACGGGTTTTCAACTTTGCCAATAAAAGCCACGGTTCAAGAGTCTCATCTTCTTTCTTCAAAGCACCGACTAGGAGAGCATAATTGTCATTCTGAGTGTAATGTGCATTGTCCCAAAGTATTACGTTGTCTTCTGCATACTTGTGATATGATTTATTCTGAAATTCTTAGTTCTAGTCTCCTTTAAAACTCTGGAGGAGTCTCTGCATTTACGTTTTGCTTCACTCATGGAGGCTAGCGAGATACCACCTTAATATGCTCAAGCTATGTGCAATGTGATCTTGTCTTGATTTTCGGTAATATATTGTTTACTCTTGATTATTTGTGACTGATCACTTGAAAGAAGGATTGCTCCTTGCATTGTTCTCATAAGTACTTTTTTAATACTTGCTGAACTCTTTTCGTAGTACATGCTTATATACATCTAATGAAGCAAAAGAGTTTGTCAAAGTTTTCTTTGTCGCGTCCAGTTCGTTGAACTGAATTGCTTGAGGACAAGCAATATGCTAAGCTTGGGGGAGTTGATACGTCTCAAACGTATCTACTTTTCCAAACACTTTTGATATTGTTTTGACCTCATTCTTGCATGATTTGGACTAAACTAACCCGGACTAACGTTGTTTTCAGCAGAGCTGCCTGTATGGTTTATTTGTGTGCAGGAAAACGGATTTTTAAGCATCTCAGAAAAATCCACGAAAAATCCACGCACCCGAAGAAACAAAATGCCAGAAGTGGAGCCAGAGGGGGGCCAGGGGGTGCCCAGGCGCCCTGTGGGCGCCCCCCCCCCCCTGGGCCGCGCCGGGGGTGCGCCTGGGTGGGCCCCACACCCCCTGGTGCCCTACTTTAGCCCGTATTTTTCCTCCCAACGCAGAAATCCCAGATCGGAAGTTCTTTCGCTGTTTTTCGTCGCGGAGCCGCCGCCACCCTCTGTTCTTCTTCGGGAGGGCTAATCTGGAGGCTGATTTGGCCTCCGGAGAGGGGAGATCGTCGCCATCGTCATCACCATCACCACTCCATCATCCCTCCATGACTTCCCCCTTCATGTGTGAGTAATTCCCTTGCTGTAGGCGAAGGGGATGGTAGGGATTGGATGAGTTAGATCATGTAATAGTTCGTCAGATTGTTGGGGGCATGTTGCCTATCATCCAGTATGGTGTTTATCATCTTTGCTACAACTTGTTATTCTTAATGCTTGACACTTAGGGCACGAGTGCCATGATTTCAGATCTGAACCATATGTGTTTGCATGAATATATTTGAGTTCTTGATCCTATCTATGAGTTGTATGCACCTGTTACGGTTCGGAACCGGTGATCCCAAAAGTGACAGCTTGGGACACCAAAGGGGATGGTCCGTAGTTTGAGGATTACATGTATCCATTGAGTTCATTGCTTTGTTCCGGTGCTCTTTGACAGGAGCACCTTAATATCCATTAGTTCCTTTTGGCCCCGTTCGTAGCGGGATGGTAGGACAAAAGATGTTGTGCAAGTTCTTATTGCAAGCACGTACAACTACCTACGGGATACATGCCTAATGTTTGATATTTGCCTAGATGATCATTACTTTTCTGTGTGCCATGCCCCAAGTTAGAATCTATCTCATCCATGCAGCGCCCAACCATCCATCTCCCTAGCCTACAGTATTTTAAACCTTGCCTATCACTAGTTGCTACTTCTGCCATTTACTACTGCTATTTACTTTTGCTGTTTACTTTTACTATTACTATCATCACTATCATATCACTGTTACCACTTATCTTTTGTTGCAAGTTAGTATATTTCAGGTGCGGTTGAATTGACAACTCAACTGTTAAAGCTTATAAATACTCTTTGGCTCCCCGTGTGTCGAATCAATAAATTGGGTTATTCTTACCCGCGAAGACTATCTCGATCCCTTACAGTTGAGGGTTATCACCTGCTCCCTCCTCTTGTGGCCCGCTGTGATGTCGCGCCGGCTTCCCCGGCCCACCCTACTCCCTTCGTCGGCCTGGCCGCACACAATCAACTGCCTCCTTATTACGCAAAAAAAAATGATTCCTCTCACTGACATCTGGGTCGCACTGGTTGGGAGGCTGACCTGTGGGCCTACTAAGTTGGCGCGTACGCATGGCTTGTCAACTTAGTCAACAAACGATTCTAGTAGCAGTAACCATTGGATTTGAATCGAACGGTCATGCTGCTTCTTCAATCGCTACTCTTCTTGAACCAGCCGCCCAAACCAGCGCCGGCGAGACCGCCTGCTCCTACCACCAGTGGCCGGTTGTGCTGCCGTTGAGGCCTCATCGCCCCCTACTACTCCCACCGCTAGCCAGGCCCTGCTGCGACGGCAGCCTTACACCGCAGCCGAACCAGTGAACCCTCGTACTCCTCTCCGCATGGGCATCCACTGTCGCGTCTTCCCTGGCTCCGCGTCATCCCCTTCCTAGGCCTCGCCGTCGTCCACCGCCTTGGTGCTCTCGGCGCGGCTTGGTCAATGTGGTCAACGAACGACTTCCATCGGAGGAGTATTGTACGTGGAGAGGCTGACAGCTGGGTCCACGGCCACAGCCCAGTTTTTTTGTGATTTGCCAAGTAAGTCGCTTTGTCAGGCCTGTTGAGCTGTAAATCTTTCAAGACGAGGAGAGCTTTCATTCGGCTGGCCGAGAAAATGGCCTATGAGTAATGAGAAATGGGTTGTACATTTTTAAAACACATCAAACCGGCAATTAGTTTCAAATTTCTTTTTTCATTTCGAGATTTAAATTGCATTGATTTTTATGCGTGGACAATTTGTTTGATTCTATATTGATATATATTTCTTTTGGAAATCAGTTTGAACGTGGCTTGAAATTTCAGGATTAAAAATAGTTCGGACCGCATCGAAATATGCAAAATTTTGTATAATTTTTTACCCGTGGACACAATATGCGCTGTAATGCTAACAAAAAGAATATGGGCTCTAAATAACCTTAAGAATTAGCAAATGGACTGTAAATTATTAGAAATAATGGCAGATGGGTTGTATGATGTTTTCCGTAGATTTGAGGCTTTCCTAAAAAAAGGTTGACACACAAGCAATGACTGTTGGATGTCCATCCTACGGCCATCGTGCATCTTCAATCTTTGCTCTTCCTGCTCCGGCCGCTCAAACAAGCGCCGGCGGGACTGCCTGCTCTCTCCTCCCCGCGGCCGGCTGTGCTGTCGCGCAGGCCTCACCGCCCCACCGTCCTCCCATCGTTGGCCTAGCCATCCCTCTACTCACCCACACCTGCTGTTATTCTCTGGCGATGGCAGACGAACCAGTAAACCCTCGTACAGTCGTACTCGCCTCCGCGTGGGAAACAACTACTGAGTCTTCCCTGGCTCCGTGTCGTTCCCTTCCTAGGCCTCGCCGTCGTCCACCGCCCTGGTGCTCTCGGCGCGGCCTGGTCAACGTGGTCAACGACCGACATGCATCTGAAGTGGACTGTATGTGGAGAGGCTGACAGCTGGGTCCAGGGCCGCACGCAAGGAAATGCCTCCTTATTACGCGCAAAATAATGATTCCTCCACCTGACATCTGGGACCCACCGAAAGGGCCTCTGTATTTCGGAAAAAAATGTTACCGCTGCTGACAGCTCGGACCCACCAGCTATATCTTCGCACGCAAGGAAGTGCCTCCTTATTACGCACAAAAAAATGAATACTCCCCCTGCTAGCTGGGACCCAGTATAGTGGGAGGCTGACTTGTGGGCCTACTAAGTTGACGGGGGCGGAGGGCTTTGTCAACTTACTCAATATGCATGATTATAGCTCCAGTGACCGTACGATGTCGATCCAACGGCCGTAGTGCTTCTTCAACCTCTAGTCTTCTTGCTCCAGCCGCCCAAACCAGCGCCGGTCGGGCCTCGTGCTCCTGCCTCCCGTGGCCGGCTGCGATGGCGCGGAGGCCTCACCGCCCCTACTACTCCCACCGCTGGCCACGCCATCTCTCTACTCACCCACACCCCCTGTTATTCTGCGGCGACGGCAACCTCACACCGCAGCCGAACCAGTGAACCCTCGTACTCCTCTCCGCGTGGGCATCCACTTCCGCGTCTTCCTTGGCTCCGCGTCGTCCCCTTCCTAGGCCACGCCGTTGTCCACCGCCTTGGTGCTCTCGGCGCGGCGTGGTCAATGTGGTCAACGACTGACTTCCAACGGAAGAGTACTGTATGTGGAGAGGCTGACAGCTGGGTCCACGGCCGCAGCAAGGAAGTGCCTCCTTGTTACGAGCAAAATAGTTATTCCTCCACCTCACAGCGGGGACCCACCGGACGGGCCACCGTAGTTCGTGAAAAAATGTTTCCCCTTGACTGCGGGGACCCACCAGGTACATCTTCGCACGCAAGGAAGTGCGTTCGGACAAAAATAAAACGATTCGCCCCCCTGACTGCTGGGACCCACCAGCTACTTCTTCGCATGCAAGGAAGTGCCTGACAGTCGGGACCCACCTGGTCGAAGCGTACGTAGTGTTGTCATTCTGGTCGCGAACGTGTACGTACATACTGGTCGATGTAGAGGCGAGCACGTGTCGTAGTAGATGCGCGCACGTAGCATGTACATGTACGTACAGCGGGCATTGTGCAAGAAAGAAAATACAGCCACGTAAGTACATATGGGCAGGGTCTCGAACGCCTACTCGCGCATACGTACGGCCAGGGATTGTGTACATGGCTGGGTCAGAACGGAGAAACAGCGTCGTCGTCGTGTTCGTGGGGAGCCAACCGGCTTGGCCGGAATGGAATGTATCATCGTGTTCATCGGGAGGGCTTGGACGGAACAACCGATGGAAACGAGTCCTGGCGTACCGCAGAACGGAGGAAACGGCCTTGTGTTCGACCGGCCACGGTCGAAACGGGATCCTGTTCATCGGAAGGGGTCTGGCGTACCGCAAAACGGAGGAAACGAACCTCCTACAGTCGAAACGGGGGTCATGTTGATCGGGAGGGGTGTGGCGTATCGCAAAATGGAGGAAACGGACTTGTGTTGAAGCGCTACAGTCGAAACGGGGGTCATGTTCATCGGGAGGGGTGTGGCGTACCGCAAAACGGGACTCCACGAGATATTGTTCATCTCCACCATCGACCCCCTCCAGCCTCCACGGGCTACTGTTCATCTTCCGTCGACCTCCTTCAGCCTCCACCTGCGACTGTTCATCCACGGGCTCATGTTCATCCAGCCTCCACTGTGCGCTACTCCACCGGCTACTGTTCAACCAACCCTCTCCACGGGCTCCTATTCAACCACCCCTCCATGGGCTACTATTTATCCAGCCCTCCACCGTCTACTGTTCATCCAGCCATCCACGGGGTGGTCCTGCTCATCCTACCCGCCACGGGGTCCTATTCATCTAGCCCCAACCGGCTCGAACGATCGGGGTCATGTTCATCCAGAGGCAACACCACGGGGTCCTGTTCATCCACCCCCACCGGGAACTGTTCATCCAAACACCCCCAGCAACGCTCACTGTTCATCCAAAGGCAGCATCGATCGGCTTCAGTTAGCAGCAATAGCGAAGGAATCGCTCGATCGGGTTCAGTTAACAGCCATCAATCGATCGCTCGGGTTCAGTAACGCGTAGCCTGCAGTGCAATCGCTCTGGTTCAGTTAGAGCCCAACCTTGCTCGGGTTCAGTTAGAGCCCAACGCCTCGCACCCACGCGCGTGCGTGTACGAGAGAAACGTGCATCGCTCGGTCCCGACCACCCACCGTAACCGGGAACACTTCGATATTTTCCTCGTCCTCGCTTCTACCACGGTTTTTTGCGTCATGGATGGCCCAAAACATGTCATGCAGCTGCGTATCCGACCCACCCAGGACGAAAAGCCCATTTTCTATCATGATTTTTTGTCATAGAAGTAGGACCCCACTACATCTATGATGATATCGTGTTTTGTCACAATTATTGTCATAGAAGTGTCATAAGTATGACAGAAAAAAATTCGTTCGGCCCAAAATGTCACGGATGTGTATTTTTTTTGTAGTGCTTGGACAGGAAAAGCCGAGGACAATAGCAGCCCTAACTACACTCGTGACTCGCTTTTGTGCGGGTGAGGATAGCGGGTTAGCTCGTAGCAGTACCCATGACCCTGGAACATCTGAAGTCAGGGATGGCAATGGAAAGCCACGACGTAACAAAAACAAACGTCGAAATAATGCTGGAAGCCCCGATGATACAGCGGTAAACGCCGGATTCAGTGGCTCCAGACCCGGTCAATGGAAGATGCCATTTAAAGGCAACAGAGATGGTCCATCCAGTCAGGACAAAATAGTAGATAGGCCCTGCCAAATCCATGGCACCCCAGAGAAACCTGCAAACTACACTAACCGTAACTGTTGGCTATTCAAGCAGGCCGGCAAGCTCAATGCTGAACATAAGGGGAAGCAGCCTCGGAGCGAAGGCGAGGACGATGAGCCTTGCCAGCCAAATATAGGGGGACATAAGAAATTTCCACTGGAGGTTAAAACAGTGAACATGATATATGCCACTCATATCCCAAAGAGGGAGCGCAAGCGCGCACTCTGAGATGTCGACGCCGTTGAGCCTGTCGCCCCCAAATTCAGCCCATGGTTGGCCTGTTCGATCACTTTTGATCGCAGGGATCATCCGACTAGTATTCGTCATGGGGGTTCGGCTGCCCTAGTGCTCGAGCCAATAATCGATGGATACCATCTAACCTGAGTCCTCATGGACGGCGGCAGCAGTCTCAATCTGATTTATCAGGACACTGTCCGCAAGATGGGGATCGACCCATCAAGAATCAAGCCAAGCAATACAACCTTTACACGGGTGATACCGGGCATAGAAGCCCGCTGCACGGGCTCTATAACATTGGAGGTCGTATTCGGCTCTCCTGATAACTTTCGAAGCCAAGAGTTGATCTTCGACATAGCTCTGTTCCGAAGTGGCTATCATGCACTGCTCGGAAGAACGGCATTCGCCCACTTTAATGCAGTCCCGCATTATGCCTATTTAAAGCTTAAAATTCCCGGACCACGTGGCGTCATCACAGTCAATGGAAATATGGAGCGCTCTCTCCATACGGAGGAGGACACTGCGGCCTTAGCAGCCGAAGTCCAAAACGGGCTATTCAAGCCGGATAATCTATCAATAGCGGACATAACTAAACGTGTCCGACACACGCCTCACTGCAGCAGCTCAGATGAGCCTGAGCAGGATTGACAGTTACGCCCCCGTCGACTGCCCCATAAGGTGATAGCATATGCGCCTCGAGTACATAATTAGGCCTTAAAAATTCCTTGGGCAATGACCGGGGGCGCCTGCATAAATTCCATAGTTCGGCTAGACCCTATTCGGACTCTAAACTTATCTTTTTATATTTATTAAATGAACCAGACTTGTTATGGCCACACTAGATTAATTTTTCTTTCCCAGGTTTATTTTCTTTTCTTTTTACAGATGGCCATCATACTTTTACCCCTTCAAGGACACATTTCACAGGAGGAAACGGCGCAGAAGTGCAGCAGGGACCCGCACTAAGGTTTATTTTTAGATTAAGACCATGTGTAAACCTTTTTTTTCTCTTTCTTATTATATACCTTTTTGGCATGTCAAATGTCCAAAAAGGTTTTCGGCATTCTCTATAAGTTTGCGGCTCATCGTACCATAAAGGGGTATTAATAGAGCAGCTTGATTCGCATTATGTTCAGAGTTTTATTCACTCATCATAAATGTTCTCTTCCCACATCAGATTGCCATATGTGCCTTGTAAATAGGGTCTAAATACGAGGGGTTGTATTCAGCCCGGTATATGTGGAAAAGAACGAACACCTATAGGGAATGTTCGGCGTCCTGGACGTTTCCTTTATATGCATCAGTTCGGAATCATGTCTTGGGTCAATAGTTGGGTTGCCCAGCTCCTGTGCTTACCCCTACATTCCCGGTTGTTTGGCTAGGGTGTAAAGGGAGAACTACTGTGATTGTACTTCTGGATCGTCCGGTCAAGTACCTCAGTAGAGAAAGCCAAAGACTGGCCGTCATGATAGGCGAGAACCTGGTCTACAATCCGGTGACTTAGTTTTATACTACGATCGATAGAGATCTACCCCGTGTTATACGAAGGGTTGGTTTTTGCCCAACCAGGTGCAATTGGATGCCTTAAGTAAAGGAATATCATATCCGCACTAGGGGCTAGTACCTAGCCCCACATGTCAAGCTCCTACGACTAAGTGAAAGCAATAATGTCGCATAGTCTGATTGCCTGGTTTGCTCTGCATACACTGAAGGAAATATGCCCTAGAGGCAATAATAAAGATGTTATTTGTATTTCCTTATATCATGATAAATGTCTTTTATTCATGCTAGAATTGTATTAACCGGAAACTTAGTACATGTGTGGACACATAGACAAAACAGTATGTCCCTAGTATGCCTCTACTAGACTAGCTCATTGATCAAAGATGGTTATGTTTCCTAGCCATAGACATGAGTTGTCATTTGATCAACGGGATCACATCATTAGGAGAATGATGTGATGGACAAGACCCATCCGTTAGCATAGCACTATGATCGTTTAGTTTTTCTGCTATTGCTTTCTTCATGACTTATACATGTTCCTATGACTATGAGATTATGCAACTCCCGAATACCGTAGGAACACCTTGTGTGCTATCAAACGTCACAACGTAACTGGGTGATCATAAAGATGCTCTACAGGTGTCTCCGAAAGTATTCGTGGTGTTGGCATAGATCAAGATTAGGATTTGTCACTCCGAGTGTCGGAGAGGTATCTCTGGGCCCTCTCGGTAACACACATCACAATAAGCCTTGCAAGCAAAAGACTAATGAGTTAGTCACGAGATGATGTGATACGGAACGAGTAAAGAGACTTGCCGGTAACGAGATTGAACTAGGTATAGAGATACCGACGATCGAATCTCGGGCAAGTAACATACCGTTGACAAAAGGAACAACGTATGTTGTTATGCGGTTTGACCGATAAAAGATCTTCGTAGAATATGTAGGAGCCAATATGAACATCCAGGTTCCGCTATTGGTTATTGACCGGAGATGAGTCTCGGTCATGTCTACATAGTTCTCGAACCCGTAGGGTCCGCACGCTTAACGTTTGATGACGATCGGTATTATGAGTTTATGAGTATTGATGTACGGAAGGTAGTTCGGAGTCCCGGATGAGATCACGGACATGACGAGGAGTCTCGGAATGTCCGAGATATAAAGATTGATATATTGGACGGCTATATTCGGACACCGGAAGTATACCGGAAAAGTTTCGGATTTATCGGGATTGCCGGAGGGGGTTACCGGAACCCCCTACGAGAGGGGATGGTCCATAGTGGGCCTAAAGGGAAAGAGAGAGGCAGCCCAGAGGGCTGGCCGGCGCCCCCACCTAGGGTTCCTAGTTGGACTAGGATTGGGGGGGGGCCACCTCTCCTATTCCTTTCCCTCTTCTTCCTTTTGGTGAATCCTACTAGGAATAGGATTGCAATCCTATTCCTAGTAGGACTCCTTCCCTAGCCGCACCAGGAGGAGTTGGCCGGCCTCCCTCCCTTGCTCCTTTATATACGGGGGCAGGGGGCACCCAAATACACACAAGTTGAATTATTTTAGCCGTGTGCGGTGCCCCCCTCCACAGAATCACACCTCGGTCATACCGTCGCGAAGCTTAGGCGAAGCCCTGCGCCGGTGAACACATCATATCCGTCACCACGCCGTCGTGCTGACGAAACTCTCCCGTGAAGCTCAACTGGATCAAGAGCTCGTGGGACGTCATCAAGCTGAACGTGTGCTGAACGCGGAGGTGCCGTACGTTCGGTGCTTGATCGGTTGGATCGCGAAGAAGTTCGACAACATCAACCGCGTCACTTGACGCTTCCGCTCCCGGTCTACGAGGGTACGTAGACACACTCTTCCCTCTCGTTGCTATACATCTGGTAGATAGATCTTGCGTGATCGTAGGAAAATTTTAAAATACTACGTTCCCCAACAGTGGCATCATGAGCCAGGTCTATGCGTAGATGATATGCACGAGTAGAACACAATGAGTTGTGGACGATACTAGTCATACTGCTTACCAGCATGTCATACTTTGCTTCGGCGGTATTGTGAGATCAAGCGGCCCGGACCGACATTACGCGTACGCTTACGCGAGACTGGTTTCACCGTTACGAGCACTCATTGCTTAAAGGTGACTGGCGGGTGTCTGTCTCTCTCACTTTAGCTGAATCAAGTGTGGCTACGCCCGGTCCTTGTGAAGGTTAAAACAGCACATACTTGACGAAACATCGTTGTGGTTTTGTATGCGTAGGTAAGAACGGTTCTTGCTAAAGCCCGTAGCAGCCACGTAAAACTTGCAACAACAAAGTAGAGGACGTCTAACTTGTTTTTGCAGGGTATGTTGTGATGTGATATGGTCAAGACATGATGAGTTATACGATTTTGTATGAGATGATCATGTTTTGTAAAGTTATCGGCAACTGGCAGGAGCCATATGGTTGTCGCTTTATTGTATGAAATGCAATCGCCATGTAATTGCTTTACTTTATCACTAAGCGGTAGCGATAGTCGTAGAAGCAATAGTTGGCGAGACGACAACGATGCAACGATGAAGATCAAGGTGTCAAGCCGGTGACGAAGGTGATCATGACGGTGCTTTGAAGATGGAGATCAAAAGCACAAGATGATGATGGCCATATCATGTCACATTTTTTGATTGCATGTGATGTTTATCTTATTATGCTTCTTATTTTGCTTAGAACGACGGTAGCATTATAAGATGATCCCTTACTAAATTTCAAGGTATAAGTGTTCTCCCTAAGTATGCACCGTTGCGAAAGTTCGTCGTGCCGAGACACCACGTGATGATCGGGTGTGATAAGCTCTACGTTCAAATACAACGGGTGTAAGCCAGTTTTGCACACGCAGAATACTCAGGTTAAACTTGACGAGCCTAGCATATGCAGATATGGCCTCGGAACACTGGAGACCGAAAGGTCGAGCGTGAATCATATAGTAGATATGATCAACATAAGATGTTCACCATTGAAACTACTCCATCTCACGTGATGATCGGACATGGTTTAGTTGATTTGGATCACGTGATCATTTAGATGACCAGAGGGATGTCTATCTAAGTGGGAGTTCTTTAATTTAATATGATTAAATCGAACTTTAACATTATCATGAACTTAGTCCTGATAGTTTTTGCATATCTATGTTGTTGTAGATCAATGGCCCGTGCTACCGTTCCTTTGAATTTTAATGCATTCCTAGAGAAAGCTAAGTTGAAAGATGATGGTAGCAATTACACGGACTGGGTCCGTAACCTGAGGATTATCCTCATTGCTGCACCGAAAAATTATGTCCTTGAAGCACCGCTAGGTGACAAGCCCCCTCCCGCTAATGTAGACGCTTTGAACGTCTGGCAGTCGCGGTCTGATGACTACACGATAGTTCAGTGTGCCATGCTTTACGGCTTAGAACCGGGACATCAACGACGTTTTGAACGTCATGGACCATATGAGATGTTCCAGGAGTTGAAGTTAATATTTCAAGCAAATGCCCGAATTGAGAAATATGAGATTTCCAATAAGTTCTACAGCTGCAAGATGGAGGAGAATAGTTCTATCAGTGAACACTTACTCAGAATGTCTGGGTATTACAATCATATGACTCAACTTGGTTGCAAAGTTGACGAGGATAGTGTTATTGATAGAGTTCTTCAATCACTGCCACCAAGCTATAAAGGCTTCGTGATGAACTATAATATGCAAGGGATGCAAAAGACAATTCCCGAGCTCTTCGCCATGCTCAAAGCTGCGGAGGTAGAAATCAAAAAGGAGCATCAAGTGTTGATGGTTAACAAGACCACTAGTTTCAAGAAAAAGGGCAAGGGAAAGAAGGGGAACTTCAAAAAGAATAGCAAAACAGTTGCTACTTCCACGAAGAAACCCAAATCTGGAGCCAAGCCTGAAACTGAGTGCTTCTACTGCAAGGGGACTGGACACTAGAAACGGAACTGCCCCAAGTATTTGGCGGATAAGAAGGATGGCAAGGTGAACAAAGGTATATGTGATATACATGTTATTGATGTGTACCTTACTAATGTTCGTAGTAGTACCTGGGTATTCGATACCGGTTCGGTTGCTAATATTTGTAACTCGAAACAGGGACTACGGATTAAACGAAGATTGGCTAAGGACGAGGTGACGATGCGCGTGGGAAATGGTTCCAAAGTCGATGTGATCGCCGTCGGCACGCTACCTCTACATCTACCTTTGGGATTAGTATTAGACCTAAATAATTGTTATTTGGTGCCAGCGTTAAGCATGAACATTATATCTGGATCTTGTTTATTGCGAGACGGTTATTCATTCAAATCAGAGAATAATGGTTGTTCTATTTTTATGAATAATATCTTTTATGGTCATGCACCCTTGTGTGGTCTATTCTTATTGGATCTCGATTGTAGTGATACACATATTCATAATATTGAAACCAAAAGATGCAAGGTTAATAATTATAATGCAACTTATTTGTGGCACTGCCGTTTAGGTCATATTGGTGTAAAACGCATGAAGAAACTCCATAATGATGGACTTTTGGAATCACTTGATTATGAATCAGTTGGTGCTTGCGAACCATTCCTCATGGGCAAGATGACTAAAACTCCGTTCTCCGGAACTATGGAGCGAGCAACAGATTTGTTGGAAATCATACATACTGATGTATGTGGTCCAATGAGTGTTGAAGCTCGCGGCGGGTATCGTTATTTTCTGACCTTCACTGATGATTAGAGCAGATATGGGTATATCTACTTAATGAAACACAAGTCTGGAACATTTGAAAAGTTCAAAGAATTTCAGAGTGAAGTAGAGAATCATCGTAACAAGAAAATAAAGTTTCTACGATCTGATCGTGGAGGAGAATATTTGAGTTACGAGTTTGGTCTTCATTTGAAACAATGTGGAATAGTTTCACAACTCACGCCACCTGGAACACCACAGTGTAATGGTGTGTCCGAACGTCGTAACCGTACTTTATTAGATATGGTACGATCTATGATGTCTCTTACCGATTTACCACTATCGTTTTGGGGTTATGCTTTAGAGACAGCTGCATTCACGTTAAATAGGGCACCATCTAAATCCGTTGATACGACACCTTATGAACTATGGTTTGGCAAGAAACCAAAGTTGTCGTTTCTTAAAGTTTGGGGCTGCGATGCTTATGTGAAAAAGCTTCAACCTGATAAGCTCGAACCCAAGTCAGAGCAATGTGTCTTCATAGGATACCCAAAAGAGACTGTTGGGTACACCTTCTATCACAGATCCGAAGGCAAGATATTCGTTGCTAAGAATGGATCCTTTCTGGAAAAAGAGTTTCTCTCGAAAGAAGTGAGTGGGAGGAAAGTAGAACTTGATGAGGTAATTGTACCTTCTCCCGGATTGGAAAGTAGTACATCACAGAAAATTGTTCCAGTGATTCCTACACCAATCAGTGAGGAAGTTAATGATAATGATCATGAAACTTCGGATCAAGTTTCTTCTGAACGTCGTAGATCAACCAGAGTACGTTCCGCACCAGAGTGGTACGGCAACCCAGTTCTGGAAATCATGTTACTAGACCATGATGAACCTACGAACTATGAGGAAGCGATGATGAGCCCAGATTCCGCAAAATGGCTTGAAGCCATGAAATCTGAGATGGGATCCATGTATGAGAACAAAGTGTGGACTTTGGTTGACTTGCCCGATGATCGGCAGGCCATCGAAAATAAATGGATCTTCAAGAGGAAGACCGACGCAGACGGTAATGTTACTGTTTACAAAGCTCGACTTGTTGCAAAAGGTTTTCGACAAGTTCAAGGAGTTGACTACGATGAGACTTTCTCACCTGTAGCGATGCTTAAGTCTGTCCGAATCATGTTAGCAATTGCCGCATTCTATGATTATGAAATCTGGCAAATGGATGTCAAAACTGCATTCCTGAATGGATATCTCAAAGAAGAGTTGTATATGATGCAACCAGAAGGTTTTGTCAATCCAAAAGGTGCTAACAAAGTATGCAAACTCCAGCGAACCATATATGGACTGGTGCAAGCATCTCGGAGTTGGAATATACGCTTTGATGAGGTGATCAAAGCATATGGTTTTATACAGACTTTTGGAGAAGCCTGTATTTACAAGAAAGTGAGTGGGAGCTCTGTAGCATTTCTAATATTATATGTAGATGACATATTGTTGATTGGAAATGATATAGAATTTCTGGATAGCATAAAAGGATACTTGAATAAAAGTTTTTAAATGAAAGACCTCGGTGAAGCTGCTTATATATTAGGCATCAAGATCTATAGAGATAGATCAAGACGCTTAATTGGACTTTCACAAAGCACATACCTTGATAAGATTTTGAAGAAGTTCAAAATGGATCAGTCAAAGAAAGGGTTCTTGCCTGTATTACAAGGTGTGAAGTTGAGTAAGACTCAATGCCCGACCACTGCAGAAGATAGAGAGAAAATGAAAGTCATTCCCTATGCCTCAGCCATAGGATCTATCATGTATGCAATGCTGTGTACCAGGCCTGATGTGTGCCTTGCTATAAGTCTAGCAGGGAGGTACCAAAGTAATCGAGGAGTGGATCACTGGACAGCGGTCAAAAACATCCTGAAGTATATGAAAAGAACAAAGGATATGTTTCTGGTGTATGGAGGTGACAAAGAGCTCGTCGTAAACGGTTACGTCGATTCTAGCTTTGACACTGATCCGGATGACTCAAAGTCACAAACCGGATATGTATTTTTATTGAACGGTGGAGCTGTCAGTTGGTGCAGTTCCAAGCAGAGCGTCGTGGCGGGATCTACGTGTGAAGCGGAATACATAGCTGCTTCGGAAGCAGCGAATGAAGGAGTCTGGATGAAGGAGTTCATATCCGATCTAGGTATAATACCTAGTGCATCGGGTCCAATGAAAATCTTTTGTGACAACACTGGAGCCATAGCGTTGGCAAAGGAATCCAGGTTTCACAAGAGAACAAAGCACATCAAAAGACGCTTCAATTCCATCCGCGATCTAGTCAAGGAGGGAGACATAGAGATTTGCAAAATACATACGGATCTGAATGTTGCAGACCCGTTGACTAAGCCTCTTCCACGGGCAAAACATGATCAGCACCAAGACTCCATGGGTGTGAGGATCATCACTTTGTAATCTAGATTATTGACTCTAGTTCAAGTGGGAGACTGAAGGAAATATGCCCTAGAGGCAATAATAAAGATGTTATTTGTATTTCCTTATATCATGATAAATGTCTTTTATTCATGCTAGAATTGTATTAACCGGAAACTTAGTACATGTGTGGACACATAGACAAAACAGTATGTCCCTAGTATGCCTCTACTAGACTAGCTCATTGATCAAAGATGGTTATGTTTCCTAGCCATAGACATGAGTTGTCATTTGATCAACGGGATCACATCATTAGGAGAATGATGTGATGGACAAGACCCATCCGTTAGCATAGCACTATGATCGTTTAGTTTTTCTGCTATTGCTTTCTTCATGACTTATACATGTTCCTATGACTATGAGATTATGCAACTCCCGAATACCGTAGGAACACCTTGTGTGCTATCAAACGTCACAACGTAACTGGGTGATCATAAAGATGCTCTACAGGTGTCTCCGAAAGTATTCGTGGTGTTGGCATAGATCAAGATTAGGATTTGTCACTCCGAGTGTCGGAGAGGTATCTCTGGGCCCTCTCGGTAACACACATCACAATAAGCCTTGCAAGCAAAAGACTAATGAGTTAGTCACGAGATGATGTGATACGGAACGAGTAAAGAGACTTGCCGGTAACGAGATTGAACTAGGTATAGAGATACCGACGATCGAATCTCGGGCAAGTAACATACCGTTGATAAAAGGAACAACGTATGTTGTTATGCGGTCTGACCGATAAAAGATCTTCGTAGAATATGTAGGAGCCAATATGAACATCCAGGTTCCGCTATTGGTTATTGACCGGAGATGAGTCTCGGTCATGTCTACATAGTTCTCGAACCCGTAGGGTTCGCACGCTTAACGTTTGATGACGATCGGTATTATGAGTTTATGAGTATTGATGTACCGAAGGTAGTTCGGAGTCCCGGATGAGATCACGGACATGACGAGGAGTCTCGGAATGTCCGAGACATAAAGATTGATATATTGGACGGCTATATTCGGACACCGGAAGTATACCGGAAAAGTTTCGGATTTATCGGGATTGCCGGAGGGGGTTACCGGAGCCCCCTACGAGAGGGGATGGTCCATAGTGGGCCTAAAGGGAAAGAGAGAGGCAGCCCATAGGGCTGGCCTGTAATGCCCAGGATGGAGTTATACCTCCTACGTGTCGAGGCACGACTTAAAGGCATAAGTCCATCCTAGAATGATCTCAAGTCTGGTAATCTTTGCACAACTCATGTAAAAGAGGGGAAAGTAAACTGAAAATAGTTGGCTTACACTCGCCACGTCACAGAATTACAGTACAAGTCTCAAACATCATACATTAAGAGCACTACAACCCTCTAAGGGCAAAAGCCAAAAGTCAAAGTACCAAACTCAGATAAATAAACCACAGGCGGATCGAATCCTAGTAAGAGACTCCACTACTGATCGTCCGGGTAGCGCACGTAGTACCGACTACGCTCCTCGTCGTACTCCCAATCCAGCTCGGTGCCATCACCTGGATAGCTCACAGCTGGACCTGCATCTGGTGTGAAGTAACTGTGAGCCACAGAGGACTCAGCAATCCCGTCTCCGGGTAACAAGACTATCAAAGCCTTTGGGTGAGGAAAAAGGCTGAAGAAAAGAACAAGTCTGCAGCAGCAACTAGCATCTAGCTTACGCAAGTGAGAGCGAGAAGAGAAGGCATCGGCGAGAAGTGATCACGAAGTCATCCTAGCTACAAGCTCACAATCATAACCCCTCCGTGTTCAACTCCCGAATCCCTATTCGGAAATTGACAGTCACGGAACACACGCTGGTAGTGTATTAGTAACATTGTGTCAAGTTATCTACAACCGGAATTAACAAGCTCCCATCTGCCACATAACCGCGGGCACGGCTTTCGAAAGTTCAAACCCTGCAGGGGTGTTCCAACTTGACCCATTACAAGCCCACGATCCGCTGAGTCGCAACTCCAAAGTGGGAAGACCCGAGTATCCTCGGAATCCCGTGCTCAAGATATACCGAGCTAAGGTAAGGCTAATCCAGCAAATCCTCCCGGCGTGCCAACACCCTGATAGTAGCCGCGCGTATCTAGTCTCAGGCCACGACCGGATGAGCACAGCGTACAGTGGCCGAAATACCCAAGTTGCCAAGGGGGGCCCCGCACACGACTCTAGTTTGGACCAACACTCAAATCGAGCACTGGCCCAGGGGGGGTTGAATTAATTAAGCCTCGGGTTAATTACTCCCTCGGAAAGTTTTAGTTGTGTTAGGCGAATAGTACCAATGTTGGGACTTGCTGGAAAAGACTTAGCACTTAGCGGGTGATTTCAATTAAAGCATTTATATAGTGTGATATAACCCAACCAAACTTCAACATGAAGCAAGCATCTTCGAACTTCACCTGCAACTAGCAACGCTATAAGAAGGGCTGAGCGAAGCGTACTTAGCCAAGCAACGGTTTGCATAGGTAGGGTGGTTAAACATGGCAATTGGTTACAAGTAGGAGGCTGACAAGAAGAACATGGGCATCGAGGCAAAACTATAGATCGCGACTACTAGCAATAGGCAAAGATAGTAATGTTATCGGGGTTCGGTCATCTTGCCTGAAGAGAAGTCGTTCGGATCGTAAGAAGGGTCCTCGTGCTCAACCTCGTTGGAAACCTCGTGCTCAACTTCGTACCCGGTCTCAGCTTCCGGCTCTAAACAAAACAATCACACCAAGCACCAATCAACAAGATGCAATGCGCACTCGAAAAACATGAATGCATGATGGATGCACTAAGGATGCACATGGGGCACGGAAAATATCACTCAAGCAAAACACCTCAAAACAAGATAACATTCTGATATTATTAATCTACACAGAAAAACAACCAAGTTTGATATAAGACTCGCTGAAATCAGAGTTACGGGCTAAAAGTTATGCCCGAAACAAGATTTGAGCGAAAGCTGAAAATTACAGCAACATAGCATCTTTGGAGCTCAAAATAATTAAGCTACAGCACCCAAAAAGCATGGCAAAGGACATGAACACAAACTAGACATATAGCACAGCAACTAGGTCCAAAGTGCACCCCCAACGGAGTCACGGATCAATAGCAATGATCTTGGACATATTGAACTTTGCAATAAAATTCTGGCAGCAGAATTTTATTGAAACTTTAGAGCAAAAGATAAACATGCTACAGCCACTCAAATGGACATGTGAGGACATGAATGGAAAGACAACAATATATACTACAAGGAACAATCAAAAACCACCCCAAAACTAACATGCTTTGTCCTAGAACATCACACGAACATGGCATCGGAACGTTACAGATTTCAGACTTAGTGAAAAATCACTAAGTCCTAAAACAGCAATATCATCATAGCATATAAAAGAGCATGTTTAAGTCACCTCGAAACTAAACATGGCAAAGGGTAAGCACCTCCTCAAAGTGCACATGAAGGTGATCCCGAAACACACGAGCATGCACCATAGAGGTGAACACAACGATTACAACGAGCTCATCAAGATGGCATTTCATAACAAGTGAAAACACAACATGTGAACATGGCACTTTGCAAAGATGATAACAAGGCAAATATAAATCTACCATGCAACCTATCACAAGCAACACGTAGTTCGTGGCAAGACAAACACGTGGACATGTCATTTCCATCGTTTGGACAAACGAGCTAAAAGTTATCACATGTCAAAGGTGGCATGAAAATAACACATAACAGCAGTTTATAACATGATGCACTCTTGCAACAGCAAAACAAGTGTCAAGATGACATCTAACATGCATGACAACAACAGGTAAAACGTAGAGCAAGTCTCCACGAACGTCTGGACATGCTACACGCGCGAAACGGAGTTACACACAAAAAGTTATGCACGTTGGAAAACTGCATCAGACAACTAGATCTCAGGGACTTAAGGAAAAACGGAGCAACCTTGGTCAACGGAGTAGTCAACCCGGATCTGACGTGGATCGGGTCGGGGCTCGCGGATCGGGCCCCGGAAGCGGATCCGCGGCCTAGCGGGCTCCGGGCGCCGGATCCGGCCCGAAGCGGGTCGGGACCCGAAGGATCGGCGGCGGCGGCGGTTATCGAGCCCGCGCGGCGGCTCGCCTAGCTCGCCGGCGAGGGCGCAGTCCGGCGGAAGAGGCGGGGCCGGTGGCCTGGCGGCCCGGCGGCGAGCACGCGACGCGGAGGGTGGCGGGGCGCGCTCGGTCGGAGCGAGGAGAGGTGGAGGCGGCGCGTCGGACGGCGGCGGGAGGTCTGGCGGAGCTCGCCGGAGGCCGGCGGCGGCGGCGCTGAGGAGTGCGGCGGGCTGACGGCGCTGAGGAGCCGGGCGGGCGGACGGCGGGAGCCGGGCCCGGTCGCGGCCCGGGGCGGGCCCGATCTGGGCTTCGGCCGCGGAAGGGGAGGCTGGGAGGAGGCGAGGTGGCGCGGGCCAATGGGGAGCGGCCACATGGCGGCGGCGCTGAGGTGGCGCTCCCCTATTGGACGGGGTGAGGTGGCTGCGCGGCGGCGGACATGTCCGGCCCGGTCGGATGTGTCCGGCGCGGCGCGGAGAGAGGAGGGGCTAGGTTTCGTCCGAAAAAATGGACGTGGGGGACGTTTATATAGGCACAAGGAGCTAGGAGACTCCAAATGGAGCGCGGTTTTCGGCCACCGGATCAGATTTTGATGGCCTAGATGATAGAAGTGGTTAGGAGTGGATGGTGGGCTGTTGGAGGGGGTGTTTTGGGCCTCAAAGTGGAGGCACTTTGAGCCCACGAAAACAACTGTTGGAGGAGCAAACGGACTCGAAACGCGGCGAGATTTGACAGGCGGGAAACACACACCAAAACAACAACACACGACAAGTCTCGTGCCAAACCGGTAACGTTACACGCCCGAACAACAAAGTAGGCCTACGGGACGTCACGGACACGTGAGGGAGCTCCGGAACGCGAAACGGACAACGGGAAGAAACACGACGAACCGGATGCAACCCACAACACAAATGCAATGCAATGCACATGTCTACATGATATGAATGAAAGCCACACACTCACACAACAAAACGACGAAAGCCCGAAAGACAAAGAGCCCGAAAAGGAAAAAGATGAAGCCGGAGATAAATTATAAGCCCAAAAGGGAAAGTGTTACATCCGGGGCATTACAAACTCTCCTCTACTACAAAAAGATCTCGTCCCGAGATCTAGGACTGGAAAAAGGAAGGGTACTCGGAACGAAGATGATCTTCTCGTTCCCAGGTAGCTTCTCGGTCTGTGTGATGTGACCACTTGACTTTCAGAAACTTGATGGACTTGTTGCGAGTCTTGCATTCGGTTTCTTCGAGAATGGCAACTGGATGCTCTCGGTAGGAAAGGTCTTGTTGAAGATCAATCTCCTCAAACGGAATCATGCGCTCAGGTGCCTTGAAGCATTTGCGAAGCTGAGACACATGGAAGACATCATGAACATTTGCAAAGTTGGAAGGGAGCTCGAGCTGATAGGCTAGATCGCCTCTTTTGCCAAGAATCTTGAAAGGCCCGACGTATCTAGGAGCAAGTTTTCCTTTGATACCGAATCTTTGGGTTCCTTTCATCGGAGAAACTCGGAGATAGACATGATCACCGATGTCGAAAGCCAAATCATGATGCTTTCCATCATAGTAGCTCTTCTGACGCGACTGAGCGGCCTTGAGATTCTCACGTATGACTTTGCACATTTCTTCGGCTTCAGAGATCAAGTCATTGCCAAGGAGTTGGCGTTCACCCGTTTCAGACCAGTTGAGAGGGGTGCGGCACTTTCTGCCATAGAGAATTTCAAAAGGTGCTTTGCCTGCACTTGCTTGAAAGCTGTTGTTGTAAGAGAACTCGGCAAATGGAAGACAGTCTTCCCATTTCATGCCGAAGGAGATGACACAGGCTCTGAGCATATCTTCTAGGATCTGATTCACACGCTCGACTTGACCACTAGTCTGAGGGTGAAAGGCAGTGCTGAACCTGATCTTCGTGCCCATGGCGGACTGAAAGGAGTCCCAGAACCTTGATGTGAACAAGCTGCCACGGTCTGAGGATATCACTTGAGGAATGCCGTGTAGGGACACAATTCTGGAAGTGTACAGCTCTGCAAGTTGAGCTGCATTGATTGATTCTTTGACTGGAAGAAAGTGAGCGACTTTGGTAAGCTTGTCAATCACCACAAAGATAGCATCATTGCCTCGCTTGGATTTAGGAAAGCCAGTGACGAAGTCCATTTCAATGTGGTCGAAACTTCCACTCGGGGATAGGAAGAGGTTGGAGAAGACCGGCTGGACGTTGATGTTCTGCTTTCACTCTTCTGCATACATCACATTCGTTCACGAATTGGGCAATCTCCCTTTTCATGCGTGTCCACCAGTAAGATTGCTTGAGGTCTTGATACATCTTTGAACTGCCAGGATGAATGGAAAGGAGAGAATCATGAGCTTCTTCCATTATGAGCTTCCTGAGATCACCTTTGGGAACAACGAGTCTGTCCTCGAAGAACAAGGTATCTCTCTCATCAACACGGAAGCACTTGTATTTTGGAGTGCCCTTTGCAATCCCATGTTTCACCTTCTTCACCATGGTATCACTGAGCTGGGCCTCACGGACTTGATCTTCCAAGGTAGGAGCAATTTGGAGATTTGCAAGAAAACCCTGCGGAACAACTTGAAGGTTGAGCTTCCTGAAAGCTTCACAAAGCTCAGGCTGGTGTGGCTTGATAAGAAGGCTGTTGCAATATGCCTTTCTGCTCAAAGCATCTGCAATCACATTTGCCTTGCCTGGAGTGTACTCAATGCTGGGGTTGTACTCTTGGATCATCTCGACCCAACGAGTCTGGCGGAGGTTCAGATGCGGCTGTGTGAAGATGTACTTCAAGCTCTTGTGATCAGTGAAGATGTCGACCTTTCTGCCCAACAACAGATGTCTCCACGTAATCAGAGCATGTACCACAGCTGCTAGCTCGAGATCATGTGTGGGATAGTTCTTCTCACTGGGCTTGAGCTGCCGAGAAGTATATGCCACAATTTTCTTATCTTGCATAAGCACACCACCAAGGCCTTGAAGAGAAGCGTCACAGAACACTTCATAGGGCTTGGTTTCATCCGGAGGAGTCAGAACTGGAGCAGAGACAAGCTTCTCTTTGAGGGTTTTGAATGCCACTTCACATTCGGGAGACCAAAAGTATTTGACATTCTTCTGAAGCAGGTTGGAAAGAGGCTTGGCAATCTTGGAGAAGTTTTCAACAAATCTTCTGCAATAGCTGGCAAGACCCAGAAAACTGCGGAGCTGCTTGACGTTCTGAGGAGCTTCCCAGTTGACAATTGCTTCAACTTTCTCGGGATTAACCGCAATACCGTCAGCTGAGATGATGTGGCCCAGGTACAAAACCTTGTCGAGCCAAAACTCGCACTTGGAGAACTTGGCATAGAATTTATGCTCTCGGAGTCGATCAAGAACCAGTCGTAAGTGCTTTTCGTGATCTTCTTCATTCTTGGAAAACACCAGAATATCATCCAGATACACAAGCACGAACTCGCCAGTATAGGGGTTGAAGATGTAATGCATCATCCTTGAAAAGGTAGGAGGAGCATTGGCGAGACCGAAGGACATGACGGTATACTCATATGAACCGTAGCTCGTTCTGAAGGCCGTCTTGGGAATGTCTTCCTCGCGAATGCGAATTTGATGGTAGCCCATTCGGAGGTCAAGCTTAGAGAACACTTTAGCTCCTTTGAGCTGCTCAAAGAGTTCGTTGATGTTGGGGAGCGGATACTTGTTCTTAATCGTCTTCTTGTTCAATGGCCGGTAGTCAACACAGAGACGCTCCGTGCCATCTTTCTTCTTGACAAATAAGACACCACAGCCCCACGGAGATGTACTCGGTCTGATGAGACCCATACTCTCCTGCTTATCAAGCTGCTTCTTCAATTCCTTCAATTCATCCGGAGAGAGCTTGTAAGGACGCCGGCAAGCAGGTTCAGTGCCCGGCTCGAGTTCAATGACAAACTCCACCTGACGGTGTGGAGGCATGCCTGGAAGATCTTCTGGAAAGACGTCTTGATATTCGTTCACCACTGGAATTTGCTCTATGGCATTAATTTCGCCCTTATCATTAAGAGAGAAAAGCCGAATAGTATTATCCCTGGAGGCGAAGATAATCACATCTTCATCAGAATGAGTCAATTTGACTTCCTTTTGAGCACAATCAATGTGAGCATCGTGCTGAGAAAGCCAATCCATTCCGAGAATGAGGTCAATATCAGAATGACCAAGAACCACCGGATTAGCCAGAAATCGATAATCACCCATGCGGATAGAAACATTTGGAACAAAGTTGTTGGAGTTCATGAGCAAGCCCGGAGAAAGCACAGACATCGGACTCGGCAAAGCTTGCAATGGCATATCATGTGACAATGCAAAAGGTCTTGACATGAAAGAATGTGAAGCACCTGAATCGAACAAAACTTTAGCTGGAAAAGAGTTCACTGAGAGGTTACCCAAAATGACATCAGAAGAGTTCTCCGCTTCAGCTGCATTCATCAGATTGACCCTGGCAGACTTTGGATCATGCTTGACAATAGCTGAACTCACAGGTGGTGGAGGAGGAAGACGCTTCGGATTCGGACATCTGTTGGCATAATGACCCTTCTGGCCACACTTGTTGCACACCACTTCAGAGAGAGGACGGAAATGAGAGCCACTGGACTTGGAGCCTTGAGACTGAAACTGCTTCTTCGACTGGTTGCTTGGGTTGGGTGGGTGGGAGAAACCACGACCACTAGAGTTCTTGTTGTTGGAGTTGTTGAAGTTGCTGGAGTTGTTGTATGGAGCTCGAATCACTGGAGGAGGAGGAAGCCAGAATTTCTGTTGTTTCGCAGCCAACTGAGACGATGAGGAATAGTGAACAGCATCTCGAATCCTCTTCTTAGAAGCCTCCATCTTGAGCTGAGCTGCTTCTTGTTTCAAAGCCATGTTATAGAACTTATCGAATTCGTCTGGCTCGAACAAAGTGAGAGCAAGCTGAAGTTCATCTTTGAGACCTCCACGGAACTGATAGATTTTACTCTTTGCATCAGGAATGTCTTGCTTTGCATAACGAGCGAGGTTTTGGAACTTGACATTATACTGATAGACTGTCATGGAGCCCTGCTTGAGGTTGCGGAATTGCTCACGCATACCCTCGATGACACTTGTAGGAATGTGATGCGAGCGGAAATCCTTGCAGAAATTCTCCCAAGAGATCACTTGACCCGGCCTTGAGTCTTTGTACTGCTGCCACCAGTCAGCTGCTTGATCTTTCAGTTGGAAGGCTGCAAACTTCACATAGTCATCTTCTTTCACGTTACTGCACTCAAAATGCTTCTTTATGTCGGTCAACCAATCCTCAGCATCAAGAGGGTCGACACAGTAACTGAAAGCTTTAGGATTGTTAGCCAGGAACTGGTTGAGAGTAGCATGGTGCTGCTGGAAGAAGTTGCCTTGGTTCATTGGAACACCCTGATTAGCTTGATTAGCTTGCATAGCTTGCATTTGCTGCATCATCTGCATCATCAACTGAGTGTTCTGAGTAGTAGTCTGCATAATTGCTCTCCAAGCCTCAGGCGGAGGAGGAGGTGAAGGAGGATGCTCTGGGACCTCTTCCACCTCTGGGTTGGCGTTCGGAACCTTTTTCGAAGCCATCCTGTAAGAGATGACCACGAATCAGCAATTGATTGACAAAAGGAATAAGCTGAATCAATGGAATGAATTGCAACAAGTCTTCACAATAATCATTCGAACAATAAGAACGAATGAAAACATCCGAACAAGAGGAACGAATGAATTTCTCAGTTAAATGATAACATCAGTCTTCACGAGAAGCCACATAGGGATTAAAAGGATAAAATAAGTAAACAACAAGGTACGGAAAGGAACAAACACAGGAGAGGAGTTTCGTTCTAACATTTTTGTGCTGAAAGCATATGAACGCGTTACGAAAAGGTTTTGCAATCCCCGGATCAGCATAGCCAAGGACCCTTTAAGATGCAACTCCTGATAGTAACATCGGTCATATAATCCCTTCACTCAATGTCGAACCCCGAACTCACTAACCTGCATTCGTTGGAAGAATGCCTACGATCTACTGGATAAACCCACCTATAGTTTTCCGAAAGGTTCCAGTTATGCAATCAGGTGTTGGGGATACACGGGAAGCACCGCGCAATCAACTCTAACCTACATCCAGGTGTATCCATCCTTCAACACATAACCAGTCTTTCTCGGAAACTCTGTACCTCGGACCTTCGAAAAGCATCCGCTATAACAAGCTATGGCAATACTCCCGAACTACCTCCCCAGTACTGGGTGATGTCGGGGTTATCTTGCCACTGGCCGTATAGGGGAGATTTTCGATGTCGGCCGTCTTAAGTATTTAGTACTGCCGCGATATGCTTGTTACAATGATACCCCGAAGCTCAACTCCTCGGTAACAGGAGGCATCGGGAACAATATCCTTGTCACAAGAACATCGAAACAATCCCAGAATACTCGCGGGATTCCTAAAAAAAAATTTGTGCAAATTTTGAAGATAGGAGAGACAAGAGTAGACGTCAGGAGTCCTCACCAGAGAGAAAGGGGATGAGAAGCAAAGAAATCCTACTCTCCGATATAATATAGGACTCAAAAAGTTTTCAGTGTGTGCCTAGACTCAACCGTCAACGGTTCGATCAAACAGTGGGGGCTCCTAGGTCGGAGAAGGCTCTGAATACCAACTTGTAATGCCCATGATGGAGTTATACCTTCTACGTGTCGAGGCACGACTTAAAGGCATAAGTCCATCCTAGAATGATCTCAAGTCTGGTAATCTTTGCACAACTCATGTAAAAGAGGGGAAAGTAAACTGAAAATAGTTGGCTTACACTCGCCACGTCACAGAATTACAGTACAAGTCTCAAACATCATACATTAAGAGCACTACAACCCTCTAAGGGCAAAAGCCAAAAGTCAAAGTACCAAACTCAGATAAATAAACCACAGGCGGATCGAATCCTAGTAAGAGACTCCACTACTGATCGTCCGGGTAGCGCACGTAGTACCGACTACGCTCCTCGTCGTACTCCCAATCCAGCTCGGTGCCATCACCTGGATAGCTCACAGCTGGACCAGCATCTGGTGTGAAGTAACTGTGAGCCACAGAGGACTCAGCAATCCCGTCTCCGGGTAACAAGACTATCAAAGCCTTTGGGTGAGGAAAAAGGCTGAAGAAAAGAACAAGTCTGCAGCAGCAACTAGCATCTAGCTTACGCAAGTGAGAGCGAGAAGAGAAGGCATCGGCGAGAAGTGATCACGAAGTGATCCTAGCTACAAGCTCACAATCATAACCCCTCCATGTTCAACTCCCGAATCCCTATTCGGAAATTGACAGTCACGGAACACACGCTGGTAGTGTATTAGTAACATTGTGTCAAGTTATCTACAACCGAAATTAACAAGCTCCCATCTGCCACATAACCGCGGGCACGGCTTTCGAAAGTTCAAACCCTGCAGGGGTGTTCCAACTTGACCCATTACAAGCCCACGATCCGCGGAGTCGCAACTCCAAAGTGGGAAGACCCGAGTATCCTCGGAATCCCGTGCTCAAGATATACCGAGCTAAGGTAAGGCTAATCCAGCAAATCCTCCCGGCGTGCCGACACCCTGATAGTAGCCGCGCGTATCTAGTCTCAGGCCACGACCGGATGAGCACAGCGTACAGTGGCCGAAATACCCAAGTTGCTAAGGGGGGCCCCGCACACGACTCTAGTTTGGACCAACACTCAAATCGAGCACTGGCCCAGGGGGGTTGAATTAATTAAGCCTCGGGTTAATTACTCCCTCGGAAAGTTTTAGTTGTGTTAGGCGAATAGTACCAATGTTGGGACTTGCTGGAAAAGACTTAGCACTTAGCGGTTTATCGAGGGGGTCCCATACACCCCAACCGTGTTAGGAACGCATAATCAAGGAACATAATACCGGCTTATACGGATCCTAACGGCATGAGTGGAACAAATCACCAAGCAAAAGGCTTAGCCTTCCACCCTTGCCAATATATAGATGATTTCAATTAAAGCATTTATATAGTGTGATATAACCCAACCAAACTTCAACATGAAGCAAGCATCTTCGAACTTCACCTGCAACTAGCAACGCTATAAGAAGGGCTGAGCGAAGCGTACTTAGCCAAGCAACGGTTTGCATAGGTAGGATGGTTAAACATGGCAATTGGTTACAAGTAGGAGGCTGACAAGAAGAACATGGGCATCGAGGCAAAACTATAGATCGCGACTACTAGCAATAGGCAAAGATAGTAATGTTATCGGGGTTCGGTCATCTTGCCTGAAGAGAAGTCGTTCGGATCGTAAGAAGGGTCCTCGTGCTCAACCTCGTTGGAAACCTCGTGCTCAACTTCGTACCCGGTCTCAGCTTCCGGCTCTAAACAAAACAATCACACCAAGCACCAATCAACAAGATGCAATGCGCACTCGAAAAACATGAATGCATGATGGATGCACTAAGGATGCACATGGGGCACGGAAAATATCACTCAAGCAAAACACCTCAAAACAAGATAACATTCTGATATTATTAATCTACACAGAAAAACAACCAAGTTTGATATAAGACTCGCTGAAATCGGAGTTACGGGCTAAAAGTTATGCCCGAAACAAGATTTGAGCGAAAGCTGAAAATTACAGCAACATAGCATCTTTGGAGCTCAAAATAATTAAGCTACAGCACCCAAAAAGCATGGAAAAGGACATGAACACAAACTAGACATATAGCACAGCAACTAGGTCCAAAGTGCACCCCCAACGGAGTCACGGATCAATAGCAATGATCTTGGACATATTGAACTTTGCAATAAAATTCTGGCAGCAGAATTTTATTGAAACTTTAGAGCAAAAGATAAACATGCTACAGCCACTCAAATGGACATGTGAGGACATGAATGGAAAGACAACAATATATACTACAAGGAACAATCAAAAACCACCCCAAAACTAACATGCTTTGTCCTAGAACATCACACGAACATGGCATCGGAACGTTACAGATTTCAGACTTAGTGAAAAATCACTAAGTCCTAAAACAGCAATATCATCATAGCATATAAAAGAGCATGTTTAAGTCACCTCGAAACTAAACATGGCAAAGGGTAAGCACCTCCTCAAAGTGCACATGAAGGTGATCCCGAAACACACGAGCATGCACCGTAGAGGTGAACACAACGATTACAACGAGCTCATCAAGATGGCATTTCATAACAAGTGAAAACACAACATGTGAACATGGCACTTTGCAAAGATGATAACAAGGCAAATATAAATCTACCATGCAACCTATCACAAGCAACACGTAGTTCGTGGCAAGACGAACACGTGGACATGTCATTTGCATCGTTTGGACAAACGAGCTAAAAGTTATCACATGTCAAAGGTGGCATGAAAATAACACATAACAGCAGTTTATAACATGATGCACTCTTGCAACAGCAAAACAAGTGTCAAGATGACATCTAACATGCATGACAACAACAGGTAAAACGTAGAGCAAGTCTCCACGAACGTCTGGACATGCTACACGCGCGAAACGGAGTTACACACAAAAAGTTATGCACGTTGGAAAACTGCATCAGACAACTAGATCTCAGGGACTTAAGGAAAAACGGAGCAACCTTGGTCAACGGAGTAGTCAACCCGGATCTGACGCGGATCGGGTCGGGGCTCGCGGATCGGGCCCCGGAAGCGGATCCGCGGCCTAGCGGGCTCCGGGCGCCGGATCCGGCCCGAAGCGGGTCGGGACCCGAAGGATCGGCGGCGGCGGCGGTTATCGAGCCCGCGTGGCGGCTCGCCTAGCTCGCCGGCGAGGGCGCAGTCAGGCGGAAGAGGCGGGGCCGGTGGCCTGGCGGCCCGGCGGCGAGCACGCGACGCGGAGGGTGGCGGGGCGCGCTCGGCCGGAGCGAGGAGAGGTGGAGGCGGCGCGTCGGACGGCGGCGGGAGGTCCGGCGGAGCTCGCCGGAGGCCGGCGGCGGCGGCGCTGAGGAGTGCGGCTGGCTGACGGCGCTGAGGAGCCGGGCGGGCGGACGGCGGGAGCCGGGCCCGGTCGTGGCCCGGGGCGGGCCCGATCTGGGCTTCGGCCGCGGAAGGGGAGGCTGGGAGGAGGCGAGGTGGCGCAGGCCAATGGGGAGCGGCCACGTGGCGGCGGCGCTGAGGTGGCGCTCCCCTATTGGATGGGGTGAGGTGGCTGCGCGGCGGCGGACATGTCCGGCCCGGTCGGATGTGTCCGGCGCGGCGCGGAGAGAGGAGGGGCTAGGTTTCGTCCGAAAAAATGGACGTGGGGGACGTTTAGATAGGCACAAGGAGCTAGGAGACTCCAAATGGAGCGCGGTTTTCGGCCACCGGATCAGATTTTGATGGCCTAGATGATAGAAGTGGTTAGGAGTGGATGGTGGGCTGTTGGAGGGGGTGTTTTGGGCCTCAAAGTGGAGGCACTTTGAGCCCACGAAAACAACTGTTGGAGGAGCAAACGGACTCGAAACGCGGCGAGATTTGACAGGCGGGAAACACACACCAAAACAACAACACACGACAAGTCTCGCGCCAAACCGGTAACGTTACACGCCCGAACAACAAAGTAGGCCTACGGGACGTCACGGACACGTGAGGGAGCTCCGGAACGCGAAACGGACAACGGGAAGAAACACGACGAACCGGATGCAACCCACAACACAAATGCAATGCAATGCACATGTCTACATGATATGAATGAAAGCCACACACTCACACAACAAAACGACGAAAGCCCGAAAGACAAAGAGCCCGAAAAGGAAAAAGATGAAGCCGGAGATAAATTATAAGCCCAAAAGGGAAAGTGTTACATCCGGGGCATTACATGGCCGGCGCCCCCACCTAGGGTTCCTAGTTGGACTAGGATTGGGGGGGGGGCGCCACCTCTCCTATTCCTTTCCCTCTTCTTCCTTTTGGTGAATCCTACTAGGAATAGGATTGCAATCCTATTCCTAGTAGGACTCCTTCCCTAGCCGCACCAGGAGGAGTTGGCCGGCCTCCCTCCCTTGCTCCTTTATATACGGGGGCAGGGGGGCACCCAAATACACACAAGTTGAATTGTTTTAGCCGTGTGCGGTGCCCCCCTCCACAGAATCACACCTCGGTCATACCGTCGCGAAGCTTAGGCGAAGCCCTACGCCGGTGAACACATCATATCCGTCACCACGCCGTCGTGCTGACGAAACTCTCCCGTGAAGCTCAACTGGATCAAGAGCTCGTGGGACGTCATCAAGTTGAATGTGTGCTGAACGCGGAGGTGCCGTACGTTCGGTGCTTGATCGGTTGGATCGCGAAGAAGTTCGACAACATCAACCGCGTCACTTGACGCTTCCGCTCCCGGTCTACGAGGGTACGTAGACACACTCTTCCCTCTCGTTGCTATACATCTGGTAGATAGATCTTGCGTGATCGTAGGAAAATTTGAAAATACTACGTTCCCCAACATACACCTCCTAAACGGACAAAGACGTTGGATAAAGATTGTATATGCACATGACCGAACACCCCAGTACTATGTACATGGGGGCTGAAGCCGACGACTGGAAACTTTCAGATTCCAATAAACAGTCATACATGAGGTAAAAGACGCTGATATTATAAATAGCGCAAAAGTTATACACATCGGATTCATAAGCATAGTCTTTACATCCGGATGCAATCACTCGAAGACAACATCCTTAGAATGCTGGCCTTCTATAAGGCGGGCGCCGTCGATGACGTCCTCAAAGTACTTCTCCGGCTTGCGGTGCTCCTTGCATGCGGGCGGGCCAGCAGTAGCTATATGCCATGCGTTCATCTTCGCCCAGTGCACATGGAAACGAGCAAAGGCCATCCGAGCACCTTCTATACAGGCCGAACGCGTCAATGCGTTGACCCGCGGACTCGCCTCGACAAGCCACTTCACCAATCCAAAGTAGCTACTTGGGATTGGCTTAGCGGGCCATAGCTGGACTATTAACTCCTTCATGGCCGAGCCCACCATGTTGTGCAGCTCGACCAGCTGCTTCATCTTGTCGCTGAGGGGCACCGGATGTTTTGGTGCATAGAACTGCGACCAAAACAGCTTCTCCGTGTTGTTCCCCTCCAAGGCTCGGAAGTACAGGGCGGCGTCAGCACTGCTCCTCGGAAGACCAGCTAACACGCCTGGAGACCTCCATAATCGTGTTAGCCCAATGTACTTCTGCCCTCCGAGGATGCTCTGTAAGAGAAATGTCTTGCCAGATTCTATCCGCCGTGCCTGCTTGATTTCCTGATGGGCGCTGCGTGCCTCGCCTCGCGCATCCTGGGCAGTCTTCACTGCCGCAGATAGCTCGGTCGCTTGTCCCGAAGTTTTCTTCTCCAATGCATCACATTTAAGGATGGCATCGTTGAGCTTGACCTCGACTTCGGACATCCGAGCTCGGTGCTTCTCGCACTCAGCCTTCTCGGCCTCCAAATTGGTAGCCGCCTTGTCAGCGGCTACCTTGTTCGCCTCGGCCTCGTTCTTGGCCTTGGCAACCTTGCCCTTGAGGGCCTCGAACTCAGTGGCGCCAATTGTGTAATATAGAATACAATATTAGAGTTTATAAACATACTCAATTAATTAAGTCTTATTGACATTTTAAAAATTCGCATACCTTGCATTTCATCTAAACGTCGGTTGACGCGGTCAAGGTCCGCGTTGGCCAACTCGAGCTTCCGGTTTAGTTCGGCAACCTCTGCATCTCGCGTAGTTGCCGTAACTAATGAAGCCTGCACAACAGTCCAGCTCTGAATGTATGCTATACTATGGATACTTCATCCGATTCTTTTCAAAATCACACAATGCATCAGGGGCTACTAGCTATGCATGTGCATTAAAAATAATAAAGTTCTATAAAAACATTACATTGCTTACCTCAAAGCCTGTTAACAGGCTATTGAAGGCTTCATTCAGTCCGCCCTTGATGGACTGAATCTTCTTCATCACAGCACCCATCAAGGTGCGGTGTTCTTCAATGACGAGAGCACTTTGCAGTACTCCCTCCATAGACTCTGGCGCCTCCAGATTAACTCCAGGCATCGCCGTATGCTCCTCCTCTTGGGGAGTCGGGTCTTCGGACCCTAGAGACGCACTAGGCTCCGGGACAGTATTCGGTGGGGCCCCGGACTATTTGGGCCCCACGTCTTTGGTCTCCAGGGGGACGGTCTCCCCATGGTCGGCGGCCGCCGAGGAATTAGCCCCGGCCGCCTTGTCGCATGCCCCACTCTCGGCTCCTAGGGCAGAGGACACCTGCTGGGAAGAAACTTCGGTATCCCCGCCGATCACGGACAATGAAGCCCTGACTGGCGGGTCACTCTCCGTCTCTCCAGGCGCTAGAGAGTTCCCCTCCGATAAGGAGGCGTCAGGGTGTCCTCCGGGAGGGCTGTAGGTCAACAGGAGAAAAAATGCTAAGTAAGCATCAAAAATACTGAATAAACAAAGGTGCGGCGCATGAACCCGGATTAACTTACAATTCGGGCATGTGTTTAACCCTGGGCTTCACCACGAAGCTATGTTCGGATGAATCCAAACTAGATGCGAGGTTCAGTTTCCTCCGGGGCGCGGTCGTGCCTGCGTCAACAATCGCCATCCTCTTCTTCCCCCTGCCTTGCGCAGGGGGCTCTTCCTCTTCCTCTTCCTCTTCATCATCTTCCTCCACATCGTCGGAGAAGAGGATGTTGATTTCCTCAGACTTCTTGTCCGCAGGATGGGGGCTATCTTCGGCCCCTTACCCTTCGTCTTCTTGGGCTTCTTGGTCAGTGCCTTGTATGGCGTCAGGACCAGCATCGCCGTCAGTAGAGGCAATGTTGGGTCCTCGGGCAAAGGCATCAGACTCTTAATCCGGATCGCCTTCTTCGTCTAGACCTGCATATCACGTAAAAGCTCCAATTCCTGTTATCATTAAATAGAGGAAGAAATATATGTTAGGCAAGTTTTTCTATTACCTCTGGGGCGGAGACCGCAGAGCTATAGCACGTGTCCTCGGTCTCTTCGGGCCACTCTTTCTGGCTCTTGAAGAGATGCTTCCAGATCTCCTTGTGCGTAAAGCCGAAGAGATGCTTCAGCGGCTTGTCTCCTGCCGGATCGAACTCCCATAGGGAGGAGTCCCGGCTTTGGCAAGGGAGAACAAGCCGGGTCAGCATCACCTGGACCACGCAGGAGAGCAGGTGCCCCTTGGAGATCATGCCGGACACACGGCTCACGAGAGTCGTCACTTCAGTTGTAGACCCCCAGTCCAGACCCTTTTTGGTCCAGGAGGTCAACCTCTCTGGGAGTCTGGATCTGAAAGCAGGCTCCGCCGCCCATTTGTTGTCGCGGGGTTCGGAGATGTAGAACCACTCCTGCTGCCAGACCTTATTCGTCTCCACAAATGAGCCCTTGGTCCAAGTTGCGTTCGGGAACTTGCTAATCATGGCACCCCCGCACTTCGCGTGATGTCCGTCCACCGCCTTTGGCTTTACATTGAAGGTTTTGAGCCATAGGCCGAAGTGTGGACGGATGCGGAGGAAAGCTTCACACACCACTATAAAAGCGGATATGTGAAGGATTGAGTTCGGGGCTAGATCGTGGAAATCTAGACCGTAGAAGAACAAAAGACCCCGAAAAAAGGGGTGGAGTGGAAACCCTAGCCCCGTAACAAAATGGGAAGGGAAAACTACCCTCTCACCCGCCTCAGGGACGGGAATCACCTGACCCTTGGCAGGGACTCGGTGTGCGATGTTAGCGGTGAGATAGCCCGCACTCCGTAGATCCTCCACGGTCTTTTCAGTGACCGTGGAAGCTTCCCACTTGCCTCTGGCACCGGATCCAGCCATTGCTGGGAAGGGGAGTAGTGGTTGAGGAACAAGGAGTGGTGGGCGCAGGAGATGAGAATACGGGGGCAAGGGAGATTGGAGAGCTCGAGCTTGAGGAAGGCGTGGGGCTGATGAAAGCGATAGATATCCTTTTATAACAATGTGAATACAGATTGTCCCCCCACTTTAGCCATAAACCTCGCTGGTTCCTAAAGCAGTCGCGCGTAATGCGCGCCATGGGTGCTCACGTCATATTGATAAGAATCCCACTAAAAGCGGGCACGATCTCTATTCTGATGGGATGTGACGATGAGGATTTACCTCGAAACACAAAACCAGGGCCGAATAAAATGGTTCGATATGTTAGTGGGTTCGACGCGACGCTTCACCCAAAGGTTGTCAGTAAAGACACGCTATTCATTTTCCTTTAAAAGCCTTGCCTTCGAGGCTAAGGGTTGTACTAACCTTGCACAGCCGAACACAATACACTTTTTGCAGAAGATATATTCGGAAGAAGGAACCCGCCTTGCAACGCCAAAGACAATACGGAAGCCGAACTCATCGTCATTGAAGTCAGGTTCAGGGGCTACTGAGGGAGTCCTGGATAGAGGGGTCCTCGGGAGGCCATATAACTCCTGGCGGGCCGGACTGGTGGGCCATGAAGATCATAGTCGAAGATCATCTCTCGTATCTGGATAGGACTCCTATATTCGTGTAAAGGAAGGTTTTAGGTTCGGGTGTAATCTTTCCTTCCACTGCAAGATGGTATGTACAAACCCTAGGCCGCTCCGGTGTGTATATAAACTGGAGGGTTTAGTCCGTAGAGGCTAACGGAGAATCTAAAATCCGCATAGGCTAGACCTTAGGGTTTAGCCAATTCGATCTCGAGGTAGATCAACTCTTGTATTCATACTCATCCATATTAATCTAGCAGAAAATAGGGTATTACCTCGATCGAGAGGGCCTGAACTTGGGTAAACATCGTGTCCCCAGTCTCCTGTTACCATCGATCCTCAGACACATAGTTCGGGACCCCCGACCCGAGATCCGCCGGTTTTGACACCGACAGGGGGCGCCGAAGTATGGCGCATAGCCAGGTCAGGCTATCTGCCCGGTATTCCGAAGAAAACATCCGAAGAGTGGCCTTCGGAGTGGTTTTACATTGAGGATGTTTCTCTCCCAGATCCAGTTTGGCGAGGACTCCCCAAGTTTTCCAGTGCTCCGCCAAAGAAGCTTTTCAACTGGTGTCCCCGCAGTCCCTCGGAAGAAGAGAGAGCGGAGGTTAGTAGACTGGCTGGCAAGATCAAATTGCTCGCCAGTTCGGGGCTATCTATAATCGAAGTGATGGCTATTTCAATAAAGCAATGTGTGCAGCCGCTTCAAGCTAGAGGATTTCCAATGTGGCACTATAATGGCCAGGATGATGCCTCGCGCTGCTTACGCCTTGGCCTAGAAGACCTTGCCGCCCTAGCCATTGTCCTGGAAGGCCTTTATAAAGGAGAGAAACAAAACTTCATCCGTTTAACATGCCGGGAGGGCTTTTCTATGTACAATCCTCCCGATTGGGTAAGTCTCTCTCTTGACCGTCCAATTTTCCTTCGTTATGATATATTGATCGAATTTAATTCGGTTTCTCCCAGCAGGAGTGGAGGAAGGTTATCGAGGGGATTTACAGTCCCGTCCCACAGCCAGAGGACCGATTTCAGAATGCGGGCCCGGATATGATGAAGATCCGGACATAGGTATAGAGCTAGGAGATGGAGTCTTCTACCAAGCCTGTCGTGAGGGTCCCCTGGTGGCTATAGTAGTCGATTACCCAGGCCTCATTCCTTCTTCCCGTGTAAGTACTTTAGGACATATCACATTAAGGAGAAGTTTCCTAATGCGCTTTACCCACCGTATTTTATCATACTTGAATAGGGACGGCGCTCCTCACGCCGAACCGTGCGAAGACCGTCAACCCAGAGGACCGCAAACACCAGCGGACCTTCAAAAAGGTACATTTGTTTTGACACGCGCTGGATGGTGAAATCGGTATGATAACTTTCCGCTTTGTCTTTTTCCTTTTAGGAGGAATACACACCGAACTGTCTCCGGAGACAATGTAGGCCAAGCTCCAGCCAATCCGACATCAGGCCCATCAGGGGTTAATGATGATTCAGTGCCGGATTGTCCTCTCCAGGAGGATTCGGACGTAATGTCCGTTACTAATTCCGAAGTGGAGGTTGCGATGGTTCATCGGCGGCGGAAAGCCGCCATGCGTGACCCCATCTTTTTTGAGGAGGCGTTTGACGCCCTCCGTTTTGCGGATGCCTATATCCGAGCCGCTCAAGACGGACTCGCTGGAGCCACTCATCGGCTTTCAAAAGATATGCGGGTGAGTGTATATTTTGGTGTTCCCATGCCAGTAGCCCCCGAGACTTAAAGTAGTTGGTACAACTGATTTGAGGATCGTTATATTTTTATAGGTGCTTCAGGAAAAGAATAACTCTTTATCCAAGGAGCTTGTAGAATGCCAGACCCAGCTCGCCGAATTGAAAAATTCGAAGGAATCCGGAAAGGATACTGGTGGTAAGAACAATTGTGTCCAGATACTATTATAGTTTTGCTGATCACAATGGTTTTATGTATATACTAATTTGTAATATAGCCATAGGATCGACCGACCAATTGGAGAGGTGCTACCTCTTGAGCTTGTGTTGTATTCCCTCGAAGAGGAAAGGGAGATGCAGCACGGTAGCTTAAGTATTTCCCTCAATTTTTGAGAACCAAGGTATCAATCCAGTAGGAGACCACGCGCGAGTCCCTCGCACCTGCACAAACAAATAAGAACTTCGCAGCAAACGCAATAAGGGGTTGTCAATCCCTTTATGGTCACTTACGAAAGTGAGATCTGATAGAGATGATAGTTTATATTTTTGGTATTTTCAGTTTAATAAAACAGCAAATAAAAGTGGTAAAAGTAAAGTAGATGTAGATTGATATGTTGAGAATAGACCCGGGGGCCATAGTTTTCTCTAGTGGCTTCTCTCATGATAGCGATATTCTACGACGGGTAAACAAATTACTATCGAGAAATTGATAGAAAAGCGAATAATTATGAGACTAGCTAGGCCTAATCATTGTATATATGCATCACGTCCGAGACAAGTAGACCGAAACGATTCTGCGGCTACTACTATTACTCCACACATCGACCGCTATCCAGCATGCATCTAGTGTATTGAGTTCATAAGAACAGAGTAACACCTTAAGCAAGAAGACATGATGTAGAGGGATAAACTCAAGCAATATGATATAAACCCCATCTTTTTATACTCGATGGCAACAATACAATACGTGCCTTGCTGCCCCTACTGTCACTGAGAAAGGACACTGCAAGATTGAACCCAAAGCCAAGCACTTCTCCCATTGCAAGAACTATAGATCTAGTGGGCCAAACCAAACCAATAATTCGAAGAGACTTGCAAGGATATTAAGAGCACACATAAAAAGTTCAGAGAAGAACCAAATATCTTTCATAGATAACCTTGACCATAAACTCACAATTCATCGGATCTCGACAAACACACCACAAAAATAGATTACATCGAATAGATCTCCTCGAAGACCGAGGAGAACTTTGTATTGAGATCTAGAGAGAGAGAAGAAGCCATCTAGATACTAGCTATGGACCCGAAGGTCTGTGGTAAACTACCCACAACTCATGGTGAGGGCGATGATGAAGATGATGAGGGCATCCGTGATGGATCCCCCTCCGGTGGAGCTCTGAAACAGGCTCCAAGATGGGATCTCCACGGGAACAGAAGGTACGGCGGTGGAATTAGGGTTTTCTCTCTGTTCACGGAGTTTCTGGGGTACGTAGACTTATATAGGAAGAAGGAGGGCACCGGGGGAGTCACGGGGGCTCCACGAGGCAGGGGGCGCGCCACCCACCCTCGTGGGCCCCACGTGGCTCTTCTGACATGGTTCTCAAGTTCATCGTGCGTGATTTACTCCAAAAAATATCTCTCGCCAAGGTTTCATTCCGTTTGGACTCTGTTTGATATTCTTTTTCTGCAAAACCCTGAAATAGGCAAAAAAACTGCAATCTGGACTGGGCCTTTGGGTTTGTAGGTTAGTCCCAAAAATGATATAAAAGTGAATGATAAAGTCCATTAAACATCCAAGACTTCATAAATAATAGCATGGATCAAAAAAAAATTATAGATACATTGGAGACGTATCAAGCATCCCCAAGCATAATTCCTGCTCGTCCTCGAGTAGGTAAATGATAAAGAAAGAGTTTTTGATGTGGAATGCTAACCAATACATAATTTTTCAATGTAATTCTCTTAATTGTGGCATGAATGTTCAGATCTGAAAGATTCAAGATAAAAGTCTATATTGACATAAGAAATAACAATACTTCAAGCATACAAACAAAGCAATCATGTCTTCTCAAAATACTATGGCTAAAGAAAGTTATCCCTACAAAATCATATAGTCTGGCTATGCTCCCTCTTCATCACACAAAATATTCATATCATGCACAACCCCGATTTCAGCCAAGCATTTGTTTTCATACTCTGTCTTTTCAAACCTTTCAACTTTCACGCAATACATGAGCGTGAGCCATGGACATAGCACTATGGGTGGAATAGAGGTGGTTGTGGAGAAGACAAAAAGGAGGGAGATAGTCTCACATCGACTAGGCGTATCAACGGGCTATGGAGATGCCCATCAATAGATATCAATGTGAGTTTGTAGGGATTGCCATGCAACGGATGCACTAGAGCTAAATATGAATGAAAGCTCAACAAAATAAACTAGTGGCTGTGCATCCAACTTGCTTGCTCACGAAGACCTAGGGCATTTGAGGAAGCCCATCGTTGGAATATACAAGCCAAGTTCTATAATGAAAATTCCCACTAGTATATGAAAGTGACTAAACATGAGACTCTCTACAATGAAGAACATTGTGCTACTTTGAAGCACAAGTGTGGAAACAAGATAGTAGCAATTGTACCTTTTTTATTTTTATTTTCTTTTTTTTTTGCCTTTCTTTTTTTCTTTGGCCTCTCTTTTTTTTCTTTTTTTTTGCGGAGGGGCTTTATAGATTTAGCCTCTCCTCCCATGGGACAATGCTCTAATAATGATGATCATCACACTTTAATTACAACTCGATATTACAACTCGATACTACCACAACAAAGTATGACTCTATATGAATGCCTCCAGCGGTGTACCGGTATGTGCAATGAAACAAGAGTGACATGTATAAAAATTATGCATGGTGGCTTTGCCACAAATACGATGTCAACTACATGATCATGCAATGGCAATATGACAATATGATGCGTGTCATATGAACGGAATGGTGGAAAGTTGCATGGCAATATATCTCGGAATGGCTATGGAAATGCGATGATAGGTAGTTATGGTGGCTGTTTTGAGGAACAATATGGTGGCTGTTTTAAGGAAGGATATATAGTGGGTTTATGGCACCGGTGAAAGTTGCGCTGTAGAAGAGAGGCTAGCGATGGTGGAAGGGTGAGAGTGCGTATAATCCATGGACTCAACATTAGTCATAAGAACTCATATACTTATTGCAAAAATCTACGAGTCATCAAAACAAATCAATCAACGCATGCTCCTAGGGGGAGGTTCGTAGGAGTTAACCATCGCACTCCCCTGACCTCCACACAAAGGTTGACACTCTACAAATACCTCATGCTCTAACTTCGTCACATAGCGGTTCACCATACGTGCATGCTACGGGAATCACTAACCTTAACACAAGTATTTTTCAATTTCATAATAACTCCACTAGCATGACTCTAATATCATTATCCTCATATCTCAAAATAATTATCAAGCATCCAACATCTCATTCTATTCAATGCACTTAGTGTGAATTTTTTTACTACATTGACATTGGATGACTATTATGTGAAGACTAGTTTCTTTAGCCTAAACATATTACCATGCTGTTTTAATAGACTCTCAAAAGGATGTAAGTGAAGCATGAGAGTTCAACAATTTCTACAAAATATTATCACCACTGTGCTCTAAAATATATAAGTGAAGCACTAGAGCAATAACTATTCAACTCAAAAGATATAAGTGAAGCACATAGAGTGTTCTAACAATTTCTAGGCCATATTTAACTCTCTCAAATAGGTGTGTCCAGCAAGGTTGATTGTGGCAAACTAACAAGCAAAGACTCAAATTATATAAGACGCTCCAAGCAAAACACATAACATGTAGCGAATAAAAATATAGCTCCAAGTATTGTTACCGATGGATGAAGACGAAAGAGGGGATGCCTTCCCGGGGCATCCCCAAGCTTAGGCTTTTGATTATCTTGAGTTTACTTGGGGTGACATGGGCATACCCATGGCACCCCCAAGCTTAGGCCTTTGCCACTCCTTTTTACATAGTCCATCAAAGCAATACTCAAAACTTGAAAACTTCACAACACAAAACTTAGACAAAAATTCTCGTGAGCTCCGTTAGTATAAGAAAGCAAACCACTACTCAAAGGTGCAGCAATGAATTCATTTTTTGTTTATATTGGTGTTAAACCTACTGTACTCCAACTTCTCTATGGTTCATATCCTCCAATACTACTCATAGATGCATCGGAATAAGCAAACAACACACGAAAAACAGAATCTGTCAAAGACAGAACAGTGTGTAGTAATCTGTAGGTTTCTCCTACTTCTGGAACACCAAAAAATTCAAACTAAATTGGTAAATTTGCGGAATTTGTCTACCAATCGTCTTCAAAAAGAATCAACTAAAAACCCCTATCCAGTAAAATCTGAGGACTATTTTAGCAAGCGCTAACGATTCTGTTTTCACAGCAAGATCACATAAACTTCACACAAGTCTTCCCAAAGGTACTACTTTGGGACAAACACTAAAAAAACATGAAACCACATCTAATCAGAGGCTAGATGCAATATTTATTCCCTAACAGCAACAAACACAAAAAACATAAAATTGGGTTGCCTCCCAACAAGCGCTATTGTTTTACGCCCCTAGCTAGGCACGATACAAGATAAATCTAGGTATTGCCATCTTTGGAAGGCAATCCATAAGTGGCTCTCATGATAGATTCATAAGGTAACTTGATTTTCTTTCTAGAAAAGTGTTCCATGCCTTTCCTTAACAGATATTGGAATCTAATATTTCCTTCCTTCATATCAATAATTGCACCAATCGTTCTAAGGAAAGGTCTACCAAGAATAATAGGACATGAAGGATTGCAATCTATATCAAGAACAATGAAATCTATGGGCACATAATTCCTATTGGCAACAATAAGAACATCATTAATTCTTCCCATAGGTTTCTTAATAGTGGAATCCGCAAGATGCAAATTTAAAGAACAATCATCAACCTCATGGAACCCTAGCAAATCACACAAAGTTTTTGGGATAGTGGAGACACTTGCACCCGAATCACACAAAGCATAGAATTCATGATGTTTTATTTTTATTTTCATAGTAGGTTCCCATTCATCATAAAGTTTTCTAGGTATAGAAACTTCCAACTCAAGTTTTTCTTCATAAGATTGCATTAAATCATCAACTATGTGTTTAGTGAAAGCTTTATTTTGACTATAAGCATGCGGAGAATTTAGCACGGATTGCAACAAGGAAATACAATCAATCAAAGAGCAATTATCATAATTGAATCCCTTGAAATCCAAAGTAGTGGGTTCATCACTATGCAAAGTTTTAATCTCTTCACTCCCACTTTTAGCAATTTTAGCATGAAGATCTAAAGACTCCGATTCATTGGGACACCTTAAATCAGAATCATCTCCAATCATATCTTCATCAGGATTAATACTAGAAAACAAGGATCTAATAGGAGACACATCAATAACTTTCAGATCTTCATCTTTATTTTCATGATCTTCCGGTTTAGCAGCCATCTTATTAATCAAGGTGGACTGTTTATCCAAAATTTGGGCAATTAAGTTCTCAAGATGAGCAAACTGAGATTTCAAGCCGTAGAATTCCTTAGACATATCGTCAAGGGCCTTATTCATAAACTCCATAAACTTTTTCTATTCTTTAAGCTCACTTCTGAAAAAGTCATTATGCTCAAATTGTATAGTCATAAAATGTCTAACATTGTTTTCAATCTCCTCCAACCTCTTGAGGTGAGGGTCAACACTAACAGGGAGAGACATAGTGACAAGCAAGCAATCCAACACACACAAGCAAACAAGAAGCAAGCTAACGATAAACACACGGCGGAAGAAGGGCAGACAAAACGACAAGGGTGAAGTGGGGGAGAGGAAAACTGTGATGCCCGAAGCCCGACGCTCCAGAAGATTCCAGATGTTCCAGGTGTTCCCGTGTGTTTCATTTGTGCTTGACTTATTTATTTTGCGTTGCATCATGTCATCATGCCATCAAGTCTTTTGATTTTTAAAACTCAACTAAATAAACCGTATGGGTCCTCGATCCATTTAAATTGAGGGATACTCACTATGGTGACTTCTCTTTATAACATATAAAAGCCTCTCAATATTATTAGGGAGCTATATTAAATTATTCCATTATTATGGAATTCACCAAAACAAACTTACATTTAAACCTCTCTCGTTTCCAAATTTTATAATCCCCATCTTCCTCCTTTTGCTTCGGTTCGAGTTGTGGCGCTTTGAAATTAGTAAAAGTAGCTCCATGCGAGTTTTTCCATCTCAACTTGTATTTATTTGGCCTTAATTTAGCCTTGCCAAATAAATATATCCACTTCCCTTTTTTCTAAAGGAGAGAGACCTCAGCCAATTTCCACCAAGGCCCAGCAGCAGTAGCCGCCAATTCGGTCTCCTGGACAAGCCCACCTAACCCCCATAACCCTAGCCCGATCCCCTGCTCACCTCTCTTCCTCCCCTCGCTCCCACCGACCGCCGCCAGGACCCGCTTGCCCGCTCCATCGATCCCTCCCCCTCCTGCTCGATCTCACTCTCGATTCCCCACATCTCTCGCCCGCACACCTACCTCCCTCGACGAGCGCCATCCCTCACCTCTCCTCCCCCGCGGTTCCCTTCCCCTCGTCATCCTCCTGCTTCCGCCGTCCCTTCACCAAGCCTCCATCCCGCGTCCTTCACCTTCGCGTCGTCGCCTCACCAGGCCGCCGCCTCGCTGCCGCCGGCGACGACCGCCACCCGCGCCCCAGCTTCGCCTCGCCAGCTCCTTCACCAGGGGAGGAGTCCCTCGACCCGTCCCCTTCGGCCCCGACTCCGGCGAGCGCCGCCCCGTCGACTTTCCTCCGCGCCGGCGACCTTCCTTGCCGCCCCACCTCCCTGCTTCCCCCGGCCTCCGCGGCGGGCATCGGAGCTGCTCCGCCCACCGACCTCCTCACGCACCAGAGGGACGCAACTTCGGCGGCCCATTGTCCCGCCTCCCCCACCGTATTCTTCATCCACCTAGGACGCCAAGGGCCTCTGTTGGTCCCGATGACCTCGGGATCATGTGCACGTCCAGTGCCGTTGCTCGCTGCGAGATCAAGACTGCCACCGATCTGAGAATCCCCACGACCAGCACTTGTTTATGCTTTTATCGTTGCCAAGTTCTTCGTCCGGACCCCGAGTACCACAACGTCGGTGTCCCTCCAAGTTTGATGTTGGAATATGTACGACTACCGTCGCAAGAGCAAGACCGGCAAGTCCGAAGACCCCGAGTACCACGACATCCATCGACTATCAAGTACCACTGCGCCTGACGACGCGACAAGTACAACGACGCCTGGAGCTCTCGGAACTGCCAAGTTCCTCTACGACTTGTGAACGACTACCACGTGACTTGAACGTCTACAAATGTGTACCACTACCATCGCCGAAGACCGCGTGTACAACTACCGCCGAAGCATGAACGCCTACTTCCACTACGAATCGCGAGAACAACTACTTCCACTACAAACTCGAACCGCTTAGAGAACGAACGCTTCAAAGGTATACCGCCGAAACGATGCCCGTGCACGAATGAATGCTTGTGTGATGTATGAGATGAAGTACTTGTTTGCGCCGTGCCCGTTGTGCCCCTCTTTTGTCATCGACCCGTGAGAACCCAGAACCCGGGAGCACCCCATCATCTTGTTCGACACGTTCATGCCACCTTTTATTTTGCATCGGCATCTCGACAAGTTGTCGGATCATCGGAACGTTGCCGTGGCACCGTTTCCATTCTCGCCGCCGTGACACCCCTTTCCTTTCCGTTGTGGTGACCAAATGCTTCATATCTTGTTAATTGTCAACTTTTACTAAAAACTTGCATGTGTCATCCGCACCATGATAGCAACCTTTAAATGCTTGATTTGTTTCTTTGCTTTAAGAATTGCTAAATATGCACATGGGGAGTTTCTGGAATTGTTGTTGTTTTTTCCGGCCTCATTTAAAATGCCTAGATAGTGTAGTTTTGCTCATGCTATACCTCTTGCCATGTTAACAAACATTTAACCTTGTCTTGTAAATAAACAAGAGTCAACTAAATAAATAAAATGTGGTGTTTCGTCAATATGCAACTCGTTGCATATTGAGCCCCACTTAACTTGTAGTACTTGTTTGTGCACTTTGCCATGCCATGTTGAATTAAACCGGACATGCATCGTATTTGTTTGTGCATCATGCCATGGTGATGATATGTGTGTTTACCGTGTTGTTTGCTTCTTTCCGGTTTGCTTCTATCTTTAGCTTCGGTTTCACTCCGGAGTTGTGAGGTTTGGTTCGACTACTTCATGGACTTGTTCTTCTTCCTTGCAGAATCCCAGGCAAGATGACCATACCCAGATATCATTACTATCTTTGCCTATGCTAGATGTCTCGCTCTTTAGATATTGCCTCGATGCCTATGTCTATTTGTTAGCCCTACTATTGTTGCCAAAAACTCTTTAACCACCCTCCTAGCACACCGTTGTTTGGCTAGGTACGCATCGCTCAGCCCCTCTTATAGTGTTGTTAGTTGCAGGTGAAGACTTGAAGATTCTTGCTTCATGTTGAAGTTATTGTTCGGATATCACAATATATAATCTATTAAACCAAATCACCTATATACTTGGCAATGGGTGGAAGGATTGGCCTTTTTGCTCAGTGTTTTGTTCCACTCATGCCACCTTAGGAACCGTTAAACCGGTGTTATGTTCCTTGATTTTAAGTCTCTAACACAGTTGGGGTTTATGGGCCCCCCTTGATAACCCGCTTAGCGGTAAAGCTTTTCCAGCAAGGCCCAACATTGGTTTTACATTTGCCTAATAACTAAAACTTGCATAGGGAGTAATTAACCCTTTTCTTAATTAACAACCCTGGGCCAGTGCTCCACATGAGTGTTGGTCCAAACTGGGGAGCCTGCGGGGCCACCTTGGGGAAACCTGGGGGCTGGTAAAAACCTGTAGCATCGCCCATCTGGTCGTGGCCTGAGACGAGATATGTGCGGCTACTATCAGGGTGTCGGCACGCCGGGAGGTCTTGCTGGATTAGTTTTACCTTTGTCGGAATATCTTGAGCACGGGATTCCGAGAATACTCGGGTCTTCCCATCTTGGAGTTGCGACTCCGCAGATCGTGAGCTTGTGATGGGCTAAGTTGGGACACCCCTGCAGGGTTTTGATCTTTCGAAAGCCGTGCCCGTGGTTATGTGGCAGATGGGAATTTGTTAATATCCGGTTGTAGAAAACATGACACTCTATCCTTAAGAATACACTATGTGTGTGAGTTCCGTGATTATCTCTTCTCGAAGGGGTTTCGAGAAGAAGAACACGATGGGGTTATGTATGACGTGAGTAGTTAGGATCACTTCGTGATCACTTTGACGATCGTTGGCATTTTCTCTTCTCGCTCTATACACGTAAGCTAGTGCTAGTGCTGCTGCAACCTTGTTTTCAGCCTTTTTCCACACCTAAGGCTTTGATAGTATTGCTACTCGAGAACGGGATTGTTGAGTCCTCCGTGGCTCATAGATTCTACACACACCAGATGCAGGTACCGCTGAGAACAATGCAGGAGATGGATCAGAACTTCAATGGGAGTTCGACGAAGATCTTGGTCGTATGTTTGTGATGTTTTCGACGATCAGTAGTGGTTCCTACTAGGGGCGATCGGGACCTAGTGTTGTTTTATTTATGGTATCTTTCTTTTGGACCTTCGTCCGTAGTCGGACTCTGATGTTATTCGGATGATGTATGTTAATGTATTTCATTGTGTGACGTGGCAAGAGTAAGGCAACTACTCTTTTACTTTTCATCCCCTCTTTTACATGAGTTGTGCAAAGATACCATACTTGAGATCATTCTAGTATGATATTATGCCTTTAAGTCGTGCCTCGACACGTGGGAGGTATGTTCTCATACTGGGCATTACAAGTTGGTAATCAGAGCCTTCTCCGTCCTAGGAGCCCCCACTGATTGATCGAATCGTTGACGGTTGAGTCTAGGCACACACATGAAAATGTTTTGAGTCCTATATATATATCGGAGAGTAGGATTTCCTTTACTCCTCAGCCCTTTATCACTCTGGTGAGGACTCCTGACGATATTCTATTTCTTCTACTCTAAAAAATTCACTAAAAAAATTTTAGGTTCACGCGAGTATTGTTTGGATTGTTCCGATATCTTTGTGATGAGAACATTGTTCTCGATGCCTATTGTCTTTTAGGGGTTGTGGCAGTGTCCCGGGGAGTTGAGCTCCGAGGTGTTGTCGTCACAAATCTATCATAGCAGTTCTGGAATACTTAAGACGGCCGACATTGAAAACTCTTCTATGCGGTTAGTGGTGAGATAACCCCGACATCACCCAGTATTGGGGAGGTAGTTTGGGAGTATTGCCATAGCTTGTATAGCAGATGTGTTTCGAAGGTCCGAGGTAAACGGTTTCCGGAAATAACTGGTTATGAGTTGAAGGATGGATACAGCTGGATGTAGGATTAGAGTTGAATGCGCGGTGCTTCCCCTGTATCCCCAACACCTGATTGCATAACTGGAAACTTTCGGAAATTAATAGGGGGTTCATCTAGTAGCTCGTAGGCATTCTTCCAACGAATGCATGATATGGAGTTCGGGGTTCTACATTGAGTGAAGTGGGTTTATGGGCGTTGTTCTGATCGGGAGTTGCATCTTAAAGGGTCCTTGGCTATGCTGATTCGGGGATTGCAAAACCCTTTTGTAATACGTTCCATGAGCTTTCAGCACAAATATGTGAAACGAAACTTCTATCTTGTATTTGTTCTATCTGCTCCTTGTTGTTTTATTTACCTTTTGTTCTCCCAAGTGGCTTCTCGACAAGTGTTGTACCATTAAGCTGTGGAATTCATTCGTTCATTTTGTTCGAATGTTCATTGTGAACATTATGTTGCAATGTATCTATCTGTTGTTTTGATTTGATCCTGGTATTCGAGTTGCTTCGATGTCAAGTGTTGATTCCATACCTTTCCCAATCGGTGTTCTCATAATTCTATGGGAGTACTAATTCTTCTTGACCATCGAGATTTTCATGTTAATCCTTTTCAACTGGTGTGCCTTCTCTTCAAGTTATTCCATACGGACGCCGTTGAGAAATCTGACGATTTGTCTGTTTCATTCATCCCAAGTTGTCTTTGTTTCCCCACCCTCCCACCCTTCTTCTTCTCGGAGCCAGAAATCTCAAATCAAGTATCCTTTTTATTCATGGGATGTTTCTTCATTAATTTCCTTCAATGTCCTTATCCGGTTATTTCTCAGGAAGATGCTAAGGAAGCTTCAAGTTTTTCATTCTCCATTCTCGTTTCTTCTCCGGTGGATTAATTCAAGCTTCGGTGTTGATCATATCTCTTCCTTTTTGTTTCACATGTTTTCACGTGTTGAAATTTCTTATCCGAAGTATCTCTTGCTCATTCAACTCTCTAATTCTTATCTGGAGTGTTCGAGATAGCTCGGAAGATTCGTGTTTCAATTCTTAGTCCGTTCAGCTATTTTGAGGATTGTCATCTTACTCAAACCATTTAATTCAACCGGTGCAATATCTCTTAAGCAATCTTTTTCAGCGGTGATTTCTTTAGTGGGCCCTAACCCACAGGTCTTTTTCCAGGATCTTACCTGACTCTTATATTTATCCAGAGTTATTACAGAATTCTTTTCAAAGTGTGACGTAAGTATGAATTCCATCAGTCACATGCCTTCTCCAAGACCGCTTTCAAATTATTTTCAACTTTGGGTCAACCTTCCTCTTTTCATTCGTCCGGAGTATCTCAAAATTCTTCACGGTGTTTCTCGTTGTTCTTCTCAACATTTGAATACCGGAGAAGAGTTTCTCTCAAATCCTACACGTTCTTCTAAAGATTCATGGTTCTAGCTTCATGCCATCCTCATTATTGTTCCGATTGTGTGGAATTATTTTTATACCCATCCGAAGCATTTCATGAATTCTTCCCATTGTGATCCTCCGAAGGCCATCATTTCAGAAGATTTCTTCACTCTCAGTTTTCACCTTCGTCCTCCAACTATTCTCAATTGATGCCGCTTCGTTCGTCTCCTTATTCTTCCCGGTGGTTCATTCAAGATTACTCTTCGGTTGTATCATATCAATTCATTTGTTCTTTTCATAATCCTACCGGTGATTCGTTGAATACTTTCTCATATTTGTGCGAGATCTCTCTTTAATTCTTTGCAACAAGAATAAGTAGTATGCCAAATCCATTGTTAGTCACCAATTTAAATTGGTGAAGGATACGCACAACATAATTCTTATTCTTATTTCATCCAAGTGATTAATTCCTTGTTTGGAGTTTGTTCATGATTAATAAACTCTAGGTTCGGAGTGTTTCATCTTTCTTTCCGGAGTTCCAAGTTTTCTCTTTATCTCATCACGAAGCTCTATCTAAATCATTGCAAAGCCTCAATCTTATTCTTTCACCCTTCACTTTTCATCCTTTTGTTACCGGAGTTCTTCTTGGTGGTTCATCATGGTTAGCTCATCCTCGAAGTCTTCATCAAGATTCTTGATCAATGAGCTCAAGTATTCTTCTTCTTGCATTCCGAAGTGCAATTCTTTCTACCTTATCGTTTGAGATGGTGGTATGCCATTTTTGACAATTTCCCTTCATGTTTCATGATTCACAAGTTGTCAGGAACGAGATATTTAAACCCATCATTTTCTTTGTTCAGGAGATCTTTCCAATCCTTCAACTTATTCGTTGGAGTTATCTTGGGTTGTATTTCACCTAAAAGCTTTCCCTAAGGATTGTTGCTATTGTGGTGCTTATAAATGACCCAAATTCTTCATTTATCCTCTCGGTGAAAGAAGATCTCATATCTTCGTTGATCTCTAGCAACAATTGGTTTCAGTTAGTGGCAGAATTTCACCTCAAGTTTTGGGATGTTTTCCATAAGCCCACAACAAGCTTGTGCTTTTCATTGTTGATTTTCCAACAACTCTGTTAAATCCTACTTTGCAAGGATGCTTTCCAAGTTCATTTGTGCCAAAAGTTGTCATTTTCTTCTCCATCCCTTTAACCCAACAATCTAGCTTATATTATTTCATTCTGAAGGCATTGTGATGTTGCTCTCTTCACCCATCACCTCGTTTTGTCAAGATCACGTTATTTTTGTGCTTATCCATTTATCCAGAGTGTTTTATTCTCCATTCAATTTCTCTCATCTTATCAAGTTTTGCCTCTCCTTTTTACCGGAGTGCTATCTAAAATCTTTCTTACCCCTCGTGCCATTCTTTCAGTTGTTTCGGAGGTAGTATGTTGTGGATTTCATCAAGTATCATTCCATCTCCTCAAGTTCATGTTAATTCCTTCCATTTTCAAACGGAGTGTTGTCCAAATTATGTCATTCTTATTCCTTGGATATACCATTGCGGTTTCATATTCTTTTGGTTCGTAAGCTCTTGTTTCATGTCTTTCAACCTACAAGGTTCTCGTAATGTACCTTGTTCCTCTTTTTCTAACGGAGTGTTTTCATCTTCGTTCATCTCTGTTGTATTCTTCTTTCAGTTTGTTCAACCTCTGAAGGTTCGTGGTTTCACTCGTTTGTCGAAGAAGCAACTTTGTTTTACCTCTTCCTTTTTCCGTTTCTATCCGGTGCCTTCTCCAGGATCTCGGGTCGAGATCCTCTGTTAGTGTGGGAGAGTTGTGACGCCCGAAGACCGACGCTCGAGAAGATACCAGATGTTCAGGGTTTTCCCGTGTGTTTCATTTGTGCTTGCTTTATTTATTTTGCGTTGCATAATGTCATCATGCCATCGAGTCTTTTAATTTTTAAAACTCAACTAAATAAACCGTATGGGTCCTCGATCCATTTAAATTGAGGGATACTCACTATGGTGACTTCTCTTTATAACATATAAAAGCCTCTCAATATTATTAGGGAGCTATATTAAATTATTCCATTATTATGGAATTCACCAAAACAAACTTACATTTAAACCTCTCTCGTTTCCAAATTTTATAATCCCCATCTTTCTCCTTTTGCTTCGGTTCGAGTTGTGGCGCTTTGAAATTAGTCAAAGTAGCTCCATGCGAGTTTTTCCATCTCAACTTGTATTTATTTGGCCTTAATTTTGCCTTGCCAAATAAATATATCCACTTCCCTTTTTTTTAAAGGAGAGAGAACTCAGCCAATTTCCACCAAGGACCAGCAGCAGTAGCTGCCAATTCGGCCTCCTGGCCCAGCCCACCTAACCCCCATAACCCTAGCCCGATCCCCTGCTCACCTCTCTTCCTCCCCTCGCTCCCACCGACCGCCGCCAGGACCCGCTTGCCCGCTCCATCGATCCCTCCCCCTCCTGCTCGATCTCCCTCTCGATCCCCCACATCTCTCGCCCGCACACCTACCTCCCTCGACGAGCGCCATCCCTCACCTCTCCTCCTCCGCGCTTCCCTTCCCCTCGTCATCCTCCTGCTTCCGCCGGCCCTTCACCAAGCCTCCATCCCGCGTCCTTCACCTCCGCGTCGTCGCCTCACCAGGCCGCCGCCTCGCCGCCACCGGCGACGACCGCCGCAAGCGCCCCAGCTTCGCCTCGCCAGGTCCTTCACTAGGGGAGGAGTCCCTCTACCCGTCCCCTTCGGCCCCGACTCCGGCGAGCGCCGCCCCGTCGACTTTCCTCCGCGCCGGCGACCTTCCTCGCCGCCCCGCCTCCCTGCTTCCCCCGGCCTCCGCAGCGGGCATCGGAGCTGCTCCGCTCGCCAACCTCCTCGCGCACCAGCAGGACGCAACTTCGGCGGCCCCTTGTCCCGCCTCCCCCACCGTATTCTTCATCCACCTAGGACGCCAAGGTCCTTTGTTGGTACCGATGACCTCGGGATCCTGTGCACGTACAGTGCCGTTGCTCGCCGCGAGATCAAGACTGCCACCGATCTGAGCATCCCCACGACCAGCACTTGTTTATGCTTTTGTCGTTGCCAAGTTCCTTGTCCGGACCCCGAGTACCATGACGTCGGTGTCCCTCCAAGTTTGATGTTGGAATATGTACGACTACCATCGCAAGAGCGAGACCGGCAAGTCCGAAGACCCCGAGTACCACGACATCCATCGACTATCAAGTACCACTACGTCCGACGACGCGACAAGTACCACGACGCCCGGAGCTCTCGGAACCGCCAAGTTCCTCTACGACTTGTGAACGACTACCACGTGACTCGAACGTCTACAAATGTGTACCACTACCGTCGCCGAAGACCGTGTGTACAACTACCGCTGAAACATGAACGCCTACTTCCACTACGAATCGCGAGAACGACTACTTCCACTACGAACTCGAACCGCTTTGAGAACGAACGCTTCGAAGATATACCGCCGAAATGATGCCCGTGAACGAATGAATGCTTGTGTGATGTATGAGATGAAGTACTTGTTTGCGCCGTGCCCGTTGTGCCCCTCTTTTGTCGTCGACCCGTGGGAACCCGGAAGCCGGGAGCACCCCATCATCTTGTTCGACACGTTCACGCCAGCTTTTCTTTTGCATCGGCATCTCAACGAGTTGTCGAATCATCGGAACGTTGTCGTGGCACCATTTCCATTCTCGCCGCCATGACACCCCTTTCCTTTCCGTCGTGGCGACCAAAAGCTTCATATCTTGTTAATTGTCAACTTTTACTAAAAACTTGCATTTGTCATCCGCATCATGATAACAACCTTTAAATGCTTGTTTTTGTTCTTTGCTTTAAGAATTGTTAAATATGCACATGGGGAGTTTCCGGAATTGTTGTTGTTATTTCCGGCCTCATTTAAAATTCCTAGATAGTGTAGTTTTGCTCATGCTTCACCTCTTGCCATGTTAACAAACATTTAACCTTGTCTTGTAAATAAACAAGAGTCAACTAAATAAATAAAATGTGGTGTTTCGTCAATATGCAACTCGTTGCATATTGAGCCCCACTTAACTTGTAGTACTTGTTTGTGCACATTGCCATGCCATGTTGAATTAAACCGGACATGCATCATATTTGTTTGTGCATCATGCCATGGTGATGATATGTGTGTTTATCGTGTTGTTTGCTCTTTCCGGTTTGCTTCTATCTTTAGCTTCGGTTTCTCTCCGGAGTTGTGAGGTTTTGTTCGACTACTTCATGGACTTGTTCTTTTCCTTGCGGAATCCCAGGCAAGATGACCATACCCAGATATCATTACTATCTTTTCCTATGCTACATGTCACGCTCTTTAGATATTGCCTCGATGACTATGTCTGTTTGTCAGCCCTCCCATTGTTGCCAAGAACTCTTTAACCACCCTCCTAGCACACCGTTGTTTGGCTAGGTACGCATCGCTCAGCCCCTCTTATAGCGTTGTTAGTTGCAGGTGAAGACTTGAAGATTCTTGCTTCATGTTGAAGTTATTGTTGGGATATCACAATATATAATATGTAAAATCAAATCACCTATATACTTGGCAATGTGTGGAAGGCTTGGCCTTTTTGCTCGGTGTTTGGTTCCACTCATGCCACCTTAGGAACCGTTAAACCGGTGTTATGTTCCTCGATTTTGCGTCCCTAACACGGTTGGGGTTTATGGGCCCCCCTTGATAACCTGCTTAGCGCTAAAGCTTTTCTAGCAAGGCCCAACATTGGTTTTACATTTGCCTAATAACTAAAACTTGCATAGGGAGTAATTAACCCTTTTATTAATTAACAACCCTGGGCCAGTGCTCCACATGAGTGTTGGTCCAAACCGGGGAGCCTGCGGGGCCACCTTGGGGAAACCCGAGGGCTGGTAAAAACCTGTAGCATCGCCCATCCGGTCGTGGCCTGAGACGAGATACGCGCGGCTACTACCAGGGTGTCGGCACGCCAGGAGGTCTTGCTGGATTAGTTTTACCTTTGTCGGAATATCTTGAGCATGGGATTCCGAGAATACTCGGGTCTTCCCACCTTGGAGTTGCGACTCCGCAGATCGTGAGCTTGTGATGGGCTAAGTTGGGACACCCCTGCAGGGTTTTGATCTTTCGAAAGCCGTACCCGCGGTTATGTGGCAGATGGGAATTTGTTAATATCCGATTGTAGAAAACATGACACTCTATCCTTAAGGATACACTACCTGTGTGAGTTCCGTGATTGTCTCTTCTCGAAGGGGTTTAGAGAAGAAGAACACGGTGGGGTTATGTCTGACGTGAGTAGTTAGGATCACTTCGTGATCACTTTGACGATCGTTGGCATTTTCTCTTCTCGCTCTATACACGTAAGCTAGTGCTAGTGCTGCTGCAACCTTGTTTTCAGCCTTTTCCACACCTAAGGCTTTGATAGTATTGCTACCCTGGAACGGGATAGCTGAGTCCTCCGTAGCTCACAGATTCTACACACACCAGATGCAGGTACCGCTGAGAACAATGCAGGAGATGGATCAGAACTTCAATGGGAGTTCGACGAAGATCATGGCCGTATGTTTGAGACATTTTCGACGATCGGTAGTGGTTCCTACTAGGGGCGATCGGGACCTTGTGTTGTTTCATTTGCGGTATCTTTCTTTTGGATCTTCGTCTGTAGTCGGACTCTGATGTTACTCATATGATGTATGTTAATGTATTTCATTATGTGACATGGCGAGTGTAAGCCAACTACTCTTTTACTTTTCATCCCCTCTTTTACATGAGTTGTGCAAAGACACCATACTTGAGATCATTCTAGTATGAGATTATGCCTTTAAGTCGAGCCTCGACACGTGGGAGGTATAGTCTCATACTGGGCATTACAAAAACGAGAGGCAAATAAATGTAATGCGAAGGATAAGGGTTTGTGATAGGTACTTAGTGTATGACTTTTGTGTAAGCCTCCCCGGCAACGGCGCCAGAAATTCTTCTTACTACCTCTTGAGCTTGTGTTGTATTCCCTCGAAGAGGAAAGGGAGATGCAGCACAGTAGCGTAAGTATTTCCCTCAGTTTTTGAGAACCAAGGTATCAATCCAGTAGGAGACCACGCGCGAGTCCCTCGCACCTGCACAAACAAATAAGAACTTCGTAGCGACCGTGATAAGGGGTTGTCAATCCCTTTACGGTCACTTACGAAAGTGGGATCTGATAGAGATGATAGAATACATTTTTGGTATTTTTAGTTTAATAAAACAGCAAATAAAAGCGGTAAAAGTAAAGTAGATGTATATTGATATGTTGAGAATAGACCCGGGGGCCATAGTTTTCTCTTGTGGCTTCTCTCATGATAGCGATATTCTACGGCGGGTAAACAAATTACTGTCGAGCAATTGATAGAAAAGTGAATGATTGTGAGACTATCTAGGCATGATCACTGTATATAGGCATCACGACCGAGACAAGTAGACCGAAATGATTCTGCATCTACCACTATTACTCCACACATCGACCGCTATCCAGCATGCATCTAGTGTATTGAGTTCATAAGAACAGAGTAACGCCTTAAGCAAGATGACATGATGTAGAGGGATAAACTCAAGCAATATGATATAAACCCCATCTTTTTATCCTCGATGGCAACAATACAATACGTGCCTTGCTGCCCCTACTGTCACTGGGAAAGGACACCGCAATATTGAACCCAAAGCCAAGCACTTCTCCCATTGCAAGAACTATAGATCCAGTGGGCCAAACCAACCCAATAATTTGAAGAGACTTGCAAGGATATTATGAGCACACATAAAAAGTTCAAAGAAGAACCAAATATCTTTCATAGATAACCTTGATCATAAACTCACAATTCATCGGATCTCGACAAACACACCGCAAAAAGAGATTACATCGAATAGATCTCCTCGAAGACCGAGGAAAACTTTGTATTGAGATCCAGAGAGAGAGAAGAAGCCATCTAGATACTAGCTATGGACCCGAAGGTCTGTGGTAAAATACTCACAACTCATGGTGAGGGCGATGATGATGATGAAGAAGGCTCCGTGATGGATCCCCATCCGGTGGAGCTCCAGAACAGGCTCCAAGATGGGATCTCCACGGGAACAGAAGGTACGGCGGTGGAATTAGGGTTTTCTCTCTGTTCATTGAGTTTCTGGGGTACGTAGACTTATATACGGAGAAGGAGGGCACCGGGGGAGTCACGGGGGCTCCACGAGGCATGGGGCGCGCCCTGGGAAGGGGGGCGCGCCCCCCACCCTCGTGGGCCCCACGTGGCTTTTCTGACGTGGTTCTCAAGTTCATCGTGCGTGATTTCCTCCAAAAATATCTCTCGCAAAGGTTTCATTCCGTTTGGACTCCGATTGATATTCTTTTTCTGCAAAACCCTGAAATAGGCAAAAAAACAGCAATCTGGACTGGGCCTTTGGGTTAGTAGGTTAGTCCCAAAAATGATATAAAAGTGAATGATAAAGCCCATTAAACATCCAAGACTTCATAAATAATAGTATGGAACAATCAAAAATTATAGATACGTTGGAGACGTATCAAGAGGGAGCTAAGAGCTGCTTTGGTGGACAAAAAGTTCGCCGAAGAGGAAACAACCGTTGTGTAGGATCGAAAGTATGTCTAGAGGGGGGTGATTAGACTACATGTAAATATAAAAATTCTGCCTTTTGACAAAGAACAGTTTTTGGCAGATTCACAATTTTGATCAAGTCAAGCATCACCCTACACATGCAATTCTAGAGTATAGGCAGCGGAAAGTAAATTGCACATGTAGTAAAGAGAGGTGGAGAAGAGCAAACGCAATTTTGGAGACGCGGTGATTTTTCCCGTGGTTCTGATAGGTGGCGCTATCGTACATCCACGTTGATGGAGACTTCAACCCACGGAGGGTAACGGCTGCGAGAGTCCACGGAGGGCTCCACCCACGAAGGGTCCACGAAGAAGCAACCTTGTCTATTCCATCATGGCCTACGCCCACGGAGGGCAAGCCTTACTCGGGGTAGATCTTCACGAAGTAGGCGATCTCCTTGCCCTTACAAACTTCTTGGTTCAACTCCACATCTCGACGACGGAGGCTCCCAAGCGACACCTAACCAATCTAGGAGGCACCACCCTCCAAAAGGTAATAGATGTTGTAGATGATGATGAACTCCTTGCTCTTGTGCTTCAAATGATAATCTCCCCAACACTCAACTCTCCTCACTGATTTGGCTGTGGTGGAAGAAAGGATTGAGTGGAAAGCAACTTGGGAAGGCTAGAGATCAAGCTTCATATGGTGGGAGTGGAGCAACTTGATCTCAACACAAGGGTAGGTAGTTCTCTTCTCAGAAATGTAAGGTAGGAGTGGTAGTTCTTTATGATGGCTCTCTCCACGAATGAAGAGGGGGTGGAGGGGTATAAATAGCCTCCACACAAAATCCAACCGTTACACACATTTGAGCAATCTCGGTGGGACCGAAGTGGACAACTCGGTGAGACCGATAGTTCAAATAATGTGAACGTTGGGGTTTTCGGTGGGACCGAATATACAATCTCGGTTAGTCCGATTCGTGCAATGACAAGAGCATGCCAGTTTCGGTGGGACCGACTTCATCATCTCGGTGACACCGATTTGATGACAGAAGGTTACAGAACCTTGGCAACTCATGTTTCGGTGAGACCGAGTTCAGAATCGGAAAATCCGAGTTTACTAGGGTTTGGCTTATGGCTGAGGTGGTTCATCTCGGTGTGACTGAGTTTGGAATATCGGTGGGACCGAGATTACTTATGAGTGTATATGGCAGTGAAAGTTGCTGATAGTTTAGGAGATGTATCACTAAGCACTTGAGCAACCAAATCATCATCATAACCTCATCCCCTTTTAATAGTATTGGCTTTTCCTATGGACTCAATATGATCTTGGATCACTAAACCAAAAATGGAGTCTTGAGCTTTTGCCAATGCTTGCCTTAGCATTTTGAGGGGTCCACTTCTTCAGTCCTTGCCATACCCATATCACTGAACTTCTCTGAAATGATTCTCAAGTAACTATTAGTTCAATGATATATATGTTGTTATTAATTACCAAAACCACCCGGGGATTAGTTGCCCTTTCAATCTCCCCCTTTTTGGTAATTGATGACAACATATAGATCAAGGCTTCGACAAAGGATATAATCAATGAATATTATCGTCGCTTTGAGAAGTATGTGATAAGCAAGAGCTCCCCCTAAATTTGTGCATTATTTAAGATTTGCGTTTGAATGCAAATGCACAATCGATTAGGATCATGGGTCACTCTTCCATGTCACATACATCTGGTGGAGCGCACAAAATGATAAGAATGAACAGCATGCACCCAATCACCAAGACATGAGTAAATAGTCATACGAGATAGGAATGGCATATGATAAGCATTAAGCACACATTAAAGCATAGTACGACCAAGCACTCATTAAGATAGAATCGAACGGAGTATCAAGCACACTGAATGTCTCGAAAACCAAAAGTATCTCAAAGAAACCACAAAAGAACGAAAGAGCAAAAGCGCAAAGACAACAGCACTCTCTCTCTCGAAGCCCTATGATCTATACAATTTCTCCCCCTTTGGCAACAAGTTACCAAAAAGTTCGAAAAAGCATAGAGCTAAGCGTCACTGTGGACTCTGCTGGCGGCTCCCGTCTGGGTTGATGTCGGAGTGGATATGAAAGCATCGGCGAAGACTTCAGCTGATGTCTGTGTTGGAGGAGTGGACACTGGAGCTGGAGCTGGAGTAACTGCTGGAACTGTGGGAGGTGCTGAAGCTGTAGTCCTGGTGTCAGTCACTGGAATAGCAGCTGATCGGGATCCTTTGGGAACCGGAGCAGTCTGTCGATGAGAATCCTGGACTAAGTCATCCTGCAACTCACGCATAAGCTCTGCCTTGTCCTGCTTTGCTTCCTCAATGTCTGCCTCGAGCTTGTTGACGGTCACTTGTACTTCAGTCAGCTTGACGTCCAGAGCATGGATCTTCTCGTCAACAATCCTCTCTAAGCTCTCCTGAGACTGTTCAATGCTGGCCAGGCGTTGTTCAATCCTTTGAGTAGCTTCAAGAATTTGCTCTCCGAAACTCTTTGGTTTAGCTGCTGCTGCTGCTGCTTTGTCAGCTTTGGCTTTCTTAGCAGCTGCGATCTTGGCTTGACCTTCAACAGATGTCGGATCCTCCTCATCCATCACAACAACATTGTCTTCATGCTCTGGCTGCAACGGTAAATGTTTTCTATCCAACAAGAATGTGCCCGTGCCAAACTTGGCATTGATAAGCATCTGAATCTGCGGGGCAAATCCACATGACCTTTTCTGGTCAGCTGCAGTCCTCTTAATGGTCTCTACCATCAAGTCCATCACCTTGAAAGGTGCTTTCTCATCAAGTATATGCAGCATGTTGATAGAGTATCCTCTGATCATGCGATGATCTCCAGATTTGGGCATCAAGGTATGCCTCAAAATGGTATTAGTGGTAGGTAAGCCTGCCTGGAGATGGTAGACTGAGCCGAGCTTCCAGATTTCCAAATCCTTTGCTGGAACCTCTTTGTACATGTTTTTCATGGATTCATGATTCTTCTTTGGAATCCCATATACATCAATATCATCTTCTCGTTGCACTGGAGCATTCAGAATTTCTGCCCATTCTTCAACAGAAGAAGAAAACCTTTGACCTTCAATCATCCACGTAATCTTTCCATCAGGGTAGAAGTGAGTTGTGGCATAAAATTGCATTATCATCTCATCGTTCCAACTGGTCAATTTCTGACCTACAAAATCTGCAACTCCACATGCAGTGAAACTTTCATGCACATGTGGAAAGAAATCTCTGTGCTCTTCGCTGTCAATGTACTTCCAGTCAACATATGTGGTGTCTGCGACTATGGGCTTCTTGTCCATCAGCACGGTCTCATAGAAGTCCTGCTGCTCTCAGGTGTGAAATCTGGGATCTACAGCAGTTCTTCTCCTCACGGCATATGGGTCAGTTTGTCTCCATAGCCTGAGACCTCCATCTTTCCTTGCCTTCATATCCTCAGCTTGAGGATGAGCATCATTATGGAGTGGTAGTTTTGGACGAAGTTTCAGCAAAACTTGTCCTTCATCGTCAGACTCAGCTGGTGGCACATCATCCTTGTTCTTTTCAGACGCTGGAATGTTTCTGATGGTCCTCTTGGGCTTGGCAGCAAGCTTTGCTGGAGCTGCCTTAGCTGGAGCAGATTTCTTGGGCTTTGATGTGGCTCCAGCCTTAATGGCATCACCCATGAGCTTCGGCTTCTGAGGAGGAGGCTGGGGTGCTTCCTCATCCTCATCCTCTACTGCTGCATCTGCATGAGAATCAATATACATATCTGCTCTAGCTTCTGACACATGCACTACCCTCTTTCTCTTGGTGGTTTTCTTCACTTTGCTTGCAGCTGCCTCTCCCAAATTCAGCTTCTTAGCAACAGTTGACTGCTTGACTTTGCTGGTGCCCTTCTTAGATTGTTGACCTTGTTGCTCTTTGGCAACAACCTTCCTTTTAGGCTTGAGGTCACCTCTTCCTCAACAACAAAATCTGAATCCTCATCATCTGAATTCTTCTCCTTTCTAGCTCTGGTGGCTGCAGGAGGCATGCCACTTGGTGTACTCCTCTCACCATCATCAGATGAGCTACTAGGATCAGGACTAGTGTCTGCCTCTGGAATGTCTGCAATGGGTGTCTCTGACCTGTTCTCACTGTCACTGGTATCTGACATGGCTGACAACCTGTGAATAGATAAGGTATAGGCAGAGAAGAAGAGTCATCACAAACTGCAGATGTTTTTGCAAAAATGAGTTCAAATTCTAGTATTAAGTTTTCACAGAAGACATTTCGGTCAGACCGAGTTTAAGTTTCGGTGAATCCGAAGTGTTAAACAGGAGCTTGGCACACCACTTTCGGTTTGACCGAAGTGGGTTTCGGTCCTGCCGAAAACACTAAGGTTTCACAAAATCTACATTTCGGTCACACCGATTTTGCACAACTCGGTTGGACCGAAGGGTGCAGTGCAATGGCCATAGGCCAAATCGGTCATACCGAAAATATAAAATCGGTCTCACCGAGATGTGTTCCGTGGAAACCTAACCCTAAAACTTTTACTCGAATCTAGTTCAAACGAACCAATCTGGTGTACAGGAGGATTTCAATCGTGGCAAGATACTAGGCAATCCAAACGTGCATTGAATCGGAGATGGGAGCACGAGTGGGATCAAAACTCACCCTAACTTGGTGGAGTTTTTCTACGGCGGCAACGGCGCGGAGGAGATGGCCGTTGACGGCGACGGAGACCTGCGGCGAGGGCGCACAGGCGACGACGGCGACGATCCGGAGACCAAGGCGACGGCAGCAAGGGATGTGGGGGCGAAACGTTTGAAGGAGGAATCAACGCGCGCGGCCCTTGGAATATATACCCCTTTTCTGTCGGTGGGACCGAGTTGTAAAACTCGGTGGCACCGAGATGGATAACTGCTAGGCAGTTATGCACTTCGGTCACGCCGAAAATCACAACTCGGTTTCACCGAGATGAAAACCTAGATCAGTCTAAATGCTTTCGGTTCGACCGAGTTTGAGTGAGTTGGTCTGACCGAAATCAATTAGAAGGTTTTGGAGATTAGCCCTTGACGGATCGGTGGCTCCGAGTGCTCCTCACCCGGAGGGTCCGAAAATGACTTGTTCAAAGTTTGTGATGTAAGCATGAATAGAATTTTGAGACAAGAAAGCATAGATAGCTAGGGGAGGTACTTAGGCATTCTTGTCCATCCATTTGGTCAGAAAAATCAAAACGACCAAAACAACAAATGGATGTCCTCGAATGGATAAAATCATGCATCCAACATGCTAACACAATAAGATAGCAAATGAAATATGTGTCAAACATGCACACCAAAAACTCTAGCAACTAACACACAATTTGTCGATGACTAGGTCATCTTTATATGAGTATATTGACTTAGGAGCCAAATGAGAACATTTGATCATAGGTCATACTCATCGTTTAAGCACAAGTGGGGTTACCACTTTTACATAAAGCATTGATGTGTTCACATCATTTGAAGATGCTTTAGCTCAATTTTTTAGAGCAAAGCTCCCCCTAGATGTGAGAACCCCTTTTAAAAGGTCAAACTAACCTTGGGTTGTCGTAGAAGACTTCATGTAGATGTTGAAGATGTGGATGCTCAATGTTGATGGAGATCATCAAGAGTTGGGAGCTATCCTTTGGATTCGGGCACTTTCAATACCTACATGGGTTAGTCCTACAAGGAACAAACACGGATATCCATGGACATAGATTGACGTTCACAATAGATGATGTCCATGAAAGCAATGATTACCTTGTCCCTTGACTTACCAACAAGAGGGTTTGTGACTCCATAAACTAGTGCACGATATGGAAGTTGATTGCACAAGTTTTTTTTTGCCAAAATGAATGTGAGTGAAGTATGTTGGCGGAGTCACCCTCAAGAACTTTCTAGTTCTTCTTCTTCGAGATCCACATCATCTTGATGGGAATCCTTGGGGTTGTAGTTGAGCTTGACGTAGTAGAACTTGACGTTTCCTTGGGAACCCACTTGACCATGGCTTGAGGTGCTTCAACAAATGCATCAATCTCCTCTTGAAGCTTGTCCTTGGCTTTTAGCTTGTGGTCTTGTGGTGGAAGGTCATCTTGAGCTTGTTCCACATTGGAAGAAGTAGGATCATACTTCTCCTTTTGAGGAACAAACTGTGGAGTAGGATATTGACCTTCTTCCCACTCAACACCTTCGGCGTTGAACTTTCGCTCAAAACCAATTCCTTGATTCTTCCGGTGCCTTCCTTGCTTGCGGACAATTTCCTCAAAGTTCTTGCTTCCGGCAAGGCTCTTGTAGACACATTTCTCTATGATCCCTTTCAATAAGCTATTCTCTTGCTCAAGTGTAACTTGGCTTGAAACATTGTTAGTGGAATCAAGAGAACTACTAGAAGCAACAACATTGGATTTAGCATGGTTATTGTTACTGCTAGAGGAAGAATTTTTCTTATGCTTGTCATGCTTAGTCTTAATGGGTGGCAAGAAATTAGACAAGAGAAGTCGTTTGGCAAGATATGAAGAACTCTTCTTTCGAAGATCGTCATTGATTGCTTTTAGAAACCCATGTTCTTGCTCTAGAGTGAGCTTCTCGAAGCGTAGCTTCTCATGAGATCTTAGGAGCTCTCTATGATCTTCTTGAGTTGTTTCATGAGCTAACTTAAGAGTGTTTAGTTCTTTAGTTAGACGCTCAATCTCCTTCATAGCATTGTCATTCGACTCTTCTCGATTATAAAGACTACTAGCATGTTCATCGTTACTAGGCTCACTGGATTTATCATGCAAGAGCTCATCTTCACCAAGCAAGTCATCCTCATCACTATTGAAGTCAATGAATTCAGGGTGCGATACCTTGGGGCCTTTAGCCATGAAGCATCTTCCAATTCCCTCATTTGGTGAATCAAATAAGTCGTAGGAGTTGGAGTTGGAGGATACGAGAGCAAGACCGGCAACACCTTCATCTTGACTGTAGTCGGAGTCGGAGTGATAGCTTCCATCGGATTGATTGTCGGAGTCAGAGCCGGAGACCCATTCACCTACATGAGCTTGATGTTTTCTTCTTGTGTAGCTCCTTGATGACTTGTCTTTCCTCTCCGAATCCTTGCTTCTCCGAGAGGGTCTTCGTTCATAACGATCATCTCTACTCCTTCTCTCTTTCCGAGGTGAATCATCTCTTGAACTTCTTCTTCTTGGAGATTCTTCTCTTCTCTTGTGGGGAGCCGTACACTCATTTGAGTAGTGTCCGGGTCTTCCACAATTGTAGCTGTTTCGATCACGACTAGAAGATCTCTTTTCATCATATGATCTAGACTTTGAGCTTCTCTCTTTGCCTCTATTCTTGTAGAATTTGTTGAAGTTCTTAACCATTAGGCTTATCTCTTCATTGGAAACTAACTTGTCACTTGAGGTTGTGGGAGCATCACTTGTAGCTTTGTAAGCACCACTCGACTTGTTGTGAAGCTCTTCCTTATCCTTAAGTGTCATCTCATGAGCAACAATTCTTCCAATGACTTCGGTTGGCTTGAGAGTCTTGTAGTTTGGCACCATTTGGATCAAAGTGCACACGGTGTCATACTTTCCATCCAAAGCTCTAAGAATCTTCTTGATGATGAATCGGTCAGTCATTTCTTCGCTTCCTAAGCCGGCAATCTCATTTGTGATGAGAGCAAGCCTAGAGTACATTTCAGCGACTCCTTCACCATCCTTCATCTTGAACTTGTCAAGTTGACCTTGAAGAATATCTAGCTTTGATTCCTTCACGGACTCGGTACCTTCGTGCATTTCAACCAAAGTATCCCAAATCTCTTTTGCATTCTCAAGACGGCTGATTTTGTTGAACTCCTCGGAACACAAGGTATTGAAGAGAATGTCACAAGCTTGAGCATTGTTTTGCAACATCCGCAATTCTTCCGGTGTAGCTTCGCGATCCGGAAATTTTCCTTCCTCGAAGAATTCACCTTGCATACCAACACAAATAATGCCCCATGCGGCTGGGTTATGACCAAGAATATGCATTTTCATTTTATGCTTCCAACTAGGAAAATTTGTACCATCAAAGTAAGGACCTCTACGAAAATTACCCTCACTAGACGCCATACTCTCCTAGGTTGTGAAACCAAGCTTATGGAGTCCAATGCAAATGGAAACCAATACAATGGAGACCAATGCTCTGATACCACTTGTAGGATCGAAAGTATGTCTAGAGGGGGTGATTAGACTACTTGTAAATATAAAAATTCTGCCTTTTGACAAAGAACAGTTTTTGGCAGATTCACAATTTTGATCAAGTCAAGCATCACCCTACACATGCAATTCTAGAGTATAGGCAGCGGAAAGTAAATTGCACATGTAGTAAAGAGAGGTGGAGAAGAGCAAACGCAATTTTGGAGACGCGGTGATTTCTCCCGTGGTTCCGATAGGTGGCGCTATCGTACATCCACGTTGATGGAGACTTCAACCCATGGAGGGTAACGGCTGCGAGAGTCCACGGAGGGCTCCACCCACGAAGGGTCCACGAAGAAGCAACCTTGTCTATTCCATCATGGCCTACGCCCACGGAGGGCTAGCCTTACTCGGGGTAGATCTTCACAAAGTAGGCGATCTCCTTGCCCTTACAAACTTCTTGGTTCAACTCCACATCTCGACGACGGAGGCTCCCAAGCGACACCTAACCAATCTAGGAGGCACCACCCTCCAAAAGGTAATAGATGTTGTAGATGATGATGAACTCCTTGCTCTTGTGCTTCAAATGATAATCTCCCCAACACTCAACTCTCCTCACTGATTTGGCTGTGGTGGAAGAAAGGATTGAGTGGAAAGCAACTTGGGAAGGCTAGAGATCAAGCATCATATGGTGGGAGTGGAGCAACTTGATCTCAACACAAGGGTAGGTAGTTCTCTTCTCAGAAATGTAAGGTAGGAGTGGTAGTTCTTTCTGATGGCTCTCTCCACGAATGAAGAGGGGGTGGAGGGGTATAAATAGCCTCCACACAAAATCCAACCGTTACACACATTTGAGCAATCTCGGTGGGACCAAAGTGGACAACTCGGTGAGACCCATAGTTCAAATAATGTGAACGTTGGGGTTTTCGGTGGGACCGAATATACAATCTCGGTTAGTCCGACTCGTGCAATGACAAGAGCATGCCAGTTTCGGTGGGACCGACTTCATCATCTCGGTGACACCGATTTGATGACAGAAGGTTACAGAACCTTGGCAACTCATGTTTCGGTGAGACCGAGTTCAGAATCGGAAAATCCGAGTTTACTAGGGTTTGGCTTATGGCTGAGGTGGTTCATCTCGGTGTGACTGAGTTTGGAATATCGGTGGGACCGAGATTACTTATGAGTGTATATGGCAGTGAAGTTGCTGATAGTTTAGGAGATGTATCACTAAGCACTTGAGCAACCAGATCATCATCATAACCTCATCCCCTTTTAATAGTATTGGCTTTTCCTATGGACTCAATGTGATCTTGGATCACTAAACCAAAAATGGAGTCTTGAGCTTTTGCCAATGCTTGCCTTAGCATTTTGAGGGGTCCACTTCTTCAGTCCTTGCCATACCCATATCACTGAACTTCTCTGAAATGATTCTCAAGTAACTATTAGTTCAATGATATATATGTTGTTATTAATTACCAAAACCACCCGGGGATTAGTTGCACTTTCACGTTGGCGAGCGCGCATTGGCGCAAGCCATGGAAAAAAAAGGAACCAAGCATAGGATAAAAGTATTAGGCTCGAACAGGAGCTAAAGGGCGTAAGGGCCCAACTCGCAAGCGCCTTGGAAGAGAACCGGAGGCTAAAAAGCGGCATGTTCAGTATGTCCCTTATACATAGCTCTCCTTATAGTCTCTTATTTTGAAAGTTTCTTATAAAACTTTTCCTGTAGATTTGTTAACTGGGCAGCCTGAAGGCGGAGTGTCCGGTTTTGAGGGTGACGTGTTGCAAGAGCTTTCCAGGGTCCATGAACGGGCTCGGAAGGCCATGAAGAGTATGGCCAGGGCTTTATGGGCGACTCACCTCCAGAAACAATAAAGGATTTGGCGGATCTGTTCAAAGGAGCTCAACGCCGCTTCGAACTATGGAAAGCATCAGCATGCCGCATGGGTGCTCGAGAAGCCTGGGCCATGGTGAAGACGCACTACACTCGTCTTGATCCAAATCATATGGCCCACATGGGACCTCGATTGTCCGATGGACAGGAAATTCCTCCGCATTTGTTGTATGACCAAGTAGAGATAGCTGCCAAGCTTTCCCAACATGACTGTAAGCTAGACAGTCTTACAGAGGGAATAGAAAATGAGTAGTCATTTGATTCTATGTATTAATGTACTTTTACCATCAAACTTATCTCCAGCCGAATTTATATAAAGTTTGTCATGGCGGACCATCTGCTTTTACCTCCATAAACCCAAAGGCTGGAGTGTTTCTGAATACTATACCTGTGTTAAAACACGTGATATGTTCGGAAACCAGGCAATCCGGTCATAATTGCTTGAACAAACGAACTGTGTTCGGAGAGTTATGTTATATTACTATTTAATGTAAGAAACATCTTCCAGAGAGAATAGTTTTGTTAGGGGTTCCTTTCCTGGGTCAGCATGCATAAAGATGCGGGCCTAGGCTTTCGATCCTATGAGAAGGATTGTAGGATGACATCTCCTATGATAGTTTAAAATACGCTTTGGAATGCGATATGTCGTATATCCACCGACCAATCATTCCCTTAAGAGCGCTAGCTTCCGGCTTCACCCAGCCTGAGGTACATGTCTGGATTACCCGGCTGTAACAATCACAGAGGTGCTCCCTTTACATCCTAGCCGAACATTCGGGAACGTAGGGGTAAACATAGGAGCCAGGCAACCCAGCTTGGCCAGAACTTAAGTCATATTGGTGCATATAATAGCAAGGATGGACTGTAAAAATAGATGCCATTTTTAAGTGATAAGCTTTATTGGTAATGGGCTTTGTTAAAGAAGCCCCCAGGTATATTTGAGGTAAGTACATTCGAGGATGTACTCGTCATGTGATAGTTCGGGCGAGCCGAATACTTGCCAACAAGGGAAAATATGAAGAGGAAAAGGAAAAAACAAAAAGTAAGACAGGACCTAACTTATAAAGAGGAAGAAATTGCTACCGAACTATCCATAAAATCGTCAGAGCCTAGCATTGTTCCATGGGTTCGGCTCAAGGTGGCTGTCCTATGTATTGCGAAGGCGATAGGCTCCACCGGTGAGTACTTTGTCGATAATGAAGGGGCCCTCCCATTTTGGTTTGAGCTTGTCCTTTTTCTTCTCCGGGAGGCGTAAAATGAGTTCACCGATGTTGTATATCTTGGCCCGCAATTCTCTGCTCTGGTATCGCGTGGCCCGTTGTTGGTAAAATGTGGAACGTGCTTGCGCTGTGTCGCGCTCCTCTCCAAGTCCATCTAGGTCGTCTTGGCGATGATTTTGAATGGGCCATAATACTTGAACGACAGCTTGTGATTGGCGCGCCGTGCAACTGAGGTTTCGATGTATGGTTGTAGCTTCAAGTATACAGAGTCACCAACCTCAAATGCTCGATGTGATCTGCGTTTGTCTGCTTGAGCTTTCATGTGCTACTGGGCTCTATGAAGGTGGTGCTAGAGAAGATCTTGGATCAGGTGCGCTCGTCGAGCCAAGTTTGTAAGGCAGGCACCGCACATTCAGTGGTGGTGGTGATGCCCCAATGCCGCGATTCATGCCCGAACATGGCCTTGAAAGGAGACATGCCAATGCTGGAATGGTGTGAAGAATTGTACCAAAACTGTGCGAGAGGGGTCCAGTAGCTCCAAAGGCGCGGGCAGGCATGCACAAAACACCAAAGGTATGTCTCGACGCACTGATTGACGCGTTCGGTCTGCCCATCCATCTGTGGATGATGGGCTGTGCTCATGCGCCACACAGTGCCGGCATATTTGAACAACTCGTGCCAGAACATGCTGGTGAACACCGGGTCACGGTCTGAAACTATGGCCGCTGGGATTCCATGGATGCTCTAGATGATGTTCATATAGAGCAAGGCCACCTTGGACGCAGTATACAGGTGGGCGAGAGGAAGAAAATGAGCAAACTTGGTGCGTTTGTCGAACACCACCCATAAGCAGTTGAATTTACCAGATTGTGGGAGTCCGTTGATGAAATCCATAGTGATCATATCCCATGATTGTTGAGGAATTGGCAGTGGTTCCAGCAGTCATGGGGATGCTGCTCTGTCAGGCTTGGCTTGTTGATAGATTGGGCAGCAGCGCACATAGTGGAGTACTTGGATCTTCATTTTGGGCCATGCGAAAAGGCGGCGGATGCGCCGGAATGTAGCAGGGAATCCAGGGTGTCCCCCGACTGGGCTGTCATGAAATGCAGCCATGACCTTCTGTTGGATTGCAGTGGATCCCCCAAGCCAGATGCGCCCGCGGAAGCGCAAAATGCCATTCTAGAGTGTGAAACGCCCCTTGGGTCCTCTGCGATAGCCAGCTGCTCGAGCAGTTTTTGCGCCTGTGGGTTGCAGTTGTAACTGGACATCACATCTTCGAGCCAGCTGGGTTGACAGGATGTGACTGTGAACAAAGTGGCAGTTGTTTTGGAGCGTGAGAGAGCATCAGTTGCTCTTTTCTCGGTGCCCTTCTTGTACCTGATAGTATAACGTAAGCCCAAGAGCTTGGTGAATGCTCGTTGTTGCCAAGGTGTTGTTAATCGTTGCTCCTCGAGGTGGATTAGGCTTTTCTGGTCTGTATGGATGACGAACTCACTGTGCTGCAGATATGGGCGCCATTGCTCCACTGCCACCATGATGGCCGGGTATTCTTTTTTGTAGGTGGAGAGGCCTCGGTACTTCGGACTCAAACTTTTGCTCATGAACGCAATGGGATGGCCATCCCGCTGAAGCACCGCGCCAATGCCCTTGTCACAAGCATCTGTCTCGATCACAAAGGTTTTGGTGAAATTTGGCAGGGCTAGGACTGGGGCTGAGGTGAGTTGCTGCTTCAACAACTCGAATGCATGCGTTGTGTTGTCTGTCCGAACGAACGGGGCTCCCTTCTTCAAGAGGTTGAAAAGAGGTCTGGCAATGACGCCGAACCCTCGAACGAATCTGCGGTAGTAACCTGCTAGTCCCAGGAAACTGCTAACCTCTTTGGCGTCTTGCGGTGTGGGCCACGACTAGACTGCCTGTATCTTACCGGGTTCTGTAGAGACACCCTCGTGCCTGATAACATGGCCCAGGTATGATAGTTGTTGTTGCCCAAACTCACATTTGCTAATCTTCACCTTCCACTGATCTCTGTGAAGGAGCTGGAGGACTTGTCGCAAGTGGTCGAGGTTCTCTTCCCAAGTCTTGTTGAAGACGAGAATGTCGTCGAAGAAGAGGAGAACACAGTGCCGTAGCACAAGGTGAAATGTGTTTGTCATCGCCCCAAGAATGTTGCTGGGCCACCCACCAATCAAAACGACAAAACCATGAACTCACAATGCCCTGTGTGTGTTTGAAATGCTATCTTGAACTCTTCTCCCTCTGCCAGTCTGATCTGAAGGTAACCCGCTCGCAGGTCGAGCTTAGTGGACCAAGTTGCACCATGAAGCTCATCCAATAGTTCTTCGATGACGGGGACTGGGAATTTGCTAACGCAAGTCATTGCATTGAGGTGCCTGTAATCTATGCAGAGGCGCCACATCCCATCTTTCTTCTTAACCAGAATTGCTGGTGATGAGAAATTGCTACTGCTTCGTTGGATGACCCCTGACTGCAGCAGTTCCTCCACTTGCCTCTCGATCTCTGACTTATGCTCGGGTTTGTGCCGATAGGGGCAAATATTTACAGGTTGTGCTCCGGGCATGAGAGGAATTTTGTGATCACAGGTGCGACGTGATGGCGATCCTGTGGGTTCGCCAAAAACGTCTTGAAATTATGTCAATAGTTGCTGCAGTTTTGGTGGTGGTGTCGGCTTGCTCTTGTGTTCGTCAGTTACTGTGTACAGGAGAGCAATATGCAGTAGCGAGCCCTTTTGGCACAAGTTCTGCAGGTGGAGACTGGTGATCAGATGGCAAGTGGACGAATTGGCTTCGTGGCTGAATAGGCGCGCCGGCCCCAGTGGTGTTGGTATCTGAATAACCTTGTTCTTCCAATCCACTATCATGGGGCTGTGTTGCTCTAGCCTATCCATCCCTAGGATGGCATCGTATGTTCCCAGTGGAAGAACCTTCATGTTAGTGGAAAAATCCAGGCTTTGCGACGACCACTGACATCCAGGTATGCTCGCGGAGCAAGTGAGTTCACCGCCGTCGGAGACGCGCACGCAACACTATTGACGGAGAGGAACCACCTCGGATAATTGACTGGCCAGCTACTGGTCAATGAAGGAGGTAGAGCTGCCGCTGTCCACTAGCAGGAGGACCTCGCGCCCTTGGATGGACGTGAGCAGTTGGAATGCCTTGGAGGAAATGCTGTCATCCAACGCTGACTGTGAGATAGCCATGACTGATTCAGTCGGTGGCTCGGTGGTGTTGTTGTCGATTGCCGTGTCGATGTCGAAGAGTTCTAGCATCTCTTCGACCACATGGAGCTGCACGGTGGTCGGGCAGACATGCTCGTGGTCCCAGCGCTCGTCGCATTTGAAGCACAAGCCACGGGCGCACCTGTAGTCCTGGAGCGCCTTGAATTTTGTGTTGTCAGCGCGCGCGGCGTCCGTGCCACGACAGTCCATCGTGGCCGCCACTGTCATTGATGCTCCTGGCCGCGCTTGAGCTGGAGGCAGTGGCAGGGGTGGTGGCAGTCCCGTGCGCACTGACGCGTCCGGCGCTCGGTGAGAGTTGTGCGTCGTGCCTTCGGCCAACTCCTCCTGAAGAAGTGCTAGGGCGCACGTCGTATCCAAGTCCGGAAGTCGCTGAATGAGCACCACTGCACGGATGTCCTTTCGAAGTCCCTCCACAAAGCGAGTGAGAAAATAAAACGGGTGAATTGTGTCAGAATAAGACCTGAGGTGGTTGATAATTGATTCAAACTGCTCAATATAATATGCTACTGTTGTCGTTTTTCGCACAATGTAAAACTAGCGAATCAAGGTTTGATGACGATCGCGACCGAAGCGTGTACAAAGAAGGGCAGTAAATGATTCCCAATCATATTTTGCGAGCCAATTCTGGATGGACTACAACCAGATGGACGCTGAACCCGAGAAGTTCAACGCATCCATGGGGACCCGGAATGATGGTAAGATTGCAAACATGGAAAAGTACTGCTCGCACAGGGTTTTCCCCAGTTTCGGATTGTCTCGGGTGAACCGGGGGAATTGGATGGATGGGTGCGCCTGACCCAATCCACTGAGCAATTAACTAGCAGGTAAAAATGGGGAGAGGGCGGGAGGTGAGGACGGGCCATCGTACTGACCGTTCACCGGGGGCGGTGGCGGCGTCTCGAAGGACGCCGCCGGTGACCCCCCTGGGATGGTGTAGATGTCGTGCCCACCGGGCCCTTGGAGAACTTGCGCCGCGCCACACACGGCCCCCGCGTGGGTGCCGGCCGTCGTCGGTGTCAGATTGGTTGGTGCAGGCGCTTGGACTGTCACGCCTCCGCGAACGGTGGCGGGGGCACGAGCTAGAGCACCGCCACCGTCTCGCTCAGATCGGTGATGCGCCGCTCGAGATCGGGGTGCCACGCCACGAGGTCATCGACCTTGGTGTTGGATGCGTTGATCGTTGCGGTGTGTTCCTTCAGGGTGGTGTCGAGCCGCTCCAAGAACACCTACACGGACGGATCCATGGTGACGAGGTGGGCGCGGGCTTGAGTCAGTGATCTAGTTTCGATGAACTGCGCCAGATCGACGCGGCGGAAGTGGTGGTAGTGGTCTCTGATACCAGATGTAAGGGAACGGATGGAGGTGGCGATAGTAGCACTCGATTCACTCTCACTAGCCCGATTAACAGGTTCAATTACAAGTGAGGAATACAAGAAGACGAACAAGAAAGGGGATCGGGTTAGGTAGCCACCGCAGTCCGGTCCGTGATCCTCTGGATGCCCTAATTCTCCGGAGGTGATGCTCTTAAGTAGAGGACGGGAGGATGGGCCTTAGCGCCCCATGTTGGCCCAGATACTCGTGGGTTGGGTCTCCTCTTCCTGACGGGCCTGGTGGGCGAGCTTGGCGAGCCACTGGGCTGTGGGTCCTTCGCGTCAGCCTGGGTCTTGGACGTAGGGGCGCTGACAGCTTTGTTCGTCTTTCCTTTCCTTTTTCTTTGGTTTTCTTCGGCTCTCTTTTTCCCCCTCAATTTTCAACCATTTTCTTTGCCTTTCATCTTTTTTTCTCTACTTTTTTCTATTTTCCCAACATGTGTTGTCCGTTAAGATGTCGAAGGGCCAGTGGCCGAATTATATTAGATAGGAAGAGAAGTACATAGTACAGCCGAGAAGCAGTCTAGGCGGACTAGAGCTGGGACCCAACACAAAATTAGGCATTCGCCGACAGGTCACAGATGCAACCTGCAGCCCACCACATTCTAATGTCTTCCTTAATCAACTCAAGTACCCTGACTACGGTGCTGGCGACATTATCAAAAATTCTCATGTTTCTCTTCTTCCATATCCTCCAGTGTATCAGGATAGCGATCGTGTCGAAATTCCTACATAATGGTTTCGAGATCGCCGCCCTAGCCATCAGCCACCAGTCTTCTATTGTGCAAAAATGCTCGTTGGGCACCTGGAAATCAGCCCCCGTCCAGGTCCTGAAGCTCCTCCAGAGCTGTTGTGTAAATCTGCAATTTACAAACAAATGTGAGCAGTTTTCCTGCTCCTGCGTACAAAGAGGGCATATGCCGTTGGATGGCCAAACCCTTCGCTCAAGGTTGTCTGCCATGAGACACTTTCGGTGGACCGCCAACCACATAAAGAACTTGCATCTCAGAGGTTCCATGGATTTCCATATTGGTCTAGAGCAGGCAAACCGTGTGCTGCCCATGAAGAAGAGTTGATATGCACTCTGGACGGAGAACTGGCCATCCGAAGTGAGTTTACATACAAGGCGATCATGGGAGTCCGGAGCCAGGGCTGTTTCCTGAACCAAGTCCCAGACTTGAAGGTATTGCGCTATGGCAACGAGGGAGATCCCTCCAGCGATGTCCCTGATCCAAGATCTATTATGGAGAGCCTTTCTGACTGATCTCTGATGGCTTCTCGCCCCTCGTTGGTTACCCCAAGTGGAAGGTTTGAGATGTAGCGTAACGGCAAGTTTCCCTTGGCAAGATACCAAGGATCGAATCCCGTGAGACTCCGAGGGTCGACAAGTAGGTGTCAACTGCTAACGGCGCCAGATACTTAGCGGTTGACAAGACCTGCACACAGATACAAATAACTTTGCTCCCAACGAGTACAGAGAGGTTGTCAATCCCTCTGGCCTTGTCGTTTACAAAGGATCAAACACAAGAGATAATAGTGATAGGTATGACTGCAACTAGGAAATAAGAACAGGAAGTAAATAGCGGGTGTGATCAGTGATGGTAATATGGACCGGGGTCCCATGATGTTCACTAGTGATGTCTCTCTCCCAAAAGACGATAAAACAGCAAAGCGAGGTAAACAAATTACAGCTGGGCAATCGACAGGATTATGTGCGCAAACCAATGATAACTATGCTGTAAAGAAAGGTAGAGGCTCAAAAGCATGGGCGGTACGCCAAGGCAAGTAGACCGAAATCCATCTGCATCTACTACTAACCATCCACCTTGAGATATCTATCCAGAACATCTCGCTGGTATTAAGTTGCGAGTCCCACTCAAAGTGTAAACTCAAAGCAACAGACAACTGCATTAAAAAAACTTTGCGTAAAGTAAACAATCCTTGCACCCGCAAGTACAAGCACCGTTGTTTTCCCCCTTGTGGAAACAGCACATCCCCTAGACTCATGTTTCTGTCACTCAAACTAGTCATCAAGGGGCATGAACCCACAATCAAGCATAAGGTTCCCTCTTGGAGTTACTACCTACTACTTGGCCAAAGCAATAAACAGCAACGGAGAACATGCAAGAATTACTCAAGAACACAAATATAAAAGAGGTGAATCAAATATATTACTCACACACAATCTAAACATAATCTCATAATCCATCGGATCCCAGCAAACTCAGCAGAGCAACAACATAAAGATTACATATGTGCCTCGGTCATGTAGGGCAGCTCACGAGGTCTAATCCATGAAGAACAAAGAGGGGAGGAGAACATCACATAGCTACTGGTCATGGACCCATGGTCCAAGGAGGACTACTCACAACTCATCCGGGAAGCGTCCATGGTGGTGGAGAAGCTCCCGGTGGTGATTCTCCCCTCCGGCAGGGTGCCGGGAAGAGTTCTCCTGGTGCTCCCGATCTTGGAAGCGCGGCGGGGGCGGAACAGAGGCGAGATCGTAAAAAAGGGTTCCGTCCTCGAGGGTTTCGGGACGCGAGGAGTATATATGCCAAAGGGGGTCACCAGAAGTGGAGAGGGGGGCCCAGGCGCCCCCCTAGGGCGGCCAGGGGTGGGGCCGCCTGGGCTGCCCCTGGCTCCCCTCTGGCCCTGCCTTGGTTTTTCTCGAAGCTCCCGATACGCTGATTTTTCCTGTATTTTTCCCGGAATTTTTAGGGCACTTTTAATATGGGGGAAACCTGAAATAGAAAAACAGCAGAAAACAGGAACTAGCACTGTGGTGCACTGAGTTAATAGGTTAGTCCAAATATGATCAAAAGTGTATGGAAGTGCATAAATATCATAGCAATATCACACAAAAGAGGCATGGAGCAAGCAGAAATTATAGATACGTTTTGGATGTATCAACATCCCCAAGCTTAATTCCTGCTCGTCCTCGAGTAGGTAAATGATAACAAGCATAATTTCTGTGGTGACATGCTATCAACCATATAAGAACTTTTAAGTAAAGCAATCAAGGCATGTAATTCAATTCAAGTCATAACAAGCAAGAGTCTATATTAGCATAGTAACAAGTAACATAAGAACATAAAGGTGCAAGAGCTCTCGCTGTCCGTGACTCGAATGTCTCCAAATGGTGTTTGCGTGCAAGAAAGGGGATAGGGATATATGAGAGAGTAAAACATAGTTTTTGTATTGTTGAGAACTTAATCTACTAAAGTTTCACACTTGGTCTTCTTTGGAATCTTATCATGACTCATCCCCAGACCGTCAGCCAGGTACAAGTCAAAATGATCCACTCCCTTTCGATATTTTGAGCACTCATGCAATGGATGAGCGTAAGCAAGAAAGTCGACACTTAGGATGGCAAAGAGAGAAAAATGATAGAGGGGGAAGACAAAAAAGGTGTGAAAGGCTCACATCAATGAGGACAATCATCGGCGAGAGAAAGCCAAATGATAGATATGATGTGAGGAGTAGGGATTGCCATGCAACGGATGCATATATGAGCTAAGGTAAGCTCTCCAATGGAACTAGTGGGGGTGCATCCAACTTTCTTGCTCAACAAAGACCTAGAGCTCTTTTGGGGAGGCTCATCATTGGAATATACAAGCCAAGTTCTATAGTGTGAAGGTCCCCACATAGCTATATGCATAAATGATAATCTCTATGGAGTACAAGGTATAAGATGGAGTAGGAGTGTGGATCTCTCAAAATGAAATAGTAGTGTGCCCCCTTCTCTCTTTTTATTTCTTTTTCTTTTTTTATTTTTTTTTATTTTTTTGTGGCCTCAATGGCTCTTTCTATTTATCTCTCATTTGTCCTCTTTGGGATCTTTTGATTTTGTCCTCTTTGGGATCTTTTGATTTGTCCTCTTTGGGATATTTTCCTCACTTTAGGGGCAACACTCTATATATTACAAGAAGTATAGAAGATCTTTCACACTCTACAAAAGTACTCAACATAAAGAAAATGAAACTATCATGATGTATGCAAATGTATGCCTCTGCCAGTGTAGCAGGATATGCAATGATACTAGCGCGTCATGTAGCAATGATTAGGGCAAGGCCCAACTAGCATGCGGCTCATCGATCAAGCAAAAAGCATGTATGACATGAAGATCAAGTCATGAGAAGATGGATGTTGCATGGCAATGTATCTCGGAAAGGCTATGGAAATGCCTTGATAGGTAGGTATGGTGGCTGTTTTGAGGAAATATATAATGAGGCTTATGATGACAGAGCGTATCGTGCCAAGGATTTGGATGCACCGGCGAAGTATGCGCCAACTCTCGAGGTGAGAAAGGGCAATGCACGGCACCGAAGAGGCTAGAAAAATATGGTTAGGTGGAAGTGTCAACTTTCGAATACTCACATTAGTCCGAAGAACTCATGCACTTATTATCGGCAACTCTCAATCTAATTAGGAGGTTCACAAAGAGACAAGTACCCCGAGGAGGAGTGTATGGGGGTTTGGTTACCCTTGCGCATCCTCGACTCATGGTACGTGAGTGTACTCTAATATTCGATCCCTCCAAAGATTAGTGATCCATTTAGTAGCTAAAGTTCTCAACTATTTTGTAGGTTTTTGAAAATAAACACGGATTGCCCAAAATACGACATCTATCACTAATAGGCTAAAGCTCTTGTCACCAAAAGTTCAGACATTACTCATGGCAATACCTCAAAACTATTGCAAGTTACTACTAAAATGAAATAGCAACCTCAATTACCTACTTTAAGTTAAGACACACAACTCAGTGCAACGGGCAAACTCTGTTAACAATATAAACATGAAAACTCAAGAGAGTTCAGCAACCAACTAAACAAAAGCTCTTTAAAAATAAAAGCATGAAAACTAAGAGCTAAACATGACAGCAGCTATGGAAAGACAAAGAACATACACAGCAAAGATAAGCATGAAAATCATATGTTCTGTTCTAGGTTGAAGTGGAGCGTGTTTCTCTCCCACACAAAGAAAGTTGGGTTCTAACTTGTTATGAACAGCAAGCAAAGCTAAATAAAACTAAAAAGGAAACTAAGAGCAAGACGCTCCAAGCATAGCACATAACGCATGAAGTGATAAGAATATAGTGGAACGAAAGACGAACTGATAATTGTTGATGAAGAAGGGGATGCATGGGGCATCCCCAAGCTTAGACTCTTGAGTCTTCTTGAGTATTTCTTGGGGGTGCACGGGGGCATCCCCAAGCTTGAGCGTTTGACACTCCTGAACCTTCTTTTATCATCTTCCCTCGCACACTTGAAAACTCCCTTCATACATAACTCATCATAATCTGATTAGCGAGGTTAGTACCCATAATAAAATAATTTTTCCCTACTGGGAATAAGGATAATCTTGAAGAGCTACTGTTTCTCAAGATTGCCAAAAGGTTTTTGCAAAGAAAAAGCAAGCTCAAGGTTTGCAAAACGAAGAAAAGGCAAAACAGGACAGAATCTGTGAAAAACAGACCAGCAGGTAGTAAATAATTTATTCGGGGCACTTCTGCCACTCAAATCAAAAAACTCAGAACAGATGCCCGAAAGACAATTGTATAGATCACGCTGTCCAAAAAATTCAGATCAAAAAGATGACCTGGTGATTTTATACGATTTTTTTTGTCCAAGGACAGAATCTGTTTTCTAGACTGCACGTCACAACTTTTGAACTTTCTTGCAATCGGAGGCTAAACTTGGCACAAAGCTGAAAAGAAAAGATACAATGATGATGCTACTGTAGTAACAACATCAAGACACAACAAAAGCAAAATAAAAATCCTAATTCATTGTGGGCTGCCTCCCAAAGGCGCTTTCTTTTATGCCTTTAAGCTAGGCATAATGCAAAAGGAGAGGATCAAGTTTTATCAACAGTAAAAGAATAGCTAGCCCGTATAACGGACTCAAAAGGCAACTTAATCTTCTTTCTAGGGAAGTGTTCCATTCCTTTCTTGAGAGGGAATTGGAATTTTATATTACCCTCTTTCATGTCAATGATAGCACCAACGGTGCGAAGAAAAGGACGTCCCAAAATAATTGGACATGAAGGTTCACATTCAATATCCATAATAGTAAAATCAACGGGAACATAATTGTCATTGACAATGATAAGAACATCGTCGATCTTCCCGAAAGGTTTCTTTACGGAAGAATCAACAAGACGAACACCAAAAGAACAAGGATCAAAAGATTTCAATTTAAGCATATCATATATTCTTTTGGGCATAACGGAGGTACTAGCTCCAACATCACATAAAGCATAGCAAGAGAAGTTATTCAACTTAATTTTAATCATAGGATCCCAACCATCTTCTAGCTTTCTAGGTATGGAGGCTTCTACCCTAAGCTTCTCCTCCCTAGCTTTGATGAGAGCATTAGTGATATGCTCCGTGAAGGCAAGATTAAGTGTGCTAGTGTGGGGATCTCTAGACATCTTGTGAAGAAAACTAATAACTTCAGAAAGGGTGCAATTATCAAAATCAAGGTCACTACTATCAAGTAAAGTGGTAGTGGTGTCCTTTAGGCTCACTTGTTTGGTAGCTTCTATGGTCATAGGAGTTTCTTCTAAGGTTGAGGTCATAGCATCACCATTAATAGGTCCAATGGGACCAGGAGTG
>LR738712.1:88997079-89009300 GCA_902687465.1 Secale cereale
TTAATACAATTCTAGCATGAATAATAAACATTTATCATGATATAAGGAAATATAAAATAACAACTTTATTATTGCCTCTAGGGCATATTTCCTTCAGTCTCCCACTTGCACTAGAGTCAATAATCTAGCTCACATCGCCATGTGATTTAATACCGATAGTTCACATCGTTATGTGAATAACACCCATAGTTCACATCGCCATGTGACCAACACCCAAAGGGTTTACTAGAGTCAATAATCTAGTTCACATCACTATGTGATTAATACCCAAGAGTAATAAGGTGTGATCATGTTTTGCTTGTGAGAGAAGTTTAGTCAACGGTTCTGTCACATTCAGATCCGTATGTATTTCACAAATTTCTATGTCTACAATGCTCTGCATGGAGCTACTCTAGCTAATTGCTCCCACTTTTAATACGCATCCAGATTGATACTTAGAGTCATCTGGATTTAGTGTCAAAGCTTGCATCGGCGTAACCCTTTATGACGAACTCTTTATCACCTCCATAATCGAGAAACATTTCCTTAGTCATCCCGTTACTAAGGATAATTTTGACCGCTGTCCAGTGATCTACTCCTAGATCACTATTGTACCTCCTTGCCAAACTAATGGCAAGGTACACAACAGGTTTGGTACACAGCATGGCATACTTTATAGAACCTATGGCTGAGGCATAGGGAATGACTTTCATTCTCTCTATATTTTTCTGCCGTGGTCTGGCTTTGAGTCTTACTCAACTTCACACCTTACAAGTCAGGCAAGAACTCCTTCTTTGACTGATCCATTTTGAACTACTTCAAAATCTTATCAAGGTATGTACTCATCGAAAGTCTTATCAGGCGTCTTGATCTATCTCTATAGATCTTGATGCCCAATATGTAAGCAGCTTCACCAAGGTCTTTCTTTGAAAAACTCCTTTCAAACACTTCTTTATGCTTTCCAGAAAATTCTACATCATTTCCGATCGACAATATGTCATTCACATATACTTATCAGAAAGGTTGTAGTGCTCCCACTCACTTCTTGTAAATACAGGTTTCACCGCAAGTCTGTATAAATCTATATGCTTTGATCAACTTATCAAAGCGTATATTCCAACTCCGAGATGCTTGCACCAGTCCATAGATGGATCGCTGGAGCTTGCACATTTTGTTAGCACCTTTAGGATTGACAAAACCTTCTGGTTGTATCATATACAAGTCTTCTTTAATAAATCCATTAAAGAATGCAGTTTTGTTATCCATTTGCCAGATTTCATAAAATGCGGCAATTACTAACATGATTCGGACAGACTTAAGCATCGCTACGGGTGAGAAAGTCTCATCGTAGTCAACTCCTTGAACTTGTCGAAACCCTTTCGCAACAAGTCGAGCTTTGTAAACAGTAACATTACCGTTTGCGTCGGTCTTCCTCTTGAAGATCCATTTATTTTTGATGGCTTGCCGATCATTGGGCAAGTCAACCAAAGTCCATACTTTGTTCTAATACATGGATCCCATCTCAGATTTCATGGTCTCAAGCCATTTTGCGGAATCTGGGCTCATCATCGCTTCCTCATAGTTCGCAGGTTCATCATGGTCTAGTAACATGATTTCCAGAACTGGGTTGCCGTACCACTCTGGTGCGGAACGTACTCTGGTTGATCTACGACGTTCGGCAGAAACTTGATCCGAAGTTTCATGATCATCATCATTAACTTCCTCACTGATTGGTGTAGGAATCACTGGAACAATTTTTTGTGATGTACTACTTTCCAATCCGGGAGAAGGTACAATTACCTCATCAAGTTCTACTTTCCTCCCACTCACTTCTTTCGATAGAAACTCCTTCTCTAGAAAGGATCCATTCTTAGCAACGAATATCTTGCCTTCGGATCTGTGATAGAAGGTGTACCCAACAGTCTCTTTTGGGTATCCTATGAAGACACATTTCTCCGACTTGGGTTCGAGCTTATCAGGTTGAAGCTTTTTCACATAAGCATCGCAGCCCCAAACTTTAAGAAACGACAACTTTGGTTTCTTGCCAAACCATAGTTCATAAGGTGTCGTATCAACGGATTTAGATGGTGCCCTATTTAACGTGAATGCAGCTGTCTCTAAAGCATAACCCCAAAACGATAGTGGTAAATCGGTAAGAGACATCATAGATCGCACCATATCTAATAAAGTACGGTTATGACGTTCGGACACACCATTACACTGTGGTGTTCCAGGTGGCGTGAGTAGTGAAACTATTTCACATTGTTTTTACTGAAGGCCAAACTCGCTAACTCAAATATTTTACCTCTACGATCATATCGTAGAAACTCTTATTTTTTCTGTTACGATGATTCTCCACTTCACTCTGAAATTCTTTGAACTTTTCAAATGTTTCAGACTTGTGCTTCATTAAGTAGATATACCCATATCTGCTCAAATCATCAGTGAAGGTCAGAAAATAATGATACCTGCCGTGAGCTTCAACACTCATTGACCCACACACATCGGTATGTATGATTTCCAACAAATCTGTTGCTCGCTCCATAGTTCCGGAGAACGGAGTTTTAGTCATCTTGCCCATGAGGCATGGTTCGCAAGCACCAAGTGATTCATAATCAACTGATTCCAAAAGTCCATCATTATGGAGTTTCTTTATGCGCTTTACACCAATATGACCTAAACGGCAGTGCCACAAATAAGTTGCACTATCATTATTAACCTTGCATCTTTTGGCTTCAATATTATGAATATGTGTATCACACGATCGAGATCCAACAAACCATTTTCATTGGGTGTATGACCATAGAAGGTTTTATTCATGTAAACAGAACAACAATTATTCTCTAACTTACATGAATAACCGTATTGCAATAAACATGATCAAATCATATTCATGCTCAACACAAACAGCAAATAACACTTATTTAGGTTCAACGCTAATCCCGAAAGTATAGGGAGTGTGCGATGATGATCATATCAATCTTGGAACCACTTCCAACACACATCGTCACTTCACCTTTAACTAGTTTCTGTTCATTATGCAACTCCCATTTCGAGTTACTACTCTTTAGCAACTGAACCAGTATCAAATACTTAGGGGTTGCTATGAACACTAGTAAAATACACATCAATAATCCGTATATCAAAATATACCTTTGTTCACTTTGCCATCCTTCTTATCTGCCAAGTATCTAGGGCAGTTCCACTTCCAGTGATCATTTCCTTTGCAGTAGAAGCACTTAGTTTCTGGCTTGAGTTTGAGCTTTGGGTTTCTTCACGGGAGTGACAACTTGCTTGTCATTCTTCTTGAAGTTCCCATTCTATCCCTTTGCCCTTTACTTGAAACAAGTGGTCTTGTTAACCATCAACACTTGATGCTCTTTCTTGATTTCTACCTTTGCCGATTTCAGCATCGCGAAGAGCTCGGGAATTACTTTCGTCATCCCTTGCATATTATAGTTCATCACGAAGTTCTACTAACTTGGTGATAGTGACTAGAGAACTTTGTCAATTACTATCTTATCTGGAAGATTAACTCCCACTTGATTCAAGTAATTGTAGTACCCAGACAATCTGAGCACATGCTCACTGGTTGAGCTATTCTCCTCCATCTTGTAGGCAAAGTACTGTCAGAGGTCTTATACCTCTCGACACGGGTATGAGTATGAAATACTAATTTCAACTCTTGGAACATCTCATATGCTCCGTGGCGTTCAAAACGTTTTTGAAGTCCCGGTTCTAAGCTGTAAAGCATGGTGCACTTAAACTATCAAGTAGTTATCATACCGAGCTTTTGTCAAAATGTTCATAACGTCTACATCTGCTCCTGCAATAGGTCTGTCACCTAGCGGTGCATCAAGGACATAATTCTTCTGTGCAGCAATGAGGATAATCCTCAGATCACGGAACAATTCCGCATCATTGCTACTAACATCTTTCAACTTGGTTTTCTCTAGGAACATATAAAAAATAAAAGTGGAGCAACATCGCGAGCTATTGATCTACAACATAGATATGCTAATACTACCAGGACTAAGTTCATGATAAATTAAAGTTCAATTTAATAATATTACTTAAGAACTCCCACTTAGATAGACATCCCTCCAGTCATCTAAATGATCACATGATCCAAATCAACTAAACCATGTCCGATCATCACGTGAGATGGAGTAGTTTCAATGGTGAACATCTTATGTTGATCATATCTACTATATGATTCATGCTCGACCTTTCGGTCTCCAGTGTTCCGAGGCCATATCTGCATATGCTAGGCTCGTCAAGTTTAACCCGAGTATTCTGCGTGTGCAAAACTGGCTTACACCCGTTGTATTTGAACGTAGAGCTTATCACACCCGATCATCACGTGGTGTCTCGGCACGACGAACTTTCGCAACGGTGCATACTCAGGGAGAACACTTATACCTTGATATTTAGTAAGGGATCATCTTATAATGCTACCGTCGTTCTAAGCAAAATAAGAAGCATAATAAGATAAACATCACATGCAATTAAAATATGTGACATGATATGGCCATCATCATCTTGTGCTTTTGATCTCCATCTCCAAAGCACTGTCATGATCACCTTCGTCACCGGCGCGACACCTTGATCTCCATCGTAGCATCGTTGTCGTTTCGCCAACTATTGCTTCTACGACTATCGCTACTGCTTAGTGATAAAGTAAAGCAATTACATGGCGATTGCATTTCATACAATAAAGCGACAACCATATGGCTCCTGCAAGTTGCCGATAACATTACAAAACATGATCATCTCATACAAAACCGTATAACTCATCATGTCTTGACCATATCACATCACAACATGCCCTGCAAAAACAAGTTAGACGTCCTCTACTTTGTTGTTGCAAGTTTTACGTGGCTGCTACGGGCTTAGCAAGAACCGTTCTTACCTACGCATATAAAAACCACAACGATGTTTCGTCAAGTTTGTGCTGTTTTAACCTTCACAAGGACCGGGTGTAGCCACACTTGATTCAGCTAAAGTGAGAGAGACAGACACCCGCCAGTCACCTTTAAGCAACTAGTGCTCTTAACGGTGAAACCAGTCTCGCGTAAGCGTACGCGTAATGTCGGTCCGGGCCGCTTCATCTCACAATACCGCCGAAGCAAAGTATGACATGCTGGTAAGCAGTATGACTAGTATCGCCCACAACTCATTGTGTTCTACTCGTGCATATCATCTACGCATAGACCTGGCTCATGATGCCACTGTTGGGGAACGTAGTATTTTAAAATTTTCCTACGATCACGCAAGATCTATCTACCAGATGCATAGCAACGAGAGGGAAGAGTGTGTCTACGTACCCTCGTAGACCGGAAGCGGAAGCGTCAAGTGACGCGGTTGATGTAGTCGAACTTCTTCGCGATTCAACCGATCAAGCACCGAACGTACGGCACCTCCGCGTTCAGCACACGTTCAGCTTGATGACGTCCCACGAGCTCTTGATCCAGTTGAGCTTCACGGGAGAGTTTCGTCAGCACGACGGCGTGGTGATGGATATGATGTATTCACCGGTGCAGGGCTTCGCCTAAGCACCGCGACGGTATGATCGAGGTGTGTTTCTGTGGAGGGGGGCACCGCACACGGCTGGAACAATTCAAATTGTGTGTCTTTGGGTGCCCCCCTGCCCCCGTATATAAAGGAGCAAGGGGGGAGGCCGGCCGGCCCTCCTATGGTGCGGCTAGGGTGCAATCCTACTAGGAATAGGATTGCAATCCTATTCCTAGTAGGAACTACCAAAGAAGGAAGAGAGGGAAAGGAAAAGAGGGAGAGGTGGCGCCCCCCCCCCCCCCAATCCTAGTCCAACTAGGATCCCTAGGTGGGGCGCCGGCCAGCCTCTATGGGCTGCCTCTCTCCTTTCCTTAAGGCCCACTATGGACCATCCCCCCTCGTAGGGGGTTCCGGTAACCCCCTCCGGCAATCCCATTAAATCCGAAACTTTTCCGGAACACTTTCGGTGTCCGAATATAGTCGTCCAATATATCAATCTTTATGTCTCGGACATTCCGAGACTCCTCGTCATGTCCGTGATCTCATCGGGGACTCCGAACTACCTTCGGTACATCAAAACTCATAAACTCATAATACCGATCGTCATCAAACGTTAAGCGTGCGGACCCTACGGGTTCGAGAACTATGTAGACATGACCGAGACTCATCTCCGGTCAATAACCAATAGCGGAACCTGGATGTTCATATTGGCTCCTACATATTCTACGAAAAAAATTTATCGGTCAAACCGCATACCAACATACGTTGTTCCTTTTGTCATCGGTATGTTACTTGCCCGAGATTCGATCGTCGGTATCTCCATACCTAGTTCAATCTCATTACTGGCAAGTGTCTTTACTCGTTCCGTAACACATCATCTCGTGACTAACTCATTAGTCTTTTGCTTGCAAGGCTTATTGTGATGTGTGTTACCGAGAGGGCCCAGAGATACCTCTCCGACACTCGGAGTGACAAATCCTAATCTTGATCTATACCAACACCACGAATACTTTCGGAGACACCTATAGAGCATCTTTATGATCACCCAGTTACGTTGTGACGTTTGATAGCACACAAGGTGTTCCTACGGTATTCGGGAGTTGCATAATCTCATAGTCATAGGAACATGTATAAGTCATGAAGAAAGCAATAGCAGTAAAACTAAACGATCATAGTGCTATGCTAACGGATGGGTCTTGTCCATCACATCATTCTCCTAATGATGTGATCCCGTTGATCAAATGACAACTCATGTCTATGGCTAGGAAACATAACCATCTTTGATCAATGAGCTAGTCTAGTAGAGGCATACTAGGGACACTCTGTTTTGTCTATGTATTCACACATGTATTAAGTTTCCGGTTAATACAATTCTAGCATGAATAATAAACATTTATCATGATATAAGGAAATATAAAATAACAACTTTATTATTGCCTCTAGGGCATATTTCCTTCACAAGGGGCATGAACCCACAATCATGCATAACGTTCCCTCTTGGAGTTACTACCTACTACTTGGCCAAAGCAATAAACAGCAACGGAGAACATGCAAGAATTACTCAAGAACATAAATATAAAAGAGGTGAATCAAATATATTACTCACACACAATCTGAACATAATCTCATAATCCATCGGATCCCAGCAAACTCAGCATAGCAACAACATAAAGATTACATATGTGCCTCGATCATGTAGGGCAGCTCACGAGGTCTAATCCATGAAGAACAAAGAGGGGAGGAGAACATCACATAGCTACTGGTCATGGACCCATGGTCCAAGGAGGACTACTCACAACTCATCCGGGAAGCGTCCATGGTGGTGGAGAAGCTCCCGGTGGTGATTCTCCCCTCCGGCAGGGTGCCGGGAAGAGTTCTCCTGGTGCTCCCAATCTTGGAAGCGCGGCGGCGGCGGAACAGAGGCGAGATCGTAAAAAGGGGTTCCGTCCTCGAGGGTTTCGGGACGCGAGGAGTATATATGCCAAAGGGGGTCACCAGAAGCGGAGAGGGGGGCCCAGGCGCCCCCTAGGGCGGCCAGGGGTGGGGCCGCCTGGGCTGGCCGCCTGGGCTGCCCCTGGCTCCCCTCTGGCCCTGCCTTGGTTTTTCTCGAAGCTCCCGATGCGCTGATTTTTCCCGGAATTTTTAGGGCACTTTTAATATGGGGGAAACCTGAAATAGAAAAACAGCAGAAAACAGGAACTGGCACTGTGGTGCACTGAGTTAATAGGTTAGTCCAAATATGATCAAAAGTGTATGGAAGAGCATAAATATCATAGCAATATCACACAAAAGAGGCATGGAGCAAGCAGAAATTATAGATACGTTTGGACGTATCAATCTCCCCTTGTCCCTGACAAACGAGTAGAGGGCCGGCGCCATGGTCGCGATTGAGCGTCTGTCCGGAAGCTAACTGTCAGTCCAAAACTTGGCCCTCGCTCCATCCCCCAATGTCATACGGCAATCAGCAGCGAACATGGCCTCCACTTCCTTTCCTGTGCTATCCGGAAGCCATTGCAAAGGTCGCTCTTCCGATCCCGCCTCAGCCACAAACATTTGCAGCGCAGCGCCATCCCAAAGTACTTAAGGTTAATGATCCCTAGTCCTCCAAATTTCCTTGGCATGCAAACCCTTGCCCAAGGCATGAGGCAGTGCCCCGCTAATCTGCTCTTCTCCTTTCAAAACAAACCCTCTGCATTTTTTGTTGATGATTTTAATGGCCCACATCGGGAGTGGTAGCACAACCATAAAATAGATCGGGAGCACCATCAGCGCCGATCATGTAAGGGAGAGGCGGCCCGCTGTGGCTAGCATCTTCGGCTTCCATCCTTTGAGTTTTCCAGAGAACTTGTCGTTTAGGGGCATCAGATCATGGCGCCTAAGCCTGAAGATAGACAGTGGCAAGCCCAAGTACTGAATCGGGAATTGTTGTCGTCTGTATTGGAAGTGTACCTCAACTGCCATGGCAAGGTCGTCCTCACAGCGGATGCACGTGATCGTGCTTTTGTGTAGGTTGATCCGTAGCCCTGACGCCTCATCAAATAACTTTAGGATCTTCGATATAACCCGCAGGTCCAAGGGCACTGGTCTGAAGAACACAACTGCATCATCAACGAATATAGATGTCCTAGGCACCTTGCTTTGACATCCCAGACCAGAGAGTAGTTTTTGTTGTGCTGCCCACTCTAGTATGCAATGGATGGTGTCCATGGTCAGAACGAAAAGAGCTGGCGAAAGGGGGGCTCCTTGAAGGACTCCCTGACCGAGAGCGAAGGCCTTAGAGAGCTCACCATTGATGAGTACGGAGGAGGAGGCCGTGGATAGAAGCCCGTAGATCCAGGCGCACCACCTCGATCCAAAGCCCCTTTTTCTCAAAACCTCTGGGATAAATTCCCAAGATAAAGTCTCGAAGGCTTTAGAAATATCTATTTTCGTGAGTACCGATGGTAGCTTCTTACGGTGCAGAAGCTTAGCAGTGTTGCGCACAAATTTGAAGTTCTCGTGAAAGTTGCGTCTGCTGACGAAAGCACTATGAGCCTGCGATATTAGAGCCGATAATAGAGGGGCCAGCCGAACAGCTAATACCATGGCAAAAATCTTCGCTGCACCATGGATGAGGTTAATCGGCCTGAAATAGCTGACGTCCAGAGAATCAATCTTTTTGGGCAAGATGAATAAAATGCCTTGACGGCGGTTCTCAAAAGAAAAAAGAAAACATTGTTGATTGCACAGTCGGCTGTCAGCGGAAGATCGACAAATCAATAAAGTAGACCCGATCATCGGCAGAAAACACATATTTGACGTGTGGACGAAAACAATTCAAAGTTTAAACTGCTTTCAAAAAAAACCACGCTGTTGACCCTTTCTAATGGCGCCCAACAGCAAGGCGCCGCACCCTACTATGCAGCGGCGTTGGCTTAGGCGTTGCATAGTATGGCATGGAGATGTACTGCCTGCGGAGGAGCCAACGGAACTGATGGGGGCGCCGCCGCTGCTCTCTGTCGAGAGAGCAACTTCCTGAAGAGGGGGAAGAACTGCCTGGTCGGGCTGGGCTGATGCGCTTAAGTCACTATGCAGCGCCTAAGCGCTAGACGCTGCACATTACATTGTGTGGCGCCTATGCATTGGGCGCTGCCCGGCTGGCTGTGGGGCCGCCCCTGGCCACGGGCGTGCAACGCCTAAACCAACGGTGCTGCACAGTAGGGTGCGGTGCCTTGCTGTTTGGCGTCACTCGAAAGGGTGAGTGGCGTGATTTTTTTTTTAAAACAGTTCAAACTTTGAATTATTTTCGTCCACAGATCAAATATGTGTTTTCTGCCCGATCATCTGGGTCTCACGAACCTAAAGGAATTTTTTTTGGTGAAATAACTTGAGGTAGGAATAGAATCAGCATCATGTGAGTTTCTTTTTCCTTTTTTTGAGGTGGCATCGTGGTCAGCCGGCCAACGTGGCTTTCTTATCCCGGGATCCAATCCCATCACCTGTTAACGTCTTCCCATGGCGCCCGCTCAGCCGTCCAACGTGGCTTTCTTATCCCGGGATGCTGATGCCTAGCCTGACTTTTCCGGCCCCTGCCGACGTCAAATACAGTAAGTACGTCGCGCATGGGTGCCGGATGTTGGCCGTTCCCGGCCGCCACGTCGCATCAACTTCTCCGTCCCTTCCCGCAGCCACTGCTATTGCTATTGAGCCCGTTCCCGGCCGGCCTGACCGAGGCGGATTCCTCCGGTGTCACAGAAGATTCGGGGCCCGTGACGGACGCGGAAGCTTTGCTTGGAGGGGAATGGCGGCACCCAGCAGCGGCGGCCCGGAGCTCCTCCGCCATTGATCGATAGATAGCTGACTCTGCATAACTCACAGCAACCAGTGCTCAGCTAGCTTGCAGCCTAATTTTCAGTCATGTACCAATCCGCCACTTCCCAAGCAAAGGCAGGCAGGGCATGTGCATCGCCTAGGAAAGCTCTTGTTTTCTGCGGGAAGATCGTGCAAGCAGGCTCACGCCACATGACATGAGATTCAAGATTCGGCCGTCTATTCTGCTGAAGCACTCCAGTCACCAGTGAGTACTTTTCCTTTTGGAAGATGTTGAAGCACTCCACTGCCTTGCCTTCTAGAAGCACGTTGCCATGTCGCAAACTGAAAAAAGGGAGAGCTCGCTTCAGGACAGGAGGATAACATTGTCAGAGGTAATAATTATCCCACCGATTAACCGCGGGACCTGGCGTGATATGAATCTGATCCAGAATTATGATTAACCGCCGATCATGGCGACGGCCTACCGGAAGCGTCTAGTTTATTTATTTATAATTATAAATAATGAGAAAGGTGAGCAGCTAGGCTAAGCTCTCGTGATCCCGATCCGATTAGGCAAGCCTAACAGTCCATCGTGGCGTCACGGTGGCCTGGTCCCTAGTGGCCGGTGAACCGCATAAACCGGCCGGCCGGTGCAACTCACGTACGTCGCCGCCCGTAACGCGTTTTTATCGGGCCATGATGACGGCCGGCAGAGCCGCACCACCACGCAAACAGTTGGAATCGGTTAGAGCAGACCCGCCAGCAGCAGAGTTTTCTGGTTGTAGACCATACTGCTGCTCGTCTCGATAGATGCTTGCTTCCAGCCACGTCCACGTCGACATCCAAGTTGCGTTTGACGTTTCAAATGCGCTGAGAAATGCTTGGACGGGACAAATCTCGTGTGTTGATTTCTTCCTACATGCATACTTGTAGTACATCGAGGCTAGGCGCCACTCGAATCGTTTTCATTTATCTCCGGCTATTGACCTTGACAAGTCAACTATGCAAATCTTGGAATACAGAAGCATGTGAAATCCAGAAATCTTGAAACTCTTGGCAACATAGTATAAGCCTGTGCTTCTGAAAGTTAAACGCATGATAATCGTCACAAATTGCTCCCACTCTCAAACGGCAGCACACATGCATGGGCAATGAGGGAAAAGCTTCTAGAAGCACCTCCGATCATGCCCTTGGCGTGAGGAAACTGTTTTTTTTGCGAGTGAGGAAACTTGAAGTGAGCACCAGCATATAACAAACTCCACCCTCACATGGGCTGTCTCCATAGGCCCCTGTTCCTAGTTGGTTCAGACAGCTCTCGATCTTCTTCTTTTTTGACAATAACCAGCTCTCGGTCTTATCCAGTTTTCTTGACCAAAAAATCTAGTCCCAAGTGGCCTCGTCACAAACAGTAATACTAATGTTTTTGAGATAGCTCACCATCCATGCTAAATGGTCAAACAGTAATAATGTTACGAAAAGATTAATTGGAAAATATATGTCGAGATAATATAGCGCAGCATCTCCATCCAGGCCGCATCAATGTTCGTTGTCATGGACCAAGTTGGATGATCCTTGAAAAACGGGTGATGTAGGAGAGCAACAGCATATCAGAGGGGCAAAAGAAACGAATCTGCCACCATTAGTCAAACACGAGATAAGCGTTTACTAGGGTGTTTGTACTCATCCATAATACAGCGAGAACACATGTCTTATGCGATACATGGTGACAGAAAACATGGCTGACCACAAGAGATAAGATGCTGATGCATTGGTGTTAAACCATTCACATCGTTTGCTTAACATCCGACACCATGGTCTAGCCGCCGGCGTGATCCACAGAATAACATGGAGGCCAATCAAGCATATGGTATGACCGCTGGCCGGTAACGTAACAAAGAATAATACTACCGCTACCGGTTACATTATATTAACACCCC
>LR738712.1:89009397-89030374 GCA_902687465.1 Secale cereale
CCCCCCCCCCACAACAAAGATACCATGTTCTAACCTTTTTATGAATCAGATGTATATAGACATATTTTAGTTTATTTGTTTCTCATTTCAGTCTGTACGTAGTTCATATTGAAATATCCGACATCTTATATTTGCGAAACAAAGGAGTAGGCGAAAATAGTTTGTGTTTAGAGCATGCGCCTGGTTTAGAGAACTTTTATGGAGTACATGTACATATCGGACTTGCCAACGGATACATCCGTTGCACTTGTTGGTAATTCTCTGTAAAACTTGGCACCTATTACACTTTGGATACCTTTTGTAGAATAAATAGCATTGACATGTAAAATTCTCATCAACAACAGTTTGGCTCGTCCTTTATTAATTATGCTTTTAACTATGGTGAATCGGTTTCTTGCAATTGTGTGTACAACTTTCCGAGTTACATTTTGGATATTCTTCACATGTAAAAAGTTTAGCGGTTCGTTCCATGATCTTGTAGCGTTGTCTAGAAAATTTTATAACTGAAGTTAGCTACTGCACTCATTAAACATGTGTCAACCCTTCACATTTATCCTCTTCTCCCTCTCCCAACTACGACTTGTTAATCTTGCAAATCTTGTGCCCCCGCCTCCCAAGTGCTACCACCATCTTCCCACCCCTCTCAACACTATTATTCTTGGAAACAATGTTCTCACTAGAGATAACCTAGCCAAGACTCTGTCGTGAGGAGTGTGTTGATCGGTTATTCTTTGTTGCATGGTTTCTATATAAGGCTGGGATATAGTGAGATGTGTGTTGGAGTCACGATAAATATACTATTCGCTCTCAAAGTCTTGTAATTGGGTATGTGATTTTATTGGTAGATGTAGGTGTATAATGGTCTTTATGGAAGGTTATAAATGCACCATGTTCTAGAATGTATCACTTTATTATCCTACTAGCATTATGTCACGGATTTCTTATTGGTTAGCATATTTCTTTGGGTTACATAATAAAAAAACTTCAATATATATATCGCCAATGGGCAAGAAATCTGCATCATTTACTTTTGAGTTGTTTCATATAACATAGGGTTGGGGCCGTTGGTAAGGATAATTGCTGGGTAACAATGAGTGGGGGTTTGAGGTGATGCGAATAGGTATTTCAACATCATGAAGTAAGACATTCCATTTGTTTATATGAGAGCAAGTACAATAGTGGGCTTATAGCCCGCTTAGATGTCATTTTTGCCTATGTGGAGAAGAGAGAGATGAAAAAGTAAGGGGAGTGGGCTCTTAGAGCATGGTTAATAATACAGTCAATAGTCGGCTATAAGGAGTTGACATGTCATCTAGAACCAACCTTGTAGTCGGCATGTACAATAGTAAATTTTAAATGTGTACTACTTTATTAATAGTTGGCCCACCTTACATACTCACAAAGCGTCTTGGGTCTTGTGTTGCAGCCGGCTACTCACGAAGAGCCCGCTTCTCTTCCCTCTCCTCTTCTCTCTCTTCCAACTAAGCAAAGATATAATATTCTATTCCTTATATAACCTGCTTATGTCACCTTATTGTACTTGCTCTTATGCAAGAGTCTAGCTATATGCGCATTCCTAGGTAAATGTAATAAATGTGAAGAAAGAGATAGAGAGAAGATGGAAAAAAGTACTAATGCAATAGCCAACCTTATAGCTCACACTATTTTATGAGTGCATATAGAAGATGGCTATTAGGGCTGGATTAGCGAGCTGCTCGGCTCGTTTGGCTCGTTATCATTAAGCTCATTATCCTTAAGCTCGTTATCATTAAGCTCATTAATATTAACGAGCGAAAACGTTTGTTCAGCTCGGTTCATTATGGGCCCGTAATGCTCGTGAGTGTTCACGAGGTTAAGGTGATAAACAACATAGAGGAATCCCATGATCCCATAAAAGATTCACAATGGAATAAATTAAAAAGGACGTAAATATAATAAACAACATAGAAGAATCCCATGACCCCATTAAAAATTTACAACGGCTTAAATTTAATAAGGACGTTTGGTTCCTGGCAGCCGGATCTTGGTTGACTCTAGGGTCTATTGACGGCTAGCTCCTAGGTCTAGGAGAAGTGCCGAAGTGGGCTGGGGTGCCAGACCCCTGGGTTGGGCTAACTAGCAACTCTTTTGTTGGTGGGCTGATTTGACCTAGGTGTCTCATGTCAAACTTTTAAGAATTAGCGAGCTAAACGAGTTAGCTCGTGAAACTAATTTGCTCGCTCGTTAAGCTCGTTAATCTTAACGAGCAAAAAATATTGTTCGGCTTGGTTTAACTGACGTGCACGAGCCAAAATGAGCCGAACCATCGAGCGTTCATTATGCTCATGAGCTTCGAGCTTTTCGTCCAGCCCTAATGGCTATAGATGACATGACGGTTTCTTATACCCATCAGCTGGCTATATTATTAACCTTGCTCTGAAGGAGAAGAGCCTGCCTAGAGTACTATGAACATGGGGCTTCATAATGGTAGCTGCGGCAGACTTCTGAATTTGAGTTGTGCCCTGCATGGTGAGGCGGAAGCACTGCTCAAGGCCATCTAGTTTGCAGAATTACAAGGCATGGGATGTGTGTACTTCGAGACTGGTTGTCAGACCCTACAGCTAGCCATGGACACTAGATCTCAGGACCGCGGTCCTCTTGGCGTGCTCTTCCGAGAAGCTAAATTCCTCCTTCAGAAAGGGTTTATAGAACACAAAGTCTTGTTTTGCCCGAGGGCTTGTAATGATCCATCACACCTGTTGGCTGCTGTAGCGGCGAAAGCTGAGCCAAGGAGCCAGCTCGTCTGGCAGGCTGACTTGCCATCCGATGTAACCCATGTCGTGGCCACCGATCTGGTCGGTTCATCGTAAGTTTTGGGTATGCAAGGTGTTCCTGATAAAAAAATGTATATATAACATCTTCGATATGTTTCCTTCAGATCATTTTTCTAAAAGTGTGCTAAGTACCATTTAGATGTCAGGGCATGAATGTATACCCACGCTGGAGTTTACGTTGGACCTTGCAGATGCTTGATTTACCAAATTGGTGCAAATGAAACCAGAGGGGTTAATTATGCTCCTTACATTCGATAAAAATAGAAAAGCAAGAAAACAAATTGGATGTTTTTTCGGGGTAAGAATACATGGATGGCGTGTTGGGAAACGTTGCATGAAAAACAAAAAACAAAAATCTACGCACACGCAATGATCTATCCATGGAGATGCATATCAACGAAGGGGACAGTGTGTCTATGTATCCTCGTAGACCGAAAGCGGAAGTGCTAGACAACGCGGTTGATGTAGTCGAACTACTTCGTGATCCAACCGGTCAAGTAATGAACGTACGGTACCTCCGCGTTCAGCACACGTTCAGCTCGGTGACGTCCTCGCCTTCTTGATCCAGCAAGACGGGTGAAGTAGTAGATGAGTTCCACGGCACGACAGCGTGTGACGGTGATGGTGAAGTGATCTCCGTAGAGCTTTGCCTAAGCACTACAAAAATATGACCGAGGGAGTAAACGGTGGATGGGGGCGCCACATACGGCTAAAACAATGTTCTCGGCTATGTGTGGTGCCCCCCTCATATATATAGGTGGGAGGGAGAGGGAGGCAGCCAGGGTGCGCCCCAAGTAGGCCGAATCCTTCTTCGGGTCCTGCCCCAGACCGCGCCCCCTACCATATATGTGTGTGGGAGGAAGGCAGGGGAGGGTGGCGCCCCCTTTCCTTTCTCACCTGAGGAGGGAAAGGCAGGAGGGGCCACCCTCCCCTTTTCTTCCCCTAGGGCTGGCCGGCCAAGGCAGGGGCGCACCAGCCCCCTTGTGGGCCGGTTTGTCCCTCCCTTGGCCCATTAAGCACATACATATACCGGGGTGCGTCCGGAACCCCTTCCGGTGACCCGATGACTACCTGATGCACTCTGAAACCTTTTCGATGTCCAAATATCATCGTCCTATATATCAATATTTAATTCTCGACCATTTAGATACTCATCGTCATGTCCGTGTTCTCATCCGGGACTCTGAACAATATATGGTCACCAAATCATATAACTCATATAACACTATATCGTCAACGAACGTTAAGTGTGCGGACCTTACAGGTTCGAGAACTATGTAGACATGACCGAGACACCTCTACGGTCAATAACCGATAGCGGAACCTGGATGCTCATATTAGCTCCAACATATTCTACGAAGATCTTTATCAGTCGAACCGTTATGACAACATACGTAATGCCCTTTGTCTGTCGGTATGTCACTTGCCCGAGATTCGATCGTCAGTATCTCTATACCTAGTTCAATCTCGTTACCGGCAAATCTCTTTACTCGTTCTGTAATACATCATCTCGTGACTAACTCATTAGTCATTTGCTTGCAAGGCTTCATATGATGTGTATTACCGAGAGGACCCACAGATAACTCTCCGATACTCGGAGTGACAAATCCCAATGTCAATCCATGACAACTCAACAAACACCTATGGAGATAGCTGTAGAGCATCTTTATGATTATCCAGTTACGTTGTGACGTTTTATAGCACACAGGGTATTCCTACAGTATCCAGGAGTTGCATGATCTCATGGTCTAAGGAACATGTATTTGATATACAAGAAAGCAGTAGCAATAAACTGTACGATCAAATGCTAAGCTAACGGATGGGTCTTGTCCATCACATCATTCTCCTAATGACGTGATCCCATTATCAAATGACAACTCATGTCCATGGTTAGAAAACCTTAACCATCTTTGATCAAAGAGCTAGTCTAGTAGAGGCTCACCAGGGACACGGTATTTGTTTATGTATTCACACATGTATTTAAGTTTCCATTCAATACAATTCTAGCATGAATAATGAACATTTATCATGTATAAGGAAATATAAAATAATAATAACTTTATTATTGCCTCTAGGGCATATTTCCATCATGGAGGATATGAGTATGAAGAGTTTTTATTTACTTTTTTTTGAAAAATGGGCAGCATCCTTTCATTCATTCATGACTTGTTCATTACATATAATGGCCCTGATCTCGTCAGGAGACACATTAAACTAGCTAGACTCAGCATTATGTCCTGTAGATCTTGCAATGACATGGTGTGCCTCATTACAACAACGTTTTACATGACAGAAAACACAAGATAAAAACTTTGTAACAACAGACTTAATATCCTGGACAATGGCACCAACAGGGGATCTGTCTAGCCCAGTAAATTGCAGTTTGTTGATCAATGTTAGGCAGTCAGAGGCTACCTGAACATTCTGAAATCTTGCATTTTTGGCAAGTACTAGGGCCTGGCGAACAGCAAGAGCTTCAACCACTTCATGACTTTGGGTATGATCAAACAAACCTCGATGTGCTGCCACAAGCGCTCCAAGATGATCTCGAACCACAATTCCAAAGCCAGCTCTTCCCGATTGGGCGAAAATTGCAGCGTCGATTGATCAGCAACCGACCTTCCGGCGGCGGAGACTATTTCTGAATTGATGTCGAGGTCTCACATCTGTAGGAGATTGGCAGGCTGACATTACAAAGATTCATGAATTTCCATGACACGAAGAGGATTCAGCAGTGGCTCACCATTACGATAGTTGTTCCTATTATCCCAAATATGCCACATAGCCACCGCCAGAATCGTAGAGTGGAAGGGTGGCATTTCAGTTATCCAGCCCAGCATCCATTGCCTAATATGAATGAATTTTGTTAGTTTTAGGCAAATTCTGTAGTCCTTTTTCTATTCTCTCTAGTTTTTTTTCACATATTGGCATTGTATCAAACAATTCTCAATATTTTCCTCTCCGTTGCAGAAACAACAATCGTACCTTATGGGAATTGATCGCACCTAGAGCTACGAGCCTGTAGGTAGGCAGTTGTGTGCTATTCTCCACAACACAATCTTCATCTTGTTTGGGCACTGAATAGCCCAGAGTTTCTTCCAAGCCTTCTCCATGTGATCTTGCTTTGATGATGAGCCTGCACCTAGAAGACTTCGATTAATCCAAAATTGATGGGATCTCAGTAAATTATATGCTGAGCTAACAGTGTAAACACCACTATTGGAGTGAGGCCAGGATGCAAAATCATTGCAACCAATTGTGCTAATGGGAATGCTTAAAATCTTTCCAGAAATTTCTTTCGGGAAAAGGTTTCTAATCAAATTTTCATTCCACTTGGGCTCATTTTCACACATCAGAGAGTTGACTGTTTCATTCTCTAAATTGGGAGAGTAGGCTGATAAAGTGGCAGGTATAATACCTGGGATCTAATGATCCTTCATAATGTTGATGTGCTTGTCGTTTCCTACTCTCCGTAGTAGGCCTCTTTCGAGCAATTTCTTGCCATGCATAATGCTGCGCCAAACATATGAAGATGATCTTGGGCATTGAGTTGTCCAGAAGTCCCATCCGGATAATATCGGCCCTTGAGTACTTGTGCACATAGCGATTTAGGCTCGGTCAATAACCTCCAACATTGTTTTCCAAGCATAGCTTGATTAAAGGTGGCCATGTCTTGAAAGCCCATTCCACCCATATACTTTGGTGATGATAACCAGTCCCATGATCTCCAATGCAACTTTTTCTTTCCATCTTCAATACCCCACCAGAAGTTAGATATGGGCTGCCTCATTTTATCACAAATGGTCAATGGAATGTGGAAGCAACTCATTACATAGGTTGGGATGGCATGAGACACTCATTTCAAAAGAACCTCCTTACTAGCCCTTGACAGAGGTCTATCACTACATCCATTTAGGCGTTTCCAAAGTCGACCGGTGAGGAAATTAAAATTACTCGTTGGGGATCGTCCCACCCAGGTCGGCATGCCAAGGTATGTTGCTTGTAGCGTCTCGTCCTGCACCCCCAAAGTCTTTTTTGTAGCTTCCTTGATCTGTTTATCACAGTGTAGCCCAAAGAAAATAGAAGATTTTTTAATGTTTATCTTCTGTCCTGAACCGTTACAGTATGTTTGTAGAGCAGATTTTAGTGCATTGATCCTTCTATATTCACCCTTGGTGAAGAAAACACTATCATCAGCGAACAATATATGAGATATAGGGGTTCGTTTCTTCCATTGCGAATTCCCTTTAGATGGCCAGATGCTTCTCTTTGCTGCAATAAGCAAGAAAGGCCTTCAACACATAGCAAAAATAAGTATGGACTAATTGGGTCCCCTTGTCTAATGCCTATACTTGGCAAAAAAGACTCGGTTAGTTCACCATTTACTTTAACGACATATCTAACCGAAGTCACACATCTCTTAACCATTTCCACCCAATTGATATCAAATACCAATTTCAATAAAACTCCCTTGAGGTAATTCCACTCTACCCTGTCATAAGCTTTTGTCATGTCTATTTTCAAGGCAAAGAAAGGGCATTTCGCCTTCTATTTTCGAATTGTGTGTAGACATTCGTACTCCAACAGAATATTATCTGTAATAAGACTGCCTGGAACAAAGGTGCTTTGTTGCTCCAAAATAATTTCCGGCAAAAATATCTTAAGGCGATTAGCAATTACTTTAGAAGCTACTTTCTATATGACATTACATAATCTTATAGGTCGGAAGTTAGAGAGCACATCAGGATTATTAACTTTTGGGATAAGGACAACTACCGAATCGTAGAAGCCTTCAGGAATATCCCGTCCCAGAAGAAACCCTTCCACTGCTGCACATATATCTTCCCCTACAATATCCCAATGTTTCTGATAAAAAAGTGTTGGGAAACCATCTGGCCCTGGAGCCTTGGTTGGACCCATCTGGAATAAGGCAGTCTTGATTTCTTCATTAGTATAGCCCTTGCACAACTCTTCATTTTTCTTTGTAGTTACTTTGTATTGAATAACATTCAAAATTGATTCCATGGAGTTACAGGGTTCACAGGTGAACAAATTGGAGTAAAAATCATGCACCATCCTTCTGATGCTTTGAGGATCTTCGCATAATGATCCATCGATTTTCCTTAAGAATTTCATTTTGTTGGCTCTTCTTCGTTCTGAGGTGCGAGCATGGAAGAACGAGGTATTTTGATCACCTTCATGCAGCCAATCAATTCTTGATCGTTGCTTCGCCATGATTTCTTCTCTTTCAAACATCTCATATAGTTTCTTTTCTACTTCATTTTCCTCTTTGGAATATCCAGTAGCCAAATTGTTTTTCCGTAAAGAAGCTAATTTCTTTTCTAGCTTCTTTATCTCCTTTTTAACCGAACCAAAAGATTCTCTACCCCATGTTTGAAGGGTTGTTGACAATCTGTTTAGAGAAGACCAAATATTATTTAGGGAAGGTGGCTCCTCCTTCAGTTTCCTCGAATTCTCATCGACTATTTGCATATAATCAGGTGCTCTCAACCAAGCAGCTTCGAACTTGAAAGGTCGTAGTATAGGGTTGATAGATCCTTGGCGTCCTCTCTTTAACATTTTCACTAATATGGCGAAGTGATCAGATTATGTTGTAATAATGTTCTCAACAGTGCAATCTCCAAAGAGCTGTAGGAAATCACAATTTGCCACTGCCCTATCTAGTCTCACCCTAACATTACGCCCGTTCTCTTGTTTATTGGACCAAGTGTATTTTGGTCCAATGTAACCCAAATCCATTAGCCCACAATCATCTAGGCAGTCTCGGAATAACATCATTTGATTGTCATCCCTGTCCCTGATACCCATGTGCTCATCTCCATGCAACGCTTCATTGAAGTCTCTTGCACATATCCATGGACCCTTCCACTGAGCTTTCAAGAACCCGAGTCTATCCCAGAATTGGTGTCTTGATTCCCTTCTCGGTTCACCATAAATGAGAGTTGTACGCCATTCTACACCATCTTCTGTTTTGACTAGAATATCTATAACCTGGGTGGAGAAGGCTTTTAGCGAGACTGAAATAGATGAAGACAAAAAAGAGCCAGCCCACCACTCAATCCATCACTACTCACGGCAAAAGAACCGGTAAATCCCAAGGACCACATAAAGTTTCGAGCTCCTGAATCCCTCATCTTCGTCTCAAACATGAACATGAGGGAGGGATGAAATTTGCTCACGAGCATTTCAGCTCGCCAACTGTCGCGTCCGTCCGTAAGCCGCGACGGTTCCAACATAGGAGACTCATTGCATATGGGGGGCTGCTCTGCTGCAGCCGCCGCCCGATCCGCCGATCCTGGTGTGAGAGTTCAGATTTCCTTCTTTTGCTTCTTGTAGCAGTCATTCAGACCTTCATCCCCACTTGGAGCTAAAGCCGGATTGGTGTCACCGACATTAACATCATGTTTACCTGTTATCAAGGCCAGGTAAGAAGTCTCAGCCATCAATTTCTCTTGAGGATTTTGAATCGGCCCTTTGGTTTTGTATCGATGTTCAAGCAATCTTCTGATTCAGCGATTTATAGTCCGATTTATCGCTACTCTTGGGGTGACCAATAAGATTATGCCTTATCTTCATCATTTATCAATTGGGCCGATTTATCGGGAATCTACCGATAAATTGAGCCTATTCAGAGCACTATGTTTGCAAGAACTATGTTTATTTGTGTTTTGTGGACCTTGATACGCAATATGTAATGTTTTTCTAGTTTATTTGTCCATATATCAAGATTCAAAGGATAGGATTCAAGGTAACACTTCTGTCCAATATTATTTTGGTGTTGAATATAGCATATTTTAGTGTTGTGAATCTGGGATTTGAAAAAAAAATGGCCGATTAATAGTCGACGATAAAATTGATTAATCGGCAGATTTCCGATTAATCTCTAATCCCCAGCTGACCGAGATGATAACGATAAGCGATATCCTCAACATTGGTTTGTATACCTTAGTCTTCTTTCTTTTCTAGCCCACTACTCTAGCAGCATTATTCTGCAATGGAAAGAGCTCCTTGCTCACAATGCCAACGGACGGTTTCGCCTTCTGCTTAAGACTTTGGTTCTGTAACTTTGTCGGAGACATAACCTCCCCTAATAGACCAGGTCTTTTTACTCCTGAATTTCCTAGTGGGGTTTGCTCTGACCCCCCTTGCTTGTCCTCATGAAAAGAGGTTCTACCACTTGACTGAGAGCTTTGTCCAGATTTTGAAATCGAGAAACTCTTTCTTCTATCCTACTTCAAACATAATTTATCTGAGTAATATGGTAATTTCCCATCAACATCTCTCTCGCCTGGGTTTGGGCACTCTAATGAGGAGTGTCCAATGACCCCACATGAAAAATAGTAGTGGGGAAGTCTCTCGTACTTGACCTCATATCTTTCAAAAGCCTTAAGCTTCATTGAGTAGGAAGTAACATATCTCATTAACGGCTTTGTTATATCCACTATGACCCTTACACGCAGACAGTCTCCCGATGCCCTGCCCTGGCTGTCAACATCCACTTTCTCAACTTTTCCAATCTTCGCTCCAAGTAATCCCCCCCCCCCCAGTGTTTATTCATCAACTCGAAGCGGGGATTCACGATTCTTGCCCACAACATGATGCTCTTAAAGGTGACATCACATGGTTTCTGCTTTGGATCCAACTCATTGAGCAACACATCATGCTTCCCAACTGTCCATGGAGCACCATCTTTCACCCTTTCTTTATCTGATTTGGTTGCAAACTCTGCGATGAAAACATTATCTACCACAAGTTTCGCAACCAATCCTTTGGGGTTCCCCCAAGCTGGCCTCAATGCCGACATGATAGTATGTATATGAAGAATGTTTAGGGATAATACCTTGCAAATTAGAGCAAAATCAAGATTCACTAAATCAGCTTCATCCTCATCTTACAGGATAAGGGCGTCCACTTCTGCTGAAGTCAGATTGAGACGCTCCATCATCTCTGCAAGCTTGCCCTCTACATCAGCAGGTTCGCCGGCCCGTCGGCCCGCCAACTTGTCCATTGAATCCATTGCCGCCACTACCAAACCAGCATCAGCGCCAACCTCCTTCACCGTCTCCATCCCGCGACCGCTCAAATCCGTCTGTCGCTCGCCTCGATTTCAGTACTCTGACGCACAACCAAGGGTGGGCAGAAAACCAAATTTTGCCCCGAGGTCACCCCGAAATGCAGCCAGATCCTGAAGTAGCGAGTGCGAGAGATGGTCTTGGGCGCGGAGGAGACGAGATTTTTCTTAGGGAGCACACTAGGATGGATGCACGATAGGATCGTGACCACCAGATTGAGAGCCTAACCCTAGAGTCGCTCGTCGCTGGAGGGGACGAGAAAGTTCCACGGGAGGCAACCTCTCTCTTTACTTTCACATTTGACAATGTTAGATATGTAAACACATGTTATGTTGGTGTAAAGCCCACCCCGATGAAGTTTCAACTTTTTTTAGGCCAAAATCCAACTTACTTAGTTTAGAGAAGACGTTACATCACGACAGAAGAAACTGTAATAAATCCAAACTCTAAAGTTCCATCAAAACATTATGAATACGCCATTTCTAATTATCAATCTCATGTCGGTGCTCTTTCTTGCACTAGTAAAGAATCAATAGAAGTTTATATCTGCATAAGCTTGACTAACCTTAAAAGTTTTCATAGTTGCATGAAGCGCCCCCCATGAGTGGTGAGAATTATAAAAAATCTAATGATGTTAAATGCATTGTGACTGGGGATAGTGGCAGAGCTTAGTGCAAGTCTGAGGGGGCGTGGACCCCCAGGATTAGGCAAAGCAGTGAAGAAAATTCAGTGTGCAGGGATTAGAAAAGATCAATCTTTGCCTTCTTAAGTGTTCATGTTTTGGCTTTTGGCCCCTCTTGAGATTCCTGCCTAGCTCTGCCACTGACCTGCGATAGACATCTCATAAGCTTTGCTATGCACTGCTTCATCACCCGATCGCCGAAGGAAGTGAGATTTTTAAAATCAAGTACCGTCGAAGGACAAGACCATGGCAAAATAGAATGAAACTAGGAAACTAAGACACCACTAGCTTTTAGATATCAACCATGAATGTCACACAAGGATCGAGGACCAGTAATTTACAACACGACACCCACGCAGAGTTGTCATAACGCATATGGAACACACGTAATAATATTTCGGAGACTGGCGAGCCTGTGCGCAAACACATAACCGCCATATACCGAGCCTACAAAAAAAATCCATGTGGGACCCGTTTGCCATTCGCCATCAAGAACTAGGTCTTCTTCATCTCACCAAATAACAATTGAAAAATCTGTGAACTGTATTTCAACAAGGATTTCAATAAAGATTCCTAGTATGATTTCAACAACGGGACTACTACCAACTTATCGACGACAACTAAAAATAAACTTATTGACGACCTATTCCTTCGCTTGGAAGTGAACTTTCAAACGAAGCATGCTTGGGCTTCTTCCACTTCGGTGGTTTACGAACACATGTCATCCTTGATACGTGAGAAGGCCACGACGGTAGCCCTCCGTGAGTGTAGCATCCCTCTCCGCCAAGGTGATTGTCGTTATGCAGCAAAGGTAGTAATGGGCGGCTAGGAGGTGGTTCGGCCCAAGGGCTGATTCAGCCTTGTGGGGGCGCGTCCTTCTCTACCCACTCAGGCCATTTACACATCATCTCCTAAAAACTTTTTCTCGGCGCGTCCTTCTTTAGTGTCGTCGGGAAAAGCTTCCCGTGAAATGCTCGGCCGTCGCGACATGACCGATGAAGGGCGAGTGTGGTGGCGCTGGGGAAGATGAGGCAGGAGTGACGCCGGCGAAAGAAGAAGATGGGTGAGGAGTGGCGCCCCTGAGCAACAATGGGCCGATTTATACCCAGAATGGCCGCGCTCCAACGGTAACGTGGCCGGATTTCTCGTGTTTGCGTGAATTTCCGTACTTTGCTGGTCCTATTTTCCGAATCTCGAATGCCAACCGGACGGTTATTATGGGAATTCGGTGCTTATCAGACTTGCCAGAATTACTTAACACAAAATTAAATGAAAAATCAAAACTACACACGCTTGGGAGACCCAACATTACTCCCTCTCCCATCTGCCACACCGGCGCACATGGAAATAGAGGACGCTGGCGCGTGGTCCAGGGTTTTGCTCTGCTGTCGCTTTGCGAAACATAAAGATGCTTCAAATTTTATATGAATGCATTACGAATTACTCTCTCCATTCTGATTTACTCGTCGTGGTTTTAATTTAAACTAAAATTACGACGAGTAAATCAGAACAGAGGGAGTAAATGCGTATTTAAAACAAAAGGTTCGATCGTACTAGCAAGAATCAAGCGAGCGAAGAAGCCACGACAGAGATCGGTCGCAGTCGGTGCTGTCGTCGGTGCGCGGTGAACTATATTTCGACTGGCACCACTGCACTGATTTTTCTTCGGAAAAAGTCCAAAATAAACCTTGAAGTTATAAAAGAAAGCTAAATCAAACCCTGAACTTTGAATCCCGGAAATTGGCACTTTGAACTTGCAATCCCGGTCTATTTTAGACCCTAGAGCTGTTTGGCACACCGGGAATCCTACAATCCCGGCCGGGATAACCAGCTACTCTCACGGACAAGAATTTGGGCTGGCCCACTATAGCACAACAAGAATTTGTGAAGATTAAAAAATGTTCGCACATTTCCAAAATTGTTCAGACCCTAAAAAATGTTCGTGTTATATATTTTTTGGCACGAATTCAATTCATTTTGTGTTTTTTTAACATTTGGAATTCTTAAATTGTATTCACATTTAAAAAAAAATCACAGTTGTCAAAAATGTTCAGAATTCCAACCGTTATTCACATGCTATGAAAAATGTTTTGGATTTTCAGAATTGTTTCACGTTTTTAATGACGTTTTTGGAATTACGTATATTATTTCGTAAATAATGATTTTTCTTATCACGAGCCGTAAAAGTTCTTTCTTTCTTTTTCTTAACGCGCGATGTAATAATTCCAAAAGAGAAACAATGTTGTGGAGTCGAACTTGGGACCTGGCATGGTTAACCTGATTTCACTAGCTACTACATCAGACGACTAAGAAACCTGAATAATTTTTTTCTAAAACCTGAACAAAATTTTGAAGTGCGAACACTTTGTGTACAATGTAAAAAATGTTGGCATGTTGTAAAAAAAAGTGTCATAACCTTAACAGAATATACGTGACATGTGTTTGAAAAAAGTGTATGCAAATTTAAAAATGTTGATCCATGTACAAGAGTGTTCGTGTAGTTTTATAAAATGATTATTGTCTTTAAGAAAAAATAAAACGTGTATTTGCAAAAATATTACCATGTATTCAAAAGAGTTTTGAATAAATTTAATTTGAAAATGTCCATAATGTATTTGAAAATATTTTTTTATCAAATATGTAATGTATGCGTTAAAAATGTACATTAGATACTGAGTAAAATTAGACATGTGAAAAAATGAAAACGTAAAAGAAAAATTGAATTAGTGCGCGCGGGTGAGCGATTGCACAACTGGGCCGGCCCAATTCAGCAAATACCGGCGAAGTCCTCTCAAGGTTTAAAATAGACCGGGATTAGAGAGTTTGGTGTGCTGATTTCAGGGATTGCGAGATCAGGGTTTGGTTTAGCTTTCGTCTATAAATTCAAGGTTTGTTTCGGACTTTTTCCTTTTTCTTCTCTTCAATACAGCTTTCGATGTGTCCTCAGCTCCAGTCACGCCGCGCCACGTGCCCCCGGTCCGCTCTATTTATGCCCCCCTTCCACCGAGCCGGAGAGCCATCCATCTCCATTCCCATTCCCAACCCCAATCCCAGTCCCAGTCGCAGAGATAACGAAGATGAGGAACCAGAAGAGCCGTGTCCAGGAGTGCAAGGTCGAGCACATCGACCTCATCCCGGGGATGCCGGACGACGTCGCCGTCGACTGCCTGGCGCGCGTCCCGCACGGCTCCTTCCGCTCGATGCGCGGCGTCTGCCGCGGCTGGAACAGCGCCGCAACCGCGCCGGACTTCGCGCTGGCGCGCGCCGAGGCCGGCGCCAACGAGGACCTGGTCTACCTGCTGCAGTTCGGGAACCCGGCCGCCGCGGACGGCGTCGCGCCGGAGAACGCCCAGGCCTACGGCGTGTCGGTGTACAACGTCACCACCGGGGAGTGGCGCCGCGAGGGCGCCGCGCCGCCCGTGCCGATGTTCGCGCAGTGCGCGGCCGTCGGGAGCCGCCTCGCCGTGCTGGGCGGCTGGGACCCCAAGACCTTCGAGCCCGTGGCCGACGTGCACGTGCTCGACGCGGCCACCGGCGTGTGGCGGCGCGGCGCGCCGATGCGGTCGGCGCGCTCCTTCTTCGCCTGCGCCGAGGCGGGCGGCAAGATCTACGTCGCGGGAGGCCACGACAAGCTCAAGAACGCGCTGAAGACGGCGGAGGCGTACGACGCCGGCGCCGACGCCTGGGACCCGCTCCCGGACATGTCCGAGGAGCGCGACGAGTGCGACGGCATGGCCACCGTCGCCGGCGACCGGTTCCTGGCCGTCAGCGGGTACCGCACGGGCCGCCAGGGCGGGTTCGAGCGCGACGCCGAGTGGTTCGACCCGGCGTCCCGCGAGTGGCGCCGCCTGGAGCGCGTGCGCGCGCCGCCGTCGGCGGCGCACGTGGTGGTGCGCGGCCGGGTGTGGTGCATCGAGGGCACGGCCGTGATGGAGTACCGCGGGGAGCGGCGCAGCTGGCGCGAGGTCGGGCCGTCCCCGCCGGGGCTCAAGGCCGGCACGGCGCGCGCGGTCGCCGTCGGCGGCGGCGAGCGCGTGGTGGTGACCGGCGCCATAGAGTCCGAGGGAGGAGGCACCGGGCACGCGCTGTGGGTGTTCGACGTCAAGTCCAAGAACTGGACCGTGGTGCGGCCGCCGCCGCAGTTCGCCGGCTTCGTCTTCTCAATTGGATCCGTGCGCGTGTGATGCCTCGGGCCGCTCTCCTGTCCAAGGAGGCTTCTTGCTAGTCATGCCTGCCATGTGCGCGAGAGATGAGCGGAAGGCAGATGCGAGTAGCCGACGGCATCGAAGGCGAAGAGAAGGTAGTGTAGTTAGCTCAGCTGTGTTCATCTGCTTCTTCTGTGGCAGAATTGAATTCCTGCTCGTATGGTTGGACTGATGGATCAGGGGTGTAGTAATCCTTGCTTTTCGAATCTATAGAGGTTGGATTACCTCATTGTTCTTGGCAAACAACATTTGTCCGTCTTCTTCAGTCGAAAATACGTCGGGAACAGGTAAAAACAGGCTTTGAGTTCGTGGATACATCTCATGAAGTAACAACCAAATGTGCCCAGTTCGGGCTTTGAGAAGCACGAAGATAGAAAACGGAGGGTTTAGAGGGACATGGAGTTTCTACACCCAGGAGCAAATGCTCCTGGTGTGAACAGTAGTATCAAAAAACATTCAAAAAATTCTGAATTTTTTGTATAACATACTTTCACAAATGTTTGACGTGCATGCAAAATTTCATCACGAAATAACATATGTGCAAGTCGTGCCAAAAAACAAAATCGATGCACTCAAAATGTAACTTACAAACGCATTTTGGAGCTTTGATTTTGTTTTTTTCGGCACGACTTGCACCGATGTGATTTCGTGATGAAATTTTGCATGCACGTCAAACATTTGCGAAAGTATGTCCCTAAAAAATTCAGAATTTTTTGAATGTTTTTTGAATTTTTTTTATTATACTGTTCACACCAGGAGCAAATGCTCCTGGGTATAGAAAGGTACTTCCGGGTTTAGAGACTCTACAGTCCGGCAGCTCAAACCCCCTTTAGAGCAACTCTAGCGGACCCGCATCCCGCCGCCGATGCAGTTCGCGCAAAACCGCTTTTCTGGCCGGTGCGGACGGCCGCAAACGCAGACCTTAAACAGACCCGTATAAAAGTATATTCACGAAATATGCTTTTTACGGGTCGGACTTCTGCGGGTTCTGTACGGGCACCACCGCGACTACCCGCAAACAGCAAAACTGCAAATCTCGCATTTGACATAGGGTTTCACAAACAAGTTCAAATTCAAACGACATAACGACACAACATTCTCCTCTTCAAGATTTCTCTCCTTGCCATATCATGCCATGTTTTGGTGAGATCGTCCGTGTCATTGCGGTTCATTGGTATAATCTTGTTCTCTTCGGCGAGCAGCTTGGACATGACTTTGTTTTCTGCAGCGCGTGCTCTTCTCTCCTTAATGGCAGCTTTGCGCAGCCCCTCTTCTTTGAGCAATTGCCATTTTTCTTGCTTCTCCTTTGCCTTCATCTAGGTCAACTCTTTCTTGATCTCCAACGACTTCAACAACACCGACTCGTTTGATTGCACCATGGCATCAATCTTCTCCCTCAAGCTCGATGCTTCTTGCTCTCTCTCTTCATCTTCTTCTTGGTCTTCTTGTCGCCATCGGGCTTGTGCAAATTTCTTGGGCCATCATCATCATCATCTTCATCCATGTTTGTAAGTGAGCCTCTCTTTGGTGGGGATTCTTTGTCGATCAACTTCCAGTTCTCGCACTTTTGGAGCAACTCCCAACAATGCTTTAGTTTGAAGAATTTGCCTTCCGAAGTTTACATGTTCTTGTATCTACGTTGAGCAATCCTGTCCTACAAAATGCGAACAAAGTGATGCAATCATTTCCCATGATGCAAATATGATGATGCACAACTTGAACAAATGCAAAACAAACTCAGATAGTCGGACTCCACGGTGCCACTTGGAGGTGCATTGCGTACTTGCTCCAAGCAAGCTGCCCAACGGCTGCACATTGGTTTGATATTCTCCCAACGCCCTTGAAACGATCGAAATGTGCGTGGAGTCCTATTGGGATGCTTTGCCATAATGCGGAAGTATTGATCTTCGATCCTTTGCCAATATCTCTTGGCGGTTTGAGAAGTACCCGTGCATGCATCAAGAGACACCGCACTCCATGCTTTGATCAAAGCTTGATCTTCCAAGATCGTGTAGTTCTTTGATCTTATACTTTTCCCAGATTGTGTTTGCGATTGTTCATACGCTTCCACTTCGATCTCCTCCAAGCACGAGCTATCGAGGATAATGGCGAAAATGAAAGAAAATCGCCATGACCGAAGACGCATACCTTCCAGCCATTTCGTCCAACACCTCGCTTGCGGGGGAGCGGCACCGTTGAACGGCATCGCCGGAACACCTCCTTGCGGGGGGATGGAGTGAGAGGATGAAGAAGGCGGCTTATTTGAAGTCAGAATCTTCCTCCGCTTTACACTCGCGACCTTGCCGACCTTCTCCATCGCCGGCCGGGATCGCGCTGCGGCGTTGGCGCCCGAAGAGCGGGCCATCGCGGCGGGAGCAACCATATTCCCGCCCTGCACGACTACATTGCCCTGCCGCTTGCGGGAATTGATGAGGACATCACTAACAAGGTTATACCCACAGCTCCAACTGACACATATACAGGACCAATTACTAGAGCTCGCGCACGCCAATTAAATTATCAGGTACTTTCGTTTCTTGGTAATGAATCTAATGTTCATGAGAATATGATGCTGCCTAAATTGGATACATTTGTCTTGCTTACAAATGAAGGGCCTAGCTTGGACAAGAAGGATGAACATTGGAGCAAGATCAAGCATGGAGATGATGGCATGCGCAAGGGGGACAAGAATGGAGTTACAATGGATGATTTCAGGACTTTGAAGCCACCATAATGAGTGCGAGAAGCCTTGGACGAAATATACAAGATGCCACTTCATAAATTTCGTCCAGAGGCTATTTTAGGTGCCGCGTCACCTTATTATTGGGCCAGGCCCATGTAATTTCGAAATACTTGAGTATAGGCTGTTTTTAGAGTCCGTATGTGTGGGGAAACAAGAGTTAGGGTTGGTTTCGGACCCCTCCACCAAGGGCCACGAAATTCCCCCCTCTTTCCCTCATATATACAGTCCTTAGGGCGTCGTTTAGACTTTGGATTTTGTTTAGATTAAAAGTTCGCCATAGCTGCAACTTCGCGTACTTCGTTTGTGTTCAACGACCAGACCAAGGCGTCACAGAACCCCACCTTGATCAATAAAGCTTTCCTCTTATATTCGCAATATCCAGATTGCAATCTTAGTTTCTTGCTTGTTCTTCGTTTGCCTGCAGGAAACAGACCTTCGTGGTCAGGTTGATCGTGCTCCGGCGTGGTCAACAACCTCTCGGAGTTGGTTTAGCGATTGCTAAGGCGCGACGTCCTCGCACGTTCGTAGTCGGATCGTCAAAGTCGACTTCCTCCAAAACGATAACCACCATCTCATCGAAAGACGGGACACCTTTGCCTCTATCAAGTGGTATCAGATTTCCAGGTTGCTCGGTGAGATTTTACAGTTTTTCGTAGATTAGATCGAGTCTGTTCTTCATACCTACAGTCCACGAAAAAACCAAAAAAAAAATTAGGGTTAGTTCATCCCATCCGAACCAATCTGAGCCTTTGCATAATCTTTTCTGTATTTGCTTTGTTGAATTTGCGATTGCATCGTCGTGTCAAGTTGCTGGTCTTAGCGTCTAGTTCTTTAGAGTTTCGAGTTCTGTTCATAGTTTGTCACGTCGCCGCCGCACCATATTCATCGCCGCTGCCATACCACCGCTGCTGCCATATCCCACCACCGCCACCACATACCACCACCGCTGCCATAACCTACCACCGCTGCCATATCCTCCCAGCATATATCCACCGCCAATCCGAGTTCTTTTCATATTAGGTTTGTTCTCGAGATCCATCTAGGTTTCGGATTTGTGTTTCCTTGCCTGTGTAGGTCTCGGAGAAAAAAAAAAGTCTGGAGACCCCCGGGCAGTTTTTAGGCCAAAATTTCGACAGGTGAAAATATTTTTTCCCTATCCTATTTTTGGGCTTTTCTGAGTCTTTTGAGACACGTGCCACCATACTGATTTTTTACCGCACTTTTTCGTCGTCGCTGCCCTGATTCCGAAAAAAAAACCGTCAAAAATTTTTTCGTGCCTGTCATCTTAGTTTGACTTGGGAAGTGTTTTGAGACACTCGCCATTATAGTGATTTTCGGCAAAAAAAAAAAGCAGCGCAAAAAAAAAAGAGGCGAAAAATATATATTTCAGAGTGTGCTTTCCCCTTGACTACGTGCAGCGCCGTGATTTTGTTAGTGTTCTAGGCTCGCGTCTCTAGTACGGTCTAGCCTAGGACCAGCACAGTACCGTCGTTGAGCGTTTATTCACCTTTGCATCTCTGAATTGATTATTGCTGACCCTTTTTGCTACCATATTATAAGCCTTCCCAGCTCCACATACATCTACATCGTGCGTTTGACTCTCCCTGGTAATCGCTCTATCCAAGCTTTGAGAGTTTTGACTACATCGGTTGCCGATCACCGCCTGCTGCTGGGTAAGAACTGGTAAGAATTTGAGATTTGCTTGACGGATTTGTGACACCCGCCACCACCACCACTTGTTAGTAGTCTGTAGGATCATATTCTTGTGTGTTTCTATTGCTGCTAACCACCACCACTTGTTAGTAGTTAGTAGTCTGTAGGATTAACCTTTGCCTCTATCAGGAATGCACGTCGTTTGCTTGGGCGACGGCGGCGGGGCCAACATGGCCGACGACGAGATCTGCCCGAGGGGAAGGAGCATGCGTGACCTCAACGGTGATGGGGTACAGCATGGGGTCGTCCATGGCGGCGTGGGATGGCCGGGGAGGAAGCACCGGAGCGTGCGGAGGCGGGGCAATGGTGGCGGAGGGCGGGGGCGGGAAAGGGCGCGCAGAAATGTCCCTCCCGCCAAATCTCACTGCGGATAGGGGTTGAGCTCGGGTCGGCCTCCCAGCCCGTGAAGATAGAGGTTGGGGGAGAAAATTTGCCGCGCCCCGCAAAAACATTTGCGGGCCGCGGCGGGATGCGGGGTCTGATCGGGCAGGTTTTCCCGCCCCCACCCACAATTTGGCGATTATTTTGTGGGCCGGGACGGGATGCGGGGTCTGATCGGGCAGGTTTTCTCACCCCGACCCGCAATTTGGCGGTTATTTTGTGGGCGGGGACGGGATGCGGGGTCTGATCGGGCAGGTTTTCCCGCCCCGACCCGTAATTTGGCGGTTATTTTGTGGGCGGGGACGGGATGCGGGGTCTGATCGGGCAGGTTTTCCCGCCCCGACCCG
>LR738712.1:89043193-89053277 GCA_902687465.1 Secale cereale
GGGGGGGGGAAACCCTGGCCCCTTGGCCGCCGCCCCCTCCCCATCTGCCCTGGCCGCCGCCCCTAGGGATAAACCCTAGGGCGCCCCCTCCCCTCTCTCCCCCCTATATAAAGAGAGGCAGAGGGAGGGCAGCCACACACGTTCGTGCCTCGGCGCTGCCCTCCCTCTCCCACATCCATCTTCGTGAACTCCGCGGTGCTTGGTGAAGCCCTGCTGGAATCCTCCACCACCATCTCCACCACGCCGTCGTGCTGCCGGTGTCTCCATCAACCTCTCCTTCCCCCTTGCTGGATCAAGAAGGAGGAGACGTCCCCGAGCTGTACGTGTGAAGAACGCGGAGGCACCGTTGCTTCGGTGCTTGGATCTTCAGCGATCTGAATCGCGGCGAGTACGACTCCATCAACCGCGTTCTTGAACGCTTCCGCTTAGCGATCTACAAGGGTATGTGGATCCAACTCTCCCCTCGTAGATGCATCTCCTAGATTGATCTTGGTGAGCGTAGGAAAATTTTTGTTTCCCATGCAAGGTTCCCCAACAGTGGGTATGGTATCCGCGGGTACCCGTACCCATGGGTAAAATTGTCATCCTTAGTCCAAATGCAGCATCGAAAAGTAGTACTAGTAGTAACAAGCAACGAATGACAAAACATAGAGGAAGGTAATTAACATAGTCATTTGTGATGATGACTATGGTGCCATGGTGCGGTGCGGGGGGCTGTAAATTAGGGCATGTACAATGGTTCTAGCTTAAGGATGCCATTTAAGATAAATGATGAGGTGGAGGAGAGAGAAATCATAAGAGAAGGCTTGTCTTAACTTATTTAAGCAAAGACAAGAGATGATAGCTTAGCACAATTTGTCTCACCATGTTTTTAGGAATAACTAATTATTGAAGATAAGGCTAAAAGATGATCCATTGTAGACTTGTTTTTTTGTCATCTCTAATTTACATGCAAAACTTAAGATAAGACTATCTTAGCAACTATTGTACATGCCCTTAGTCATTTAGTCCTTGTAGCTGCCGGCCATCATTCAGCATGGTTGTCGTATCGTACTACTACAAAATTTGAAATGTTCCATCCTTCCACGTGCCCACGGCATTACACATGAAATGAATAGTTGGAGGGAGTCACAGTGACTGGCAGGTCTGGTTCTGTAGGTAGAGTTGGTAATCAACGCCATGCATCGTGCATGTGAAGCATACGACTTGAGATGAGATAGATCTGTCCGGCACATGAGCTGCACGTTCGCTCCAGATCATCAGCACGGAGAGATATCGCACGTCGACACCCACATGTGTACAGTGGTCATGATGCAGGTTCTAGAAGCAGAATATCTTCTGCGCACGCTGCATGCACCCCGGCCGGCAACGTCGAGACCGGCAGAATCATCGACGCGGCCGGCGTGGCGTTCCCTAAGAGCAACTCCAACGGGTCGACCCAAACGGAGGACGATTTCCTCCGTTTTTTATCCGTTTGGGTTGGTCGTTCGCTCGGCGTCCATTCTGTTTTTTCACATGGGTCAGCAGCGCGTCCAACGCGTCGACCCATACGTGCAGACGTGGCCGGCTGGCCGCTCAATTTTACAGTGCATTCTACATATTGTGAAATAGAAATTTAATAAAATAGATACTATAGTTTTACAGGCCAAATAAAAATAAAAATATTTCACATAGTTTTGCAAACGAATAAAAGAATATACATCTATTGATTGCCAACGAGTCCATATATACTCAACCAAATCATTTTGCAGTTGCACGTGCGTTTCCCAATCACGCATGTCTTCATGAAACTGAGTGAACTGCTTAAATGTTGCCGCTACTTCATGCTCAGGCACAACATTCTCACCCTGAAACTGAAAGCCTTGATCGTACAGACGTTCCGGACGCTCGTCTTCTACGATTATATTGTGCATGATCACACAAGCAGTCATCACCTCCCATAGTTTTTGCGTGCTCCAAGTGTTAGCAGGATACCAAACGATGCCCCATCGAGATTGCAAAACACCAAAGGCAAGCTCGACATCCTTTCTAGCATTCTCTTGCTCTTGGACAAATCTCTTCTTTTTCTCTCCGACAGGGTTGGGTATTGTCTTTACAATAGTGGTCCACTAAGGATAGATACCGTCACCCAAATAGTACCATTTGTCGTAGTTGTGGCCGTTGACAGTAAAGTTCACCGGTGGGCTGTTGCCTTCGGCAAGCCTAGCAAACACCGGCGAGTGCTGAAGCACGTTGATATCATTGTGTGATCCAGCCATGCCAAAGAAAGAGTGCCAGATCCAGAGATCTTGAGACGCCACGGCCTCTAGTATGACAGTGCAAGCCCTGACATGTCCCTTATACCGCCCTTGCCAAGCAGAAGGGCAGTTCTTCCACTCCCAGTGCATGCAGTCTATACTGCCAAGCATCCCCGGTAAGCCCCTGCTAGCATTCATCGCCAACAAACAGGTTGTATCTTCAGCTGTCGGCTCTCTCAAGTACTCAGGGCCAAACACAGCAATCACAGCCTTGTAGAACTTATACAGGGACTCTAGGCATGTAGACTCACTCATACGGACGTACTCGTCAATGAGATCACCAGGCACTCCGTACGCAAGCATTCGGATGGCGGCAGTGCATTTCTGATAAGAGGAGAAACCAATCTTGCCGAGGGCATCCTCTTTGCAGTCGAAGTAATCATCATAGCCGACCACTTCCTCTCTAATACGGTTGAAAACATGCCTACTCATACGGAACCGGCGGCGGAATTTGTGATGTTTGAACAACGGGTTTGTTGTATCAAAGTAGTCCTTCCAGAGAAGGAAATGCCCGCTCTCTCGGTTACGATTCAACGCCGGAAGGTGGCCCGGAATGGAGCCACGGAACAACGATCGCTGGTTGTTGAGGTGGTGATGGACCAACACAGCAACCAATATCTCCTCCTCCTCGTCGGACGACGAATTGTCGGTGTTGCAAATGAAATTGTGGAAAAAGAACTCGTCGACGGAGTCCATTTTCGTACCTTGGCAAACTGTCGAACAACTTGCTGGCATCGAAGAAGGAGACGGCCGGCGAGGGGAGACACGGCGCCCACAGACCAGCTAGCTGCCCTGCCGGCGTCCGACGAGCGTGCCGGTCGTATGTGGCGGGGGCGGCGAGGCGTCTTCTTGGTCGCGGGCGGGAACCAGTTTGCTCCCCGGCGGCAAAACGGCGGCGGCGGGCGACTGGGGGCAGGGGCGGCGTTGCTGGGCGGATGTGGAGGCGGCGGCAGCCAGTGGCGGAGATAGGGGGGTGCCAGCCAGGGCCCTGGCCCCCCCTAACATGACTGATTTAAGCCTAATATGAACAGTAATAGTGATTTTTTCTGCTAAAATGGTGCTTTTTGATGGATTGGCCCTTCCCAACAAGGTTTAATAAGACTCGGCCCCCCTTGTCTGATTTTTCTGGCTCCGCCACTGGCGGCAGCTGGAAGAGTCGCCGACAAAAATGGGCGGCGGCGTCGGCGACGGAGGAGGCGGGGTGCGAGGGTTGCTTGTTGGCCGGGGGGAGGGATGCTAATGTGCCACAGACCAGTGGACCCGGGGACAGGAGTAGGCGAGCACGCGCGCGTCCGTCGCGTGTCCGCGTCGACGCAAATCAGGCTCAAAAATGGGCCGGGAATGGGTCGCCCGCGGACGAAAAACGGACTCGCGTCCGTTTGGGTCGACGGGTTGGGCCGCCTTTTCTGTCCGCGCCGACCCAAACGGACGACCGCGGACGAAATGGGTCGCCCCATTGGAGTTGCTCTAAGGTCAACTCCACCGCGCGACCCCATTCTGTCCGGCCCCGTCCGTTTGGGGTAAAACGGACAAACGAGACGGCCGAGCGCGCGACGGCCCGGACCCATCTGGTTCGTTTTGTGTCCGGGCCGACCCATTTCGAGCGCAAACTTGCGCCGGGTTTGGGTCGTGGCGGACACCAAACGGACGCGCGCCTCGTCCGCGTCGGGGCCGCGTGGCAGGTGGCCACCTACCTCCCACCCGCCCCATCAATGCGCGCGAGCGGGCGGCCCCACCTGTCATCCGCACATCGAAAGGTCACCGTCCTTCTTTAAGTGGGAACCGTGGACCGGTCATCGTCCACACTGCCCCACGCCACCCTGCGGTCTCCTCGAAACCCGACAACGGCAAACCCTAGCCCTCCCTTGTCCTCGAGCTCGCCGGCCGGCCACCTCGAAGCCATGGGCTTTTGGAACCGCAAGGGGTAGCACGACTGTGAGGCCGGCTCCTCCTCAGGGCGCTACCGCGGCTCCGTGAAGAAGGAGGAGCCCGCGTCACCGCCGCGCTCCTCCCGTCGAGCCCCCGCGCCGGCCCCCTTCACCATCAACCCTAGGCCCGCCGGCGAGCGCGACTGGCAGTACCTCGCGGCGGACATGTGCCGACGGTACTGGGATACGAGGACGCCGGTCCCGTGGAGCGATGTCCACCTCCCCAACGGATGGCACCTCAACGCCGATCGTGTGCCGATCCTGCCGGTGCCGGCGAGCGGCCGTGCGCGCCGCGATGAGATCGAGTGTCGCCGCCGCCTCCTCCCCGATGACCTGTACTACGACAACAGGTACGCCCCCGACTCCGTGCTCTGGGACACATGGCTCCAGGACGAGCACGACACGTGCCGCGCGTCCTACTTCGCCGGCATGGTGTTGGGGCCGCGGCGGCCACGTCGAGAGGTGCGCGGGCGTACGTGGGTGCGCGGCCTCACGCCCACGCCTGTTGCCTTCCCCGTCTCCGTCACCACCTCCACCTCCTCGCATGACAGCGGAGGAGGAGGCCCGGCTCATGCAGCGTGTCATGGAGGACTCCATGAACACACACGATGAGCGCCAGTGGGACGGCTTGGAGGAGGCGCTGGCACTCTCTGCCGCCGGCGACGTCGCCTTCCCCGAGATGGAGATGGTGGCCGTCAAAAAGGAGGAGAGGAGGGAGGAGGCGATGGAGGTGGAGCCGGTGGCCGCGTTCCACCCCGGCCTGGTGGGCCAGCAATGGAGCTGGTTGTGCACCGCGCCGGAGATGGCCGACGCCGTGGGGGGCGTGAACTGGTGCCCCACGCCGTCGCGGTCATCGGAGCAGGAGGCGTCGCCACGGGAGGAGGTCGTGCAGACACCTCCAGCCGTCCAGCCCGCCCCCGTCTACCACGCACCGCCGGCCCACCTCTGGACGCCACCGACCTACGTGGACCTCGTCAGCGACGACGACGACGCCGACGGCCACTGAAGACGGCGACGGCGACGACATCGATGGGCACGGGCAGCGCTGGCCGCGGCCGTTTTTTGTTTTCTTTTTTATGTTTAATTTTTTTTTTAGTGGTTTTTATGTTCAATTATGTCAAGTTGAAGATGAAACTAGGCCGTTTTGTGGCCGTGGAGCCCGCCCAAACTTGCGGGCCAAGCAGAAGCAGAGCATGCGTGGGTCAGTTGGTTGGGTGGGTGCACGGCGCGTCCGTCGCGTCCCAGCGACGGACGGGGACCCTCCGGCGCAGGCACGCGTGTCTCTGGCCCTCACAGTCCATCATTTGGGTGGAACATTGTCGGAGAAGCCTGAACCCGTGGCCATATGTTAGTACTACGCTCAACCCTGTTGCAACCAGCGTAGAAACAGATGGCCAATGCCGATGTCACAGTGGAATGTTCCGCTAGTACTCCAAGGAAAGAAAACTGAAGAAAAACCTCGAAAAACGGTCAAGTTCAAACGGCGGGCGACGGACGCCGATGCAAGGGGACAAACGCCACGGGATGCCGCCGGTCGCCCGTGGAAGGGACGGACGGCTTTACTTTTCTATAGCAAGCAAGCGTTGGACATCACCTGCGGCTCTGCTGCCGCCGTGCCGCGTCCCAAAGAAGCAACATGCATCGTGCGTTCGGAATCTTTGCACGCATTGATACATCTTCGCCGCATCACACTCGCCTGAGTTGTCGGGTTGTAGTATGGCGCACGGTTCAAGCCTCGCGGGATACTTGGGCGAGCGTCTATCGGGCGTAATCACTGGAGTCAGCGCTAGCCTCACGTTCCGCCAACGGAGCAGCGCCGGCGCCGTGCGCAAGGTGCATATGGACACACAACATTTCGCAGAATCAGACCGATCGATCGCGTCGTTTTCGAGGGAGCGGCATGTCGCAGCACACGAATAGATCACCGCGAGAACATTTCAACTGCGGGTTCCCAGGATTATTAATTGGACTTACCTGGCTTGTGGCTGCCGCTCTTGTCACACTTATGTAGAGACAGATACAAAATAAACATGATTTTTTCTTGGCATCACTGGCGTCAGGTTTCTTGGGCTATGGCCATTGGCACCAGGAGCGGACGGCAGACCAAATGTGATTTCTCTAGCAGCTAATTATGTGTTGCTAGCGCTGGCAACCCACGTGGATCTCATCCTGATTTCGAAGACTTTGATGGGCTCAACATTAAGTTTATTACCTCGAAATATATTACTTCTGTCCTGATTTATTGGTCCTCTATTTTATATAGAAATTTGATAATAGATTTAACTGTTAAAATATTAATACATGTCATAAAAAATTATATCGTTGGATTCGTATTTAAACATAGTTTCCAATGATACAATTTTTTGTGACATACATTAATATATTTTTGATTAAATTCATGATCAAAATTTGGCACAAAAATATTATAGGTGCCAATAAACCGGGACGGAGGTATAAAGTGACAGCTCTACATTGCGAACTTTCCTTTTGGATTTGTTTTACGAGCATTTGATTTGATATTTTTCGTTACAATAGCATGTACTCCCTCCGTGTAGGTGTATAAGTCACCTTACGAAAATCAAATAATCCCAACACACATTGACGTGGTGAATTAACTCTCACGTTGTTTCTTGTTTTTGACATAAATAAAGGAATCAACCAATAAGAGATGTCAGGCATGTATGATTTTAATGACTTGAGACTATCAAACATGACATGCAGTGGTCAGTTCGTTGCATGCATTGATATTAATTAACAAATAAACATTAAGTCCTCTAGTTTTCCTCTCCACCTTGATCGCGGTGCACAATCTAAAATGACTTATTCACCTAGACGGTGGGTGTACTATAGCGACCCAACCTCAGACGATCAAGCCTCTGTGTATCTCTGCCATCCTTGAATCAGTATGCTGGCAAACACAATACATCAATGTATATATCAAAGTGCAATCACATATATAAATAACGTAAAACAATCAATCGGGTGTGGAGTTCCATCAACGCTATCAGCAAGTTGATTGTAGACCGTAACCCAACAACGAAACTCACTCATCGTAGAAATAATCCTACAACATGATACATTGCAGTCGTGTAGGTCAGTACATTGAATGTACCGGCGATATTACAATAAGAATGCAGTTGATAAAAACTATTCTATATGCAATATGGCTTTGTGGCTCTGGATCTAAAGTTTTTGCGTAAAAACTGGCCTTATTTTCCATACATCGAAGAATAGTACACAAATATCTACAACAAAGCAGAAACCTATATATGACATGGTTCCGCCAACCGATGTCTCATATCCCATAGCATCGTAAGTTGCCCACGATTAAGTTTTCGATTCGGTGTTGTGAGTTTCGAAATAGATCCAAGTCCAGAGGCTCAAGTTGTCCGTAACCGGGGACACGGCTAATCGATTAGGTTTTAACCCTCTGCAGAGGTTTGTACACTTTACCTGCAAGATTCGATCCCTCCCTTTTCTTCCTCGCACTTCAGATCGTTTGAGAACAGGACGATCGAAACATGGTCTTCCGAAGAGTTCCTCTGACCACTGTCCGATGCCCATCTAATCCTACCTTAGTTCTACATATGCTGGCACCATCCCAGTTAGAGTCACCACTAGGGTCAACCAAGCTAGAGCCCATAGTAACTTGTGGTTCAGGTAAGCTTCCAGGCATGAAATATTCTTCCGTCTCTTTGAGTCTGGGTGGAGCTTTCTGTATGATATCACGGCGCTTCTCCGGAATCACTGAGTACTGGGCGCACCATATACCCTTAACCATTCTCCACCTAGAGGTATATTAAATTCTTGTCTCAAGTCTTGAAGTCTTGAGGCCTTGAAGATGCAGTCCTTGTAGACGCCACCATGGAGTTGTCGTCATTGACGTAGGATCCTCCTTCTTCAGACCACTCCCGTGCACTCATACCAAAACCCGTCTACTATAGCATAGCATTAAAACTATATAACGTCCCGGGTTGGATAACAGAGAGATGGGTTCCTACCTCATGCATTCTACTCAACTACAAGAAGTCAATATCACTACTCGAGGAACTTGAATGGTGACACTAGATGCGATAAAAACTTAGGTATGTATAACATGGTCAGAGTGAACTTGCCTGGTTAGTTGATGAAGATTATAACGCTATCGGAAATAACTTGGTAGAACTATTCGTCACTCCGTTGAAAATCTATAGTAAAGACATAGCATTCATATAAGCAAACATCCTAGCAAACAATTTTGGCACCCAAATTAATAATTAAAACAACAAAGAAAACTCAATAATAAAACTCTAATGAATTCCAAAGAACCGTCGAATTAAAATACAAAGAAAAACTAGTAAGGAAAGTCCAAGACTTTACTACAAACAACTATTATAGTTTTGTCCTAAGTAACAACCTAACAACAAAGAACATACTAAACTAATAAATAAATAGAAAATAAAATATAAAACAACTAATTTAACAGAAAGTTTTTTTCATAAACACATAAAAAGCTTTTGTAAAACTCTAACTATGACCTATACTAGTTTTACTACAAAATAAAGAAACCAAAAATAATAAAAATTATTTTAACTACAAATAAATGTGGCTACTACTAACTGACAGAAACAAATTAAAACTTGTCAAAAGTTACAAAAGGAAATAATTGAAAAATAATAAAAACAAATGAAATAAAAGAAATAAAGTAAAAAAAAGGTCAAAACAAGCCCTATTTAGCAAAACCCTAATTTAAATTAACCTAAACATAAATTACTAAATACTACTGGATAGGCAAAGGTCCGAGTGAGCAGGAGCAAAAAGAATTAATTTAAAACCTATTTTAAAACTCAAGTTATTCACAAAACAATGTTTGAAGCAACTTCATGCAAATACAAATTAAAACTACTCACATTTTAAATCCAAGTGCACTAACGGAAGCTTCGAGAAATTTTGAATATAATGAAAAAAGAATCACTCAATTTGGATCTATAAAATAAAAGGTATAAGTAATCTAAAAACCGAACTAATCTGTAAAAAAACAAAAAAAGAAACAAAAACTACCTAATGGACATAGGCCACGTGTAGTGGTTCGGTTGGGCCAGCGAGGCGAGTGCGCGAGCGCAACAGGCGGATGGCCGAACCTTAATGTAAACGGCGGCTGCAGCTAATTAAAAGGAAAACCTCCGGCTGGGTTCTACCTAAACCGGAAAAAAATCAGAGAAAAAACCTAACTAAACCGCATACCAGTTCGGTTCAGATTTGATCTAGTCTAGTCCGTTGAGTAAGATCGGCAGTGGAGACATACCGCGGTGAGGACGACACGGCGGGGACGGCTCCGTAGTCGGTGTTGTTGGTACTCTGGCGATCTTCGGAGGCGGCAGAGAGGTTGGTCGGGTGCGGCGGAGCAAGGCGGGTCAAGAGGTAATTTCAATGGAGCTCGGGGGCGTCGGTATGGAGCAGGGCGAGGTCGTCGGAGCTCTTGTGGCTGACGTGCTCCGGCGAGAGTGTGCGCGATCGGGTTCGTCGCTATAGGGGAGGATGAGAGGCGAGAGGGTGTCAAAAGGACGCGAAGCACCATGAGAAGCTGGGGGGCGGAAGACATGGCCTCGAGATGACTGATACGTCTCCAACGTATCTATAATTTTTGATTGTTCCATATTGTTATATTATCATTCTTGGATGTTTTACAATCATTTTATGATTATTTTATGTCATTTTTGGGACTAATCTATTGACATAGTGCCCAGTGCCAGTTGTTGTTTTTGCTTGTTTTTTACATCGCAGAAAATCAATACCAAACGAAGTCCAAATGCAGTGAAACTTTTTGGAGTTTTTTTCTAGGTCAGAAGACACAGGATGGGCTGAAGAAGTACGAGAGGG
>LR738712.1:89062641-89150367 GCA_902687465.1 Secale cereale
GCCACGTTGTACTTATGACGCAGCTCGGAGAACCACAGCTAAGCCTCCGAATGAGAGGGTTGCTCTTCACTCAGAGTGGTTTTCTCAACTTAGGCGATTCCAAGCTACGTTGTACTTGTGGCGGAGCTCGGAGGACAGAGCCACGTTGTACTTATGATGCAGCTCGGAGGACCGCAGCTAAGACTCCGAGTGAGAGGGTTGCTCTTCACTCGCAGTGGTTTTCGCAACTTAGGCGATTCCAAGCTACGTTGTACTTGTGGCAGAGCTCGGAGGCCAGAGCCGCGTTGTCCTTACGACGCAGCTCAGAGAACCGCAGCTAAGCCCCCGAGTGAGAGGGTTGCTCTTCACTCGGAGTAGTTTTCGTAACTTAGGCGAATCGGGTTCGCGGCTAAGCCCCCGAGTGAGATGGTTGCTCTTCACTCGGAGTGGGTTTTGTAACTTAGGCAAATCGGGTTCGCGGCTAAGCCTCCGAGTGAGAGGGTTGCTCTTCACCCGGAGTGGTTTTTGTAACTTAGGCGAATAGGGTTCGCGGCTAAGCACCCACTGTGGGAATTTGAAGACCAGCATGTTAGAAACCAACAATCATTAAGGGATCGTTGCAAACTTGTCTTTGAAATAAATAGGAAAATCTTTATTACAACTCGACTGTTTGAGTGTTTCAAGTGTAGAAGCGGCGGAGCAGGTCCGCGTTCCACGAACGAGGTTCGTCTTTCTTCTTAGCAACCTTGTAGAGGTGATACACTCCATTGTGCAGCACCTTGTTGATGATGAAGGGGCCTTCCCAGGCCGGGGCGAGCTTGTGTGGTCGTTTCTGATGCACTCGAAGAACCAGGTCTCCTTCCTGAAATGCTCGGCTTCGGACGTTGCGAGCATGGAATCGACGTAGGTCTTGTTGATAGATGGTCGACCAAATCAAGGCCATCTCACGCTCCTCCTCCAAGAGGTCGACTGCAATCTGACGAGCTTGCTCAGCTTCAGCTTCGGAGAAGAGTTCCACTCGGGGGCATTATGTAACAAATCACTTGGCAGCACGGCTTCAACTCCATAGACCATGAACAAAGGGGTACGGCTAGTCGACCAGTTTGGAGTTGTCCTCAGACCCCATAGGATAGACGGTAGTTCAGTTACCCAAGCCCCGACGACATGATTAAGGTCATGCATGAGCCGTGGCTTCAGGCCTTGGAGAATCAAACCGTTTGCCCTTTCTGCCTGTCCATTCGACTGCGGATGTGCTACGAAGGCATAGTCGACTTGTGTTTCTTGAGAGGAACAGAAAACTCTGAATTCATCCGAGTCAAAGTTGGAGCCGTTGTTCGTGATGATGATGTGGGGGACTCCATATCTGAATATCAATTCCCTGATGAAGCTGATGGTAGTGCTCGACTCAAGGTTCTTGATGGGCTTGGCCTCAATCCATTTGGTGAACTTGTCGGCTGCCACGAGCAGGTGAGTGAATCCGCTTCTGCCAGTTTTGAAGGGGCCAACCATGTCCAAGCCCCAAACGGCAAAGGGCCAAACTAGCGGAATGGTCTTCAGGGCAGACGCTGGCTTGTGGGACATGTTGGAGTAGAACTGGCAGCCTTCACACTTATCCACAATATCTTTGGCCATCTCGTTGGCTCGGGGCCAATAAAACCTAGCTCGGTACGCTTTGGCCACTATAGTCCGAGAGGAAGCGTGGTGGCCACAAGTCCCCGAGTGAATCTCATTCAAAATCAGTCGACCCTCCTCTGGGGTGATGCAGCGCTGAGCGACTCCGATGATACTTTCTCTGTAGAGTTGACCCTGAATGACGGTGAACGCCTTGGATCGACGGACGATCTAGCGCGCTTCTTCTTCATCTTCCGGGAGTTCTTGCCTGAGCAGATATGCTATGTATGGCACAGTCCAGTCAGACGTAATCACTAAAACCTCCATGATCAGGTCGACCACTGCAGGCACTTCGACCTCAGTCAGATCTGAAGCACTAACTGGCTGTGGGGGTTCCTCCGTGAAGGGGTCTTCTTTGACTGAAGAGGTGTGCAGGTGTTCCAGAAACACATTCTTGGGTATAGGCTTCCGAGTCGATCCAATTTTTGCGAGGTCATCGGCAAGCTGATTCTTGGCGCTAGGCACGTGATGGAGCTCTAAACCTTCAAACTTCTTTTCAAGCTTTTGTACTGCACTGCAATAACTGGTCATTGTCGGGCTCCTGACGTCCCATTCCTTCATCACTTGGTTCACCACTAAGTCTGAGTCGCCATAGACCATCAGGCGACGGACGCCGAGTGAGATGGCCATGCGCAATCCGTACAAAAGTGCTTCGTACTCAGCCTCGTTGTTCGATGAGTCAAAGTGGTTTTGAAGGACGTAACTGAGCTTGTCGCCCTGGGAGATACCAGGACCACGCCTGCGCCGGATCCGTTCAACATCTTGGATCCATCAAAGAACATATTCCAGTGATCCGACTGAACTTGAGTCGGCAGCTCTTGTTCTATCCAGTCGACCACGAAATCTGCTATAGCCTGAGACTTGATGGCTTTCTTCGCTTCAAACTTGATATCTAACGGAAGAAGTTCAATCGCCCATTTTTCCACTCGACCGGTTGTGTCTCGGTTGTTCAGAATCTTTCACAGAGGGGCGTCGCTGACGACTGAGAAGTAGTGGGCAACCTTCTTTGCGGTCAAGTAAATCCCGTACACAAGCTTCTGGTAATGCGGGTACCTTTGCTTGGAGGGAGTCAAAACTTCGGATATGTAATAGATTAGGCGCTGGACTTTGTAGGCCTTGCCTTCTTCTTCCCGCTCGACCGTGAGTATAGTGCTGACAACTTGTCCGGTGGCTGCAATGTATAGTAAGAGAGGCTCTTTGCTGACTGGGGCAACAAGCACCGGCTGGGTGGACAGCAGGGCTTTGAGCTCTTCAAATGCTGCTTCAGCTTCGGAATTCCACTCAAACTTTTCTGATTTCTTCATCAGTCAGTAGAGAGGCAATGCCTTCTCACCGAGACAAGAAATGAATCGACTCAATGCGAACAAGCAACCATAAGCTTCTGAACGTCGTGTATACGCTCGGGGCATTTCATTTGGAGGATGGCGCTGACCTTCTCTGGGTTGGCGTCGATTCCTCGTTCGGAAATGAGAAAACCGAGTAACTTGCCGCCAGGAACTCCAAACGTACACTTCGAATGATTGAGCTTGATATCATAGCTTCTCAAATTTGCGAATGTCTCAGCGAGGTCAGTCAGCAGGTCGGAACCTTTCCGTGACTTGACCACAATATCATCCATGTATGCTTCGACGTTCCGACTGATTTGCTTCAGCATGCACTTCTGGATCATGCGCATGAAGGTAGCGCCGGCATTTTTGAGACCGAAAGGCATGGTGACATAACAGAAACACCCGAACGGGGTGATGAAAGCTGTCTTGATTTCATCGGGTCCAAACAGTCGGATCTGATGGTACCCGGAATACGCGTCCAGAAAGGACAAACGCTCGCATCCCGCAGTCGAATCAACTATCTGATCGATGCGGGGGAGAGGAAAATGATCCTTCTAGCAGGCCCGATTGATATGCTTGAAATCGATTGACATGCGGAGAGACTTGTCCTTCTTGGGGACCATGACGACATTGGCGAGCCACTCGGAGTGGTAGATCTCGCGGATAAACTCAGCTGCCAGGAGCCGAGCCACTTCCTCGCCAATTGCCTTTCTCTTCTCCGCAGCGGACCGATGGAGATGTTCCTTCACAGGCTTCACTTTTGGGTCGACTTGCAAATGGTGCTCAGCCAGTCCCGTGGGTACACCTGGCATGTCTGATGGTTTCCATGCGAAGATGTCCCAGTTCTCACGAAGGAACTGGATGAGCGCTTCTTCCTATTTGCTGTCGAGTGTAGTGGAAATGTGGGTCGGTGCTGCATTGGGGTCGGTGGGGTGAATGTGTACGGGCTTCGTTTCCCCAGCCGACTGGAAAGCTGACTCGGAAGCCGGCTTCTTGGCCCGCAGCAAGTCACTCGGATCCACGCTTTTCTGGTACTCCTCCATCTCTACTGCTGCCATCTGCTCATCAACGATCTTCGAGTCTTCTGGAAGCACTCTTCCGCTTTCTGACGGTTCCCCGTGAGGGTTATAACGCTGTTGGGTCCCGACATCTTCAGCTTGAGGTATACATAACACGGCCGAGCCATGAACCTGGCGTAGGCGGGCCTACCCAGAATGGCATGATAAGCGCTGTTGAAGTCCACCACTTGAAACGTCAGCTTCTCTTTGCAAAAATTCTTCGAGTCGCCAAAGACTACGTGGAGTGTGATTTGGCCAAGTGAGTCGGCCTTCTTCCTGGGGATGACCCCGTGGAACCTCATGTTGCTTTCACTCAACTTGGACATCGGGATGCCCATATCCCGGAGGGTTGCTGCATACAGAATATTCAAACCACTGCCTCCATCCATCAGGACTCTGGTCAGACGTGTGCCCTCGACCACAGGGTCGACCACCAACGCTTGCCGCCCAGGGGTAGCAATGTGCGCAGGGTGATCAGGCTAGTCGAATGTGATGGGGGTCTTGGACCACTTCAGAAACATGGTGGTTGCCGGGGCAACCATGTTGACTTTTCTATTGATGACTTTCAATCGACTTTTGCTCTCAACGTCTGCGAAGATCACCAAAGTGGAGTTGATCTGGGGGGTATCCTCCATCCCCTTCCTTTTCTTCGGTCTCCTCTGATTCCTTTTCCTTCTCAGTCGGCTGATCTTTTTGGAAGTTCTGGATCAGGAGCCGGCACTGTCGAGTGGTGTGCTTGGGATACACCAATTTCTCTCTTCATATTTCTTCGTGTGGATAGGACACGGCTGGTCGAGTACGTCATTCCTAGCTTGATCCTTTACTTTCAGGGGGACCCAGGGCCCCTTCGGCTTTCCTTTGCCTTTCCCTTGGTTGACCACCGCAGCTTCGCCTTGAGCGGCTGGCTCGGCCTTGCGCTCGGGCTTCCGATTGGAATTCTGATCATCTTGTCCGACTGGTTTCTTGCCACTGCGGAGCCGATCAGCCTCTTCGCCATTAGCATACCGACTGGCAATCTCCATCATCCAGGACAGGGACATATCGCCCATTCGACCAAACTTCAAATTCAGCTCTCGGTATCGCACGCCCTCCTTGAAGGCGCAAACTGCTTGATGCTCAGACACATTTTCCACCGTGTGATGCAAGGCGGTCCATCGCTGTATGTAATCCCTCAAGGTTTCATTCGGCTTCTGCACGCAATGTTGAAGCTCCGCGAGACCAGCCGGCTGCTTACAGGTGCCCTCGAAGGTCCGAATGAACACTCGGGCCAGTTCCTCCCAACTGTAAATACTCCCAGGGGCCAATGGATTGAGCCACAACCGAGCTGAACCGCCTAGCATCAGAGGAAGGTGCTTCATGGCTACGTCGTCATTGCTGCCTCCGATCTGCATAGCCACTCGGTAGTCCTCTAGCCAGGTGTTTGGTTTTGACTCGCCGGTGAACTTATTTATCCCTGCCGCCAACCTGAAGTTTGGGGGATCTCAGCGGCCCTGATGGCACTGCTAAAACACTCGGGCCTAGAGACAGGTTCTCGGCTTCCACTCGGACGATCTCTGCCTTGCTCTTCTCTGAATGCCCTGTTCCGATCGACCAGCCCCTGCACAAGGATAGACCTTGCATCGAAGCCGGGCCTCCGGGGATCTGGGGGAATCCTCCGCTCATCGTCGTGTAAGCGCCTGCCTTCGTCCCGCCTGGGCGAGAACGATCCGCTTCCCGAAGGAGGCGTAGGCACTCGACGGCGGTCGTGATGACCGGGTCGACGGTCATATTGCTCGTCATTCCGACCCAGATGCCGGTCTTGCCGTGGGCCATGATCCTCACGCCTTGGGGGCGATCTTGGACTGTGGGCTGACCAAACGGTGTCTGCAGCCACCGATCTGCTGTGAATCCTGTTGCGCGACTAAGAAACAGCCGCGTTTTGCTCCTCAGCCGTTCGGAGCAACGTCAGGATCTGCTGAAGGTCTCTCCCAGCCTCCGACTGAGATGGTTGAATAGACTCCGCGATGCGAGCCGCGGCTTCGAGGTTCTGGACCGGTGTGCGGAACACCTGAGTCTCACGCGGGTGCGATTGCCGCGATCGTCGACTGGACTCGGGAACCAGTCGGCGGGCCTGCTCGTCGAGTGCGCGCTGGATATTTTCCAAGCACGCGTGCTCGGCCACGGTGGCCAAGCGCGTGGCCTCCAGGGCTAGAGCCTCTGGACAAACTCCCACGATGAGAGTGCAGAGCGCGTCCTCATTGCGGCGACAGAGCTCGTACCTCTGCTCGGCAGTGTGGGGTTGAGGAATGTATCCGTCGTTGTCGTATGAACGGCCGCCACTGCTGCCGCCGTCGCCACCGCGAGGAAAACCCGGCGAGCTGCGGCGTGAGTCGACCATAAGGACCTCTGCTGCGGGATCGCTGCTCCCGCACTCAGAATCTGAATCCATGAGCTTGACCGACGGATCGACCGGCCCATAGAGGTAACCGGCGGGCTCGATGGCTGCGACCTGAGGGGTGGCCGCCTGGCAGGCCACCACGTGTTTCACCCACCGCTAGAGCCGTTAGCGACTGGATCGCTTGCAATGGCGTCCGGCGGGGATGGGGGACGATGTAGGAATCGGCAGGTACTGAGTTGACGGCTGTGACACCCCGAGACCGGTGCGCCAGATGTCAGTCAGTTATTCGTTGTCAGTGCCATGTCATCTGCTTGCGTGTTGCATCTTGCCATGTCATCGTGTGTGTTGCATCGGCATGTTTTCAAAACTTGCATCCGTCCGAGTTTCCTCTTCCTCTCCGTTGTCCGTTCTGAGCCCAGACACACTTGCACGCGCCCGCGGTGCCTCCGAAAGTTTATTTTATGAGTGGCCGAAAAATGTTCTCGGAATGGGTTGAAACTTGGCGTGTAGTCTTATTATAGTGTAGACAGGCTGCCTGCCAAATTTCATCGCATTCGGAGTCCGTTTGATTGCCCAACGGTTATATATAGCGGCACTAGTCGCCGGTTAATTCGTCGGACGTTTTCGGTCTCCGAAAACCCCCGCGGGCCTCTCTCCCTCTCCTCTCACCTCAGCCCAACTACTCTACACAGCCCACCTAGGCCTTTCTAACTTCCCCTTCGCTCCGTTGGATCGCGATTCGATGGCTCCGGAACAGTCCAAAACCCCCAAACCCTAGCCCCTATGCCTATATATGGACACCCCCATGCCATTCTGGGCATCCCCTAGTCTCCACCTACCTCTAGCCTCCCCTGCATCAATTTCCGCGCAGCCAACCCCCCTCCTCCTCCAATTCCTGGTGCATCCACCTCATTTTTGCCACTTGGCGCGCCCCCATTGGGCTACCTCAGCCTCCAGCCGGCCGCAGCCAATGGCTGTGCGCCACCTGGCGAAAGCCACGTCGCCTCGCCCTCTCCCCGCATCTCCCCGCGCCAGGCCCAGCCGCGGCCCGCCCCCGGGCCGTAGCGGGCCCGAGCAGCCGCCGCCGCAGCCCACGATTCCCCGCGCCTCGCGCCCGATCGGGTCGAGGGGAGGAGCCCCTCGATCCCGAGCTCCTCCGCGCCCCTGCCTACCTCGTTGCGTGATACGTCCAAAATGCATCACTATTTTATATCGTAATTTATCCTTATTCATTGATATATTTCACGTTACGATGATGTTCTTATGTTGTTTTGGCCTATTTTACACAGTTTGCAACTTTCTGATGCCGAAGCAGCAGACGCAGGATTCAGCAGTAAAAAGTGGACGCTGAGTTGCTGAAGAAGAATACCTCCAAATTACCTGAAAATCGATGGAGGACATTTTCCAGACGGATCACGAAGGCACGCGAAAGGGCAACCAGAGGGGGGCCACAGGGTGTCCAGGCGCCCTGGGGGCGCGCCCCCCTGGCCGCGCCGGGGGGGGGGGGGGGCGCCTGGAGCCCCTGGCCCACCTCCGGCTGCCCCCTTTTGCCTATATACTCTGCGTTATCCGAAAACCCTAAAAACGAGAGTTTTTACGGAGTTCCGCCGCTGCTCCATGGCGGAAACCTACAGAGAAGAAAAAGCCATCTCCAGCGGGCAGATTTCGCCGGGGAGATCACCTCCCGGAAGGGGAGATCATCGCCATCGTCATCACCATCGTCACGGGCATCATCGAGATCATCATCAACATCATCCCCAACATCAGCACCATCTCCATCTTCATCCAAATCTCATCTCACAATTGCAACTTGTGTTGTAACTCGTACTACCTATCCTCTCTACTCCATCGGTGTTGATTACTACTTTGTGGTGAATGCTATTGAGTTTCGTTGGAGAAATATCATTATGTCCAGATTGTTTATCATCCATTTATCTCCACTGATCATGATCTATTTTATGTCTTGTGAGTAGTTACCTTAGTTCTTGAGGACATGGGAAAAGTCTTGTTGTTAGTAGTCATATGTTGTTGAAGTAATATGTGTTGTTTGATACTTAAGTTGTGTTGTCATTCTACTAGCGGTGTTGTGTGAGTCGAACACTCAACACTTCGCCTTATTAAGGACCTAGGGGAATACATTGTGTACAAAGAATGCTTATGGTGGGTTGCCGGAGTGACAGAAACCTGAACCCCAGTTCGTACGCTTTTGCACAAGGGAACAATGGATCATCGATCGTATTGCTATGGTTAGGCTTTTGCCTTAAATTCTATCTTGTATTTGCGGATGCTTGCAAGGTGTTTAATCATAAGAGTGCACTCATCTTAGTCTAGAGAGTGTACTAGCATAGATCCACCCACTCAACACTTATCAACACATAACATAGTATCGATACGAAATATGGCGAAAGCACATGACTACCTCTCCCGTGTGTCCTCAGGAACGCTTTAGCCTTTATAAGTTCAGTTGCTAGGCCTCTCCTTTGCTCAGAAAGGATTGGGCCACTTGTTACTCTCAGTGCCTTTTACTTTGCTTGCTTTTACTTTCCTGTTGCTTATATCAAGAAAACCCCTAAAAAGTTATCTTTCAGTGCTTGCAGTAATTCCTTGCTCAGAATCGCTTATCAATACCTTCTGCTCCTCGTTGGGTTCGACACTCTTACTTATCGAAAACGCTGCAATAGATCCCTTACGGTTGTGGGTCATCAAGTACCGTTTTCTGGCGCCGTTGCCGGAGAGCGTAGCGCTATTGGTAAAGTGAAACTGGTAAGGAAGTTTTTTATAGTTCTGTTTTTATTTTTGCTATTGCTGCTCTTTGTCCTTATGGACAACCTTGCTATTGGATCGTTGCTTGTGGGAAGGCGCCCCACACCTGTGGTGGTTGCTCCTCCCCCTACTGAAATTGTGCCCTATAAAATACCAGCTGGTATTATCGATTATGTTTTGGCTAATCGTTATGCAGGAGACAGACATCCCGGTGAACACTTGCTATATCTGTCACAACTATGTTCATTATGTAAGCTTGCAGGTGTATCAAGGGAGTTTGTCATGAGGAAATTGTTCGCCGTATCACTTATAGATAAAGTTTCAGATTGGTATAGGCTTCTCGATAACTCGCACTTGCTTGACTGGCAAGAGCTTATGTCTCTCTTTTATACTAAGTTTTATCCTCTTCATGAAATTCATCGAGACAGGAACTATATCTATAACTTTAGGTTTCGTGACGGAGAAAGCATTGCTCAAGCTTGGGGGAGATTGAAGTCCCTAATGCTCAAATGTCCTATTCTTGAGCTCCCCAAGGAAATTATACTTACAAATTTTTATGCCATGCTTTCTCGTCAGGATAAGGAGATGCTGGATGCCTCCTCTAGTGGGGTATTTCAGACGAAGAGTGTTGAAGAAAGGTGGATCTCATTGAAAGGATCCAGAGGAATACCGAAGATTGGGAAATCGATAAAGGTATTGAACCTGCTATAAATTATGAACATGATTATATTGAGAGCTATGTGAAAACTGATTACTTCAATACTTTTTGCTCTAAGATTGGTCTTGATTCCCATCTAATGATTGATTTCTGTAAGAATTTTGCCTCTCACGTTGATTCTTTTAAAAAGAAGAGAGACCAGCATCATGAACCTTTTAAAGAGCTACCTGTTGATATTCATGTTGCTGACCCTATTTTGCCTGCAATTATATATGAAAAGCCTCCTTTTCCCGCAAGGATAAGGGAGCACTCTCTTGTGACAGGAGTAATAAATAAAAGTGAGAGAAGAGTTGATGATCCTGAAGACCAGATCAAGGTCGATCCTCAAGTTGCATTGATTAAAGACCTTGTTACTAATGATGTTTTGGATTCCAATGTGAATTTTTGTGCTGTTTCCACTAACCTTGTCACAGCCAAGAATAAAGGCCCAATTTCAGGTACTCCAGTAGTATCTGTTAAAATAGGAGATCACAATTATTATGGGCTATGCGATTTGGGATCGAGTGCAAGTGCTATCCCCTATTCACTTTATGAAGAGATCATCGGTGAAATTTCCCCGTGTGAACTTGAAGAAGTTGATGTTACCATTCATCTTGCAAACAGAACAACTATCTCTCCTATCGGAATTGTGAGGGACGTTGAAGTCCTATGTGGAAAGGTAAAATACCCTACCGACTTTCTAGTACTTGGTTCAGAGAGGGACAATTTTTGTCCTATTATTTTTGGTAGACCTTTTCTTAGAACTTGTGGAGCTATAATAGATTGCAAGAAAGGTAAAGTTTCTGTTGAATTCAATGGTGAGCCATATGAATTTAATTTTTCTAAGTTCTCTAAGCAGCCTCGTGGTACCGATTTACCTAGTGATGATAAAATTATTGAAAGTATTGCTTCTATTGCTATTCCCCCTAATGATCCTTTGCAGCAATATATGGAGGACCACGAGAATGATTTGCATATGCAGGAAATAAATGAACTAGATGAAATATTCTTGAGGCAACCTGCTATCCTGAAGCACAACCTTCCGGTTGAACCTTTGGGAATTTTATCAAAACCAAAAGAAGACCCGGTGTTCGATCTTAAACCTCTTCCCGATACGCTCAAGTATGCTTATTTAGATGAAAAGAAAGTATATCCTGTTATTATCAACTCTAACCTTTCAGGATATGAAGAAGAGCGACTATTGGAAGTACTTCGTAAACACCGAGGCGCAATTGGCTATACCCTTGATGACCTTAAGGGGATTAGTCCATCTATCTGTCAACATACTATCAACCTTGAGCCTGATGCTAAACCAGTTGTTGATCATCAACGACGGTTGAACCCGAAGATGATGGATGTTGTACGAACTGAGATTCTCAAGCTTCTAGCCGCAGGTATTATCTACCCTATAGCTGATAGTAAGTGGGTAAGCCCGGTACATTGTGTTCCTAAGAAAGGAGGTACAACTTTGGTTCCTAATGATAAGAATGAACTAATACCTCAGAGAATTATTATTGGATATAGAATGTGTATTGATTACAGGAAGCTGAACAAGGCAACCAGGAAGGATCACTACCCGTTGCCGTTCATCGACCAAATGCTTGAAAGGTTATCCAAAAATACCCACTTTTGTTATCTCGATGGTTATTCTGGCTTCTCTCAAATTCATGTTAACACTGCTAATCAAGAGAAGACCACTTTTACTTGTCCCTTTGGTACTTATGCTTACAGGCGTATGCCTTTTGGTTTATGTAATGCCCCTGCTACTTTTCAAAGGTGTATGTCTGCTATCTTTCATGGTTTCTGTGGGGATATTATGGAAGTCTTCATGGACGATTTCTCCGTCTATGGAACTTCCTTTGACCATTGTCTCCACAACCTTAATAAAGTTTTGCAGAGATGTGAGGAGACAAATTTGGTACTCAACTGGGAGAAGTGCCACTTCATGGTTAACGAAGGAATTGTTCTTGGTCACAAGATTTCCGAAAGGGGAATTGAAGTGGACAAGGCCATGATCGAAGCTATTGAGAGGATGCCCTATCCAAGGGACATCAAAGGAAAGGGGAAGACAATCCGGTGGCGGACAATCTTTCAAGGATGGAAGATATACCGCATGATCCCATCCCAGTCAATGACAGTTTTCCACACGAACAACTTGCCGCTGTAAAAGTACAATCTCTTTCTGATCCTTGGTATGCAGATTATGCTAATTTTATTGTTGCAAAATATTTGCCTCCAGGTTTAACATTTCAGCAAAGGAAGAAGTTCTTTCATGATTTGAGACACTACTTTTGGGATGACCCACATCTTTTCAAAGAAGGCCCCGACGGGATCGTGAGAAGATGCATACCGGAACATGAGCAAAAGTACATTCTCAGACAATGTCATGATAGTCCCTATGGAGGACATCATGCCGGTGAGAGGACTTCACATAAGGTTCTTCAATCAGGTTTTTATTGGCCTACTCTCTTTAAGGATGCTAGAAATTATGTTTTAGCCTGTGATAAATGTCAGAGAGTTGGTAACATTAGTAGAAGGAATGAGATGCCTATGAATTACTCACTAGTGATTGAACCTTTTGATTGCTGGGGTTTTGACTTTATGGGTCCTTTTCCTTCTTCGCACAAGTACACGCACATTTTAGTAGCTGTTGATTATGTGACCAAGTGGGTTGAAGCAATCCCCACTGAAAGTGCTGATCACAAGACATCTTTGAAAATGCTCAAGGATGTAATTTTTCCTAGGTTTGGTGTACCTAGGTATCTCATGACTGATGGAGGATCACACTTCACGCACGGAGCTTTTAGAAAAGCTTTAGCCAAATACGATGTCAATCATAGAATTGCTTCACCATATCATCCTCAAACTAGTGGGCAAGTTGAGCTCACCAATAGAGAGATTAAGTTGATCTTGCAGAAGACAGTAAACAGAAATAGAAAGGACTGGTCAAATAAGTTAGGAGATGCTTTGTGGGCGTATAGAACTGCTTACAAAAACCCGATGGGCATGTCCCCCTATAAGATGGTGTATGGCAAGGCTTGCCATTTGCCATTAGAGTTAGAGCACAAAGCTTTCTGGGCTGTTAGAGAGCTTAATGCTGACTCAAAATTAGCTGGTGAGAAGCGTCTCATGAACTTGACTTCTCTGGACGAATGGAGAAGTGAAGCTTACGAGAGCGCTAAAATGTTCAAGGAAAAGGTAAAGAAGTGGCATGACAGGAGGATTCTGAAACGTGAATTTAATGTTGGTGATAAAGTTTTGTTGTTTAGATCCTGTTTCAGGTTTTCTCCAGGCAAACTACTTTCCAGGTGGGAAGGGCCATTTCATATTGAAGAAGTCTATCGGTCTGGTGCAATTAAGATTAACAATTTTGAAGGCACCAAACCTCAAGTTGTGAATGGGCAAAGACTTAGGCATTACATAGCAGGAGATCCTGTCAATGTTGATGTGAATTTGATATACACAACAACTCACAAAGAACATGTTGCAGCCTTGTTTCAGACACCAGCAGAAGCAGAATAAAGAAAAGGTATGTATTACGGTAAGGAAACATCGCGAACCACCATAAAAGTTCTATATTACGAGTTTTTGCAAAATTAGTAAAATTCTAAGCCTAAGTGGAGCCGGAGACGAGCTCCAGGGGGTCCAGGCGCCCCCCTGGCGCACCCTACCTCCTGGCCGCGCCGGGAGGCCGCCTGGACACCCGGAAGTCCGTCTCCGACCCCGTTTTAGCCTGTTACCTTCCTTTCTGTGCATAAATTTTTGCTATATATTTGCCCGGATTGTTCCGGCAACGTATCTTGCGATTTCGTGTGTTTTCTTTTCGATCTGTTTCTGCCAGGGAATCTTTCAGCTGAATCTAGGTGCCATGGCTTCTCCAAGTTCCCCCAAGGACAAGTTCGTCGTCAACGTCATCAACCCTTACCTCGCTGAGGTGAAGAAGCACCCTCAGGTTGTTCGGATGGAGGACGGTGTCCTTCATCAAGAAGATCTGAAGGGACCTATCAAGGAGGGGAGCATCCAGGCCAGGCTGGAAGAAGTGGAGCAAGAAGTCTTCAAGTACAAGAAGATGATCGAGCGTGGTGTTCAAGCTAACTTTGACATCATCAACGAGCTGAAGACCTACTTCCCGAAGGAGATGAAGGAGATGTGGAAAAGCATCACCGCGTCTGAAGAAAGAATTCAAGAGCTCCAAGGGCAAATTTATGATCTACATAACCAGAACTGTGAGTATGAACTAAGGTTTATGCGCATGGGTATGGGTGCTGCATGCAGGATTCAGGAGACAAACTTCTCATATGAGACTGGAGAACCCCTTCCATGGAAGCGTTTCGCCGAGGACTACGTGATCAACGCCAACAAGAATGAGGAGTGAAATCTCCTTGGGTAACGACATTCCCTTGGCTTGTTCCAAGCTTGGGGGAGTGCCTGGTATATTTATCTTTATCTTTTGTCTTTTAGGGTCAAGTAGAGTCATATCATGTTTAGGGAGGATACTATATGAAATAGGTGTGTGCATTGAGGTCTATCACTCCTTCGGTGGAGAGATTGTATCTGTGAGTGTGGAGTCGTCTATGATGGAATATTAATGAGAAGTCTATTGGTTCCTTTGCTGCACTCGGTATTCTCTTCACGCAATCGACCTTATATGATGATTCTTATGGGGAGTATTGACCTTATATCAGGTATGGCTATGAAAACTTTATTTAATCTTGGCAAACATAGCTTTGGTCATAACAACAAGCATGATTTTCTTAAAGTATCGACATAGCCAAAACCTTTATGTTATTATGCTTGAAGTGTTATGCTGACAAGGAAGACAACTTGATGTGTTATGCTTACTTCAATTTTATGCTTTATATTGCTTTGCATCATAGTCATCATCAATTGTCTGTTCTCTCAAAACCTTTGCTAGCCTAACTCTGTACTAAGCGGAATTCTGCTTGTGCATCCATACCCTTAAACCAATACCTTCCATATGAGTCCACCATACCTTCCTATTCGTGGTATTCCACTACCACCTCCTAAAGTACATAATTTATGTGTTATCCTTAAATGTTCAAAATCTTTTATTTTGTGCCTCTGTTTTAGCTCATGAGGAAGTAATAGTTAATTCATGGTCTTTTTGAGTTGGACAAGTTTCACCCCGGGATTGCATGTCTAATGTGCAAACCCATAATACGAGAAGGAACTGGCAAAGAGTGCGCCCGGCTCATTCAAAAAAAATATATATACAACAAAAAAACTCTCCTTCACGCTTTGTTCATGAGAAATCAGAAAACTTTGGCAGTGATAAACAAAGGAGATTAAGAGGATGTGATCGTCCTCGTGCGGGAGCCGTTCCTCGAAACTTGTCCAGCTCGAGAAGTAATTGAGTTATCTATTAGCATTCGTTGACAAATCATGCACCTCTCAAAACTTGTTTTTATTCTGTTTGATTTAAGGATAACACATGAGTTTTCCCTACTTCCCTAGAGCAGGGCCTATCTTTTAATTTTAGGTTGAGTCAGTTATTCCTACTTCCTTCTATTCTTAAAGAGAGCAGACATTTGATGTTGACAAGGATTCATTCATATAAAGTTGCATTAAGATTGGTCATATCATATCCTTGTTGACATTATCAAGTAAGTTGTTTGTCAAGCCCAGCTAAGGCAAATATCTTCCTTTGTGTTAACACTTTCACTTCTTGCCTAATAATATGCTCTTTCAAAAGCTTCAATTAATCTCATCAAAACATAAGAAAGAGCAAAAGTTAAAGCTATTTGTTGTTCTTTGACCAAAGGACATGTTTGCTATGATTTGATGAGTTTCCTTAGCCCTACTTTCGAACATAAGTGTTACCACTCTTTTATAAGGGCCTTATGAGTTGAAGATTGCTGTTGAGGATATTTGAGTTGGTGACGAAGCTGTGATGCTTCTTGTCCGTATTCTATTTATCGACACTTCATTCTCTAAACTTGTGGATAGGTTTACCGAGCTCAGTATTCGCTTGGGGACAAGCGAGGTCTAAGCTTGGGGGTGTTGATACGTCCAAAATGCATCACTATTTTATATCGTAATTTATCCTTATTCATTGATATATTTCACGTTACGATGATGTTCTTATGTTGTTTTGGCCTATTTTACACAGTTTGCAACTTTCCAATGCCGAAGCAGCAGACGCAGGATTCAGCAGTAAAAAGTGGACGATGAGTTGCTAAAGAAGAATACCTCCAAATTACCTGAAAATCAACGAAGGACATTTTCCAAACGGATCACGAAGGCACGCGAAAGGGCAACCAGAGGGGGGCCACAGGGTGTCCAGGCGCCCTGGGGGCGCACCCCCTGGCCGCGCCGGGGGGCGCCTGGAGCCCCTGGCCCACCTCCGGCCGCCCCCTTTTGCCTATATACTCTCCGTTATCCGAAAACCCTAAAAACGAGAGTTTTTACGGAGTTCCGCCGCCGCTCCATGGCGGAAACCTACAGAGAAGAAAAAGCCATCTCCGGCGGGCAGATTTCGCCGGGGAGATCACCTCCCGGAAGGGGAGATCATCGCCATCGTCATCACCATCGTCACGGGCATCATCGAGATCATCATCAACATCATCCCCAACATCAGCACCATCTCCATCTTCATCCAAATCTCATCTCACAATTGCAACTTGTGTTGTAACTCGTACTACCTATCCTCTCTACTCCATCGGTGTTGATTACTACTTTGTGGTGAATGCTATTGAGTTTTGTTGGAGAAATATCATTATGTCCAGATTGTTTATCATCCATTTATATCCACTGATCATGATCTCTTTTATGTCTTGTGCGTAGTTACCTTAGTTCTTGAGGACATGGGAAAAGTCTTGTTGTTAGTAGTCATATGCTGTTGAAGTAATATGTGTTGTTTGATACTTAAGTTGTGTTGTCATTCTACTAGCGGTGTTGTGTGAGTCGAACACTCAACACTTCGCCTTATTAAGGACCTAGGGGAATACATTGTGTACAAAGAATGCTTACGCTGGGTTGCCGGAGTGACAGAAACCTGAACCCCAGTACGCATGCTTTTGCACAAGGGAACAATGGATCATCGATCGTATTGCTATGGTTAGGCTTTTGCCTTAAATTCTATCTTGTATTTGCGGATGCTTACAAGGTGTTTAATCATAAGAGTGCACTCATCTTAGTCTAGAGAGTGTACTAGCGTAGATCCACCCACTCAACACTTATCAACACATAACATAGTATCGATATGGAATATGGCGAAAGCACATGACTACCTCTCCCGTGTGTCCTCAGGAACGCTTTAGCCTTTATAAGTTCAGTTGCTAGGCCTCTCCTTTGCTCAGAAAGGATTGGGCCACTTGTTAGTCTCAGTGCCTTTTACTTTGCTTGCTTTTACTTTCCTATTGCTTATATCAAGAAAACCCCTAAAAAGTTATCTTTCAGTGCTTGCAGTAATTCCTTGCTCAGAATCGCTTATCAATACCTTCTGCTCCTCGTTGGGTTCGACACTCTTACTTATCGAAAACGCTGCAATAGATCCCTTACGGTTGTGGGTCATCATCGCGCCGCCGTGCTCTTCTCCGGCCGGCGAGCTGCCGCCGGTGAGCACCTCGATGACTGGGATCCCAAGCCCCGCCATGCCGCCTCCGTTCCGGTGAGATCCGCCACCGCCCTCACCGGATCCGGCCTCCGTTCCGGCCAGATCCGGCCCCTCTCGTCGTTCCCCTTCGCCGGAGCACCACAACCGCCTCGCCGGAGCTCCGGTGGTGCGCCGCCGCCGCTGGCCTCGTGCTCGTGAAGCTCGAGCAGGAGCACGACGAGGCCCCTCGCCTGGGCCGCCTCCTACGCAAGTGGGCCGCGGCCTCCCTCAGCCGCATGGGCCCGGCCCAGCTCCCAGATCCCTCCACGGCCCGCCAGGCCTGCCTCGGCCTCTCCTCTTCAGATGTGATGAAGCCCATGGTAAGCCCACCTATTCCCCGCCCCGGGCATCCCTTATCTATTTGTCGCTCACTTTTCTCTACGTAAAAACGGCTAAGTCCTTTTTCTGTTTTAAGTTCTGATGCATATTTTGAATGGCTGTAAATAATTGTGTGCTTGTCCAAATTGAGTGTATGATATGTCAAAATGATCGTGGCGATATGCTCTACACTTTGTTTCATTGTGCCATGCTCATTTGAGTTCATCTAGATGCTTAAATATCTATTGCAAGAGTGCTACTTGTTATAAACTGCTGCTACTTGTTATTTTCATGCCATGTTTGAGATATGATAACTTGTTGCATGTTTATCCAAATGATGCAAATGATATGTCAAAATATTCATCATGAGATGCTCTACATGTTGGTTGCTATATCATGCTTGTTTGAGTTTATATTGCCATGTTTATCTATGATGCAAAAGTGCATTTGGCTGTTATGTTCTGAAACTTGTTACGAGATGCCTAGTTGAGGAGCTCGTTGCTATTGTTGTGTTTGTCCCCTTGTTACATGCCTAGATGTTTTAGAATCTCCATGACGTGTTCTTTGATGTGGTGCATTTAACTTTCCATGATATGCCTTGTGTTGACTTAAACATGCTCACAAACTTGCCATGTTGCTGTTACTGTTTTAACACTTAGTGAAATTTCACAAAGTCTGGAATCTGTAATATCCTGATGCTATGTTTGCTTGTTGTTCTAGGCAAATCCATGATAGTTTTGGGGTGGCCATTGATCATTCCTTGTTGTATATGTTGTTGTCTATCCATTCATGCCTTCACTTGCTCATTTGACTTGCTGTAGCTTATTTATTTATTGCTCCCAAGTTGCTATAAAATATTGCTGTCAGGTTTTTAGTGTCATGATCAAAATGTTGTAGCTTGTTGCTATTGATCCATGCCTCCTATGGAGATGCTCCAATGGAGTTGTTTGCTGTAGGATATGTCTACTTCATGTTCATGCCTCTTGTTGCCATGTCTGAGTGCTGTAGTATATATATTTATTGCTTCCAAGTTGCTATGCGGCTGTTGATTTCAGCTTGTTGTTATATCTTGTTTCATGTGTATCTTTTAGCCCGTTGCTCCGTTTGGGGGGTTCCTTATATGAAACTTGTGTGATTTTGCATGTAGAATCGTAATATCGTCTTGTTTTCATGTTTGGAGTGGGTTTGGGTTGATGTTTGGGTGCATCTTGCATCGTTGCCATGTTGTGCTTCCTACCTTGTCATGTTTTGCTTCCTACCTTGCCATGTTATGCTTCCTGTATAGACTTGTTGTGCTTCCTGTATAGATTTGTCATGCATCATACCTTGCCATGTATTGCATCATATAAACTTGTGTTGTTTTCTGTGCTTCCTACATTGTCATGTAATGCTTCCCTTATAGACTTGTTGTGCTTCCTGTATAGACTTGTCATGCATCATACCTTGCCATGTTATGCTTCATAGACTTGCTGTGCTTCCTGTATAGACTTGTCATGCATCATACCTTGCCATGTATTGCTTCCTGTATATATTTGTCATGCATCATACCTTGCCATGTAATGCATCATATATAGACTTGTGTTGTTTTGCTGTGCTTCCTCCCTTGCCATGTTTTGCTTCCTGTGTAGACTTTCTGTGCATCATAAGTAGACTTGTTTTGCATCAAACTTGGTTGAGTATATTGTTATGTTCTTGAGTGGTTTGTTTACCGTATTGCTTGCTTCTTCTCGTTAGTGCTTGTTCCGTTGCGTTCGTGAGGATTCGTTCGTCTACCCGTGGTTCTTCTTCAAGGCTTCTTCTTCGTCTTCTTCATGGATCCGTTCTTCTTCCTTGCGGGATCTCAGGCAAGATGACCATACCCTTGGATACCTTTACTACCATTGCCATGCTTAGTTGTCTCGATGCTATCGTTACATGTCGCGCTACCCATCTTTTATGTCAGCCTCTCCTTGTTGCCATGAAACCTCTAACCTTTGACATCTTCCTAGCAAAACCATTGTTTGGCTATATTACCCGCTTGCTCAGCCCCTCTTATAGCATTGTTAGTTGCAGGTGAAGATGAAGATCGTTCCAGGTGGGAACTTGTTGTTGGAATATCACAATATCTATTATTATTATTAACACACCTATATACTGGGCATGGGTGGAAGGCTTGGCCTTTTGCTCGGTGTTTTGTTCCACTCATGCCACCTTAGGCGCCGATAAACTGGCAATATGTTCCTTGATTTTGCGTTCCTTACACGATGGGTATATGGGGACCCCTTGACACTTCGACTTTGAATAAAACTCCTCCAGAAAGGCCCAACATTGGTTTTAATTTGCCTCATAATAATAACTTAATTAATTAATTAAATTTGCATAGGGGGTCGCGCCCTCGGGATTCTTTTCTACATAGCAGCGGGGCCAATGCTGATGGTGTTGGTCCCAAACGGGGGTCCTGCGGGGCCACCATGGGGAAAGTCGAGGTTTGGTTTTACCTGTAGCATCGCCCATCCGGTTGTGGCCTGAGACGAGATACACGCGGCTACTATCAGGGTGTCGGCACGCCGGGAGGTCTTGCTGGACTTGTTTTACCATTGTCGAAATGTCTTGTGCACCGGGATGCTGAGCCTGATCGGATTTCCCTAAGATAAGGGGTGATGATATTATATTTATCACTTCAGCTAATCGTGAGAGCTTGTGATGGGCTAAGTTGGGACACCCCTGCAGGGTTATGATCTTTCGAAAGTCGTGCCCGCGGTTATGTGGCAGATTGGAATTTGTTATTGTCCGGTTGTAGAAAACTTGACAGAGGATCCGAAGTAAAACACACAACTGTGTGAGTAACCGTGACTGTCTCTTTTCATTCTGTGAAGAGAACACGGTGGGGTTATGTTTGACTCGTAAGTAGTTCAGGATCTTTAGCGATCACTACTAGTTGCGAACGTTTGCGTAGATGCTCATCTTATTCTTGTAGTCGTTAGTTAGCCACCATACTTTTGCTTAGCCGCTGCTGCAACCTCACCACTTTACCTCTTCCTACCTATTAAGCTTTGATAGTCTTGTTACCCATGGTTATGGGATTGCTGAGTCCTCGTGGCTCACAGATACTACAACAACAGTTGCAGGTGCAGGTTTCCGATGTCTTGACGTGAGAGCGTTGTTCTTTTGTTGGAGTTCTTCTTCTTCACTCTTGGGTTAGGTTCCGGGTCGGCAGCCTGGGATAGCAGATGGATGTCTAGTGTTTTTCTTGTTTGTATCCGTAGTCGGATACTTTGTATTGATGTTGTTGTATTCACGTGACTTGTATGTATTGTTGTATCCCCATGTATGTATGTAATGGTACGATGTAATGATATCCATCTTGCTAAGCGCCCGAAATGCGGTTGTGCCCCAATCACGTAAGTGTCACGTGATCGGGATAGAATCGCATCTTGGGCCTGACAAGTTGGTATCAGATCCTCGACCGACCATAGGAGCCCCCTTGATTGATCGTAGTTTGGCCGTTGTTGAGTCTAGAATAAAACTATTTTTTTCGAAGTCTAGTTATATCGGAGAGTAGGAATTCTTTTTACTCCCGTGCCCCTTCGTCGCTCTGGTGAGGAATCTTGACGTAGGTGTTTTGAATTGTTCCTCTTCCCCTTCAATTTTTTTTAGGAAGCGTGGTTAGTTTTCGTTCGTTGCGTCGTTAGTTCTTTCATATGGTGCATCTCTCGTCAAGTGGATTCAACCCTCTTCTTCTTTGCAAGTTCAACCCTCAGTTCTTTTCAACCGGTGTTGTTTCCCCGTCCGTTGTGTTCTTTCTTTTGCCCACCCTCCCACCCTTTTCCTTCTCGGAGCCGGAGTCCTTAATCGGGTATCCATCCTACTCGTGTGAATCCTTTGCATTCTTTCCTCAGTTATTTCAACTGGTGAATTCTCGCCTAGCTCGTCATCATTCTTCTTTTTTCGTCTCCGATGAATTCTCCTCTCGTTTGATATTCTTCACCTTTTCTTCTTTTCCGGTGGATTCAACTCAAGTATTCGGTGTTGTTGTTCATATTTTTTTTCCTCGGCTCAATTGCTTCAGTTTGCTCGTTTACCTCTCGCCATTTAATTGTTCCGGAGTTCCGAGTAAATCTCAGGATATTCTTCTGTGTTCTAATTCATTCGAGGTTGTCACCTCATTCGAGTCTTTTAATCGTTCTGGTGCATCATCTCCTTTTCTTTCATTTACAACGGTGTTTTTTTTTCTTTGGTGGGCTCATAACCCACAGGTTTTTCCCAGGATCTTACCTGACTCGTCTTATTATTCCGGAGTGATCCGAATTTCTTTTCAAGTGTGACGTAAGTATGGATTCCATCAGTCACATGCCTTCTCCAAGATCGCTTTCAATTCTTTTCAGCAGTGGTTCAACCTTTCTTCTCTTCATTCATCCGGAGTAGTTCATGAATTCTTTTCTTGTGTTCCTCCGACGGCCATCATTTCAGAAGATTTCTTCGTTCTCAGTTTTCAACTTCGTCCTCCAAATATTCTTCTTGATGCCTCTTCGTTCGTCTCACATTCTTCCGGTGCTTGTTCAAGTATTCTTTAATCAGTTCACGATCTCGTTGCTCTCGTCATTTTAATTCCCTCGAGTGCTTTATTATTCCCGGAGATTCATTCTCTTGTGTTCACTCAATCTGAATTCTTCACGATGGCTTGTCCTCTTGCATCGTTCAATTTCATTCCTTACGGTGGTCATTCTCGTTCTTCACTCGATTGTAATTCTTCTCGGTGGTTTGTTCATTTCATCATTCGACTAATTCTTCCCGGTGGTTCGTTCATTATCTGCACTCGGCTTTAAATCTTTACGGTGGTTCGCTTAACAGTTCTTTTCCGGTGCTATCATATCAATTCATTCGTTCATTCCAATCCTACCGGTGTTTCATGAAGATTTTCGCAAGTTCGCGATATACCCCTCTTTAATCCTTTTCATCGTGAATAAGTAGTATGCGAATCCATTGCTTCTCATCGATTTAATTGGTGGAGGATAAGCATAACATAATTCTTATTTTTTTTCATCAAGTTGATTAATTCCTTCATTTGGAGTTTATTCTTGATGGATAAATTCTAGTTCCAAGTCCTTTCATCTTTTCTTCCCGGAGTTCAAGTTTTTCTCGGTTATCTCGTCGGAACCCCGACTAATCACTACAAGGCTTTAATCTTATTCTTTTCATCCGTCATTTCCATATTCATCATCCTTTCGTTACCGGAGTTCTTCATGGTGGTTCTCCATCATTTAATTCATTCTTCAAGCGTTCAGCTAATTCTCTGCCTTGCTCTTCTCTGAATGCCCTGTTCCGGTCGACCAACCCCTACACAAGGATAGACCTTGCATCGAAGCCGGGCCTCCGGGGATCTGGGGGAATCCTCCGCTCGTCGTCGTGTAAGCGCCTGCCTTCGTGCCGCCTGGGCGAGAACGATCCGCTTCCCGAAGGAGGCGTAGGCAGTCGACGGCGGTCATGATGACCGGGTCGACGGTTATATTGCTCGTCATTCCGACCCAGATGCCGGTCTTGTCGTGGGCCATGCTCCTCACGCCTTGGGGGCGATCTTGGACTATGGGCTGACCAAACGGTGTCTGCAGCCGCCGATCTGCTGTGAATCCTGTTGCGCAACTAAGAAACATCCGCGTTTTGCTCCTCAGCTGTTCGGAGCAACGCCCGGATCTGCTGAAAGTCTCTCCCAGCCTCCGACTGAGATGGTTGAATAGACTCCGCGATGCGAGCCGTGGCTTCGAGGTTCTGGACTGGTGTGCGGAACACCTGAGTCTCGCGCGGGTGCAATTGCCGCGGTCGTCGACTGGACTCGGGAACCAGTCGGCGGGCCTGCTCGTCGAGTGCGTGCTGGATATTTTCCAAGCACGCGCGCTCGGCCACGGTGGCCAAGCGCGTGGCCTCCAGGGCCAGAGCCTCTGGACAAACTCCCACGATGAGAGTGAAGAGCGCGTCCTCATTGCGGTGACAGAGCTCGTACCTCTGCTCGGCAGTGTGGGGTTGAGGAATGTATCCGTCGTTGTCGTATGAACGGCCGCCACCGCTGCCGCCGTCGCCACCGCGAGGAAAACCCGGCGGGCTGCGGCGTGAGTCGACCATAAGGACCTCTGCTGCGGGATCGCTGCTCCCGCACTCGGAAACTGAATCCATGAGCTTGACCGACGGATCGACCGACCCGTAGAGGTAACCGTCGGGCTCGATGGTCGCGACCTGAGGGGTGGCCACCTGGCAGGCCACCACGTGTTTCACCCACCGCTAGAGCCGTGAGCGACCAGATCGCTTGCGACGGCGTCCGGCGGGGATGGGGGACGATGTAGGAATCGGCAGGTACTGAGTTGACGACTGTGACACCCCGAGACCGGTGCGCCAGATGTCAGTCAGTTATTCGTTGTCAGTGCCATGTCATCTGCTTGCGTGTTGCATCTTGCCATGTCATCGTGTGTGTTGCATCAACATGTTTTCAAAACTTGCATCCGTCCGAGTTTCCTCTTCCTCTCCGTTGTCCGTTCTGAGCCCAGACACACTTGCACGCGCTCGCGGTGCCTCAGAATATTTATTTTATGAGTGGCCGAAAAATGTTCTCGGAATGGGTTGAAACTTGGCGTGTGGTCTTATTATAGTGTAGACAGGCCGCCTGCCAAATTTCATCGCATTCGGAGTCCGTTTGATAGCCCAACGGTTATATATAGCGGCACTAGTCGCCGGTTAATTCGTCGGATGTTTTCGGTCTCCGAAAACCCCCGCGGGCCTCTCTCCCTCTCCTCTCACCTCAGCCCAACTACTCTACACAGCCCACCTAGGCCTTTCTAACTCCCCCTTCGCTCCGTTGCCGTTGGATCGCGATCCGATGGCTCCGGAACGGTCCAAAACCCCCAAACCCTAGCCCCTATGCCTATATATGGACACCCCCATGCCATATTGGGCATCCCCTAGTCTCCACCTACCTCTAGCCTCCCCCTGCATCAATTTCCGCGCAGCCAACCCCCCTCCTCCTCCAATTCCTGGTGCAGCCACCTCATTTTTGCCACTTGGCGCGCCCCCATTGGGCCACCTCAGCCTCCAGCCGGCCGCAGCCAATGGCTGTGCGCCACCTGGCGAAAGCCACGCCGCCTCGCCCTCTCCCCGCGTCTCCCCGCGCCAGGCCCAGCCGCGGCCCGCCCCCGGGCCGGAGCGGGCCCGAGCAGCCGCCGCCGCAGCCCATGATTCCCCGCGCCTCGCGCCCGATCGGGTCGAGGGGAGGAGCCCCTCGATCCCGAGCTCCTCCGCGCCCCTGCCTACCTCGTCGCGCCGCCGTGCTCTTCTCCGGCCGGCGAGCTGCCGCCGGTGAGCACCTCGACGACCGGGATCCCGAGCCCCGCCGCGCCGCCTCTGTTCCGGTGAGATCCGCCGCCGCCCTCACCAGATCCGGCCTCCGTTCCGCCCAGATCCGGCCCCTCTCGTCGTTCCCCTTCGCCGGAGCACCACAGCCGCCTAGCCGGAGCTCCGGTGGCGCGCCGCCACCGCTGGCCTCGTGCTCGTGCAGCTCGAGCAGGAGCACGACGAGGCCCCTCGCCTGGGCCGCCTCCTACGCAAGTGGGCCGCGGCCTCCCTCAGCCGCATGGGCCCGACCAAGCTCCCAGATCCCTCCACGGCCCGCCAGGCCTGCCTCGGCCTCTCCTCTTCAGATGGGCTGAAGCCCATGGTAAGCCCACCTATTCCCCGCCCCGGGCGTCCCTTATCTATTTGTCGCTCACTTTTCTCTGCGTAAAAACGGCTAAGTCCTTTTTCTGTTTTAAGTTCTGACGCATATTTTGAATGGCTGTAAATAATTGTGTGCTTGTCCAAATTGAGTGTATGATATGTCAAAATGATCGTGGTGATATGCTCTACACTTTGTTCCATTGTGCCATGCTCATTTGAGTTCATCTAGATGCTTAAATATCTGTTGCAAGAGTGATACTTGTTATAAACTGCTGCTACTTGTTATTTTCATGCCATGTTTGAGATATGATAACTTGTTGCATGTTTATCCAAATGATGCAAATGATATGTGAAAATGTTCATCATGAGATGCTCTACATGTTGGTTGCTATAGCATGCTTGTTTGAGTTCATATTGCCATGTTTATATATGTTGCAAAAGTGCATTTGGCTGTTATGTTCTGAAACTTGTTACGAGATGCCTAGTTGAGGAGCTCGTTGCTATTGTTGTGTTTGTCCCCTTGTCACATGCCTAGATGTTTTAGAATCTCCATGATGTGTTCTTTGATGTGGTGCATTTAACTTTCCATGATATGCCTTGTGTTGACTTAAACATGCTCACAAACTTGCCATGTTGTTGTTACTGTTTTAACACTTAGTGAAATTTCACAAAGTCTGGAATCTGTAATATCCTGATGCTATGTTTGCTTGTTGTTCTAGGCAAATCCATGATAGTTTTGGGGTGGCCATTGATCATTCCTTGTTGTATATGTTGTTGTCTATCCATTCATGCCTTCACTTGCTCATTTGACTTGCTGTAGCTTATTTATTTATTGCTCCCAAGTTGCTATAAAATATTGCTGTCAGGTTTTTAGTGTCATGATCAAAATGTTGTAGCTTGTTGCTATTGATCCATGCCTCCTATGGAGATGCTCCAATGGAGTTGTTTGCTGTAGGATATGTCTACTTCATGTTCATGCTTCTTGTTGCCATGTCTGAGTGCTGTAGCATATATATTTCTTGCTTCCAAGTTGCTATGTGGCTGTTAATTTCAGCTTGTTGTTATATCTTGTTTCATGTGTATCTTTTAGCCCGTTGCTCCGTTTGGGGTGTTCCTTATATGAAACTTGTGTGATTTTGCATGTAGAATCATAATATCATCTTATTTCATGTTTGGAGTGAGTTTGGGTTGATGTTTGGGTGCATCTTGCATCGTTGCCATGTTGTACTTCCTACCTTGTCATGTTATGCTTCCTACCTTGCCATGTTATGCTTCCTGTATAGACTTGCTGTGCTTCCTGTATAGATTTGTCATGCATCATACCTTGCCATGTATTGCATCATATAAACTTGTGTTGTTTTCTGTGCTTCCTACATTGTCATATAATGCTTCCTTTATAGACTTGTTGTGCTTCCTGTATAGACTTGTCATGCATCCTACCTTGCCAGGTTATGCTTCATAGACTTGCTGTGCTTCCTGTATAGACTTGTCATGCATCATACCTTGCCATGTATTGCTTCCTGTATATATTTGTCATGCATCATACCTTGCCATGTAATGCATCATATATAGACTTGTGTTGTTTTGCTGTGCTTCCTCCCTCGCCATGTTTTGCTTCCTGTGTAGACTTTCTGTGCATCATAAGTAGACTTGTTTTGCATCATACTTGGTTGAGTATATTGTTATGTTCTTGAGTGGTTTGTTTACCGTATTGCTTGCTTCTTCTCGTTAGTGCTTGTTCCATTGCGTTCGTGAGGATTCGTTCGTCTACCTATGGTTCTTCTTCAAGGCTTCTTCTTCGTCTTCTTCATGGATCCGTTCTTCTTCCTTGCGGGATCTCGGGCAAGATGACCATACCCTTGGATACCTTTACTACCATTGCCATGCTTAGTTGTCTCGATGCTATCGTTACATGTTGCGCTACCCATCTTTTATGTCAGCCTCTCCTTGTTGCCATGAAACCTCTAACCTTTGACACCTTCCTAGCAAAACCATTGTTTGGCTATATTACCCGCTTGCTCAGCCCCTCTTATAGCGTTGTTAGTTGCAGGTGAAGATGAAGATCGTTCCAGGTGGGAACTTGTTGTTGGAATATCACAATATCTATTATTATTATTAACACACCTATATACTGGGCATGGGTGGAAGGCTTGGCCTTTTGCTCGGTGTTTTGTTCCAGTCATGCCACCTTAGGCGCCGATAAACCGGCATTATGTTCCTTGATTTTGCGTTCCTTACACGATGGGTATATGGGGACCCCTTGACACTTCAACTTTGAATAAAACTCCTCCAGCAAGGCCCAACATTGGTTTTAATTTGCCTCATAATAATAACTTAATTAATTAATTAAATTTGCATAGGGGGTCGTGCCCTCGGGATTCTTTTCTACATAGCAGGGGGGCCAGTGCTGATGGTGTTGGTCCCAAACGGGGGTCCTGCGGGGCCACCATGGGGAAACTCGAGGTTTGGTTTTACCTGTAGCATCGCCCATCCGGTTGTGGCCTGAGACGAGATACGCGCGGCTACTATCAGGGTGTCGGCACACCGGGACGTCTTGATGGACTTGTTTTACCATTGTCGAAATGTCTTGTGCACCGGGATGCCGAGCCTGATCGGATTTCCCTAAGATAAGGTGTCAGGGATATGACTAGCAGGTATAAACCGGCTAGTGTAAACCGGCTTAGTTAAATTATACTCGGTTGTAATATTTAGTAAAGGCTACGGCCCATGAGATCTTAGGGCCCGTGTGTAGAATTAAGGTTTGTAAACCGCCAAGCGATGTAGCTTGAGAGATAAGGAAGAAAGGACAGAGACCGAGGCGGACACAAGTATGAGCCGGCCTCGGGACTCTGTAAACCGGACCGAGCGTCACCTGTATATAAAGGGACGACCTGGCGACGGTTCAGGGACAAGCAACAATCAACCCGTCGAGACACAGGCAAGCGAATCCGCTCCCTGTAATCCGACGCCCAAGCAATACCAAACCAACTAGACGTAGGCTTTTACCTTCATCGAAGGGGCCGAACTAGTATAAACCCTCTGTATCCTTTGTATGCTATGAACCCCTTCAAGCTAACCCGTGCGATGGTTCCATCTTCAACTCCGCTAAACCGGACATCTGCCGTGCTATTTCCACGACAGTTGGCGCCCACCGTGGGGCCTACGCACGATGGTTTCGAGTTCTTGAAGGGCAGCTTTGAGGGGCTCAAGGGTTACGCGGTCGGCCGGATGACCAAGAGTCGCCGCGGCCGGATCTACATCGACGACGCGAGTTGGGGACCGGCGGCCGATTCAATCGAATACGGGTACCGGGTTCCCTTCGGTGGCATCCAAGTCTTCATTGGCAAAATCGGCGAACCGGGACCTGAGCCGGACGTCTTCCCCAACATCGTCGAGCCGGCTCAGCGTGCGAGATCGGCCCGGATTCAGCCCGCCGTGAAGCACGTGTTCGTTGGAGCAATCCACGGAGTTCGAACCGAGGACGGATCGGAATCCGATGGTGCAATAGTTGTCTACTCAGACGACAAATCTTCATCCGGAGAAACTGAGTCTCTGTATCAGTTGCAGGATAGCCGGTCTGAGGGCGAATCCGAAGGAAACAGTATTCCGGACCCCTTTGGCCCGCCAAACCGGGTGGCTGTCTTTATGGCCGGTTCGCAGCCTCCGGTGAAGGGGACGACAGCTGAAGCTGGCGTAGGAGGGAGTGGCACGACCCTCTCACTTACTGATGTTCTATCCACCTTGATGGATGAATTCACAGCTAAGGCGGTGGAAACGGTAGCTCCAGCAGACAAGGCGCATCATGATGCAGAGCTCCTTCAGTTGAAAGGCCGGATTGATCAGTTAAAAGAAGACCTGAAGGCAGAGAGAGAGATGATAGCAGCGAGACAGCGGAGCTGGATGATCAGGCTTTCTACCTAAGGATGGAGCAAGCTTCTATGGAAGGAGTAAGGGGACGAAAGTACCAGTCTCGTCTACCGCCGGTTTATGAAGCAACGAATCTGTTCAGGACACCTGGGGCTGGGACTAGTAATAATCCGGCTTCAAACCGGAGGGCACCCCCAGCCAGGGAGGAGCCGGTTCAGCAACCCACCGCAGAGCGGGATCGTCGGATCACGTCGGCACCTTACGTTCCCACCCCTCCAGGTCATTATTCAAACCCTTTGGATAACGTCGCTGCAGCTGCTGCACGTTTGGCCGCTTTACCCGTAGAGGAGACGTCGCCGGTGGCATTGGAGGCGCGCAGGGTCAAGGAGCTGCTTAATACGGCGTTGATACAGCAGCAAGCATATTCTCATAGCAGGGAAAGGCTACATTCAACACCACGTCCCAGCCGAAGTTATACTAGGCATTGGGAGGAGCCAGAAGTGTCTAGCAGTGAACGCAGGAGGTATCAGCGCAGGCGGGATAATCCGACGGGTGCGGCGGTACCAGCTCCGGATATAAACCGGGTTAGATCAGGAGCTTGGGAGGAGGTTCGTCAAACAACGCCGGTTCACACAGCCACTGCAGAAACAGGAGTTACGACGAATTCCTTCGGGGTGCAGTGTCTTATCCCCGCTTTATGGGCTGTCAAGCTGCCTAAAGATTTCAAGGGGCCTCACAAGGTACCTAATTATACAGCCGATTTAGCTCCGGAAGCTTGGGTTGAAAGTTATGAGATGGCCATGGAGATGCTGGACGTGGATGAATCGGCTTGTGCTAAGTATTTTACTATGATGCTCGAAGGCACGGCCCGGACCTGGCTGAAAGCTCTACCCCCGAACTCTATTGGATCATGGGGGGAACTACGCAGCCAGTTTATCAAAAACTTCAAAGATACATGCAAACAGCCGATGTCAGTGGTGGATCTAGCAGCTTGTGTGCAAGGAGAGCAGGAGTCTACAGCTGCTTGGGTACGGAGAGTAGCAGAAATTTTACACTCTTCGAATGGTATTAATCCTAGTACGGCGATAGTGACTTTGGAAAACAATTGCCGGTTTGAATCTTTAAAGTTAAAGCTCGGACGGCTTAAAAGGGACTGCAATGATATGGGAACTCTCATGAGTGCCCTGGTGAAATACGGAGACTCTGATAATACCAAGTAATCCAGAAGCGGAAGGAGACAAGACTGGGAAGGTTAGCAAGTCTGGTAAACCGGCGCCAATTAATCCGGCTACCTCAAGTTTTTTGGGCAAACGAAAGGCAGAGGGTGGTTCTGACTTTGTGGCTAGCGCTCAAGTTCAAGGGGGTTTTCAGCATAGCCTGGGAGACCCACCTTCACAGACCGGCGGAGGAAAACTTAGCTGGGATCAAGAGCTAGATCAGCCTTGTCCGAAGCATAGCGCAAGAGGGAAAACAGCAAAACATACCATGAGGGAGTGCATACCCCTTATGGAGGCAGTGGCGGGCCATTTCAATCCTCATAATAGGCCTCCAAATGGTGGTTCAGGTCCTGGATTGTATGGTCCGGGTCATCAGGGGAACAGCTCCGGATCAGGATATAGGGGCAATAGCAATGGTTATCAAAACCGGGCAGGTAATCAGAATAATCAAGGGAATTATAATGGCCAGGGCAATCAGCCGGATCATCAAAGTGGTTACAATAATCGGAATAATCAGCAGCAGAGCCAAGGGAATTATAATAGTCAGGGATATCAGTAGCAGCAGCGTCAGCAACAGCAGCCGCAATCTGGATATCAGAGTAATCCGAAGGAATTGAGCAGTGGGCAATATCATGTCTTCACCACAAGTCTGTGTAAGAGAGACCAGAAGGTTTTGAAGCGGGCTGTTAATACAGTTGAACCGGCGACACCGCAATTTCTTCGCTGGTCAGAGCAGCCCATTGTATGGAGCAGGGAAGACCACCCAATGCGGGTGGATAATCCGGGCCATTTAGCCTTGGTGGTAGCACCTCAGGTCGGAGGCTACAAATTCACTAAAGTTCTCATGGACGATGGTAGCAGTATCAATATCTTGTACTATGAGACTTTCCGTCGTATGGGTCTGACGGATAAGAAGCTAAAGCAATCAAATACAGTGTTCCATGGAGTAGTCCCAGGTAAGTCAGCTTATCCGGTTGGAAAGATTGACTTGGAAGTTACCTTTGGGAATGAGTATGATTCTAGATCAGAGATGATCACTTTCGAAGTCGTCAAAATCAAAAGTCCATACCACGCTCTGTTTGGAAGGACGGTTTATGCTAAGTTTATGGCTAGGCCGTGTTATGTTTATTTACAGCTTAAAATGCCGGGTCATAAGGGCACGATCACGGTTCATGGAAGCCGCAAGATAGCAGTGGAATGTGAGGAAGGAGATGCAGCCTATGCAGAAGCAGTATGTGCCACAGAAGAGTTGAAATTTTATAAAGATAATGTTGATCCGGCAGATATGACTCCGCTGAAGAAGCCAACTACCGAGCATGATCCGGCGTTGAAGTTTAAATCAGCAGAAGAGACCAAGCAAATTGATTTTGTGCCGGGAGATTCATCTAAACAGTTCACTATCAGCGCTAACCTTGATCCCAAATAGGAAAGCGCGCTCATCGAGTTCATCCGTGAGAACCGGGATATCTTTGCATGGAAACCTTCTGACATGCCAGGTATACCGAGGGAACTCGCTGAGCACAATTTAAATATTGATCCGAAGTTTAACCCGGTCAAGCAGTATCTGCGCCATTTCAATGAGGAGAGGCGCAAGGCTATAGGAGAAGAAGTGGCCAGACTTTTGGCCGCAGGGTTCATAGTAGAAGTTTTTCATCCGGAGTGGTTGGCTAATCCGGTGCTGGTGTTGAAGAAGAATGGGAAGTGGAGGATGTGTGTGGACTACACGGATCTCAATAAAGCTTGCCCAACTGATCCTTTTGCTCTCCCTCGCATTGATCAGATCATCAATGCCACAGCGGGATGTGAGCGGCTAAGTTTTTTGGATGCATATTCAGGGTATCATCAGATCAAGATGGCAGTTGAAGACCAAGAGAAGACATCTTTTATAACACCTTTTGGTGCTTTTTGCTATGTGTCTATGCCTTTTGGACTTAAATGTGCACAAGCAACTTATCAACGTTGCGTTCAGAATTGTCTAAAAGGGCAGATAGGGAGGAATGTTCACGCCTATGTGGATGACATTGTAGTCAAATCAAGGAAGGAAGAAACAATGATCGAGGATCTTAAGGAAACTTTTGACAATCTCTGAGCTTATAAAATGATGCTTAATCCGGAGAAGTGTGCCTTTGGTGTTCCGGCAGGTAAGCTACTGGGATTCTTGGTCTCAAACAGAGGAATATAAGCCAACCAAGAGAAGATCAAGGCCATCACATCTTTGACTAAACCGGCCTGCATCAACGATGTTCAGCGCATAGCTGGCCGGATCACAGCATTAAGCCGGTTCATCAGCCGTTTGGGAGAGAAGGCGATCCCACTTTACCAGATGTTGAGGAAAACATACCGGTTTATATGGAGTGATGAGGCGAACGCAGCGTTTGAGGATCTGAAACAGCAATTGGCAAAACCACCGGTTTTAGCTGCTCCTATTGAGAAAGAGCCGTTGCTGTTATACGTCGTTGCTAATGCATGGGCAGTTAGCGTTGCAATTGTGGTTGAGCGCAAGGAAGCAGGGAAGGAGCACCCGGTTCAGCACCCGGTTTATTACGTGAGTGAAGTACTCATTGAGTCCAAACAGAGATACCCTCATTGGTAGAAGTTGGTATATGGTGTGTTCATGGCAAACCGGAAGCTGAAGCACTATTTCCAAGGACATCCGATAACTGTGGTTAGTTCAGCACCGTTGGGGGATATAATCCAGAACAGGGAAGCTACGGGCAGAGTAGCAAAGTGGGCCATTGAGCTCAGCCCACATGAGTTGAAATATGTACCACACACTGCTATAAAATCTCAGGCATTGGTAGACTTCATCAATGATTGGACAGAGTTGCAGACTCCTGAGGAGAAGCCGGATCTTACTTACTGGACGATTCACTTTGACGGTTCAAAACAGTTGGAGGGCTCGGGGGCTGGAGTTGTCTTAACTTCCCCCAGAGGTGATAAATTTTGTTATGTCCTCCGCTTATTGTTTCCTTGTACTAATAATGCAGCGGAATATGAAGCATTGCTTCATGGTTTGCGGCTAGCAAAGGAAATGAACTTGAGCCGGGTTAAGTGCTTGGGCGACTCAGATCTGGTGGCACAACAAGTTTCTGGCAAGTGGGATTCAAGAGATCCCCTCATGGCGGCTTATAGACGAGAGGTTGAAGCAGTCGCAGGATACTTTAAAGGATATCAGGTGGATCATATAGACCGGCGGAGGAACGAAGCGGCTGACGCTTTAAGCCGGCTAGGGTCGCAACGTAAACCGGTGCCACCAAACACCTTTTTGGATGAATTGCACAGTCCTTCGGTTCAGATACCGTCGGAGGAAGACCTAGCTGTTCCGGACCCAGAGGCACAGTTAGTTGCAGCGCTCCATATTATTCCGGATTGGACGCTGCCATATTTGGCATACCTGAGCCGAGGAGAGTTACCAGATGACGAAGAAGAAGCACGACAGATAATCCGGCGCTCTAAGTCCATGACGATTGTAAACGGAGAGCTTCACCATCGCAGTACTTCTGGAATATTTCAGCGGTGTGTATCAGCTGAGGAAGGTTGTGAGGTTCTTCGCGAGATTCATGAAGGGGATGTTGGTCATCATGCCGGTTCAAAATCATTGGTGGCTAAGGCATTCCGCATGGTTTTTATTGGTTAACCGCTCATGCAGATGCGGCAGATCTGGTCCGAAAGTGTGACGCTTGTCAGAAATTCTCAAGACGTGCTCTGGTTCCAGCACAGGAACTCCGGATGATACCAATAACTTGGCCGTTTGCGACTTGGGGGCTTGATATGGTTGGACCTTTCAAGCGATCCCAAGATCAGAAAACTCATCTGCTGGTAGCAGTAGACAAGTTTACAAAGTGGGTTGAAGCGGAGCCTATAAGCAAGTGTGATGCAGCAACGGCAGTCAAATTCATCAAAAAAGTAATATTCCGGTTTGTCTTTCCACACAACATCATCACAGACAATGGCACCAATTTATCTTAGGGTGAGATGGAAGAATTCTGTCAACGAGAGCATATTCGTTTGGACGTGTCTTCTGTGGCTCACCCCCAATCCAATGGTCAGGCTGAAAGGGCAAATCAGGAGATTTTGCGAGGAATCAAACCCCGGCTTATGACACCTTTGCAGAGAACCCCAGGATGTTGGGTTGAGGAATTGCCATCTGTTCTTTGGAGTATCAAGACTACACCAAACCGGTCTACAGGTTACACACCTTTCTTCATGGTTTATGGTGCTGAAGCAGTTCTTCCGAGCGATATACGTCATGATTCACCAAGGGTGACGGCTTATGTTGAAGCAATCAACGAGGGATCAAGACATGACAGTTTAGACCGGCTGGATGAAGAGCGTGATATAGCTTTAGCACGATCTACGATTTATCAACAAGACTTACGCAGATATCATAGCCGCCGGATTAGAACAAGGACGTTCCAGGAGGGTGACTTGGTACTTCGGCTCATCCAAGATCAAACAGATATGCACAAGCTATCCCCACCTTGGGAAGGGCCCTTTGTGGTCAGCAAGAATCTACACAACGGTTCATATTACTTGGTGGACGTTCGAGAACACAAGGACTCACGGACATCAGAAGAGGAGACGAAGAGGCCATGGAATATCGCCCATTTACGGCCATACTATACTTGAGCTACGTGCTCCAATGTATCCTATGTATATATTATGAGTAATGAATAAACCGGCACCCTCGGTAAACCGGGGGCTTAGCCCTTTTTCCATATACAAAAATCCTTTGAGAACAACCACACAAGTTTATTATTAGATATTATATTTGAATATATTGACCGGTTTAGAAATTGATTTTTTGCAGAGTATGCAAAGGAGCAATAAAACTCTCTAAAGAACATGAGATCATATCCGGTTCGAAGAGAGAAAGCTTCATGATTTACCCACCGGTTCAGGAGGAACCCTGGAGACCCTCTGAAAAGTTGGATAATTCCACGTTCAGTGATTGGTTTGAATTTACCCACCGGTTCAGGAGGAACCCTGGAGACCCTCTGAAAAGTTGGATAATTCCACGTTCAGTGATTGGTTTGAATTTACCCACCGGTTCAGGAGGAACCCTGGAGACCCTATGAAAAGTTGGATAAATCCACGTTCAGTGATTGGTTTAAATTGACCCACCGGTTCAGGAGGAACCCTGGAGGCCCTCTAGGAATGGTAACGCCCATGTCCCAGTGATCGGATCAATTTTTATGTACGATTCTATCGGCCCTCTGAAAAGTTGGATAATGCCACGTTCAGTGATTGGCTAGGCCCTCTGGGAAGAGTTGGACAAACCACGTCCCATTGATTGGCTCAGTTTTTATTTACGGTTCTTCCGGCCCTCTGAAAAGTTAGATAATGCCACGTTCAGTGATTGGCTAGGCCCCCTCGGAAAGATGGATAATCCACGTCCCATTGATTGGCTGGACCTTGCTTTGAGCCTGGCAGCTCTTAAAAAGCCTCGACTACATGGTCTTATTTGCAAAATTTGCATCTTTTTTGTGTTTGTGTTTTATAACCCTTTAAACCGGAGTGGAGCATCTACAGAAGCTGACCACGTACCTATAAAGTGAAAAGTCTGGGTCATGAATACCAGTATGAGTAACCCGGTGTTCATTAAAACCCAGATCATATATCAGGCAAAAGCTACAAATTTCCGAACAAAGTCTTGAAGAACAAGATGAACCGGGATTTATAATCGAGATGAACCGGAGTATTTCGGATTTCTAATTGGATCCATGAAGGTCTTCATCAAGTGACTTTAAAGTTCTACCGGGTTAAGAATGTTGGGCGTATATGATCTCAGGTATAAAGTTATTACTGGTATAAAGATATACTTATTTGTCGTTTTAAGAGAACAATTTAATCCGTCCAGTGGTAAGCCACTAGGACATATTTTTAGTATTATTTCTGCAGAAGCAGAAGATATGCAAGATAAACAATATCAGACAACATTTCAATCGGCAAATATTTCACATAGAGAAAGACAGAATATCCGGAATAAAGCAGATCAAGTTTTAGCTATCCAATTACAAGGCATAGCAAGCCCGACGGATTGGAAATATTGTTTGGTGAAACACAGACAGCGATTACAGCAATAAAGTTTTAAAGTTATGCTCCTCCTTGTTGAGACGGCTGGCCATCACCTTGATCCGGAACTTCTTCATCTTCTTGAAGCGGTTGGAAATCCGGCACACGCCAGTCAATCTTCGTCAAGGCCCGGAAATACATCTCTTCGTCGATCAGTTCAAAAGGTTCGATATCTGGAGCGAAGGTATGAGGACGAACCGGCGGGATTAAATTCACGGTATCATAAACCGGCCGCTCCACCCGTTCGTTTTGCAAGTCATATCCAGGATGATACCTGGATAAATCGGACTCAACTGCAAGCTTGCTGGCGAGGGGGCGCATCTCCTTTGTCAAGGCATAAAGATCCTTTGCAGTAAAAGTGGAGCCGTCATCTTTTGTATCAGGAAAACCGGTCATAGCTTCCTCCGGATCAAGATCCGGGACCCAAGCCTTAGCCCTGGTAAGGGCCAGAAGAGCGCCACCTCGGGCAGCGGATTTTTTGACTTCTTCAAGACGAGCCGGTAAAACAGATAATTTGTTCAACGTATCTTGGATCGTCGTAGGGGCCGGTTTACCAAAAGAAGTGGCACTGATGATCCTCTGAGCGCCGGAATACAGCTGCTCGACCAAGGTGTAACATGCTTTAAGCTTCTTCCGTAAGTCATCCCCAAGATGGGAGACACGGCGACCTGCACACAGATATAACGGTTAAACCGGCACAGTTAGAGCATTACAGGGATAAACCGGGAGTTCAGATTATGCTTACCAAAGATTGCAGTGGTCATCATCTCAACCTGCTGCTTTAAACCGGTCAACTCTTCTGTAACCGGATTAAGCGCCCCTTCAGCGTCCTGAACCCTTTTCTCTAGATCTTTCTTTTGAACCTCAAAAGTGGTCCGCTCTTCTTCAAAGTATTTCTTCAGATCTTCAGCAGTCTTTAAACTCACCTGAAGATCTTTTTTAGCCTTTGAAGCGGCAGATTCTGTTTCAGTAAGACGGCTACGAAGTTCATTGATTTCAGCAGCATTCCGGTTCAACTCAGCCTGCAAGCACACTTAAAAGACAAGAGGTAAAAATCAGACAAGTCTCAAGCACACAAACAAGTTATCTACTTGATACTTGGGGGCTAATGTAAAGATCAATTGTTCAAACTACAAGTTCCGGTTCACCTTCAACACGCAGCTAAACCAGAACTTGGGGGCTGTTATGGGATAGAAACACATCAAAGGTACAAGGTCAGAAGAAGAGGTTTACCTCATATTTCTCCCTCATTAAGTTAACCAGGCTTGCTTCATAGTCTCGGCGGCTGTGGAGCCGGTTTAGATAGCCAGAATAAATTTCTTGGGCGCTCATATCAGCAAGATTGGATACTTCAGTACTCCATTTGCCTTTTTCTTTATATAACTTCTCCGTTTTAGCCGTATGCTTGGCTAAAACGGTGGGCTCAGCTGGAGCAACGAAGGCAGTCCCAGTTACCACAACATCCGGAGAAGCAGGTACATTTGGGGGAGTGGCAGTATGGGCCGGATTGGGAGACACCGGATTAATCTGAGGAGAGTTGACCCGGGCCGGACTTGGCGGATTAGGGGCATCTTCAGCAGTAGGATTCTCAGGAACGGAGATTTGATCTGTAGGCACAGGATCCTCAAGAGGAGCTATGGGTTCGCCTTCTAGAAGAACGGTTGTTGCCGGATTAACCACCGGATTATCTGCAGAAGTTTCAGCTGGAGGCTTGTTTGCCTTGTGTTTCTTGCTGGGCTTTGGCTTGCTGGAAAAGTTTGCAAAATAAGTTAAACGTTATAAAACAAAGAGGAATCATAAACCGGAAAGGTTAAAAAAGTTACCCTGGGACGGTTTTCAGGGGAGGAAGCTGTGTAGCAGTCGATTCACCAGAAGAAGAAAGTGGAGTTTCCTGGTAATCAGGGTCAGACGGTTTAAGAGGTTTTTGGATAAGCCCGGCCTTGGGATGAAGGAGAGTTGGAGAAAGTATCACCTCAGCACGGCGTTTTCGAGCCGGAGTTAAAGAAATTCCGGATGATTCCACTTCCAGGCCACTATGGCGAGTGGTCCGGCGAAGAGCTTCATGCTGTTGTTTCTTCAAAATAAAATTAGGATCCAACTGAGCATAAGGATGAGAAAATTGGTATTTCCGGACGGTTCGACGACTTTTTTGTGGAAGAGGTTCTGAATCAGAGGAGAGAATGGTTACCTCAATTTCGGCCGGATTATCACCTTCAGGCAACTCCTGTGGAAAAGTTATCGTTAGATACAATTACAAGTTCAAGAAAACAAAATCCAAACCGGATTAAAGCATACCTCGGAATCCGGATCATCATCTTCAGTGGGAGAACTGGCGTCAACAGCTGCTTTCCTTTTCTTATTGGCAAAGGTTTTCCGGCGAGCTTGTTTGCCGGTTTTCTCCTGAGGCTTTCTCTTCCAGAAAGGGTCATCAGCCTAATCAAAAGAAAGAAAGACAATTGAAAAGACGGTTTAAAGAAACGGGTTACGAATACAGAGCAAAGTAAAACTTACTGCAGGCAGCTTGTTCTTCTTATAATATGGAGCTAACCCGACCTTGCTGCAGTCTGCCAAGGAGACATTGATAATTTTCTTGGCTAATTCTATAACCTCCGATTCAGAAAGTTTTTCCTTGGTAAACCTTTGGGGATCATCCGGTTTACCAGAATATTGGCACATCAGCTGTGATCGCCGGCTCAAGGGAAGGATGCTCCAAGACAACCAACAGCGTAGAAAATCAGTTCCAGTCAAGCCATTAGCTATGAAAGCTCTTAACTTGGAGAGCTGTGATGAAAACCGGGTCCGCTCGACAGAGCCGAGCCGTTGTGGTAAAGTATGATCCTCCGGAATACGGGTTTCGCGATAACCCGGCAAAGGGTTCTCCCCTTCAGGAGAAGTATCAATGCAATAAAACCATGATTTATTCCATGCGTGTGTAAAGTGGCGTGAGGGAAAACAACGTCTCTCCTCTTTTGAATACTAACACCGCCAAGCTCCTGATGCGGTCCACTGGTGAACTCTGTGCACCGGTTCAGGTGAAAGAAATCCCGAAACAGATCGACAGACGGTTCTTCTTGCAGATATACCTCCGAAAACACTTGAAAGTCACAGATATTCGAAACTGAGTTGGGTCCAATATCCTGAGGATGGAGTTGGAAGGCAGCAAGAACATCCCGGAAAATTTTTGAACCGGGGGGAGAGAAGCCTCGAGATATATGATCAAAGAACACAATAACCTCCCCGAACCTGGGAGTAGGAGGACATTCATTTCCCGGGGCCCGCCACTTCAAAACAGACTGAGGGCCTAACGTACCAATTTCAGAAATCTTGACTAAATCTTCCTCAGTAATGATAGAAGGGACCCAATCGCAAGAGACATACTGCTTGGCCATTGCAACGAAAGGACAAGTATTGGAAAAGATAAAGTGCAGAAAACGGATTATGAAGGTACAGCAGTATAAACCGGAAACTGTCTATGAAATTTACGCAACGGTTTGAACTGAGGACTAATGGCATGGTTAAACCGGCAATTACAGCAAGCTACACCATTTTCGGTTCACGGCAGTAAAAGAGGAACGACTAAACCATTGCGTTCAAATTGTAAAATTTCGCAAGAACAGGGCATAACAGTTTAAACCGGAGTACATCTAATGTGTCTACAAAGGAAAAGAAACAGTTTCCTTATAAACAGCTAAGTGGAACAGATCTGGACGTACAAGGAAAAGAAAAATAAAGTGCAAGAAAATACAAGATGAAACGCCAGGGATCTTAGGCGGAACAGATAAATCTACATGATTATGTATAGATGGCGAGATCTAAGCTAATACTAAGCGGAAGATCTGTTGACTGGGCCTAAAGGTCACAAATTTTCTATGAGGTGTGTATCTACGAAGAAAAAGGCGAAGCTTTCGTTGGAAGCCCTAATGGCGGAAGAACAAGGGAGAACACTGGCAGATGCAGATCGATAATGAGGAAGAAAGGGCGTACCTGAGCAATGGAGGACAGCGGCGGAGTTTCTCTGGACGAATCAGGTTGATGCAGCGGCCGGGGAGATCTTGATTCGACGAGATGACGGCGGCGCTTCAAGCTCGGGCGTCAATGGAGTTCTTGAGGCTCAGGCGGCGGACGAAGGAAGAAGAGGCGAGGAGAAGGAAGAATGAAGGGGAATGGTGATATTTATAAGCGAAGGGATAGATGCGAAGCGGCAGGTGCGGGATTCGAGGGTGCAAAGATCGGATAAAGATCCTTTTTGACGCCTCGATTTTCGGATAACCATTAAACAAAGCTACGGTACAGCTCACATCGTTAAATGCGGAGATGATGTCACGATCAGATCTAGTGAATCTCGAAGATGACGTCAGAGCCGGTTTACAAGAGTGTGAAGACAGAAGAAAATTATACAAGACAAGGAAGACTGATATGAACAAGTTCAAATCATTCTGGGGCCTAATGTCAGGGATATGACTAGCAGGTATAAACCGGCTAGTGTAAACCGGCTTAGTTATATTATACTCGGTTGTAATATTTAGTAAAGGCTACAGCCCATGAGATCTTAGGGCCCGTGTGTAGAATTAAGGTTTGTAAACCGCCAAGCGATGTAGCTTGAGAGATAAGGAAGAAAGGATAGAGACCGAGGCGGACACAAGTATGAGCCGGCCTCGGGACTCTGTAAACCGGACCGAGCGTCACCTATATATAAAGGGACGACCTGGCGACGGTTCAGGGACAAGCAACAATCAACCCGTCGAGACACAGGCAAGCGAATCCGCTCCCTGTAATCCGACGCCCAAGCAATACCAAACCAACTAGACGTAGGCTTTTACCTTCATCGAAGGGGCCAAACTAGTATAAACCCTCTGTGTCCTTTGTATGCTATGAACCCCTTCAAGCTAACCCGTGCGATGGTTCCATCTTCAAGTCCGCTAAACCGGACATCTGCCGTGCTATTTCCACGACATAAGGGGTGATGATATTATATTTATCACTTCAGCTAATCGTGAGAGCTTGTGATGGGCTAAGTTGGGACACCCCTGCAGGGTTATGATCTTTCGAAAGCCGTGCCCGCGGTTATGTGGCAGATTGGAATTTGTTATTGTTCGGTTGTAGAAAACTTGACAGAGGATCCGAAGTAAAACACACAACTGTGTGAGTAACCGTGACTGTCTCTTTTCATTTTGAGAAGAGAACACGGTGGGGTTATGTTTGACTCGTAAGTAGTTTAGGATCTTTAGCGATCACTACTAGTTGCGACCGTTTGCGTAGATGCTCATCTTATTCTTGTAGTCGTAAGTTAGCCACCATACTTTTGCTTAGCCGCCGCTGCAACCTCACCACTTTACCTCTTCCTACCTATTAAGCTTTGATAGTCTTGTTACCCATGGTTATGGGATTGCTGAGTCCTCGTGGCTCACAGATACTACAACAACAGTTGCAGGTGCAGGTTTCCGATGTCTTGACGTGAGAGCATTGTTCTTTTGTTGGAGTTCTTCTTCTTCAGCCTTGGGTTAGGTTCCGGGTCGGCAGCCTGGGATAGCAGATGGATGTCTTGTGTCTTTCTTGTTTGTATCCGTAGTCGGATACTTTGTATTGATGTTGTTGTATTCACGTGACTTGTATGTATTGTTGTATCCCCATTTATGTATGTAATGGTACGATGTAATGATATCCATCTTGCTAAGCGCCCGAAATGCGGTTGTGCCCCAATCACGTAAGTGTCATGTCATCGGGATAGAATCGCATCTTGGGCCTGACAACGGCTGCCGAAGAAGGACGCCGCAGGTGCTGGCGCGAAAGTGCGTAGCCCCGCGGACGGGCAGAGCCTCGACGTCGAGAGGAGCCTCCTGGAGCCAAGCGGAGTCGTCGGCGACGAAGATGAGCGCGCCGAGTCAGATCTCGCGGCCCAACGCCAGACCACCGCCGGAAACCATGAGGAAGGAGGTCGAAGAAAAGATTGCAACCTCACCAGAAGTCGCTAAGACGCCTTGTCCCATGGTGGGCGCCAACTGTCGTGGTTCTAAGTCTGACAGTACGAGTAGGGGATACGAATGAGGAGGCAAGGCCCTAGCTATGGTGAACTTGTACACGAGGTGTTTTACGAGTTCAGGCCCTTCTCAGAGGAAGTAACAGCCCTACGTCTCGGTGCCCGGAGGCGGTCGACTGAAGTGTATATAGGTGTGTGTTACAGAGGTGCGAACCCTTGTACTGGAGGAGGGGGTGGCTTATATAGTGCGCCAGGACCCCAGCCATGCTCCACGTTACTAAGGGTTCAATGTAAATTAAGGCGAACGTTACTGATAACGTCTGCAGGAAAGAGTAATAAAGGCATTCACTACGGTGAGTAAATCCCAGACCCTTGCTGTCCTAAGGGGCCTTTGACCTTCGGGGGTCGAGTGCCTTGGATGGGTCGAGTGAAGTTGAGTCGTCTGGTAGGTGGTGTCCAGTCGAGTGGGATGTCCTCTTAGGCTGTCTCAGTCGACTGTCCTTATCGTCATCGGTTTTGTCTTTTGATCTTCCGGGGTAGTGACCTTGGGTGGGGTACCTTGGTCAGGCCTGTGACCCTACCCTAGGTCTGTAACCTCGTTTTTCAAATTGCATTTAGGTCCGGGAAAAATGTTCACTTTGTCCTAAATATTATTAGAGGACGGTGAAAGTTTATTTCAGGATTTTTGGAGTCCGTTTAGTATTTCTTTTAATCGTTTTTCTGCACGTCGAAATATTAAAAAATGTTGCAACCGACTCCGGGCCATAACCGGCCAGGACTCCCGAGGCCGGCCCCTTTATAAGTCGCGCCCCGCGATCCCGCAGCCCACACCAAGCCCAGTCGCCGCACGCGCCCAAACCCTAACCCTAAGCCGCCGCCGCTCCACCGCTGGATGCCGCCGCCCGCCGGAGTACGCCGCCGCCGCCGTCCCGTTCCACGAGGTAGCCGCCATTTTTTAAACCGATCGGTTTTATTTCATAAACCCTAGATCTCGTTTTTTTTGATCGGTTTTGTTTCGGTTTTCTCGGTTCGGTTAAATAGCGGACGTTCGTCCGTACGTTCTTTTTAACGAACATTGTTCGCCCGTTAGTCGCAGACAGCGAACGTTCGTTCGTTAGCCTTTTCGTCAGTTTCATTTTTCAGGGGTTTTCCGCGATTATTTTCGATAGTGATTGCTGCCCTGATTTTCGTTCCATTATAACTTTTCGCTCGTTAGTCAGAATCTGGTGAAACAAGCACCTAGATCTTCGTCTCGAAGATCTTTTTTTGTTTAACCAACTTGAACAAGGTCTTGATACTGTAAAATTTGACTTTACTTCAATCCAGTAAACGAATCTTGTTTCTCTCGTAGTTTGAGTTTTGTTGCTCCATTTTATTGGATTCTTTTTGCAAACCGGAGTTCTTCAGTTGAACTTTCTGGTTAGATCTTTTTATTTGAGATTTACCCATGCATCTTTGCTTGGTTGCTTATGTGTGTTATTGTTTGCTTGCGATAGAATTCCCGGAGTGCGAAGCGTGCTACTGCGAGTCCCTAGGTTTTGCGAATCGTCAACAAGGCAAGTAACACTTTGATCATACCCTTTATTACCCAGTTTTTATGCATTAGTTCAACCCTCACACATTGCATGAGTAGGATCTCTTAACATGTGGTTCTGGGAAGTAGATTGAGGTAGAACCTATTACCTGCTTTACTATCAAAACCCCTGGAAGTTACTTCTACGTTATGCTTAGGTTGCCATGCTATGCTCGTAGATGTGGATTGTGTTTGAGAGTATCAACGACAGATGTGAGATTGTTAATCAATGGTTCAACTTAAGGTGGCTACTTTAATACACATCTGGGTGGATTGTTTGCAGGGCACCTGGAGAATCCAGTGTTGTCCTAGGAAATGCTGGAGGAACAGTGTGATTATCCTATGGAATGCCACCCAGGCTCAAAGGGATCATAAAACTATTCATGCTAGAAACTTCTGTGTGCAGCCACAATGTCGTTATGGGCTCTGGCATAGTTTTGTATGTCATGTGAGCTCTTACAGTGGTGGACTAGCAGATGTAGGGGAAAGTAGGTGTACGGGTCCACCCGGGGTAAAGAGTAAATGCCTCTAAAAGACCGTGTCTCGGTCATCCGTTTCTCAAACACCCTGTAGTGCGAGAAATCCAACGGAGGAGATCGAGTCTTGTGAGGAAAAGTGCGCAATCCTCTGTAGAGTGTACAAACTAATCATGATTAGCCGTGTCCCCGGTTATGGACATCTTGATTATCAGGTACTTGAATTATTGGATTGGTCTCATCACTCGAAAACTAATTTTGTGGGTTAATAAAGATGGCTTTAATTGGGATTGAGTTGAAGGAACCTTCTGAATGATGTGTCAACTACCATGATAGTTAAAATAAAATTTATTCCTTTGCTGTAGGAAAAAAATGGCTTTATGCAAAAACTTATGACCTTAGAGCCTCCACCAGCCATATATGCATGTAGTGTTAGCCTTTATTCTGTTACTTGCTCTACTCTGTTATCTTGCTAGCATATTCCATGTGCTGACCCGATTTGGGCTGCAACCTATCATGTTGCAGACTTTTCAGAAGAAGAGTAAGGTGCGCTAGGCTGTTTGTCATGCACTCAGCTATGTCGTTGGGGTTGATGGACTCACTTATCTTCTAAGCCTTCCGCTGTTATCTTGTTAGATGGCCTTATGCCATATATTTGTTAATAAGTTCTCTTTTGAGACATTCGATGTAATAAGTGTGTGATGGCCACTCTGTTATAAATCCTTCAAGTACTGTGTGTGTCAGCATTACCGATCCAGGGATGACACAGAACACAGAGACTTCGGTCCATTCGGATCGTGGTCGCTACAAGATGGTATCAGAGCACACGCTGAATGTAGGACACGACCACTAAGATGAGCCATATGTCAATCTTCTCTACTCATTTCTGACTCCTCTCCATTTTCTGCTCTTTAGGATGGTGGACCCAAGGAACAAGTTCACCCAACCTGATGTAGACACACCTTTTGGAAGACATTTGAAGGAAGTCACTAGGTACCTGAACATGGGAATACCAAGCTTCACCGGGATCTACACCGCCACTTTACCAGAAGAGGAGCGATGGAATATTCAAGTTCAAATTCCTGGGAGGACATTCGTGCCAGTCACTGAGCCCATAGAGTTTTCCTTTGATGCACCAACCTGGAGCCTAGGTAAGAGTATGGCCGCCCACATTGCTATGGGACGAATTGGAGAAGTCTACAAACATGAGCTAAATGACACTATCTATCAGATATGCGGGCGCCGAGATGAGCAATGGGACATGATCAGTACCAGGAAGGACATGTCCATTGCAGCTTTCATCCAAGAGTTAAACCAGCACATTCGTCGACAGGAGCATCAGATGTTCGCATGCATGATAGATTTGAAGAAGGCGTTAACCAAGAACACGGAGCTAGAACAGGAACTCAAGTTTTCACGTGACGGATATGAGGAGGAAATCGCAATACTTGTGGAGAAGAATGACGACCTGACAAGGAAGCTATGAGTATTCATGGGCGGCCCCGCGCCAGGAGGAGAAGAAGACGAACCCAAGGAGATTCGTTCTGAGGACTATATCATCATCGACGACACCGACTCAGACCCCGAAGATAGTGATGATGACTATGAAGACGAAGCTGGAGCAGATATCATGGAATCTTCCACCGATCAAAATTTCTAGATGACCACCACATGAATAGTAGTTTTTCCTCCATATAGTAGAAGTTCGAGCACTTTTGTATTAGTTTAGATCTTTTGTATGCCCTTGCTTGAAATTGATTGGTGTGATATGATTGTGTTTGTCTCATGTGCATATGGGTAGTGAATTTTTTCCCTAGACCTCATTTCTATTTTAAATCTCTTCCCTCTAAACCCATCAGATGCCTCCGAGACGTGAGCCCGGATTTGAGTTTCCCCGTGAGCTCACTCAGTTAATCCATCAGCAGAACACTTTGATGCAACTTCTTGTCCAGAACTAGAACAATCAGAACAACAACAACAACAACAACCCTCCACCACCACCACCAGTGAACAACCTAGCGCGTTTTCTAAGGTTGTAGCCGCCGGTGTTTTCCAGTAGCGTCGAGCCAATAGTTGCTGATGACTGGCTACACAAGATTGGAAGGGAGTTGACCACCGCAAGTTGCACAGATGCTGAGAAGGTGCATTTTGCCGCACATCAATTGGATGGACCAGCAGCCTCATGGTGGGAGAATTACACCGCCACTTTTCCTATAGCCAATGTCACTTGGGATCAATTTCAGCAAGCTTTTCGCACCACCCATGTCTCAACTGGAGCTATGAGCATGAAGAAGCGTGAGTTTCGCAACTTGCGCCAAGGGAATCGTACTGTGGCTCAGTTAGTAGACGAGTTTAGTACTCTATCTCGCTATGCCCCTGATGATGTGGCCACATATGCCGCAAAGCAGGAGAAGTTTATGGAAGGGCTGAATGATGAGATGAGCATACAATTGATGGTGGCAACATTCAACAACTACTAGGAGCTGGTAGATAAGGCTCTTATGATTGAAGGGAAGCAGCAGCAGATTGAGAGTCGCAAGAGGAAGTATGGACAAGGAAAGAATACTTCTGGAGCCCAGCAGAAGCCCCGTTTCAACCCGAACTCGGGAGGATATACCCATAACCATGGAGGCCATGCCCATAATGGAGGGAGTTCTCATAACCACAATGGCCCCAAGAATGGGAATGGGAATGGAGCAAGCAATAATCAGAACCGCTCCACTCCAGCCACACCCGCCAAGAGGGAATTAGGTCACATTGCCTGTTTCAAGTGCGGGAAGAATGGATACTACGCCATGGAGTGCCCGGAAGCGAAGAATGGAAACAACAATGGAAGCGTTGGGAAGAAGCCCAACCCTTTCAACAGGGGACAAGTGAACCACGTGAACGTGGAGGAGGTTGAAGAGCAGCCGGATGCAGTTGTTGGTAAGTTTTTGGTTAAGTCATTTATTGTAATAGTTCTTTTTGATACTGGTGCATCGCATTCATATATTTCAAGGGGATTCGTGGATAGATATAAGTTGCCCACCAAAGTACTTATGACCCCTATGTTAGTAAGCTCACCAGGAGCTGAATATATGGCAAATCAAGGATATTTTCAGATGCCATTGACCATTGGACGCCATGTTTTCCCCTCAGACCTAATAGTTTTGGAGTCATAAGGATTGGATGTGATACTAGGTATGGATTGGCTATCGATGTATGGAGGGAACATCAATTGTGCCAGTAAGTAGATTTTACTTACCACCCCGGAGGGAAAAAGGATCAAGTCTATATCTAGGCATGCACCTAGGAGGACACAAGTAAATTCATTCTCGGGAGTTGTTCAGGAGGAAGTGCATGTAGTAAGGGATTACCCGGATGTATTTCCATAGGAGCTACCAGGTATGCCGCCAGACTGGGACATTGAGTTTCTGATAGAGCTATTGCCAAGCACATGATCAATATCGAAGAGACCATACCGGATGCCAGCGAATGATCTGGAGGAGATCAAGAAGCAGATTAAGGAGTTATTGGAGAAAGGATTCATTCGACGAAGTTCATCACCCTAGGGAGCCCAGTGCTCTTGGTCGAGAAGAGGATGGATCTTTAAGGATGGTCGTTGGTTATCGGGCACTGAACGAAGTGACGATTAAGAATAAGTACCCACTACCGATGATCAATGATTTGTTTGACCAACTTCAAGGAGCTAAAGTATTCTCCAAAATCGATCTACGATCAGGATATCACCAGTTGAAGATCCAAGAAAAATATATACCTAAGACAACCTTCACCACAAGGTATGGGTTATATGAGTATACGGTTATGTCATTTGGATTAACTAACGCCCCTGCCTATTTCATGAGTATGATGAATAAGGTGTTCATGGAGTTCTTGGATAAGTTTGTTGTGGTATTCATTGATGATATCTTGGTGTATTCGAAGAATGAAGAGGAACACAAGGAACATTTGCGTTTGGTTCTTAAGAAGCTCAGAGAACACCGGTTATATGCCAAGTTCAGCAAATACAAGTTTTGGTTGAAGGAAGTTGGATTCTTAGGACACGTTATATCAGGAGAAGTGAAAGTGCAACTAATCCCCGGGTGGTTTTGGTAATTAATAACAACATATATATCATTGAACTAATAGCTACTTGAGAATCATTTCAGAGAAGTTCAGTGATATGGGTATGGAAATGACTGAAGAAGTGGACCCCTCAAAATGCTAAGGCAAGCATTGGCAAAAGCTCAAGACTCCATTTTTGGTTTAGTGATCAAAGATCACATTGAGTCCATAGGAAAAGCCAATACTATTAAAAGGGGATGAGGTTGTGTTGATGATCTGGTTGCTCAAGTGCTTAGTGATATATCTCCTTCAACTATCAGCAACTTTCACTACTATACACACTCATAAGTAATCTCGGACAAACCGATTTTCCAAACTCAGTCCCACCGAGATGAACCACCTCAGCCATAAGCCAAACCCTAGAAAAATCGGTCATTCCGAGTTTGAGTTCGGTCTCACCGAAACACGGGCTGCCAACCTTCTGTAACCGTTTGTCATCATATCGGAATATCCGAGTTGATAATTTCGGTGTCACCGAAATTGGCAAGTTCCTGTCTTGACTCAAATCGGACAAACCGAGATGGTATTTTCGGTCCCACCGAAAACCCCAACGTTCACTATATTTGAACTTTCGGTCTGACCGAGTTTTCTCTTCGGTCTCACCGAGATTGCTCAATTATGTGTAACGGTTGGATTTTGTGTGGAGGCTATATATACCCCTCCACCCCCTCTTCATTCGTGGAGAGAGCCATCAGAAAGAACTACCACTCCTACCTTACACTTTCTGAGAAGAGAACTACCTACCCTTGTGTTGAGATCAAGTTGCTCCATTCCTACCATATGAAACTTGATTTCTAACCTTCCCAAGTTGCTTTCCACTCAATCCTTTCTTCCACCACAGCCATATCAGTGAGGAGAGTTGAGTGTTGGGGAGATTATCATTTGAAGCACAAGAGCAAGGAGTTCATCATCATCTACAACATCTATTACCTTTTGGAGGGTGGTGCCTCCTAGATTGGTTAGGTGTCGCTTGGGAGCCTCCGTCATCGAGATGTGGAGTTGAACCAAGAAGTTTGTAAGGGCAAGGAGATCGCCTACTTCGTGAAGATCTACCCCGAGTAAGGCTAGCCCTCCGTGGGCGTAGGCCATGATGGAATAGACAAGGTTGCTTCTTCGTGGACCCTTCGTGGGTGGAGGCCTCCGTGGACTCGCGCAGCCGTTACCCTCCGTGGGTTGAAGTCTCCATCAACGTGGATGTACGATAGCACTACCTATCGGAACCACAGGAAAAATCATTGCGTCTCCAAATTGCGTTTGATCTTCTCCACCTCTCTTTACTACATGTGCAATTTACTTTCCGCTGCTTATACTCTAGAATTGCATGTGTAGGGTGATACTTGACTTGATCTTATTAGTGAAACTACCTAAAACTGTTCTTTGTCAAAGGCAGAATTTTTATATACACAAGTAGTCTAATCACCCCCCCTCTAGACATACTTTCGATCCTACAAGAAGGTATAGCAGTGGATCCTATCAAGGTGCAGGCAGTCACTGAGTGGTTGGCACCCACCTCAGTTTGAGAAATCCGTAGTTTTCTTGGACTCGCGGGATATTACCGGAGATTCATAGATAATTTCTCCAAGATTGCAAAGCCTATGACGACATTGTTGAAGAAGGACACAAAGTTCCATTGGACCAAGGAATGCGAAGAAAGTTTCCAGGAGTTGAAGAAACATTTGACGATAGCCCCAGTGCCGATCTTGCCGGATATACGCAAGGATTTCTAAGTGTATTGTGTCGCTTCTTGCTTAGGACTTGGAGGAGTACTCATGCAGGACAGAAGAGTTGTTTCTTATGCGTCCCGTCAACTTCGACCGCAAGAGTGGAATTATGCTACACATGATTTGGAGCTAGCAGCGGTAGTGCATGCTCTCAAAACCTGGAGACATTTCCTTATTGGAAATCATTGTGATGTGTACACAGATCACAAGAGTTTGAAGTACATTTTCACCCAGAATGAACTGAACCTCAGACAGAGGAGATGGTTGGAGCTCATAAAGGATTATGATATGAAGCTGTACTATCATCCAGGCAAGGCCAATGTCGTTTCAGATGCTTTGAGCCGGAAGAGTTATGTCAATACCCTAGTAAACGGAGGATTGCCACTGGAGTTAGCCGAAGATCTCACGGAGCTTCGTTTGGAGATAGTCCCTAGAGGTTTTGTTGCAGCCTTGGAGGTTCAGTCAACATTAATGGGAAAGATACGAGAAGCTCAGAAGGATGACAAAGAAATTGCAGAAATAAAGGAGAAGGTGAGTGAAGGAAAAGCCAAGGGTTTTCGTGAGGATGAACACGACACCTTGTGGTTCGAGGACCGAGTCTATGTGCCCAACAACGCCGAGATCAGGAAGTTGATACTACAGGAAGCACATGATTCACCATACTCGATACACCCCGGAAACACTAAGATGTATTTGGATTTTAAGGAGCGTTTCTGGTGGACGAGAATGAAGAAGGACATTGCCGAGTATGTAGCCGTATGTGATGTATGCCAGAGAGTGAAGGCCGAACATCAAAAGCCAGCAGGATTACTACAGCCTATGCCGATACCCGAAAAGAAGTGGGACAAGCTTGGCATGGACTTTATCACCGGATTACCCAGGACCCAATCAGGGTATGACTCTATCTGGGTAGTAGTGGATCGCTTCACGAAAGTAGCCCACTTTATCCCCGTGAAAACCACCTATACTAGTGCGAAGTTGGCCAAGATATACATGACCAGGATCCTATGTCTGCACGGAGTTCCAAGGACCATTGTATCAGATAGAGGAACGCCGTTTACTTCAAAGTTTTGGCATCAACTACACCAGACTTTGGGTACCAGGCTAGATTTTAGTACGGCCTTTCACCCGCAGAATGATGGTCAGACCGAGAGAGTCAATCAGATTCTGGAGGACATGTTGAGAGTTTGCGCGCTAGATTATGGATCTAGTTGGGATGACAACTTGACCTACACAGTGTTTTCGTACAATAACAGTTACCGGGCCAGCTTGAAGATGGCACCGTTCGAAGTGTTGTATGGGAGGAGATGCCAAACGCCGTTGATGTGGGATGAAGTCGGAGACCGTCAGTTATTCGGACCAGATCTGATCAAAGAGTCAGAAGAGAAGGTTAAGCTGATTCGAGATAGACTGAAGGTAGCTCAGTCCAGGTAGAAGAGTTATGCAGACTCGAAACGCAAAGATGTAGTCTATGAAATCGGAGACAGGGCATACCTGAGAGTATCACCTCCGCGAGGAGTTAAGCGTTTAGGTGTCAAGGGAAAGTTAGCCACGAGATTTGTAGGGCCATACCGTGTTTTGGTACGCATGGGAGAGGTTGCCTACATGTTAGAGTTACCCGAAGGATTGTCAGGAGTTCATGACGTGTTTCACGTTTCCCAGCTTAAAAAGTGCCATGCTGAGATGACCGATATTCCTCTGAGAGACACAGTGCCCCTGGAAGCAATTCAGCTGGATAGTGATCTAACTTATGACGAGAAATCAGTCAAGATCCTCGAGTTTGCAAGCAGAGTCACCCGTAGCAAGGTTATCAAGTTTTGCAAAGTTCAGTGGAGCCACCATACCAAAGATGAAGCCACCTGAGAACGAGAGGATGATCTACGCAAGGACCACCCACACCTATTTTCTAGCCAACCTGAATCTCGAGGGCGAGATTCATCTTAAGGGGGGTAGGTTTGTAACATCCCAAATTTTCAATTTGGAATGTTATATTACATAGGTCATCTTGCATATCATATTTTATTTGCATTTGTGTGTTGCGATCCTCGAAATTCTAAGCAACTCAAGGACCCACGGAGAGAGTTGGGGATTTTACAATTTTTCATATTTGAGTTTTCTCAAATATCGGTACGAGGATCAAGTTGGTTTTAATTTTTGTTCCCCCCAAAAATATTTCATAATGACATATATGAGCGGAGACAATATGACTTCTCCAAAACAAAAGAAATATTGGAGGAAAAAATATTAAAATCAATTATTTTATTTTATTTGGATTTCTTTGCAATTTTGTTTGAATAGGAAAAATACGCATTTTTCAAAATTGCATTCAGCTCGGGAAAAATGTTCACTTTGTCCTAAATATTATTAGAGGACGGCACAAATTTATTTTAGGATTTTTGGAGTCCGTTTAGTATTTCTTTTAATCGTTTTTCTCCGCGTCGCAATATTTTTTAAAAAAGTTCCAACCGACTCCGGGCCGTAACCGGCCAGGACTCCCCAGGCCGCCCCCTTTATAAGTCGCGCCCCGCGACCCCACAGCCCACCCCGAGCCGAGCCGCCGCCCGCGCCCAAACCCTAACCCTAAGGCGCCGCTGCCGCCGCCTTGCCGCGCCCCCGCCCCGCAAGCGTCGCCGCCGCCCCGTTCCGCCGCCCAGCCACCGGACGCGGCCGCCCGCCGGAGTATGCCGCCGCTGCCGTCCCGTTCCACGAGGTAGCCTCCGATTTTTTTTTTAAATCGATCGGTTTTATTTCGTAAACCCTAGATCTCGTTTTTTTATCGGTTTTGTTTCGGTTCTCGGTTCGGTTAAATAGCGGACGTTTGTCCGTACGTTCATTCTAACGAACGTTTTTCGCCCGTTAGTCGCAGACAGCGAACGTTCATTCGTTAGCCTGTTCATAATTTTCTTTGTCAGGTTTTTTCCGCGATTATTTTTTATCGCGATTTCTGCCGTGATCTTCGTTCCATTATAACTTTTCGCTCGTTAGTCGGAATCAGGCGAAACAAGCACCTAGCTCTTCGTCTCGAAGACCTCTTTCTGTTTAACCAACTTGAACAAGATTTTGGTACTACAAAATTTGACTTTAGTTCAATTTAGTAAATGGATCTTGTTTCTTTCGTAGTTTGAGTTTCGTTGCTCCGTTTGATTTGATTCTTTTTGCAACCCGGAGTCCTTCAGTTGAACTTTCTGGTTAGATCTTTTTATTTGAGATTTACCCATGCATCTTTGCTTCGTTGCTTATGTGTGCTATTGTTTGTTTCCGATAGAATTCCCGGAGTGCGAAGCGTGCTACTACGAGTCCCTAGGTTTTGCGAATTGTCAGCAAGGCAAGTAACACTTTGATCATACCCTTTATTACCCTTTTTTATGCATTAGTTCAACCCTCACACATTGCATGAGTAAGATCTCTTAACATGTGGGTCTGGGAAGTAGATTGTGGTAGAACCTATTACCTGCTTTACTATCAAACCCCTGGGAGTTACTTCTACGTTATGCTTTGGTTGCCATGCTATGCTCATTGACGTGGATTGGGTTTGAGAGTATCCATGACAGTTGTGAGATTGTTAATAAATGGTTCAACTTAAGGTGGCTATTTTAATAAACATCTGGGTGGATTGGTTGCAGGGCACCTGGAGAATCCAGTGTTGTCCTAGGAAATCCCAGAGGAACCGTGTGATTATCCTATGGAATGCCACCCAGGCTCAAAGGGATCATAAAACTATTCATGCTAGAAACTTCCATGTGAAGCCACAATGCCATTATGGGCTCTGGCGTAGTTGAGTATGTTGTGTGAGCTCTTTCGGTGGTGGACTAGAATATGTAGGGGAAAGTAGGTGTACGGGTCCACCCGGGGTAAAGAGTAAATGCTTCTGAAAGACTATGTCTCGCTCATCCGTTTGTCAAACACCGTGCAGTGCGAGAAATCCAACGGAGGAGATCGAGTCTTGTGGGGAAAAGTGCGCAAACCTCTGCAGAGTGTACAAACTAATCATGATTAGCTGTGTCCCCGGTTATGGACATCTTGAGTATGTGGTACTTGAATTATTGGATTGATCTCATCACTCTAAAACTAATTTTGTGGGTTAATAAAGATGGCTTTAATTGGGATTGAGTTGGAGCAACCTTCTCAACGATGTTTCAACTACCATGATTTTAAAAATAAAATTTATTCCTTCGCTGTAGGAAAAAATTGGATTTATGCAAAAACTTATAACCTTTGAGTCTCCATCAGCCATATATGCATGTAGTGTTAGCCTCTATTCTGTTACTTGCTCTACTGTGTTATCTTGCCTGCATATTCCATGTGCTGACCCGATTTTGAGCGCTTTGCTGAAATGATTAGACCTATCTTTTTGCGTATGGGTTTGACTGATGTGCTTAAAACAAATCCTTATGCTAAGTATATGAAATATATTATTACCAATAAAAGAAAGATACCTGAAGTAGAAATTTCCACCATGCTTGCCCATTACACTTTTAAAGGTGAAATACTTAAGAAACTAGGAGATCCAGGAGTACATACTATACCTTGCTCCATTAAAAGAAACTATGTTAAAACTGCTTTATGTGATCTTGGAGCCGGTGTTAGTGTTATGCCTCTCTCTTTATATCGTAGACTTGACTTGAGTAAGTTGACACCTACTGAAATATCTTTGAAAATGGCTGATAAATCAACTTGTATACCCGTCGGTATTTGTGAGGATGTGCCTGTTATGGTCGCAAATGTTACTATTCTAACGGACTTTGTTATCCTTGATATTCCCGAGGACGATAGTATGTCTATTATCCTTGGTAGACCCTTTTTGAATACTGTAGGGGCTGTTATTGATTGCAACAAAGGCAATGTCACTTTTCATGTCAATGGTAATGATCATACGGTACACTTTCCGAGGAAACAACCTCAGGTCCATAGTATCAATTCTATTGGAACAATATCAACTATTACTATTGGAGGTTTTGAATTTCCTCTTCCTACTGTCAAGAAGACATACGATATTCTTATTGTTGGGGACATACATATCCCCATTGAGGTAACCTAGTGTTATTCGAAAATTCTCCGGTTTCATGTTATTCGGAAAGAGTTTATTAACAAGACCTAATCAACCTTGTTAATGGATTCCTTTTGATGAGCATGACATAGGTGAATCTAGATAGCACAACCTTCTGTATCCCTCTTTTACTTTCTGTTAATTAGAATGAATAAAAATAGTATGTTCTGTCCGTTTCTAGACTTATCCGTGTAATGAAAAATACCCCGAAAATAAAAGTTCTCCAAATGCCCTGAAAATGAAATATTTTTTTCTAGAATATTTGCGAATATATGGCACAGAAAACACAGCGAGGGGAGCCTGCACCTGGCCACGAGGGTCCAGGGCGCGCCCACCCTCACAGGGCGCGCCCCCTGCCTCGTGGGACCCACGTGGCCCCCCTCCACTTATTCCTGCACCCATACCCTTCTTCTTCCCCCCAAAAAATCATCATCCAGCTCAAACACGAGTTCTAGCTCATCTTGCTGCCATTTTCGATCTCCTTGCTCAAAGCTCCATTCACAAAACTGTTTGGGGAGATTGTTCCTTGGTATGTGACTCCTCCATTGGTCCAATTAGTTTTTGTTCTAGTGCTTTATTTATTGCAAATTTTTGCTGTTGTGGTGACCTTGTTCTTGAGCGTGCATGTTAAATTTCTTTGGTCCCTAGTAGTTCTAATGCATGATATAGTCTCTAGGCACTTGTAGGAGTTGTCGCTATCAATTTTGTTGAGTTTGGTTCACTTTTATTTTGAGTTACTAAAAATTTCAAAAAAATTCAGAGGAGAAAAATGATAAAGAGATTATTGAGGGGTTCCTCCAGTAAAAGTTCAGAGGATAAGAAGAAGGAAGAAAATAAGAAGCCAAAATATAATCTTCCTCGCATGGCGGAAGTTCGGCCGCGTGAATGGCCCTGTAATGAGTTCATGAGAGCCATCGGGATTTACGTAGACTTTTATTATTTGGCAAACAATGCACTATCTCTTACTCTCTAATATTTTCACGCAAAATTTTGATTTTCATGCTAAGAAAACACGACCTACAGTGGAGTTTCGTTTATATGATGAGGTTAAGGAGATGTCATTCTTTGAGTTTTGTGAAGTATGCAAGATACCCTTTGAAGGTAGACTTGATGAACCACGTCGTGAAGACGTTGAAGGGTTTATTGACATGATAGTCTCAGGGGCAAGAATTACTAGTATACATTTCCCTGTTCCGCGCTACTTTGCTTTATTTGCTAGTAGATGTTTAATTGGTCGCGGGAACAGTGGGAATCTTAGTGGCCCTGATATTGTCATTTTACACCATGCTTTGTTCCGGGACACAACTTTTAGCTTGGGTGCTGTCGTAGCTAAACGATTAAGTCTAAACCGCACCAATGGTCCCGTCCTTGGAGGCATCTTTGCTTCTCGCCTTGCTGAACATTTTAGAATACCTATTAGACATCATGAGAAGGAAGAAAAATTGCTTGCTCCTGTTTATCTAGATTATAAGAGCATGATAGCACATGATTTTATTGTTAATGACAAGGATAGGTTGCTTAATTATAAATTAAGGTTTGATGAATAATATTGTGAGATTGTTAATTTGCCTGCACCATCTCTATTTGATCTGTCTACATGCATATATCTCGTTACGTCAGATGCCTTCTACAAGTACCAAAGCCAGGCATGAGCTTCAGAGCCTGAGCCGGAGCCACCACTCGATCCTTACCGTCAGTCTGTTTATGGGTGGGATCTGGATGAGCTTGCCAACCAGTGGCACCCAAAGGACACATCTTAGTACACTGGAGAGAGTAGCTTCGATCCGTGGCCATAGACCAACTTAGGCTAAAAGGCCTAAGCTTGGGGGAGTACATATTTCTCACTGACTTTACATTCATGTTCACACACTTATTCTAGTTGTCGGTGCTCACACTCTTTCATTGTACCATCCATGCTTAGTTTCAATTCTTTTTCTTAGTCTTTTTCTTGAGTGTTAGAAAAATATCCTTAAGAAAAACAAAAAATATATTAGTTGTAGCTTCTAGCTAGTTTAATTTCCTTGCTTGTAGTAGTAGTAATTAAAAGAAAATCCAAAAATATTTATCGTTCTTCTTTTGTTTGTTGGGAGCTTTCCCGTGTAAATAGTTTCTTTTCTTTTCTATGGGGGTTAAGAGTAGAAGACCATGATTGAAAATGCTTAGTGGCTCTTATATGCTTTACTATTGATTTAACCTTGAGCCATATTACCTTGCCTTCTCTCTTGTATTAAATGCTCGCAGATTCCACGTTAGTCCAATGAACGTGCACTATTATTATTACCCACACCGTTCTGTCGTGCGAGTGAAAGGCAATAAGGATGATATATGATGAACTAATTCAGATGGGAAAAGCTGGTATGAACTCGACCTCTCTTGTTTTGTAAATATGATAGTTCGTCGTTCCTGATTCAGCTTGTTATGAATGAAACATGCTTGCAATGACAATTAGAGATCATAGCTGCTTATGCCATGCTTAATTAGCTGAGAGTTTATAATGGTCTATCTTGCGTGCCAACATGATATTAAAATGGTTGTGATGTGGTATCCTCCTTTAATCGATTCAAGTGGTCTGACTTGGCACATGTTCATGCATGTAGTTGAAACAAAATCAACATAGCCTCCACGATATTTATGTTCATGGTGATTTATATCCTACTCATGCTTGCATTCAATGTTGATTAATTTTAATGCATGTTCATGACCGTTGTCGCTGTCTAGCTGGTCGCTTCCCTGTCTCTTTCTAGCCTTCACCTGTACTAAGCGGGAATACTGCTTGTGCATCCACTTCCATAAACTCCAAAGTTATTCCATATGAGGCCACCATACCTTCCTATATGCGGTATTTACCTGCCGTTCCAAGTAAATTTGTATGTGCCAAACTCTAAACCTTCAAATGAAATTCTATTTTGTATGCTCGAACAACTCATGTATCAACTAGGGCTCTCTATATCATCCATGCTAGGTGGGTTATTCTCACGATGAGTGGACTCCACTCATCATTCATGAGAAAATGGCTGGTAACCGGGATGCCCTGTCCCATGCTCAAAATCATAATAATTAAACAAAACTCCCCCATGGTTGTTGTTGGTTTGGACGGTACCCGTTGTTTTGGACCAGCCGTGGAGTGTGCTTGTTGGTGGTTGGGGGAGTATAAACTTTACCATTCTGTTTGGGAACCGCCTATAATGTGTGTAGCGTGGAAGATATCGAGATTCTTGGTTGTTATGTCTACAAATCCCTGCTTCCCTCTGCGAAGGGCCTATCTATTTAATTTCATGCTGAGTCATCATCCTCTTATAAAAGAGCACCAGTAGGAGAGCACCTCTGTCATTTGCATGTATTACTATTAATTTGCATTGAGTATAGTCATGACTGGATATTACCATGAATTACAATGTCTAGTCAGTCTATGATCCTTAAAGGTGATCTGCATTTATGTTTTGCGGTCTCAGAAAGGGCTAGCGAGATACCATCTTGTTATATCATATTATGATTGTTTTGAGAAAGTGTTGTCATCCGAGGTTTATTATTATTGCTCTCTAGATGATTATGCCATTGATGTGAGTAGACATGAGACCTGAAAGTTATTGTGAATGTGCTTAGTTCATGATCTTGCTGAAAGCTTGAATGCTGGCTTTACATATTTGCAACAACAAGAGCAAACAGAGTTTGTCAAAGTTTTTATTTATCACTTTTAGTTTATCAACTGAATTGCTTGAGGACAAGCAAAGGCTTAAGCTTGGGGGAGTTGATACGTCTCCAACGCATCTACTTTTCCAAACACTTTTGCCCTTGTTTTGGACTCTAACTTACATGATTTGAATGGAACTAACCCGGACTGACGCTATTTTCAGCAGAATTGCCATGGTGTTGTTTTTGTGCAGAAATAAAAAGTTCTCGGAATGACATGAAAATCCACGGAGAATTATTTTGGAAAATATAAAAATATCTACGGAAAGATCTACGTCAGGGGGCCCACACCCTGTCCACGAGGGTGGGGGGCGCGCCCCCTCCCCCTGGGCGCACCCCCCTGCTCGTGGGCCCCCTGATGCTCCACCGACGTACCACCAGACTCCATATATTCACTTTCGGGGAGAAAAAAATCAGAGAGGAAGAATTATCGTGTTTTACGATACGGAGCCGCCGCCAAGCCCTAATCTCTCTCGGGAGGGCTGATCTGGAGTCCGTTCGGGGCTCCGTAGAGTGGAGATCATCGCCATCGTCATCATCAACCTTCCTCCATTACCAATTCCATGATGCTCACCGCCGTGGGTTAGTAATTCCATCGTAGGCTTGCTGGACGGTGATGGGTTGGATGAGATTTAACATGTAATCGAGTTAGTTTTGTTAGGGTTTGATCCCTAGTATCCACTATGTTCTGAGATTGATGTTGCTATGACTTTGCTATGCTTAATGCTTGTCACTAGGGCCCGAGTGCCATGATTTCAGATTTGAACCTATTATGTTTTCATGAATATATGCGTGTTCTTGATCCTATCTTGCAAGTCTATAGTCACCTACTAAGTGTTATGATCCGGCAACCCCGAAGTGACAATAATCGGGACCACTCCCAGTGAAGACCGTAGTTTGAGGAGTTCATGTATTCACTATGTATTAATGCTTTGGTCCGGTACTCTATTAAATGGAGGCCTTAATATCCCTTATTTTCCACTAGGACCCCGCTGCCATGGGAGGGTAAGCCAAAAGATGTCATGCAAGTTCTTTTCCATAAGCACGTATGACTATATTCGGAATACATGCCTACATTACATTGATGATCTGGAGCTAGTTCAGTGTCACCCTAGGTTATAACTTTTACATGATGAATTGCATCCGACATAATTCCCCATCACCGATCCAATGCCTACGAGCTTTTCACATATTGCTTGTTGCTTATTTACTTTTCCGCTGCTACTATTACAAAAACTACAAAAACACTACCATTACTTTTATTGTTGTTGCCACTATTACCATATTACTTTGCTACTAAACTACCTTGCTGCAGATACTAAGTTTCCAGGTGTGGTTGAATTGACAACTCACCTGCTAATACTTAAGAGTATTCTTTGGCTCCCCTTTTGTCGAATCAATAAATTTGGGTTGAATACTTACCCTCGAAAACTGTTGCAATCCCCTACACTTGTGGGTTATCAAGACTATTTTCTGGCGCCGTTGCCGGGAGCATAGCTCTATTCTTTAAGTCACTTGGGATTTATATCTGTTGATCACTATGAACAATTTGAAGGACTCAAAAACCAAGATCTATCCCTCAACTACGAGGGGAGGTAAGGAACTGCCATCTAGCTCTGCACTTGATTCACCATCTGTTATGGGTAAATTTGCGACACCTACTCCTGCTATTGAATCTGATATGTCGTATGTTCTTGATGATGCCACTTTTGCTATGTATGATGAAATTGCTTCTATGCCCGATAATATTGTGCCACTAGGTGAATTTCTAGATGAACAAATTGCTAAGGTTAGGGAGAATGCAAATATTGAAACTGATAATAGTTATGAAAGTGATGATGAAGCTTCTCCCCTTAGATATGATTTGCCTGTTGTTCCTAAGGGTTATGTTATGGATGAAGAAACTTGTCAGGGGTATAACTATTAGGTATAACCGCCCAGGAGGGGCTGATTTATGCCTATGAGGAATTACTCCTATTGAAGCCCATCAAGACATAGAATATGGCGTTTTACTATAGAAGACTAAAAGGCCTAGGGCCCAAAAGGTCTTAGGGTCCATACATATAAACCGCCATACGGTGTGTAACTTGTATTGTAAGATGGGTAAAGTAGAGACCGAGCTGGGCACGTTTATGAGCCGGCCTCGGGATTCTGTAAGCTGGCCGGGCGTCATCCTGTGTATATAAAGGAACGACCCGGCGGCGATTCAGGGACAGGAAACAACGACTCGAGACACATGCAAAGCGGATTCGCTCGCTGGTCATCGAAACCCTAGCAATACTACAACAACTAGACGTAGGCTTTTACCTTCATCGAAGGGGCCGAACTAGTATAAAAATCCCTTGCATCCTTTGTCCGCTTTGACCCCTTTAAGCTAACCCATAGTGATGGCTCCATGACTAAGTCCTTATGCTAGGACATCTACCGTGACAAAACCAGGACAGTTGGCGCCCACCGTGGGGCTATCGCACGATGGTTTCGAGTTCTTAGAGGGCAGCTTTGAAGGACTCAAGGGCTATGCAGTGGGCTGGATGACTAAGAGTCGTCGCGGCAAGATCTACATTGACAATGTAGGCTGGGGCCCTGAGACCGATTCAATCGAGTATGGGTACCGGGTCCCCTCCGGCGGCATCCATGTTTTCATTGGCAAGATCGGTGAACCGGGCCCTGAGCCGGACATCTGCACCAACCTCGTCGAGTCGGCTTAGCGTGCGAGACATGCCCGGGTTCGGCCCACCTTGAAGCGTGTCTTTGTGGGAGTTGTCCACGGAGTAGAAGCTGAGGATAGATAAGGATCTGGTGGTGAGACCGTTGTTTATTCGTGCGACGAGTCATCTACCGGAGAGACCGAGTCTTTATACCTACTACAGGATGACCGGTCTGGGGGCTGTTCCGACGGTGACAGTATTCTGGACACCCTTGATCCGCCAAACCGGGTTGCAGTCTTCATGGTCGGATCCCAATCGGTGCAACAATCTTCGACTGCGGCAGCATTAACGTCCGGTTTGGCGACGACAGCAGCAGCTGGGGCAGGAGGCCCTGTGCAGCCGCCGGCTCAAGTCATGTCCGGTTTATTCGACATTTTGACAGCGCTGTTGACCACGGAAGTCAGCTAGGCGATAAGGAGCAGCACGATGTAGAAATTGCTAAAGGAAAGGGTCAGATAGATCAAGCCAAGGCAGATCTGGCAGATGAAAACAACAGGATGGCCACGAAACAAGCTGAGTTGGATTCTCAGGCTTATCGACTCATGTTGGAGCAGAACGCATCAAATGATGTAATGATGAGAAGGCGGCAGTCTCTCCTGCCTCCGGTTTATGAGGCAATGAATCTCTTTAATATGCCGGGAGCAGGAACAAGCAATCAGCCAGTGGTAAACCTGGCGGAAGTGCCTAGAATGGGGGCGTCGGTCCAACCACACGCAACAGATCCATCTCGTCAGATCATTCCATCACAGCGTGTACCGACGCCTCCCGGTCATTACTCCAACCCCTTGGATAACATAGTCACAGTCTCTTCACGATTGGCGGCCCTCCCCGTTGAAGGAGAATCCCTTATAGCAGTGGAGGCGCTACGAGCTAGGGAGTTCCTAGAGACGGCTTTGACTCAGCAGCAGGCTTATTCTTACAGCCGCGAGAGGATTCATTCCACCCCCCGCCCAAGCCGTTGTTATAGCAGGCATATGGATGAACCGGCCGTATCAAGTAGCGCGCGAAACCATAACCCACCTCGGGGGGATAACCCGGCAGGTGGTGGTGCAAATGCGCAAGATGTGGTAGACCAGGATAGACAGCGTCGAGAAGCCGACTTAGCAGCACAAGATACAACTCGTCAGCTTACCCCGGTTCGTCCAACTACTAAGATGGAACCAGGAGTTTCTTCCAGCTCTTTGGGAGTGCCGTGTCTCACCCCCGCTTTACATAATGTGCGCCTGCCTAAAGATTTCAAAGGACCACGGAAGGTGCCCAATTATACTATTGATTTATCCCCCGAGGCGTGGGTGGAAAGCTATGAGATGGCGATGGAGATGCTGGATGTGGGCGATGCGGCGTGTGCTAAGTACTTTACCATGAAGCTGGAAGGAACGGCTCGTACTTGGTTGAAAAGTTTACCAGCTAATTCCATTGGACCATGGGCCGAGCAAAGGCGTCGGTTTATCAATAATTTCAAAGATACATGCAAGCAGCCCATGTCAATTGTGGACTTAGCTGCCTGTGTCCAAGGAGAGAACGAATCAACTAGTCATTGCGTGCGCCGGGTTTCCGAGATCCTGCATTCATCAGACCGCATCAACCCGGACACAACAGTCTTGACATTGGAAGGCAATTGCCGGTTCGAGCCTCTAAAGCTGAAGTTGGGACGGCTCAAACGTCATTGCGAGGACATGGGAACACTTATGGCAGCTCTGGTGAAGTACGCCGATTCTGATAGTACCAAAGATCCAGTGTCCGACGACGAGAAGTCGGGAAAGGGAAAGAAGAATGGTAAGGCGCCGCAGTCTAATCCGGCGAGTCATGGAAACAGCGGTAAGCGTAAGGCGGATAACAATTCAGATTTCGTGGCTAACGCTAGTACGCAGAATAATGGTCAGCATCATAAGGGTAGGCTGCCCCCACGAAACGGAGGGTCAAATATCAATCTGGAGCGCCAGTTAAATCTGCCTTGCCCTAGGCACGACACGAAAGAAAAACCAGCCACACACCTCTGGAAGGATTACTTTATTATGCGGAAGTTCAAAATTCGGATCGTTTTCAATATGATCATGGACCGCTCGGCGGTTCAGGCCCTGGTTTTCATGGGCCGGGTTATCACTGTGGTGGTTTTGGCTCAGGATTCCAAGGCAATCAGGGCGGACATGGCAATGAGAGTGGACACAACAATCAAGGCAGCCAAGGTGGTTATAATCATCAGGGGAATCATCAGCAGCAGCAGTCAGGTTATCAGAGCAACCCGAAGCAGTTGAATAGTGGGCAGTATCATGTCTTCACCACTAGCGTGTTTAAGCATGATCAGAAGGTTTATAAGAGGGCGGTGCACTCCGTTGAACCGGCAGTACCTCGTTATTTATGCTGGTCGGAGCAGCCCATCATGTGGAGTCGTGAGGATCATCCGCCCCGGGTTGATAATCTGGGACAGCTAGCACTGGTGGTGGCACCTCAGGTTGGGGGGTACAAGTTTACCAAGGTGCTCATGGACGGAGGGAGCATCATCAATATCCTTTATTATGAAACCTTTCGCCACATGGGGCTAATAGATAAGAAGCTCAGACCATCCAACACTGTCTTCCATGGCGTGGTGCCTGGTAAATCGGCGTATCCGGTCGGTAAGATAGATCTAGAGGTTACCTTTGGAGATGAGCATGACTCAACATCAGAGACTTTGACCTTTGAAGTGGTAAAAATCAAGAGCACGTATCATGCCTTGTTTGGACGGCCGGTTTACGCTAAGTTTATGGCGAGGCCCTGTTATGTTTATCTGCAGCTCAAAATGCCGGGTCATAAGGGAACTATCATAGTACATGGGAGCCGTAAGATTGCTTTGGAATGTGAAGAAGGTGATGCAGCCTATGATGATTCGGTTTGTGCAACAGAGGAGTTGAAGTTTTACAAGGACAATGTTGATCCGACAGTTATGTATCCTTTGAAGAAGCCAACTACAGAGCATGATCTGGCCTTGAAGTTTAAATCGGCTGATGAGACCAAACTAGTTGATTTTGTTCCTGGCGATTCATCCAAGCAGTTTAGCATCAGCACTAACCTAGATCCGAAATAGGAAAGCGCGCTCATCGAGTTCATCCGCGAGAACCAGGACATCTTTGCATGGAAACCTTCTGACATGCCGGGTGTACCGAGAAAACTCGCTGAGCACACTCTTAATGTTGATCCCAAGTTCAAACCAGTCAAACAGTTTCTCCGTCGCTTCAATGAAGAAAGGCGCAAAGCTATTGGTGAAGAGGTAGCGAGGCTCTTGGCGGCTGGGTTTATTGTAGAGGTATTTCACCCTGAGTGGTTGGCTAATCCGGTGCAAGTACTCAAGAAGAATGGTTCTTGGCGTATGTGTGTGGATTACACTGACTTGAACAAGGCTTGCCCAGCTGATCCCTTTGCTCTCCCTCGTATTGATCAAATCATTGATGCTACGGCGAGTTGTGAGCATTTAAGTTTTCTAGATGCATATTCCGGCTATCATCATATCAAAATGGCACTTAAGGACCAGGAGAAGACAACTTTTATAACTCCCTTTGGAGCCTTCTGCTATGTCTCTATGCCCTTTGGGCTCAAGAGTGCCCAGGCAACTTATCAACGCTGCGTACAGAATTGCCTTCATACACAGATTGGGCGTAATGTTCATGCATATGTGGATGATATTGTGGTAAAATCCAGAAAGGAAGAGGCGTTGATAGATGACTTGAAGGAAACTTTTGATAATCTCCGGGTTTATAAGATGATGCTTAATCCAGCCAAGTGCGTTTTTGGTGTACCGGCAGGCAAGCTCCGGGGGTTTCTGGTATCAAACAGGGGAATTGAAGCTAATCCGGAGAAGATCAAAGCTATTACGTCATTGGCTAAACCGGCGTGTATCGATGATGTTCAACGTCTGGCAGGCGGCATTGCAGCGCTGAGCTGGTTTATCAGCCGATTGGGAGAGAAGGCTATCCCGCTCTACCAGATGATGAAAAAGACAGACAATTTTGTCTGGAGTGATGCTGCTAATGCCGCGTTTGAGGACTTGAGGAAATAGTTGGCAGAGCCACCTGTCCTTGCTGCTTCGGTCGATAATGAGCCACTGTTACTATATGTGGTTGCTAATGCCCGAGCTGTCAGTGTTGCCATTGTAGTGGAGCACAAGGAGGTTGGGAAGGAATATCTGGTTCAACGGTCGGTTTACTATATCAGCGAGGTGCTCATTGAGTCTAAGCAGAGGTATCCGCATTGGCAGAAGCTGTTGTATGGAGTCTTCATGGCAAGCCGGAAGCTCAAGCAATATATCCAGGGTCATCCCATCACTGTGGTCAGCTCTGCTCCTCTGGGAGATATAATCCGAAACAGAGGAGCAACTGGCCGGGTTGCCAAGTGGGCCATTGAGCCTGGACCTCACGGGTTAAAATATGTGCCTCGTACTGCAATCAAATCCGAAGCACTTGTGGACTTCATCAATGATTGGACGGAGTTACAGGCGCCAGATGAAAAGCTGGATCACACGTACTGGACTATTCACTTTGACGGATCTAGGAAATTGGAAGGCTCGGGGGCTGGAGTCGTATTAACTTCCCCACAAGGTGATAAATTTTGTTATGTTCTTTGTCTAATGTTCCCTTGCACTAATAATGCAACAGAATATGAGGCTCTCCTCCACTGTCTTCGAATGGCTAAGGAGATGAATCTAAGCCGGGTTAAGTGCTTTGGCGACTCGGACCTGGTGGCTCAACAAGTATCTGGCACCTGGGATTCCAAGGACCCGCTCATGGCGGCATATCGTCGAGAAGTGGATATTGTCGCTGGACACTTCAAGGGTTATCATGTGGACCATGTGGACCAGCGAAAGAATGAAGCGGCGGACGCATTAAGCCGTTTGGTCTCCCAACGTAAATCGGTTCCACCTAATGTTTTTCTGGATGTTTTGCATAATCCGTCGGTTAAGTTACCTTCAGAGGAGGACTTGGATGTTCCTGATCCGGAGGCTCGGTTGGTAGCGGCGCTTCACGCTATCCCAGATTGGACAGTCCCATATTTGGCGTATATGAACCGAGGCGAGTTACCAGTGGATGGAATCTTGGCCACGCAGATAATCCGGCGGTCCAAGTCAATGACTATCGTTAATGGAGAATTACATCATTACAGTGTAACAGGGGCGTTTCAGCATTGCGTGTCTCCGGAGGAAGGCCGTGAGATCCTACGGGAGATCCACGAAGGAGATTGTGGTCATCACACCGGTTCAAAGACCCTGGTAGCTAAAGCTTTTTGCCACGGTTTCTATTGGCTGACGGCTCATGCTGATGCTGAAAATTTGGTCAAAAAGTATGATGCCTGTCAGAAATTCTCAAGGCGTGCTCATGTACCGGCTCAAGAATTGAGGATGATTCCAATTACTTGCCCGTTCTCGACTTGGGGGCTAGATATGGTGGGCCCTTTAAGAGATCTTCAGATAGGAAGACCCACCTTCTGGTGGCGGTTGATAAGTTTACCAAGTGGGTCGAGGCAGAGCCAGTCAGCAAGTGTGATGCAGTAACGGCGGTTCAGTTTATCAAGAAGGTGATTTTCCGGTTTGGCTTTCCACACAGTATTATAACTGATAATGGCACTAATTTGTCCAAGGGGGCTATGAAAGAATTTTGTCAACGAGAGCACATCCGGCTTGATGTATCTTCAGTGGCTCACCCTCAATCTAATGGTCGAGTCGTGAGAGCCTATCAAGAGATCTTGAGAGGCATCAAGCCCCGGCTTATGGTTCCCTTACAAAGGACGCCGGGTTATTAGGTGGAGGAGTTACCTTTCGAATTATGGAGCATCAATACCACGCCCAACAGATCTACGGGTTACACGCCTTTTTTCATGGTGTACGGAGCAGAGGCAGTTCTCCCTAGTGACATCCGTCATGATTCGCCTCGCATGGCGGCTTATGTTGAAGCTGACAACGAGAAGGCACAACAAGAAGCACTAGACCGATTGGATGATGAATGTGACATTGCAGTGGCTCGGTCAGCGATTTACCAGCAAGACCTGCGTCGATATCATAGTCGTTGGGTTAGAACCAGAACGTTTCAAGAAGGCGATCTGGTGCTCCGGCTCATCCAAGACCAGACTGATATGCACAAGCTATCCCCACCTTGGGAAGGACCCTTTGTGATCAGCAAGAATCTGCACAACGGGTCATACTACCTCATCGACGTTCGAGAACACAAGGACTCACGCACCGCGGAGGAGGAGACCCAACAGCCGTAGAACATTGCTCATCTTCGGCCTTACTACACCTGAGCCATAGACTCCCATTATGTACATATATTCACAATGTATATATTATGATCAATATAATAAATTGGCATCCCTGTTAAAGCGGGGCCTCTGCTGTTTTTTCCATAAGAGTTTGTCACATGGGGGCTTCTGGGTATAAAATGGAGTTCTCATGGCCCTCTTAAACCGGCTATCAAGCCAATATTATCACAACACAGCTCTGGTTACTTCGGTAATCCGGCTATCAAGCCAACATGATGATAAGGGGCAAAAGAGAGTTTGATGCATGGCACAACTCAAACATAGGCACCCATTGAGCACATCTCACAATGTTACTTGGGGGCTCTTGTTGCACAGCAATAAAGAGCTTTTAAGGCCCTTGTAATAGGGTATCAAGCCAGGCTTGGAAGCCTGGTGCATGCACCTAAAACCCCGGGTTAAACTGCCTGCATCAAGTAAGTCACTCCGTCTAGGTAAACCTGGTATGACCCGTCAAACGTTTGACAAGTCAATCTTATACAGACCCTGAACTTGTCAACGTTAAAATGACGATTGGTTAATGTGAGGGCCATCTTAACAGGCTTCGTGAAATGGTTTAACTCAGTGGCCTGACGGCCCATGAAAAGCCTCGAATTTAGGCCTGGTAGCCCATAAAAAGCCTCATATGATTTTTTTTGATAAGGTGTTTTCCCTTTTGCGACTTATGACACCTTTCTTATGTTAGACCGATGTTTATTGACTCGGCCTAGAGATTGACTATAAGTCACCACCATCAAGTAAACCGATGTTTATTAACCCGGTCTGGTTTGATTACAAATCGCCAGTATCATCTGCAGCTAATCCGGTGTTTATCACAACCCAGTATGGTTTTATCATAAACCGCAGAAATATTGCAGGAGTCATCAATACTCACAATTTGGGATTATCACCCTTACTACAAAGGTTGGTAAAACCAACGATGTGATTTGATATCACAGGTATGATATATTTTCGTATTTATTTATTTCAAAATGCAACCTGGGTTATAAACCTAGGTCATGTATTTGGGCATTATGACCCGTCCGGTGATGAACCGCCAGGACACTTTAAATTTGTTTTATGCAGAAACAGGTTGAGTAAAGCTATTCAGAAGAATAAGCAGAAATATTATAAAGATACCAGATTAAGCAGTGTTATGCAAAGGGAATATGCACGATGGCATAACAGACCAAGTGTTTTCAGCTAGGCTATTATAAGGCGTTTTGCAACCCAAAAGTATAACAGTTGCTCATTAAGTATTACGGTATGTCGAAGACTAAACCGGCCCCGGCTCACGACTCCTCGCCAGCCCGGCCAGACGGCTGCGGATCACCCTGCGCCGTTTTCTCCTCCTCGTATCCACCCTGTAGCTGGAAGTCAGTGGTTGCCCAATTGATCCCAGTCAGGGCTTGGAAAACAGCTTCATCGCTTATAAGCTGGGAGGGTTCAATATCAGGGGCGTAAGTGTGCTTACGGACGGGCGGGATGAGATCATCCACATCATGAGTCGGCGCATTAACCCGTTTGTTGTGAGCATCATAAACCGCCTGGTAGTGGGACAGATCAGCTTCTTCAGCTAACTTGCTGGCCAAGGGCCGCATTTCCTTTGTCAAAGCTCGAAGATCATCATTGTTAAATTCTAATCCGTCCTCTTTCAAGCTTGGATAGCCATTCACTACGTCAGTCGGATCAAAGTCGGGTACCCATGCTTTTGCCCGGGTTAGTGCAGTCAAAGCACCTGCCCTTGCAGCCGATCTCTTCAGCTCTTCAAACCGGGCGGGCAACATTGACAGCTTTTCCAGGGTCTCCTTGATCAAAGTTGGGGGCGGCTTGTTGTGAGCGACAGTACAAATGATTCGCTACGCGCCGGTATAAAGTTGTTCTATAAGTGTATAGGCATCCTTCAGCTTCTTCTGCATGTCAGAGCCTAAATGGGCAGTGCGTTTTCCTGCATCTGTGGTACCATTGTTAAGCTGGTAATTTATGGGATGCTACATATTCAGAGTTGTAATAAGGGTGCTTACCAAAGACAGCAGTGGTCATAGCATTTATTTGACACTTTAAGCCAGATAGTTCTTCTGCCACCGGTTTAAGTGCGGCTTCTGCGTCATCAACCCTTTTCCCCAAAGCGGATTTCTGTGTATCCCAATCCGCCCGCTCCTTCCGGAAGTCTCTTTTCATTTTTTCCATACTTGCTAAAGCACTGGTCAACACATCCTTGGCTTTGGAGGTTGCTGCTTGCTGGAACTTTAGGTTTTCTTGAAGGTCAGTGGCTTGAGATTCCTTCTGATTAAGATCAGCCTATAAAGAGATATACGTATCATAAATTGGAAAATCATATTGAAAGTCCCAAGCGCATAACAAGTTATACACTTGGCACTTGGGGGCTCATGCATATTTGTAGTTATCAGATATTTTTTACAAAGTCCCAAGCGCATAACAAGTTATACACTTGGCACTTGGGGGCTAGTGCATAATTGCTCAAAGGAAAGTTACAGACTAAAGTCTCGGTTCATCTTGAAGGGATAAACTGGCCCTTGGGGGCTACACAGGCAAAAACCTGCAAATTTGGTGTTCTGAAGTCCCGGTTCATCTTGAAAATATAAATCGGCCCTTGGGGGCTACACTGGAGCTGATACAGGGAGTTTGATGAAAAAAGAAACAATATTGCAGAAGTCAAGCAGCATTTACCTCATATCGTTCCTTCATTAGTTTCACCAAACCAGCTTCATAGTCACGACTTGTATACAGCCGGTTTAAATAGCCGGAGTGAAGGTCTTGAGAGGAGGAAGCTCTGTGGCTGTTGACTCGGCAGACAACGAATGAGGGGTGTCCTGATAATTTGAATCAAACGGATTAAGAGGCTGGCAGAAATGACCCGCTTTGGGATAAAGAACAACTGGAATATACAAGACCTCTGATCAACGCTTCCGGATCGGAGTATTCGGTAAACCGGTGGACGTGATTGCTTGGCCGCTGTGCCGAGTTGTGCGACGAGCTTCATGTTGCTGCTTCTTCAAAATAAAGTTTGGGTCCAAGTAAGCTAAAGGGTGAGAAAATCTTACCTTCCGGTTTGCTTGACGGATTTTCTGTGTGATGATGTTATGGACCTAGGGTAGGGTCACGGGCCCGACCCAGGTACCCCACCCAAGATCACTACCTCAGAAGTTCAAAAGACAACTTGAAGACAGCAGGGTCAGTCGACTGTTACGGCCCAAGAGGACACATCACTCGATCGTATACCCTTTCCTAGACGAGTCAACTCCACTTGACCATTCAAGGACACTCGACCCCTGAAGGTCAAAGGTCCTTTGGGACAGCAACGGTCCAGCATTCATTTCGTGGCAATTAATACCTTTATCACACTTCATTGCAGGCATTATCAGTAACGCCCTACCTTTATGTACATTGAACCCTTTGTAACGTGGGGATGGTAGGGGTCCTGGCGCACTCTATATAAGCATGCCCCTCCTCCAGTACAAGGGTTCGCACCCCCTTTAACTCAAACACCCCATATACATTCCAGTCGACCGCCTCAGGGAACCGATACGTAGGGCTTCTACTTCCTCCGAGAAGGGCCTGAACTCATAAACATCTTGCATACAATCTCACCGTAGCTAGGACCTTGCCTCCTCTTACGTACCCCCTACTCGTACTGTCAGACTTAGAACTACGATAGTTGGTGCCCACCTTGGGGCATGTGTCTTAGCGACATCTGGTGAGGTTGCAAACTTTTGTCCGACCTCCATCATCATGGTTTTTGGCGGTGGTTTGGCGCTGGGCCGCGAGATCAGACTCGGCGCGCTTGTCTTCGTCGCCGATGACTCCGCTTGGCTCCAGGAGGCCCCCCTCGATGTTGAGGCGTTGCCCGTCCGTGAGGCTGCGCACTTCCGTGCCAGCGCCTGCTGCGTCCTTCTCCGGCAACCACCAACTCGGTACCGGCCGGCTCCTTCATCGTCCGTCCTCCCCGTTGGACGCCGCCGCAAGCGATCTGGTCATTGTGGCTCCAGCGGTGGGTGAAACACGCGGTGGCCCGCCAGACGGCCACCCCTCAAGTTGCGACCATCGAGCCTGATGAATACCTCTACGGGTCGGTCGATCCGTCGATTGAGACCGCAAATTCGCTTTCCGAGTGCGGGAGCAGCAATCCCGCAGCCGAATGAAAGCACATTTGCTCTCCGGGTGGTTTTGGTAATTAATGACAGCATACTTTGTGGTTGGACTAATGCTTTTATCAAGTATGTTTCAGGAAACCCAATCACATTGGTATGGCAAGATGACTGAAGAAGTGGACCCCTCAAATGCTAAGGCAAGCATTGGCAAAAGCTCAAGACTTCATTTTTGGTTTAGTGATCAAAGATCACATTGAGTCCATAGGAAAAGCCAATACTATTAAAAGGGGATGAGGTTGTGTTGATGGTCTGGTTGCTCAAGTGCTTAGTGATTTAGCTCCTTCAACTATCAGCACCTTTCACTACTATACACACTCATAAGTAATCTCGGACAAACCGATTCTTCCAACTCAGTCCCACCGAGATGAACCACTTCTGCCATATTCCAAACCCTAGAAAAATCGGTCACACCGAGTTTGAGATCGGTCTCACCGAAACTGAACTGCCAACCTTCTGTAATCATTTCACATCATATCGGAATATCCGAGCTTGCATTTTCGGTCTTACCGAAATGGCCAGGTTCTGTCTTGGGTCAAATCGGTCTCACCGAGATTGCATTATCGGTCTCACCGATTCTGGCATGTTCCTGTCTTTTCTCAAATCGGTCCAACCGAGTTTTCTTTCTCGGTCTCACCGAAAACTCCAACGTTCATATCAGATGCACTTTCGGTCCCACCGAGATGGTATTTTCGGTCCCACCGAAAATCCCAACGTTCACTATATTTGAACTTTCGGTCTGACCGAGTTTTCACTTCGGTCTCACCGAGATTGGTCAAATGTGTGTGTAACGGTTGGATTTTGTGTGGAGGCTATATATACCCCTCCACCCCCTCCTCATTCGTGAGGAGAGCCATCAGAAAGTACCACCACTTCTACCATACACTTTCTGAGAAGTGAACCACCTACCCTTGTGTTGAGATCAAGCCATTCCATTCCTACCATATGAAACTTGATTTCTAGCCTTCCCAAGTTGCTTTCCACTCAAATCTTTCTTCCACCACAGCCATATCAGTGAGGAGAGTTGAGTGTTGGGGAGATTATCATTTGAAGCACAAGAGCAAGGAGTTCATCATCATCAACACCGTCTATTACCTTTTGGGGGGTGGTGCCTCCTAGATTGGTTAGGTGTCGCTTGGGAGCCTCCGTCTTCGAGATGTGGAGTTGAACCAAGAAGTTTGTAAGGGCAAGGAGATCGCCTACTTCGTGAAGATCTACCCCGAGTAAGGCTAGTCCTCCGTGGGCGTAGGCCATGATGGAATAGACAAGGTTGCTTCTTCGTGGACCCTTCGTGGGTGGAGCCCTCCGTGGACTCGCGCAGCCGTTACCCTCCGTGGGTTGAAGTCTCCATCAACGTGGATGTACGATAGCACCACCTATCGGAACCACGACAAAAATCTCCATGTCACCAAACTGCGTTTGATCTTCTCCACCTCTCTTTACTATATATGCAATTTACTTTCCGCTGCCCATACTCTAGAATTGCATGTATAGTGTGTTACTTGACTTGATCTTAATTGCAAAACTGCCTAAAACTTTGCACAACCAAAAGGCAGTTTTTTATCTTGTCAAGTAGTCTAATCACCCCCCCTCTAGACCTACTTCTTCGATCCTACAATTGGTATCAGAGCTTTGGTCTCCATTGCTTTGGTTTACACACCATTGGAGGAAGATGGACGTGTCTACGGATGGGAGTGTTAGCCATAGAGTGCCTGTTCTTGATGGGAGGTTCTATAACTCTTGGAGGGTTGAAATGCTTAGTATCTTTAAAATGTACAATTTGTGCAAATATGTTGAGACCCCATATGTGCCTCCATTTGATCCTTTGCACCCTACCATGGATGAAGAGCTTGATTTGCTTCGTAACCTTAGAACTGTAAATCTTATCATTAGAGGGTTACCTGATGACTTGCTTAATCTTGTTACAAACTTTGAGTGTGCCTATGCTATGTGGAAATTCTTGGAAGAACTTTATCCAGACTACTCTTTGAGAAGTCTTGATGAAATTCTACACAAGACTATTGAATTTGATAAGTTGCACCCCAATGATCCTAACTTTGATAAATGCTTCTTTGAGCTTCGTGATCTTATGAAAAAGAAGGGTGATCCCAGTCTTATCAATATTATCATTAGAAATGCTCTTGCATTGCATTCCGAAGATTATTGTTCCATTGACCAAACTAATGCAAGTACTTATCAAATTGACCTAGGTGTTGATGATGAACAATCTATGGGTCAATATGATGATGAGCATGAGCATGATGATGATTACTCTGATTCGGACACCGAGCTAGACAAAGTCATGAAGAGTCTCAATCTCATGGCAAATATGAGAGACTACATGTCCGGCGGAAAAGAGTGGATTCTTGATAGTGGATGCACCGATCACATGACCGGAGACAAAGACATGTTTCGAGAGCTTGCAAAGAACGATGGTCCACGCAAGTATGTGACTTTTGGAGACAACTCCAAGGGTAAGGTACTTGGCCTTGGTAAGGTGGCCATATCTCATGATAGCTCTATTCAAAATGTCATGCTTGTAGAATCTCTTGGATACAATTTACTTTCCGTGTCTAGATTAGCTGACTTTGGATTCAATGTGCTATTCACCAAAGTAGATTGCCAAGTCTTTCGTCGTGATAATCAAAACATGGCTTTTACTGGTATCCGTAGAGGTGATCTATATATTGTTGATTTCACTAAGAAAGCCCAACCTAGAGCTTGTTTCATTGCTAAATCCTCTAAAGGTTGGTTGTGGCATAGAAGGCTAGGACATGTTGGTATGCGTAACCTAGACAAGCTGATCAAAGGTGATCATATTCTTGGTGTTAAAGATGTTTTCTTTGACAAAGATAGACTTTGTAGTGCTTGTCAAGCAGGAAAACAAGTTGGTGGAAGTCATCCCGTGAAAAACATCATGACCACTAGGAGACCGCTTGAGCTTCTTCATATGGATCTCTTCGGTCCCAATGCTTACAAAAGCCTTGGTGGTAACTCCTTTGGTCTAGTTATAGTTGATGATTATTCCAGATTTACGTGGGTATTTTTCCTTGATGATAAATCGCAGGTTCAGAGGATCTTCAAGACCTTTGCCAAAAAGGCTCAAAATCAATTTGAGGTGAAGATCAAGAAAGTTCGGAGTGACAATGGAACGGAGTTCAAGAACGCCAATGTAGACTCTTTTCTCAATGAGGAAGGAATTCTACATGAGTTCTCGGCTACGTATACTCCTCAACAAAATGGAGTTGTTGAGAGGAAGAACCGAACGCTCATAGAGATGGCAAGAACGATGCTTGATGAATACAAGACACCGAAGCATTTTTGGGGAGAAGCGGTCGAGACAGCTTGTCATGCTATCAACAGGCTTTATCTTCATAAGCTCCTCGGCAAGACATCATACGAGCTTCTCACCGGTAACAAACCCCAAGTGGGATACTTTCGTGTCTTTGGTTCAAAATGCTATATCCTTGATAAGCATCGTCGGTCTAAATTTGCTCCTAAATCTCATGAAGGCTTTCTTCTTGGTTATGGATCAAACTCCCACACCTACCGTGTCTACAATAATTTCACCCGAAAGGTTGAAGAGACGGTAGATGTGAAGTTTGATGAATCTAATGGCTCGCAAGTAGAGCAAATGCCTATTGATGTAGGAGACAAGGACCCATCGGAAGCAATCCAAGATTTATCTATTGGAAAGATCCGTCCCATGGAAGTGAAGGAGAGTACCTCATCTACATATGTGGAGCCACCTACCTCACAGCGAGATGAACCTCAAGGCAACATGGAGGCCTCCACAAGTGGAACTCACCAAGATGAGGAAATGCAACAAGAAGATCCTCCACAACCTCCTTCTCCACCACCTCAAGACAACACCAACAACAATGAAGAAGAAGAAGAAGAAGATGAAGATGATGAGGAAGCTGAGCCACAACATCAACAAAAGCTATCCCGAGTCCGAGCAAGAGTCAAGAAGAATCATCCCGTGGAACAAATGATGAACGACATCAACTCCGGGAGAATTACTCGCTCTAAAACTCGCTTAGCTAACTTTTGTGAGCATTACTCATTTATCTCTAGTATTGAACCTATGAAGGTAGAAGAAGCACTTAAAGACCCGGATTGGGTGAACGCTATGCACGAAGAACTACACAACTTCGAGAGGAACAAGGTGTGGACTTTGGTAGAGAAGCCCAACGATGATCAAAACATCATTGGAACCAAATGGGTGTTTCGCAACAAGCAAGATGAAGATGGACAAGTCATCCGCAACAAGGCTCGTCTCGTAGCTCAAGGTTATACACAAGTCGAAGGTATGGACTATGGTGAGACCTATGCCCCCGTTGCTAGACTTGAGTCCATTCGCATACTTCTTGCTTATGCCAATCATCATGATATTACTCTCTATCAAATGGACATCAAAAGTGCTTTTCTAAATGGTGAAATTGAGGAGGAAGTATTTGTTAAACAACCTCCCGGTTTTGTGAATCCCAAAAAGCCTAATCATGTTTACAAGTTGCATAAAGCTCTTTATGGTCTTAAACAAGCCCCTAGAGCTTGGTACAAATGCTTAACTAGCTTTCTTCTTGAAAAAGGCTTTGAGATTGGAAAGATAGACTCAACGCTATTCACAAAAAGGGTTAATGGTGAACTATTTGTGTGCCAAATATATGTTGATGATATTATCTTTGGTTCAACTAACCCCCATTTTAGCAAGAAGTTTGGACAGCTCATGTCAGAGAAGTATGAAATGTCCATGATGTGTGAACTCAAATTTTTCCTTGGATTGCAAATCAAGCAATCTAAGGAGGGTACTTTTGTCTCACAAACAAAGTACACCAAGGATCTCTTCAAGAAGTTCAACATGCAAGAAAGCAAAGGTATGAGTACCCCCATTCCTACTAGTGGACATAATGACTTGACAAAGGATGGAGAACCCGTTGATCAAAGGGTTTACCGATCTATGATTGGTTCTCTACTATATCTTTGTGCTTCTCGTCCTGACATAATGTTGAGTGTATGCATGTGTGCGCGATATCAAGCAGCCCCTAAAGAATGTCATCTTAAAGCTGTTAAAAGGATAGTGAGATACTTGATACACACACCAAACTTTGGCATTTGGTATCCTAAGAGAGCCTCTTTCGATCTTGTTGGCTATTCCGACTCGGACTATGCCGGTGACAAGGTTGATAGAAAGTCAACTTCGGGTACATGTCAATTCCTTGGTCGATCCCTTGTATCTTGGTCCTCCAAGAAACAAAATTCGGTATCATTATCCACTGCCGAAGCAGAATATATTGCTGCTGGTTCGTGTTGTGCTCAATTGCTATGGATGACACAAACGCTTAAGGATTATGGGATACATGTGAGACGTGTTCCCTTGCTTTGTGACAATGAGAGTGCAATCAAGATTGGACACAATCCAGTGCAACACTCTCGAACAAAGCATATTGAAGTTCGTCACCATTTTATTCGTGATCATATTGCCAAGGGTGACATCAATCTTAAGCATGTTCGTACTGACAAACAACTTGCTGATATCTTTACAAAACCTCTTGATGAGAAAGTGTTTTGTCGCTTAAGGAGTGAGTTGAACATCATTGATGCTTCAAACTTGGAGTGAGAACTCCATTGATGCATGCAAGGCATGAGCCTCTTGACTAATCCTTGATATTTTCTCTTATGATGATGATCATATGTCTTGGACACATTTGCCTCCTTGTATTGCATCTAACTCTTTGCAGGTACTTGGATGATCTACATTCCACAAGATTACCACACACTCAAATCATGAGTAATCTTGTCATTGACCAAGTATCTAGCCCTCTGGGATGTTGAGTTCAAGGAACAAAATTCCACATATCCTTTTTTACACCTTATACATCTAGTATTTCACTCTTGTCATCTTGGATATTCTCGAGTATTTCCTTGCCTGCCTAACCCATGTAGGAAGATGAACTACACAAGTAGAAATGGCGCTCCAACTTCACATTCAATGAGCACCTACATCGAGCTTACCTACATGAGCAAAGCATCAACAAGCCCAAGGTATGTTCTTCACATCTTTAAGGAGCTTTGCTCAAAGTCATGAGTACAAGCAACTTCATAAGATGTGATCACATCAAATGCTTAATCGAAAAATGGCAACCCCATTTTGAGCTTAAACGATGAGTATGACCTATGATCGAATGTCCTCATTTGACTCCTAAGTCAATATACTCAAACATAGGTGACTTTGTCGCCGACCTTTATCTAGATGAAGTACATATGCTTTTGGAGTTTTTCTGTTTTCTCTTATGTTCTCTCATTGAGTTTTTCTTTACCAAAAAAAAAACTTCATCTAGAAATCTTTTTATTTCTTTTCTTATGTTTCTTTGTGAATATCCTTCTGGAAATCTTTTTATGGCTCTGATCAATTCCCCGAAAATCTGTTACAAATTCATTGCAAATCCTTTGAAACATCCCTCGCAGAGTGAGCTGGATTATTTCTGTGTTTCCTTGGAATTATCTTCCAGGACATCACTTTCTGCAGCTCCACTCAGACTTAAATCTTCAAGAGGGAGAAGACTCAAATTTGGACTCAAATTGTTTCTCTGAATGTTCTTATTTGCCCTGTTGTGATTCTTAAGGATCCCACTTCTTTCTTTCTTTCTTTCTTTCTTTCCATCTTTCCTGTCCTACCTAGTTTGCTGTCCTTTTCGGCACTTGATGTCAAAGGGGGAGAGAACTTAGGGGGAGTAGGGGGAGTAGAGGGAGAAGAGAAGACTTAAGGGAAGAAGAAAAGCAATCTTATCTTAAGGGGGAGAGAATCACATCAAAGCTTTGTCGTGTTTTACATTGGACATTACAATTGGCATCATTCTTGATTTTGCTTTTTACATCACACCCTTGTTCTCACAATTGGTATCTCATGGAATCTTTTAGCTTAAGGGGAGAAGACTTAGAGGAATCTTCACAATTGATATCCTATGAAAAGCAAAATCTCTCAGAGTTCATTGAAAATCTTTTAGTTTCGGAGACATGTTTGCTGATTCAAGCCTGTGCTCAAATATGAGACACTCTTTATACATGTCCTCCCTGGCTTGGTACTCTTGATGTTCTTGCAGTTGGTTGAAGGAATACTCTTGTGTTATCTAACCTTGTTTTCTCAAGTTTATCCCTTCAGGTACAAATGCCAAGGAACCTCAAGGTAAGTATATGCATCTTGCAGAATGTGCATGATGGTGACTTGCTTGTAAATACTTGTTTGCAAGAAATCACCATGCACATATGCATTATCACTCACTTCCTTTCTCTTCTGCTCTGATGCATATAGCCAAGCTGCATGTAGCACATCTTGCTCATCTCTCTTGTGTGCTTGTGGTAGTCCAAAACCATAATCTATGAAAATCTTGCACACTTGTAGGGGGAGCCTGTGTACTACATGCTTGTCAAAGCTTTCGTGATAATTCTGTCTTTCTTTCAATAAGCTTTGATGTTTTGTTTAAGTATAATTTTCAGTGTGTTGCCATCAATTACCAAAAAGGGGGAGATTGAAAGCACATTTGCTCTCCGGGTGGTTTTGGTAATTAATGACAGCATACTTTGTGGTTGGACTAATGCTTTTATCAAGTATGTTTCAGGAAACCCAATCACATTGGTATGGCAAGATGACTGAAGAAGTGGACCCCTCAAATGCTAAGGCAAGCATTGGCAAAAGCTCAAGACTTCATTTTTGGTTTAGTGATCAAAGATCACATTGAGTCCATAGGAAAAGCCAATACTATTAAAAGGGGATGAGGTTGTGTTGATGATCTGGTTGCTCAAGTGCTTAGTGATTTAGCTCCTTCAACTATCAGCACCTTTCACTACTATACACACTCATAAGTAATCTCGGACAAACCGATTCTTCCAACTCAGTCCCACCGAGATGAACCACTTCTGCCATATTCCAAACCCTAGAAAAATCGGTCACACCGAGTTTGAGATCGGTCTCACCGAAACTGAACTGCCAACCTTCTGTAATCATTTCACATCATATCGGAATATCCGAGTTTGCATTTTCGGTCTTACCGAAATGGCCAGGTTCTGTCTTGGGTCAAATCGGTCTCACCGAGATTGCATTATCGGTCTCACCGATTCTGGCATGTTCCTGTCTTTTCTCAAATCGGTCCAACCGAGTTTTCTTTCTCGGTCTCACCGAAAACTCCAACGTTCATATCAGATGCACTTTCGGTCCCACCGAGATGGTATTTTCGGTCCCACCGAAAATCCCAACGTTCACTATATTTGAACTTTCGGTCTGACCGAGTTTTCACTTCGGTCTCACCGAGATTGGTCAAATGTGTGTGTAACGGTTGGATTTTGTGTGGAGGCTATATATACCCCTCCACCCCCTCCTCATTCGTGAGGAGAGCCATCAGAAAGTACCACCACTTCTACCATACACTTTCTGAGAAGTGAACCACCTACCCTTGTGTTGAGATCAAGCCATTCCATTCCTACCATATGAAACTTGATTTCTAGCCTTCCCAAGTTGCTTTCCACTCAAATCTTTCTTCCACCACAGCCATATCAGTGAGGAGAGTTGAGTGTTGGGGAGATTATCATCTGAAGCACAAGAGCAAGGAGTTCATCACCATCAACACCGTCTATTACCTTTTGGGGGGTGGTGCCTCCTAGATTGGTTAGGTGTCGCTTGGGAGCCTCCGTCTTCGAGATGTGGAGTTGAACCAAGAAGTTTGTAAGGGCAAGGAGATCGCCTACTTCGTGAAGATCTACCCCGAGTAAGGCTAGTCCTCCGTGGGCGTAGGCCGTGATGGAATAGACAAGGTTGCTTCTTCGTGGACCCTTCGTGGGTGGAGCCCTCCGTGGACTCGCGCAGCCGTTACCCTCCGTGGGTTGAAGTCTCCATCAACGTGGATGTACGATAGCACCACCTATCGGAACCACGACAAAAATCTCCGTGTCACCAAACTGCGTTTGATCTTCTCCACCTCTCTTTACTATATATGCAATTTACTTTCCGCTGCCCATACTCTAGAATTGCATGTATAGTGTGTTACTTGACTTGATCTTAATTGCAAAACTGCCTAAAACTTTGCACAACCAAAAGGCAGTTTTTTATCTTGTCAAGTAGTCTAATCACCCCCCCCTCTAGACCTACTTCTTCGACCCTACACCGAAGTTCTCATGGTCGACTCATGTTGCGGTCCGCCAGGATACCCTCGCGGCGGAGACGGCGACAGCGGCAATGGTCAGTCATTCGACCATGACGGGTACATTCCCCAACCCCTCACTGCCGAGCAGAGGGACGAGCTCTGCCGCCGCAATGAGGATGCACTTTACACCCCTATCGTGGGAGATTCCCCAGAGGCTCGGGCCCTGGAAGCCATGCGAGTAGCCACCGTGGCTGAGTGCACGCGACTAGAAAATATCCAGCGCTCACTCGATGAACGGGCCCGATGACTGATTCCCGAATCCAGCCGACGGCCGCGGCAGTCGTTCCCGCGCGAAACTCGGGTGTTCCGAACGCCTGTCTAGAACCTTGAAGCCGTGGCTCGCATCGTGAATTCTATCCAACCGTCTCAGTCGGAGGCTGGGAGAAGCTTGTAGCTGATCCGAGCGCTACTCCGGACGGCAGGAGAGCAGAACGCAGCTGTCTCTCAGTCGCGTAATAGGATTCACAGCAGATCAGTGGCGGCGGACACTGTTTGGTCAGCTCACAGCCCAAGATCGCCCCCGAGGCGTGAAGACCGTGGGCCCCGTCAAGACCGGCATCTGGGTCGGAATGATGAACAGTATGATCGTCGACCCGGTCACAATGACAGCCGTCGAGTGCCTATGCCTCCTCCGGGAAGCGGATCGTACTCGCCCAGGCGACACGAAGGCAAGCGCTTGCGGGAGGATGAGCAGAGGATTCCTCCATATCCCAGAAGGCCCAGCTTTGATTCGAGATCTATTCTTGTGCAAGGGCTGGTCGACAGGAATAGAGCGTATAGAGAAGAGCAAGGCAGAGATCGTCCGAGTGGAAGCCGAGCGTCTGTCTCTGGGCCCGAATGCTTTAGCAGTGCCATCAGGGCCGCTGCGATCCCCCCAAACTTCAGGTTGGCGGCGGGAGTGAGTAAGTTCACCGGTAAATCAAAGCCGGACACCTGGCTCGAAGATTACCGGGTGGCCATGCAGATCGATGGCGGCAATGATGACGTGGCCATGAAGCACCTCCCCCTGATGTTGGGTGGCTCGGCCCAGGCGTGGCTAAATCAGTTGGCCCCTGGGAGCATTTACAGATGGGAAGAGCTGGCCCGAGTGTTTATCAGGGCCTTTGAAGGCACCTGTAAACGGCCCGCAGGGCTTGCGGAGTTGCAACATTGCGTACAGAAGTCGAATGAAACCTTGAGAGATTACATCCAAAGGTGGACCACCTTGCATCACACGGTGGAAAACGTATCCAAGCACCAAGCAGTATGCGCCTTCAAGGAGGGCGTGCGGTCCAGAGAGCTGAACCTGAAGTTCGGTCGAATGGGAGATATGTCCCTGTCCCGGATGATGGAGATAGCCAGTCGATATGCCAACGGAGAGGAAGCCGATTGACTCCGTAGTGGCAAGAAACCAGTCGGTCAAGATGACCAGAACTCCAATCGAAAACCTAAGCGCAAGGCCGAGCCGGTAGCTCAAGGCGAAGCTGCGGTTGTTAACCAAGGAAAGGGAAAAGGAAAGCCTAAGGGATCTTGGGTCCCCAAGAAAGTGAAAGATCAAGCAGGAAATGACATGCTCGACCTACCGTGTCCTATCCACACGAAGAAAGATGAAGAGGGGAACTTGGTTTATCCCAAGCACACCACTCGACAATGCCGGCTCCTGATCTAGAGTTTTCAGAAAGATCAACCAACTGAGAAAGAGAGGGAATCAGAGGAGACCGAAGACAAAGAAGGGGATGGAGATTACCCCCAGATTAACTCCACCTTGATGATTTTTGCTGACATTGATAGGAAAAGTCGACTGAAAGTTCTCAACGGAGAAGTGAACATGGTTGCCTCGGCAACAACGACGTACCTGAAATGGTCCAAGACCCCCATCACATTCGACCAGTCCGATCACCCTGCACACATCGCTGCCCCTCGGCGGCAGGCGCTGGTGGTCGACCCAGTTGTTGAGGGCGCTCGTTTGACCAAGGTCCTGATGGATGCCGGCGGCGGCCTACACATTCTGTATGCTGAAACCCTCCGTGGGATCGGCATTACGATGTCCCAGCTAAGCTGGAGTAACATGAGGTTTCACGGGGTCATTCCTGGAAAGAAAGCCGACTCACTTGGCCAAATCTCACTCGACGTGGTTTTCGGCGATTCAAAGAATTTCCGCAAAGAGAAGCTGACGTTTCAGGTGGTGGACTTCCACAGCGCCTATCATGCCATTCTGGGTAGGCCCGCCTACGCCAGATTCATGGCTCGACCATCCTATGTGTATCTCAAGCTGAAGATATCGGGGCCCAATGGCGTCATAACCATCACGGGGAACCGGCATAAAGCAGAAGAGTGCTTCCATAAAGGCTCGAAAATTGCCAACGAGCAGATGGGAGCAGTAGAGATGGAAGAGTATCAGAAGAATGTGGATCCGAGTAATTTGTTGCGGGCTAAGAAGCCAGCTTTCGAGTAAGCTTTCCAGTCGGCGGGAGAGACGAAGCCCGTGCACATTCATCCCACCGACCCCAATGCAGCCCCAACCCACATCTCGACTACACTAGACAACAAATAGGAAGAAGCGCTCATCCAGTTCCTCCTTGAGAACTGGTACATCTTCGCATGGAAACCGTCCGACATGCCAGGTGTACCCAAGGGACTGGCTGAGCACCGTTTGCGAGTTGACTCAAAAGTGAAGCCCGTAAAGGAACATCCCCGTCGGTCCGCCGCAGAGAAGAGAAAAGCAATTGGCGAAGAGGTGGCTCGGCTTCTGGCAGCTGAGTTCATCCGTGAGATCTACCACTCTGAGTGGCTCGCCAATGTGGTCATGGTCCCCAAGAAGGACAAATCCCTCCGCATGTGCATCGATTTCAAGCATATCAATCGGGCCTGCCCGAAAGATCATTTTCCTCTCCCCTACATCGATCAGTTAGTCGACTCGACTGCGGGATGCGAGCGTTTGTCTTTTCTGGGCGCATACTCCGGGTACCATCAGGTCCGACTATTTGGACCTTATGAAATCAAGACAGCCTTCATCACCCCATTCGGGTGTTTCTGTTATGTCACCATGCATTTCGGTCTCAAGAATACCGGCGCTACCTTCATGCGCATGATTCAAAAGTGCCTTCTGAAGCAAATCAGTCGAAATGTGGAAGCGTACATGGATGACATCATGGTCAATTCACACAAAGGTTCCGACCTACTGACTGACCTCGCTGAGACATTCGCAAATTTGAGAAGCTATGATATCAAGCTTAATCCGTCAAAGTGTACATTCGGAGTTCCGGGCGGTAAGCTACTCAGTTTCCTTGTTTCAGAACGAGGAATCGACACCAACCCAGAGAAAGTCAGTGCCATCCTCCGAATGAAGCGTCCCAACGTATACACGACGTCCAGAAGCTAACTGGTTGCTTGGCTGCATTGAGTCGGTTCATTTCTCGTCTCGGTGAGAAGGCATTACCTCTCTACCGACTGATGAAGAAATCTGAAAAGTTCGAGTGGAATTCTGAAGCTGAAGCAGCGTTTGAAGAGCTCAAAGCCCTGCTTTCCACCCAGCCGGTGCTCGCTGCCCCAGTTAGCAAGGAGCCTCTTTTACTCTACATCGCAACCACCGAACAAGTTGTCAGCACTGTACTCACGGTCGAGCGGGAAGAAGAAGGTAACGCCTACAAAGTCCAACGCCCAATGTACTACATTTCCAAAGTATTGAACCCCTCCAAGCAAATATACCTGCATTACTAGAAGCTTGTGTATGGGATTTACTTGATCGCAAAGAAAGTTGCTCATTACTTCTCGGACCATTCGATCTTAGTCGTCAGCGACGCTCCACTGTCAGAAATCCTGAACAACCGAGATGCAACCGGTCGAGTGGCAAAATGGGCGATTGAACTCCTTCCGCTCGATATCAAGTTTGAAGCGAAGAAAGCTATCAAGTCTCAGGCAATAGCAGATTTTGAGGCCGAATGGATCGAACAGGAGCAGCCGACTCAGATCCAACGGACCACTGGACTATGTTCTTCGATGGATACAAGATGTTGAACGGATCTGGTGCGGGCGTGGTTTTGGTGTCCCCCAGGGGCGACAACCTCAGTTACGTCCTTCAAATCAACTTCGACTCTTCAAACAACGAAGCCGAATACGAGGCGCTTTTGTACGGGTTGCGTATGGCCATCTCACTCGGTGTCCGTCGCCTGATGATTTACGACAACTCAGACTTAGTGATCAATCAGGTGATGAAGGAGTGGGACGTCAGAAGCCCGACAATGACCAGTTATTGCAGTGCAGTGCGGAAGCTGGAAAAGAAGTTTGAAGGTTTAGAGCTCCATCATGTGCCCAGAATCAAGAATCAGCTTGCTGACGATCTCGCGAAGATAGGGTCCACTCGGAAGCCTATACCCAAGAATGTGTTTTTGGAGCACCTACACACCCCCTCAGTCAAAGAAGACCCCTTCACGAAGTCGAGGTTCCTGCGGTGGTCGACCTAATCATGGAGACTTTGGTTATCACGCCCGACTGGACTGTGCCATACATAGCATACTTGCTCAGGCAGGAACTCCCTGAGGATGAAGAGGAGGCGCGTCAGATCGTCCGTCGATCCAAGGCCTTCGCTGTCATTCAAGGTCAGCTCTTCAGGGAGAGTGTCACGGGAGTCGCTCGGCGCTGCATTACCCTAGAGGAAGGTCGATAGATTTTGAACGAGATTCACTCGGGAACATGTGGCCACCACGCTTCCTCTCGGACTATTGTGGCCAAAGCATATCGAGCTGGATTTTACTGGCCAAGCAAATGAGATGGCGAAGGACATCGTAGACAAGTGTGAAGGATGCCAATTCTACCCCAACATGTCCCATAAACCTGCGTCTGCCTTGAAGACCATCCCGTTGGTTTGGCCATTTGCCGTTTGGGGGTTGGACATGGTTGGTCCCTTCAAAACCGGCAGAAGCGGATTCACTCACTTGCTCGTAGCACTCGACAAGTTTACCAAATGGATCGAAGCCAAGCCCATCAAGAACCTCGGCTCGAGCACTGCCATCAGCTTCATCAGAGAATTGGTATTCAGATATGGAGTCCCCCACAGCATCATCACGGATAACGGCTCCAACTTTGACTCGGACGAATTCAGAGCTTTCTGTTCCTCCCAAGGTACGCAGGTCGACTACGCATCTGTAGTGCATCCGTAGTCGAATGGACAAGCAGAAAGAGAGAATGGTTTGATCCTTCAAGGCCTGAAGCCGCGGCTTATGCGTGACCTCAAGCATGCCGCCGGAGCTTGGGTGACCGAACTGCCGTCCGTCTTATGGGGGCTGAGGACAACTCCGAACCGGTCGACTGACCGTAACCCCTTCTTCATGGTCTATGGAGCAGAGGTTGTGCTGCCGAGTGATTTGTTGCACAATGCCCCCCGAGTAGAGCTCTTCTCCGAGGCAGAAGCAGAGCAAGCCCGTCAAGATGCAGTTGACCTCCTGGAGGAAGAACACGACATGGCTTTGATCCGCTCGACCATTTACCAACAGAACCTCCGTCGATTTCATGCTCGCAATGTCCGGAGCCGAGCATTCCAGGAGGGAGACCTGATTCTCCGAGTGCGTCAGAAGCGATCGCACAAACTCGCCCCGGCTTGGGAAAGCCCCTTTATCATCACCAAGGTACTACACAATGGGATGTATCACATCTACAACATAGCCAAGAAGAAAGATGAACCCCGTTCGTGGAACGCGGACCTACTCCGCCGCTTCTATACTTGAAGCACTTGATCAGTGGAGTTGTAATAAGAATCTTCCAGTTTGTTTTCAAAGACAAGTTTGTAGCAATTCCTTAATGATTGTTGGTTACAAAGATGCTCGCCCTCAAATCACCCAGTGGGAGCTTAGCCGCGAATCTGATTTGCCTAAGTTACAAAAAATCACTCCGAGTGAAGAGCAACCCTCTCACTCAGGTGCTTAGCTGCGAATCCCACTCACCTAAGTAACGAAAATCACTCCGAGTGAAGAGCGACCCTCTCACTCGGGGGCTTAGCTGCGACCCCATAATCGCCTAAGTTACAAAAACCACTCCGAGTGAAGAGCAACCCTCCCACTCGGGGGCTTAGCTGCTGTCCTATGAGCTACGCCATAAGTACAACGTGGCTCTGTCCTCCAAGCTCCGCCACAAGTACAACGTAGCTCGTAATCGCCTAAGTTACAAAAACTACTACGAGTGAAGAG
>LR738712.1:89150702-89210498 GCA_902687465.1 Secale cereale
CACTCGGGGGCTTAGCTCGACCCCATAATTGCCTAAGTTACAAAAACCACTCCGAGTGAAGAGCAACCCTCCCACTCGGGGGCTTAGCTGCGGTCCTCCGAGCTACGCCATAAGTACAACGTGGCTCTATACTCCGAGCTCCGCCACAAGTACAACATAGCTCGTAATCGCCTAAGTTACAAAAACTACTCCGAGTGAAGAGCAACCCTCTCACTCGGGGGCTTAGCTGCAGTCCTCCGGGCTCCGCCATAAGTACAACGTGGCCATCAAGCGGCTCGACCATTAGAGTTGTGCCGCAAACACGGCGTCAACTCAAAATCCAAAAGATCAGAAAGAGTCGGAAGCAAAACAAGCGAATGCAAAAGGAATCAAGTGTAGATAAAGCCCCGCAAGATTCGGGCAGAAGTTCTCGGGCGTCATGCCCGCGAGAGTTTAACGGTTACAAAATCACTCGGCATTCCGAGGCAAATTGAATCAGAGTATCAAAGTTTGTTCACTCCCCAGGGGGAGAAGGGCTTGCAGGCGCAATGAACTCATCCAGGTCGATCCCGTCGGCAATACGGGTAGCGGCCTCCAGGAAAGTCTCCATGAACGACTGGAACTGGAGTTTCTTCATGTTGGCGACCTTGAGTGTGGCCAGCCTCTCCTCCTGCACCTCCTTGGAATGCACCCGAACCAGAGATGGCTCCACAACGAGCAGATGATTTCTTCCACTCTTGCACCCGATCGGGTATCTCATTGAGTCGAGTCATCAGAGACTCGAGGTAATTCTCTTGCACAACTCCCCTCTAGAGCGCAGCGTCGATCCGAGACATCATTGCCTTCAGTCGTCCGAGGTAGCCTGTGGCGCTGGTGAGGCGAGACTCCAGCCTCAAGATGTTCATAGCAGCTTCGTCCTTGACTATAGAGTTGGCAGGGTCCAGACCAGGCTGGACCCGCCCGATTTCCTCCTTGAAATTGCGACAGAATTCTACACAAGAAAGAACACGATGAATTAGCGAGCAAATTATGAGTCGACCACTTTGACTCAGTCGAAGCGAAAGGGACATACCTTCGAGCACAAGGTACCACTTCTTGGTGAGGTCGCTCGGATAAGCCTCCAACTCATTCTTCTTCTGGAAAAGGCCCCCGTATTTATCGTCCAGGATAGTGTTGTCCCTCTTCAGTCGAGTCACCTCCTTGTTGGCCGCATCAAGAGAATCCTTCAGCCTGGCGATCTCTTCCTCAAGCGTGCCGACCGAAGCCAGCTACTGTTCTGCCAGTTCAGTTTTCTCCTGCGCCCTCTGCTATGACGCAGCTAGATTAAGGTCCTTTTCCTCCAAAGCTGCCTTCATTTGATCTACAAGGGACATTACTAGACAGATGAACATAAGGATACACATGACACGTCCGCTGAAAATCAGTCGACAAGCTATATGTTTTAATTACCAGATGCTTCGTCCTAGGTTTTCTTCAAATGATCCCTGGCCAGCTGCAGGTCAAGATTGAGTTGGACCTGTTTCTTCTCAAGATCCGCGAATTTGGCTCCAAACTCGCAAGATTTCTGCATCGACACAACAAGACAGGATTCTAAGACTACATTTAAGTCAAATATTCAATAGTAGTCTCGGGGACTACACCCAGTGGGTGCACTGAGCATGCCCCCACTGGTTCTCACTCGGTCGGATCATTCCTGCCCGAGCCAAATAAAAGAGAGAGAGACTGATAAATTTTGTTCTCAGACCATGGCCGACTACCAGCAGTCGACCACGATCTCGGGGACTACACCCAGTGGGTGCACTGAGCGTGCCCCCACTGGTTCTCACTCGGCCGGATCAGTCCTCGCGAGTAAGAAGAGTTCGAAACAAATGAACAAGACAAATTCTAAAGACCACAGCCGACTGACTTCAGTCGACCGTGGCCTCAGGGACTACACCAAGTGGGTGCACGCTGTGCACTCAGTGTGCCCCCACTAGTCCAACCAACTCAAGACTGATTGGGTTACAAGAGCTAAAGCTACAAGAGAAAACTCCTAGTGGGTGTAACATCATCTTACGAACAAAGCAGCAATTTTCAGAACGAAGATTGCAACAACACAGCAAACCAGTCGAAAAAGACAAACCTAGACATTGGTTCGAAGAGCCGAGCTGGCATTATAGGCAGCCATGCTAGCCTCATACGCCGCCTTCGTTCGCTCCATCATCAATCCCGCCAGATGAACGGCCTCCTGGGCCGCATTCACATGGTCCTCCGGGACATGATGGGTGGTGAAGAGAATAGACGGCGGAGCAGTCACGGGGTCAGCAGCTGGGTCAGTTGACGAGGAGGGACGGACAGTCGACACAGGAACGGCAAAGCAGACCGTGGTCCGAGCCACGTCCCCCTGTTGCTGGGCCTCAGAGCTAGAGGGTGTCTTCCGACCCCTCCTTCATGTGCCTCGTCGAGTCACCTCCGCGCGCTCCTCGTCATCGTCGTCGTCGTCGTCGTCAGGAAGCTCTGTAACATTACGCGGCCCTTCAGGAGACAATCAAGACATTCAGTCGACTGACAACCCAATTGGGTAAAAAACAAAGCATGGTCGAGAATCCGCACCTGGGCGGGACGTGGCGGCATCAGCGGTCTCCTCGTCGTCGCGGCCCTTGTTGTAATGCCCCGGATGTAATACTTTCCCTTTTGGGCATATAATATATCTCTGGCTTCATCAATTCCATTCCGGGTTCTTTGTCTTTCGGGTTTTCGTCATTTTGTTGTGTGCGTGTGTGGCATTCATTCATATCATGTAGACATGTGCATCGCATTGCATTTGTGTTGTCGGTTGCATCCGGTTCCACGCGTTCCTTCCCGTTGTCCGTTTCGCGTTCCGGAGCTCCCTCACGTGTCCGTGGCGTCCCATAGGCCTACTTTGTTGTTTGGCCGTGTAACGTTTCCGGTGTGGCGCGAGACTTGTCGTGTGTTGTTGTTTTGGTGTGTGTAACCCGCCTGTCAAATCTCGTCGCGTTTCGAGTCCGTTTGCTACCCCAACAGTTATTCGTGTGGGCTCAAAGTGCCTCCACTTTGAGGCCCAAGACACCCCCTCCAACAGCCCACCAACCACTCCTAGCCACTTCTATCATCTAGGCCATCCAAATCTGATCCAGTGGCCGAAAACCGCACTCCATTTGGACAACCCTAGCTCCTTGTGCCTATATATTTGTCCACTCCCCCAAATTTGTGCCCCAAAACAAGGAAACCCTAGCCCCCACTTCATCCCCTTCCTCGAGCCACCACCTCGCCGGAAACTTCGCCGGAGTTTCGCCGAAATCTCGCTGGAGTTCCTACCTCGCCGGAAAACACCTCCACCACCTCCCTCCATCACCTCCGGCGCCCCACCGCAGCTCCACCTCGCCGGATCCGGAGGGCCCCGTCCAGATCGGGCCGTTTCCGGACCAGATCCGCCTCCTTCGGCCTTATCCCGCTTGCCGGAGGCGGGTCAACGTCAGCAGCCGCCGCCGCTGGAGGCTCGAGGGAGTCGAGCTCCTCCCGCACCGCATTGCTTCAGCGCCAGCCGTCCCGATCCGGCCTCCCTCCCGCATCGCCACCCGGCCCAGCGCTGCTTCGACCGGCCGCCTCCTCCCGCACCGCGTCGCCTCCAGGCCTCGGCACCTCCACCGGGCCAAGCCCAGCCGCCGCGCCGAGCCAGGTTCCTGCGTGGGCCAGCGCGCCGCCTCCCTGGGCCGATCGCCCACCAGCCAGCGCCGCCTTCACCGTTTCCACGGGCGCCAGCTCGGGCCGCCGCATCGCTGGGCCCTTCGCCTCCTTCCGCCAGGCCACCGCGGGCAGGCCACCGCTGGGCCTCCCTCCAGCCGCCGCTGGGCCTCCCTCCAGCGCGGGCCCACGCCGCCGCCTCCTCCCGGTCGCCTCCGCGGGCCGCGCCAGCTCCAAGGCCCGCGAGGTATCTCCAGACCAGCTCCACCGCAGCCGGGCCGGTTCCCTCCAGCCGCCGGGGCCCGTTCCGCCCTTATCCAGCCCGAAGCCCGCGTTGACCTCCAGATCCAGATCTGAGGTTGATTCAAAATCCTCTAAGACCCCAGTAATTTGTTGTCTGATGCATATTTCAAACTGCGATAACTTTTTGTGTGGAGGTCCGTTTTGCGCAAATGAGATGTCCAGACGTTCGTGGTGTCTAGCACTACGATTCATTCCAATGTGTCATGCATGTTAGAGATCATCTAGATGCTTATTTTTCTGTTGCAAGAGTGCATCCCGATATAAACTGCTGTTAGGTGTTGTTTTTATGCCATCTTTGCATAGTGATATCTTTTAGCTCGTTTATCCGAATGATGCAAATGACATGTCCACGTGTTTGTCTTGCCATGCTCTACATGTTGCTTGTGTTAGGTTGCATGATAGATTTATTCTTGCCATGTTTATCTTCGTTGCAAAGTGCCATGTGGCTGTGATGTTGTTTCACTTGTTATGAAATGCCATCTTGTTGAGCTCAATGCTATCGTTGTGTTTATCTCCATGATGCATGCTTGTATGTTTCAGAATCACCATCATGTGTACTTTGATGTGGTGCTTACCACTTGCCATGTTTAGTTTCGAGGTGACTTAAACTTTCTCTTTTAGATGCCATGATGAAACTGTTGTTTTAACACTTAGTGGTTTTTCACTAAGTCTGAAATCTGTAATGTTCCGATGCCATGTTTGCGTGCTGCTCTAGGACAAACCATGATAGTTTTGGGGTGGATATTGATGGTTCCTTGTAGTATATATTGTTGGCTTTCCATTCATGTTCTCACATGCTTATTTAAGTGGCTGTAGAATGTTTAACTTTTGCTCCAAAGTTTCAATAAAATTCTGCTGTCAGAATTTTGTTGTCAAGTTCAATATGTCCAAGCTTGTTGCTATTGATCCGTGTCTTCTTTGGGGGTGCACCTTTGGACTTATTTGCTGTAGGATATGTCTAGTTTATGTTCATGCTCTTTGCCATGTTGTTTGAGTCCTGTAGCTTAATTTTCTAGTGCTCCGAAGTTGCTATGTTGCTGTAATTTTCAGCTTTCGCCTATTTCTTGTTTCGGGCATAACTTTTAGCCCGTAGCTCCGTTTTCAGCGAGTCTTATATGAAACTTGATTGATTTTCCGTGTAGATTCATAATCTCCTATTGTTATCTTGTTTTGAGGTGTTTTGCTTGAGTGCTATTTTCCGTGCTCCGTGTGCTCCCTTAGTGCATCCATCATGCATCCATCATTTTGGTGTGCGCATTGCATCTTGTTGATTCGTGCCTTGTGTGATTGTTTTGTTTAGAGCCGGAAGCTGAGACCGAGTACGAGTTCGAGCACGAGATTGAGCACGAGGACCCTTCTTACGATCCGAACGACTTCTCTTCAGGCAAGATGACCGAACCCCGATAACATTACTATCTTTGCATATTGCTAGTAGTTCCGCTCTATAGTTTTGCCTCGATGCCCATGTCTTTATTGTCAGCCTCCTACTTGTAACCATTACCATGTTTAACCACCCTACCTATGCAAACCATTGCTTGGCTAAGTACGCTTCGCTCAGCCCTTCTTATAGCATTGCTAGTTGCAGGTGAAGATCGAAGATGCTTGCTTCATGTTGAAGTTTGTTGGGTTATATCACACTATATAAATGCTTAAAAATGAAATCATCTATATATTGGCAAGGGTGGAAGGCTAAGACTTTTGCTTGGTGATTTGTTCCACTCATGCCGTTAGGAACCGTTTAAACCGGTGTTATGTTCCTTGATTATGCGTTCCTAACACGGTTGGGGTGTATGGGACCCCCTCGATAAACCGCTAAGTGCTAAGTCTTTTCCAGCAAGTCCCAACATTGGTACTATTCGCCTAAACAACTAAAAACTTTTCGAGGGAGTAATTAACCCGAGGCTTAATTAATTCAACCCCCCTGGGCCAGTGCTCGATTTGAGTGTTGGTCCAAACTAGAGTCACTTGCGGATACCACCCAGTTCGCTGGGATCTTCGGTATCTGTACGTAGCGCTCATCCGGTCGTGGCCTGAGACTAGATACGCGCGGCTACTATCAGGGTGTCGGCACGCCGGGAGGATTTGCTGGATTAGCCTTACCTTAGTTCGGAGTATCTTGAGCACGGGATTCCGAGAATACTCGGGTCTTCCCACCTTGGAGTTGCGACTCCGCGGATCGTGGGCTTGTAATGGGCCAAGTTGGAACACCCCTGCAGGGTTATGAACTTTCGAAAGCCGTGCCCACGGTTATGTGGCAGATGGGAGCTTGTTAATATCCGGTTGTAGATAACTTGACACATTGATCTAATACACTACCAGCGTGTGTACCGTGACTGTCAATTTCCGAATAGGGATTCGGGAGTTGAACACGGTGGGGTTATGTTTGCTGAGCTTTAGCTAGGATCACTTCGTGATCACCTCTCGACCGAGGCACTTCTCTTCTTGCACTCTTTCACGTAAGCTAGTGCTAGTTGCTGCTGCAGACACTTATTCTTTTCTTCAGCCTTTTCCTCACCCAAGGCTTAAATAGTCTTGTTACCCGGGAACGGGATTGCTGAGTCCTCTGTGGCTCACAGTTACTTCACCACAGCAGATGCAGGTCCAGTGGTGAGCTATCCAGGTGATGGCACCGAGCTAGACTAGGAGTATGACGAGGAGCGTAGTCGATACTATGTTCGTTATCCTGATGATCGGTAGTGGAGACTTCTACTAGGATTCGATCCGACCTGTGGATTTAAATTATGTTTGGTATCTTGTCATTTGGATTTTACCCTTAGAGGGCTGTGATGTTTTATTGTATGATGATTGAGACATGTATTGTATTTGTGTGACGTGGCGAGTGTAAGCCAACTATTTTATGTTTTCCATCCCCATCTTTTACATGAGTTGTGCAAAGATACCAGACTTGCGATCATTCCAGCATGGGGTTATGTCTCTAAGTCGTGCCTCGACACGTAGGAGATATAGCTCCATCCTAGGCATTACACTTGTCAACATCCATCGAGGTCGCAGAAGCAGCAGCGCTGGAGATTTCGCAAAAAGTGAGTCAACAAAGGAAAAATAGGTCTCCGAAAGGGAAGAAAAAATGAAGGAGGGCTGCACTTACGTGGAGGCAATCGGGACGTCCACTTTGATCTTGGGCAAGACCTTCCGGGGTTTGGCAGCGGCGACCTTAGGCTGCTTTGGTGCCTTTTCAGTCGGATCTGGAGTGGACGTGCGAGTTCGTTTCTGCACTTGGGAGCTGGAAGGGCCCGGCCTAGTACGCGCGGCCTCTGGGTCGTGCTTCTCTTTGGAGCGCTTCTCGATGCGGGGAGGCGACTCGACATCCTCGCCGCTACTGGAGTCCTCGCTCTCCTCCTTAGTATCCTCGCCAGACTTCCGGTCGGAAGCTTCGCCTACGCCTTCTTCACCGTCCTGGACCTGATCACCGTTGGGCACCGAAAACATCTCGGTATAGATCTGCAGAAAAGAAGAATAATCATACATCAGTCGGATTCATCAGACGTCCGCAAGTAGGAAACATAAAATTCACTCGGAAGCTGAGGCCGAACCTTGTCTGGTTGGTGGTCTGCGTCGAATGGGCGAACTCTTTCAGTCCCCCGAGGGTTGTCCTTGTTCCCCGTGATGCACTTCAGGAACTACACCACCGTCAGCACAACAGCTTCCCGTGATGGACCCGAGACGTGTCATCAGCGCCCGAGTACATCCACATGGGATGGTCCCGGGCTTGGAGGGGCTGGATCCTCCTCTTGAGGAACACCTCGAGAAGATCCATCCCCGTGACCCCGTCGCGGACCAGCTAAACCACCCGCTCCACCAGCATGTCTACCACTACCCTCTCATCCCGATTCACAAGCAACGTCGGTGGTTGGTTGACATGACCCAAAGAAAATGGAGGAAGCCCGGCCGACTGACCGGGAGTCGGAACGTCCCTACAATAGAACCAAGTCAACTGTCAACCCCGGACCGACTCAGGAAGGGTCATGGCAGGGAAAGCGCTCCTACCCCTGATCTAGATACCCAATCCACCGCACATATGGTTGACATGCGTCTTCTCGTCACTCGGGTTTGCTTTCTTGATAGTTTGGGAACGGCAAGTGAAGATATGCTTAATCAGATTACAGTGCGGTCGGCACCCGAGGAAGTTCTCGCACATCGAAACGAATGCAGCCAAGTATGTGATGGTGTTGGGAGTGAAGTGGTGCAACTGGGCGCCGTAGAAGGCCAAAAAACCGCGGAAGAAAGGGTGCGGGGGCAAAGAAAAACCTCGGTCGATGTGGGTCGCGAGGAGAACGCACTCGCCCTCCCGTAGCTGGGGCTCGACCTCGTCCTCCGGTAGCCGCCAGGAGTCGCGGATGATCAGGCCCTCCTCCACCAACTCCTCCATATCCTCCGGCGTCATCGTGGACCTGATCCAGTCCTCCTGGATCCAGCCAGGAGGGAGCCCGGACCTCGACGACGATCCTCCTCGGTTGGACCTCTTCCCTTTCCCGTCGCCGCCGCCTTCTTCGAGCACTCTAGAGCTGCAGTCCTGTCCTTGCCCATGGAGGGTGAGCGGCCGAGTGGTGGAGAGCAGAGAGAAGGGGCGTGGCGGAGAAGCGGAGGGCGAAGGAGCAAAGATTGGGCGCACAGTGCGTCCGCCTCGGCCGCGGCGCGTACTTATAGCGCAGCGGTCGAGTGACTGACTGTTGGCCCCGAGTTATCCCGTCAAATCCCGCAACAGGCACGCACATGATACGTGGCAAAAAAGGTGGCGCGGAGATCGAGGCGTCCCGAGCATATCCGATCCGATTGCAGCGGCACGACCCGTCACGCGCACTTCCCCAAATTTTGAAATCCCGCAAGATCCGGAGACCAGAGAGCGGCCAATCCCGCCGAAAACTACGCACCCCGCCGACTCTTGGAACCGCGCACAAAGTTCAGTCGATGGGCAACGCAAACAAGCACACTCGATGGTTCTTGAATCGATTAAGGCGATGAAGTAAAGGTCAAAGAGTCAGCCTGGTCTCTGAACTCAAGGAAGATCCCCTAGGGGCATCGAACCCGAGCCAAGGCCAACTTCAACGCTCTCCTCCACTCAAACCTCAATCCATTCTGGGGCTACAGATGATGTTACGGACCTAAGGTAGGTCATGGGCCTGACCCCGGTACCCCACCCAAGGTCACTACCTCAGAAGTTCAAAAGACACTCGAAGACAGCAGGGTCAGTCGACTGTTACGACCCAAGAGGACACATCACTCGACCGTATACCCTTTCCCAGACGAGTCAACTCCACTCGACCATCAAGGACACTCGACCCCTGAAGGTCAAAGTTCCTTTGGGATAGCAACGGTCCGACATTCATTTCATGGCAATTAATGCCTTTATCATCCTTCATTGCAGGCGTTATCAGTAACGCCTAGGGCTGGACCAAAAGCTCGTAGCTCGCGAGCTTAGTGAGCGCTCGATAGTTCGGCTCGTTAAGCTCGTAGCTCGCTTCTTAATGAACAGAGCCAATCATTGATTTTAGCTCGTTAAGCTTAATGAGCTTAACGAGCGAGCTAACGAGTTTCACGAGTAGCTCGTTAAGCTCATTAGTAACAACACAACACATATTTTTATCTTACGTGGAAAACTTTTTGTAGCACCTTAGCTCTCCTATTCAATCTAATCAATATAGGAGGGAACAAACTAATATATTTCTTTTCGTAGCCACCATATTTCATCTTCAAAACCACATATATGCACTCATAATGTAAATTGTAACACATTATAATCTGTTAACGAGCGCTCACGAGCGCTCACGAGCTTAACGAGCTTCAAACGAACCGAGCCGATCAGGATTTTCTGCTCATTAATCTTAACGAGCTTAACAAGCCGAGCCTTTATGAGCACGAGCTTAACGAGTATGAGCTTAACGAGCCGAGCAGCTCGTCAGTCCACCCCTAGTAACGCCCTGCCTTTATGTACATTCAACCCTTTGTAACGTGGGGATGGCTGGGGTCCTGGCGCACTCTATATAAGCCAGCCCCTCCTCCCGTACAAGGGTTCGCACCCCCTGTAACTCAAACACCCCATATACATTCCAGTCGACCGCCTCAGGGTACCGAGACGTAGGGGTTTTACTTCCTCCGAGTAGGGCCTGAACTCGTAAACATCTTGCGTACAATCTCACCGTAGCAGGGACCTTGCCTCCTCTTACGTACCCCCTACTCGTATTGTCAGACTTAGAACCACAACACTGTGTTGGCAGAGGATCTGAACCAGAGGAAAAGGTAATTACCTCTACACCATCAGCTTGGCTGCCTTTAGCGTTTTCGTGAATATAATCATTGTCAATGAGGTGCAAGAAAAGGGAGCCAAGGGAGTCAAGTTCTACCTCTGATGCCGGTTCATCATCCTCAATGTTTAACTCGGATGCTTCAGCAGTTTTCTTCTTGATAGTCTTCTTGATGGCCTTGGTCTTACGGCGAGATACCTTTGTCGGTTTATCCAGGGGTTTCCTCTTCTAGAATGGATCATTACCCTGTTAGAAATTGAGGAGTGTTAGAAAGGATACTTAACAAATTGAAATAAAGAAAAAGTTAGAAGGATAATTACAGCTGGCGGTTTATTGCATTCGCATAAGGGAGCCAGCCCAGTTTTGTTGCAGACATCCACCGGTTCATCCAATATCTTCTTGACAGATTCATTGATTTCATTTTCTGTTAGCAAAACCTCAATATGACGTTGAGGGTCTTTGGGGTCCCCTGTGTATTCGCACATCAAACCGGGACGCCGGCTTAGAGGTAAAATGCTCCAGGAAATCCAGCAACGAACAAAGCCGATGCATGTTAAACCGTTTGCCGTAAAGGCCGGACGCTTGGAAAGTTGTGGGGCATACTTGTATTGCTCTTGGGCACTCAGTCGTTGGGTAAATGGATGATTATTGGAAAGTCGATGAGGACGATAACCCGACAGAGGATTCTCACCAGCTGGAGATGTATCTTGACAATAAAACCAAGTCTGGTTCCAATCTTTAGGATGACTATGATGCTTGGCGTGAGGGAAACTGAGATCTTTCCTTTTTTGAATGGACATCCGGCCAAGTTTGGTGTTAGGTCCATCCATAAATTCCGTGCGGCGGTTCAGGTGGAAGAAATCTCTAAACAGCTCAACTATGGGCTCCTCTTGCAAATAAGCCTCATAGAATACTTGAAAATTGCAAATATTGGACATAGAGTTTGGTCCAATATCTTGAGGGTGGAGTTGGAAGCTAGTCAGCACATCACGGAAGAATTTTGATCCGGGAGGGCTAAACCCTCGGGCTAAGTGATCAACAAATATAACTACTTCTCCATATTTGGGTTCAGGAGGGTTTTCCGGACCAGGGAATCTCCAATGGATGACATCCTTTTTGGCTAAGGCACCAATTTCAACTAAACCGTTCAGTTCTTCTTCAGTAACCCGGGACGGAGCCCAGTTGCAGGAATAAAATTGCATGGCTTGCTTTGTCATTTCAAAGGAAAAAGCTGAAAATAAAGATAAAGGCCGATTTATGATTCATGGTTGACAGATATAAAACGTTGACATGTATTGAGGTATATACACAATATTAAACCGGAGCTAGATATTGGAAGCGCTATAAGGATGGCTGCAATAGCGGTTTAAGTGGGGCCTAATGCTACCTACCGGGTTATGATTTTTCTCAAAGTTAAACCGCCGATGAGGGTACGAAAGATGCAGATCTAAAGTTATGGAAAAACAAGTTTCATAGATCAACAGCAGAATTACAGATCTACAGCATGTCAATAAATTCAGGTATATTCAGACTTAAGGTGAACAGGTACCGCAACAGTTCAACAGACCTAGATGGGGATTACTTTAAAAGACAAGCGCACTAATGATAAGAAAGGAGGGTTATTACTACAACCGCGTACAAAAGCATCAGATCTACACTTGCCATCGAAGCCATGACGAAAGAACAGGAAAGAACAGTGCAGTAGCTTTGATGAACTCGCGGAAGAAACCCTAATGAGATTTGTAGGAGAGGCGAAGAAAGGACTTACCGAAGCTCTCGGATGCGCAGGCGCGCCGGTGAAACTCTAGTCAAACTAGGTTCATGCAGCGGCCTGGGTCGGAGCAGATGCGAAGGTTGAACATCGACGGCGGTGCTTAGGCACTGAGGAGGCGCGATGAAGAAGGAGGACGAAGAGGCAAGGGGAGAAAAAAGAAAGGGACCCCTCACCCTATTTATAAGCCGAAGGGATAAACGGCAGGGTCAGGAATCAAGGAGCTTGAAAAATGGATATTGGACGGAGTTGTCGCCTCTGTTTTCGGAGGATTAATAAATAAAGGTTAAAGCATATACAGGTTTTTAATGAATAGGTGATGTCATGGAGGTTTAACATGATCATAAAAGATGACGTCATGGCAGTTTTAAAAGGTCATTTGAAGGCACGGAAGACAAATTTTTCCCGAAGTGTTGAAGATTGACATGAACAGGTTCAAATCAATCTGGGGCCTAATGTCAGGGGTATAACTATTAGGTATAAACCGCCCAGGAGGGGCTGGTTTATGCCTATGAAGAATTACTCCTATTAAAGCCCATCAAGACATAGAATATGGCATTTTACTATAGAAGACTAAAAGGCCCAAGGCGCAAAATGTGTTAGGGCACGTACATATAAACCGCCATACGGTGTGTAACTTGTATTGTAAGATAGGTAAAGTAGAGACCGAGCCGGGCACGTTTATGAGCCGGCCTAGGGATTCTGTAAGCTGGCCGGGCGTCATCCTGTGTATATAAAGGTATGACCCGGCGGCGGTTCAGGGACAAGAAACAACGACTCGAGACACGGAAAGCGGATTCGCTACCTGGTCATCGAAACCCTAGCAATACCACAAAAACTAGACGTATGCTTTTACCTTCATCGAAGTGGCCGAACTAGTACAAAAATCCCTTGTGTCCTTTGTCCGCTTTAACCCCTTTAAGCTAACCCATAGCGATGGCTCAACGACTAAGTCCTTATGCTAGGACATCTGCCGTGACAAAACCACAACAAAACTGCTAGAGACTTTCTTGCTTGCAACGATAGATATGATCTTAAGAAATTATTAGCTAAGCTGAAAGAAAAGTCCTTGAATGCTAGAATGAAACATGACCCTGCTTTCGCTACTTCACCTATCTTTGTTACTGATAAGGATTATGATTTCTCTGTTGAACCTGAGTTAATTACTTTGGTTGAATCTGATCCTTTCCATGGCTATGAGTCTGAAACAGTTGTGGCACATCTTACTAAGTTGAATGATCTAGCCACCCTGTTTAATAACGATGAAAAGATTCGTTATTACTATATCCTTAAGTTATTTCCTTTCTCGTTAAAGGGTGATGCTAAGACTTGGTTTAATTCTCTTGATCCTGGTTGTGTGCGTAGTCCCCAGGATATGATGTATTACTTCTCTGCTAAATATTTTCCCGCTCATAAGAAACAAGCTGCCTTACGGGAAATATATAAATTTGTGCAAATTGAAGAAGAGAGTCTCCCACAAGCTTGGGGGAGGCTTCTCCAATTACTTAATGCTTTGCCTGATCATCCTCTCAAGAGGAACGATATACTTGATGTCTTTTATAATGGACAAATCGATGTTTCTAGAGACCACCTGGATAGTTGTGTTGGTTGTGTTTTCAGGGAAAGAAAAGTTGATCAAGCTGAATTACTATTGAATCATATGCTGGCTAATGAAAATAATTGGACACTTCTGGAACCAGCCCCTAAGCCAACTCCGAAGAAAAGGGGTGTTCTATTTCTCAGTCCTGAAGATATGCAAGAGGCAAAGAAATCTACGAAATAAAAAGGTATTAAAGCTGAAGATGTTAAGAATTTACCACCTATTGAAGAAATGCATGGTCTTGATAACCCGACACAGGTAGTGAAGGTAAATTGTCTTTATAGATTTGATGAAGGTGATATTCCTCATTATAAGTCTGCTAGACAATGCTTAGATGAGTTTGACAATTTTATTGTGAAACTAGAAAACTTCAATGCTTATGTTGGTAGACAATTGCAACGTAATGCTTATATGATTGAACGCTTGAGTAATTATCTTTGTAGAGTTAAAGGTGACCTGAAACTTATTAGTTTACATGGGTTACCACTCAAGTAGAACAAGTACTTAATGTTGGGGAACGTAGTATTTTAAAATTTTCCTACGATCACGCAAGATCTATCTACCAGATGCATAGCAACGAGAGGGAAGAGTGTGTCTACGTACCCTCGTAGACCGGAAGCGGAAGCATCAAGTGACGCGGTTGATGTAGTCGAACTTCTTCGCGATTCAACCGATCAAGCACCGAACGTACGGCACCTCCGCGTTCAGCACACGTTCAGCTTGATGACGTCCCACGAGCTCTTGATCCAGTTGAGCTTCACGGGAGAGTTTCGTCAGCACGACGGCGTGGTGACGGATATGATGTATTTACCGGCGCAGGGCTTCGCCTAAGCACTGCAACGGTATGACTGAGGTGTGTTTCTATGGAGGGGGGCACCGCACACGGCTGGAACAATTCAACTTGTGTCTTTGGGTGCCCCCCTGCCCCCGTATATAAAGGAGCAATAGGGGAGGGCCGGCCGGCCTCCTATGGTGCGGCTAGGGCAATCCAACTAGGAATAGGATTGCAATCCTATTCCTAGTAGGAGTCCACCAAGAAGGAAGAGAGGGAAAGGAAAAGAGGGAGAGGTGGCGCCCCCCCAATCCTAGTCCAACTAGGATCCCCTGGTGGGGCGCCGGCCAACCTCTATGGGCTGCCTCTCTCCTTTCCTCAAGGCCCACAATGGACCATCCCCCCTCGTAGGGGGTTCCGGTAACCCCCTCTGGCAATCCAGTTAAATCCGAAACTTTTCCGGAACACTTCCGGTGTCCGAATATAGTCGTCCAATATATCAATCTTTATGTCTCGAACATTCCGAGACTCCTCATCATGTCCGTGATCTCATCCGGGACTCCGAACTACCTTCGGTACATCAAAACTCATAAACTCATAATACCGATCGTCATGAAACGTTAAGCGTGCGGACCCTACGGGTTCGAGAACTATGTAGACATGACCGAGACTCATCTCCGGTCAATAACCAATAGCGGAACCTGGATGTTCATATTGTCTCCTACATATTCTATGAAGATCTTTTATCGGTCAAAACCGCATAACAACATACGTTGTTCCTTTTGTCATCGGTATGTTACTTGCCCGAGATTCGATCGTCGGTATCTCTATACCTAGTTCAATCTCGTTACTGGCAAGTCTCTTTACTCGTTCCGTAACACATCATCTCGTGACTAACTCATTAGTCTTTTGCTTGCAAGGCTTATTATGATGTGTGTTACCGAGAGGGCCCAGAGATACCTCTCCGACACTCGGAGTGACAAATCCTAATCTTGATCTGTGCCAACACCACGAATACTTTCGGAGACACCTGTAGAGCATCTTTATGATCACCCAGTTACGTTGTGACGTTTGATAGCACACAAGGTGTTCCTACGGTATTCGGGAGTTGCATAATCTCATAGTCATAGGAACATGTATAAGTCATGAAGAAAGCAATAGCAGTAAAACTAAACGATCATAGTGCTATGCTAACGGATGGGTCTTGTCCATCACATCATTCTCCTAATGATGTGATCCCGTTGATCAAATGACAACTCATGTCTATGGCTAGGAAACATAGCCATCTTTGATCAATGAGCTAGTCTAGTAGAGGCATACTAGGGACATACTGTTTTGTCTATGTATTCACACATGTATTAAGTTTTCGGTTAATACAATTCTAGCATGAATAAAAGACATTTATCATGATATAAGGAAATACAAATAACATCTTTATTATTGCCTCTAGGGCATATTTCCTTCAGTCTCCCACTTGCACTAGATTCAATAATCTAGCTCACATCGCCATGTGATTTAATACCAATAGTTCACATCGTTATGTGAATAACACCCATAGTTCACATCGCCATGTGACCAACACCCAAAGGGTTTACTAGAGTCAATAATCTAGTTCACATCGCTATGTGATTAATACCCAAGAGTAATAAGGTGTGATCATGTTTTGCTTGTGAGAGAAGTTTAGTCAACGGGTCTGTCACATTCAGATCCGTATGTATTTCGCAAATTTCTATGTCTACAGTGCTCTGCATAGAGCTACTCTAGCTAATTGCTCCCACTTTCAATACGCATCCAGATTGATACTTAGAGTCATCTGGATTTAGTGTCAAAGCTTGCATCGGCGTAACCCTTTACGACGAACTCTTTATCACCTCCATAATCGAGAAACATTTCCTTTAGTCATCCAGTTACTAAGGATAATTTTGACCGCTGTAGAGTGATCCACTCCTGGATCACTATTGTACCCCCTTGACAAACTCATGGCAAGGTACACAACATGTATGATACACAGCATGGCATACTTTATATAACCTATGGCTGAGGCATAGGGAATGACTTTCATTCTCTCTATATTTTTCTGCCGTTGTCTGGCTTTGACTCTTACTCAACTTCACACCTTACAAGTCAGGCGAGAACTCCTTCTTTGACTGATCCATTTTGAACTACTTCAAAATCTTATCAAGGTATGTACTTATCGAAAGTCTTATCAAGCGTCTTGATCTATCTCTATAGATCTTGATGCCCAATATGTAAGCAGCTTCACCAATGTCTTTCTTTGAAAAACTCCTTTCAAACACTCCTTTATGCTTTCCAGAAAATTCCACATCATTTCCGATCGACAATATGTCATTCACATATACTTATCAGAAAGGTTGTAGTGCTCCCACTCACTTTCTTGTAAATACAAGCTTCTCCGCAAGTCTGTATAAATCTATATGCTTTGATCAACTTATCAAAGCGTATATTCCAACTCCGAGATGCTTGCACCAGTCCATAGATGGATCGCTGGATCTTGCACAATTTGCTAGCACATTTAAGATTGACAAAACCTTCGGGTTGCATCATATACAATTTTTCTTTAATAAATCCATTAAAGAATGCAGTTTTGTTATTCATTTGCCAGATTTCATAAAATGCGGCAATTGCTAACATGATTCGGACAGACTTAAGCATCGCTACGGGTGAGAAAGTCTCATCGTAGTTAACACCTTGAACTTGTCGAAAACCTTTCGCATCAAGTCGAGCTTTGTAGACAGTAACATTACCGTCAGCGTCGGTCTTCCTCTTGAAGATCCATTTATTTTCGATGGCTTGCCGATCATCGGGCAAGTCAACCAAAGTCCACATTTTATTCTCATACATGGATCCCATCCTAGATTTCATGGCCTCAAGCCATTTTGCGGAATCTGGGCTCATCATCGCTTCCTCATAGTTCGCAGGTTCATCATGGTCTAGTAACATGACTTCCAGAACTGGGTTGCCGTACCACTCTGGTGCGGAACATACTATGGTTGATCTACGACGTTAAGCAGAAACTTGATCTGAAGTTTCATGATCATCATCATTAGCTTCCTCACTAATTGGTGTAGGAATCACTCGAACTAGTTTATGTGATGTTCCACTTTCCAATTCGGGAGAAGGTACAATTACCTCATCAAGTTCTACTTTCCTCCCACTCACTTCTTTCGAGAGAAACTCCTTCTCTAGAAAGGATCCACTCTTAGCAACAGAGACCTTGCCTTCGGATCTGTGATAGAAGGTGTACCCAACAGTTTCTTTTGGGTATCCTATGAAGATTTACTTCTCCGATTTTGGTTCGAGCTTATCATGTTGAAACTTTTTCACATAAGCATCGCAGTCCCAAACTTAAAAAAATGACAGCTTAGGTTTCTCGTCAAACCACAGTTCATACGGTGTCATCTCCACGGATTTAGATGGTGCCCTATTTAACGTGAATGTAGCTGTCTCTAATGCATAACCCCAAAAGTAATAGTGGTAGATCGGCAAGAGACATCATCGATCGCACCATATCTAATAAAGTACGGTTATGACGTTCGGACACACCATTACACTGTGGTGTTCCAGGTGGCGTGAGTAGTGAAACTATTTCACATTGTTTTTACTGAAGGCCAAACTCGCTAACTCAAATATTTTACCTCTACGGTCATATCGTAGAAACTCTTATTTTCTTGTTACGATGATTCTCCACTTCACTCTGAAATTCTTTGAACTTTTCAAATGTTTCAGACTTGTGCTTCATTAAGTAGATATACCCATATCTGCTCAAATCATCAGTGAAGGTCAGAAAATAACGATTCCCGCCGTGAGCTTCAACACTCATTGGTCTGCATACATCAGTATGTATGATTTCCAACAACTCTGTTGCTCGCTCCACAGTTCCGGAGAACGGAGTTTTAGTCATCTTGCCCATGAGGCATGGTTCACAAGCACCAAGTGATTCATAATCAAGTGATTTCAAAAAGTCCATCACTATGGAGTTTCATCATGCGCTTTACACCAATATGACCTAAACGGCAGTGCCACAAATAAGTTGCACTATCATTATTAACCTTGCATCTTTTGGCTTCAATATTATGAATATGTGTATCACACGATCGGGATCCAACAAACTATTTTCATTGGGTGTATGACCATAGAAGGTTTTATTCATGTAAACAGAACAACAATTATTCTCTAACTTACATGAATAACCGTATTGCAATAAACATGATCAAATTATATTCATGCTCAACACAAACACCAAATAACACTTATTTAGGTTCAACACTAATCCCGAAAGTATAGGGAGTGTGCAATGTTGATCATATCAATCTTGGAACTGCTTCCAATACACATCATCACTTCATCCTTTAACTAGTTTCTGTTCATTATGTAACTCCCATTTCGAGTTACTACTCTTTAGCAACTGAACCAGTATCAAATACCGAGGGGTTGCTATGAACACTAGTAAAATACACATAAATAATCTGTATATCAAATATACCTTTGTTCACTTTGCCATCCTTCTTATCCGCCAAGTATCTAGGGCAGTTCCACTTCCGGTGACCATTTCCTTTGCAGTAGAAGCACTTAGTTTCAGGCTTGAGTTTAGCTTTGGGTTTCTTCATGGGAGTGACTACTTGCTTGTCATTATTCTTGAAGTTCCCCTTCTATCCCTTTGCCCTTTACTTGAAACAAGTGGTCTTATTAACCATCAACACTTGATGTTCTTTCTTGATTTCTACCTTCGCCGATTTCAGCATTGCGAAGAGCTCGGGAATTACCTTCGTCATCCCTTGCATATTATAGTTCATCACGAAGTTCTACTAACTTGGTGATAGTGACTAGAGAACTTTGTCAATTACTATCTTATCTGGAAGATTAACTCCCACTTGATTCAAGTAATTGTAGTACCCAGACAATCTGAGCACATGCTCACTGGTTGAGGTATTCTCCTCCATCTTGTAGGCAAAGTACTGTCAGAAGTCTTATACCTCTCGACACGGGCATGAGTATGAAATACTAATTTCAACTCTTGGAACATCTTATATGCTCCGTGGCGTTCAAAAACAATTTTTGAAGTCCCGGTTATAAGCCGTAAAGCATGGTGCACTAAACTATCAAGTAGTCATCATACCGAGCTTTTGTCAAAACGTTCATAACGTCTACATCTGCTCCTGCAATAGGTCTGTCACCTAGCGGTGCATCAAGGACATATTTCTCTGTGCAGCAATGAGGACAATCCTCAGATCACGGAACAATTCCGCATCATTGCTACTAACATCTTTCGACTTCGTTTTCTCTAGGAACATATAAAAAAATAAACGGGGAGCAACATCGTGAGCTATTGATCTACAACATAGATATGCTAATACTACGTGGACTAAGTTCATGATAAAATAAAGTTCAATTTAATCATATTACTTAAAGAACTCCCACTTAGATAGACATCCCTCCGGTCATCTAAATGATCATGTGATCCAAATCAACTAAACCATGTCCGATCATCTCGTGAGATGGAGTAGTTTCAATGGTGAACATCTTACGTTGATCATATCTACTATATGATTCACGCTCGACCTTTCGGTCTCTAGTGTTCTGAGGCCATATCTGCATATGCTAGGCTCGTCAAGTTTAACCCGAGTATTCTGCGTGTGCAAAACTGGCTTACACCCGTTGTATTTGAACGTACAGCTTATCACACCCGATCATCACGTGGTGTCTCGGCACGACGAACTTTCGCAACGGTGCATACTCAGGGAGAACACTTATACCTTGAAATTTAGTAAGGGATCATCTTATAATGCTATCGTCGTTATAAGCAAAATAAGAAGCATAATAAGATAAACATCACATGCAATCAAAATATGTGACATGATATGGCCATCATCATCTTGTGCTTTTGATCTCCATCTCCAAAGCACCTTCATGATCACCTTCGTCACCGGCGCGACACCTTGATCTCCATCGTAGCATCGTTGTCGTCTCGCCAACTATTGCTTCTACGACTATCGCTACCGCTTAGTGATAAAGTAAAGCAATTACATGGCGATTGCATTTCATACAATAAAGCGACAACCATATGGCTCCTGCCAGTTGCCGATAACATTACAAAACATGATCATCTCATACAAAACCGTATAACTCATCATGTCTTGACCATATCACATCACAACATGCCCTGCAAAAACAAGTTAGACGTCCTCTACTTTGTTGTTGCAAGTTTTACGTGGCTGCTACGGGCTTAGCAAGAACCGTTTTTACCTACGCATACAAAACCACAACGATGTTTCGTCAAGTATGTGCTGTTTTAACCTTCACAAGGACCGGGCGTAGCCACACTTGATTCAGCTAAAGTGAGAGAGACAGGCACCCGCCAGTCACCTTTAAGCAACGAGTGCTCGTAACAGTGAAACCAGTCTCGTGTAAGCGTACGCGTAATGTCGGTCCGGGCCGCTTCATCTCACAATACCGCTGAAGCAAAGTATGACATGCTGGTAAGCAGTATGACTAGTATCGCCCACAACTCATTGTGTTCTACTCGTGCATATCATCTACGCATAGACCTGGCTCTCATGCCACTGTTGGGGAACGTAGTATTTTAAAATTTTCCTACGATCACGCAAGATCTATCTACCAGATGCATAGCAACGAGAGGGAAGAGTGTGTCTACGTACCCTTGTAGACCGGAAGCAGAAGCGTCAAGTGACGCGGTTGATGTAGTCGAACTTCTTCGCGATTCAACCGATCAAGCACCGAACGTACGGCACCTCCGCGTTCAGCACACGTTCAGCTTGATGACGTCCCACGAGCTCTTGATCCAGTTGAGCTTCACGGGAGAGTTTCGTCAGCATGACGGCGTGGTGACGGATATGATGTATTTACCGGCGCAGGGCTTCGCCTAAGCACTGCAACGGTATGACCGAGGTGTGTTTCTGTGGAGGGGGGCACCGCACACGGCTGGAACAATTCAACTTGTGTCTTTGGGTGCCCCCCTTCCCCCGTATATAAAGGAGCAATAGGGGAGGGCCGGCCGGCCTCCTATGGTGCGGCTAGGGCAATCCTACTAGGAATAGGATTGCAATCATATTCCTAGTAGGAGTCCACCAAGAAGGAAGAAAGGGAAAGGAAAAGAGGGAGAGGTGGCGCCCCCCCAATCCTAGTCCAACTAGGATCCCCTGGTGGGGCGCCGGCCAGCCTCTATGGGCTGCCTCTCTCCTTTCCTCAAGGCCCACTATGGACCATCCCCCCTCGTAGGGGGTTCCGGTAACCCCCTCCGGTAATCCAGTTAAATCCGAAACTTTTCCGGAACACTTCCGGTGTCCGAATATAGTCGTCCAATATATCAATCTTTATGTCTCGGACATTCCGAGACTCCTCGTCATGTCCGTGATCTCATCCGGGACTCCGAACTACCTTCGGTACATCAAAACTCATAAACTCATAATACCGATCGTCATCAAACGTTAAGCGTGCGGACCCTACGGGTCCGAGAACTATGTAGACATGACCGAGACTCATCTCCGGTCAATAACCAATAGCGGAACCTGGATGTTCATATTGGCTCCTACATATTCTACAAAGATCTTTTATCGGTCAAAACCGCATAACAACATACGTTGTTCCTTTTGTCATCGGTATGTTACTTGCCCGAGATTCGATCGTCGGTATCTCTATACCTAGTTCAATCTCGTTACCGGCAAGTCTCTTTACTCGTTCCGTAGCACATCATCTCGTGACTAACTCATTAGTCTTTTGCTTGCAAGGCTTATTATGATGTGTGTTACCGAGAGGGCCCAGAGATACCTCTCCGACACTCGGGGTGACAAATCCTAATCTTGATCTATGCCAACACCACAAATACTTTTGGAGACACCTGTAGAGCATCTTTATGATCACCCAGTTACGTTGTGACGTTTGATAGCACACAAGGTGTTCCTACGGTATTCCGGAGTTGCATAATCTCATAGTCATAGGAACATGTATAAGTCATGAAGAAAGCAATAGCAGTAAAACTAAACGATCATAGTGCTATGCTAACGGATGGGTCTTGTCCATCACATCATTCTCCTAATGATGTGATCCCGTTGATCAAATGACAACTCATGTCTATGGCTAGGAAACATAGCCATCTTTGATCAATGAGCTAGTCTAGTAGAGGCATACTAGGGACATACTGTTTTGTCTATGTATTCACACATGTATTAAGTTTCCGGTTAATACAATTCTAGCATGAATAAAAGACATTTATCATGATATAAGGAAATACAAATAACATCTTTATTATTGCCTCTAGGGCATATTTCCTTCAGTCTCCCACTTGCACTAGAGTCAATAATCTAGCTCACATCGCCATGTGATTTAATACCGATAGTTCACATTGTTATGTGAATAACACCCATAGTTCACATCGCCATGTGACCAACACCGAAAGGGTTTACTAGAGTCAATAATCTAGTTCACATCGCTATGTGATTAATACCCAAGAGTAATAAGGTGTGATCATGTTTTGCTTGTGAGAGAAGTTTAGTCAACGGGTCTGTCACATTCAGATCCGGATGTATTTCGCAAATTTCTATGTCTACAATGCTCTGCATAGAGCTACTCTAGCTAACTGCTCCCACTTTCAATACGCATCCAGATTGATACTTAGAGTCATCTGGATTTAGTGTCAAAGCTTGCATCGGCGTAACCCTTTACGACGAACTCTTTATCACCTCCATAATCGAGAAACATTTCCTTTAGTCATCCAGTTACTAAGGATAATTTTGACCGCTGTACAGTGATCTACTCCTGGATCACTATTGTACCCCCTTGACAAACTCATGGCAAGGTACACAACATGTTTGATACACAACATGGCATAGTTTATAGAACCTATGGCTGAGGCATAGGGAATGACTTTCATTCTCTCTATATTTTTCTGCCGTTGTCTGGCTTTGAGTCTTACTCAACTTCACACCTTACAAGTCAGGCAAGAACTCCTTCTTTGACTGATCCATTTTGAACTACTTCAAAATCTTATCAAGGTATGTACTTATCGAAAGTCTTATCAAGCGTCTTGATCTATCTCTATAGATCTTGATGCCCAATATGTAAGCAGCTTCACCAAGGACTTTCTTTGAAAAACTCCTTTCAAACACTCCTTTATGCTTTCCAGAAAATTCCACATCATTTCCGATCGACAATATGTCATTCACATATACTTATCAGAAAGGTTGTAGTGCTCCCACTCACTTTCTTGTAAATACAGGCTTCTCCGCAAGTCTGTATAAATCTATATGCTTTGATCAACTTATCAAAGCGTATATTCCAACTCCGAGATGCTTGCACCAGTCCATAGATGGATCGCTGGAGCTTGCACAATTTGCTAGCACATTTAAGATTGACAAAACCTTCGGGTTGCATCATATACAATTTTTCTTTAATAAATCCATTAAAGAATGCAGTTTTGTTATTCATTTGCCAGATTTCATAAAATGCGGCAATTGCTAACATGATTCAGACAGACTTAAGCATCGCTACGGGTGAGAAAGTCTCATCGTAGTCAACACCTTGAACTTGTCGAAAACCTTTCGCATCAAGTCGAGCTTTGTAGACAGTAACATTACCGTCAGCGTCGGTCTTCCTCTTGAAGATCCATTTATTTTCGATGGCTTGCCGATCATTGGGCAAGTCAACCAAAGTCCACACTTTGTTCTCATACATGGATCCCATCTCAGATTTCATGGCCTCAAGCCATTTTGCGGAATCTGGGCTCATCATCGCTTCCTCATAGTTCGCAGGTTCATCATGGTCTAGTAACATGACTTCCAGAACTGGGTTGCCGTACCACTCTGGTGCGGAACGTACTCTGGTTGATCTACGACGTTAAGCAGAAACTTGATCTGAAGTTTCATGATCATCATCATTAGCTTCCTCACTAATTGGTGTAGGAATCACTGGAACTAGTTTCTGTGATGTTCCACTTTCCAATTCGGGAGAAGGTACAATTACCTCATCAAGTTCTACTTTCCTCCCACTCACTTCTTTCGAGAGAAACTCCTTCTCTAGAAAGGATCCACTCTTAGCAACAGAGACCTTGCCTTTGGATCTGTGATAGAAGGTGTACCCAACAGTTTCTTTTGGGTATCCTATGAAGATTTACTTCTCCGATTTGGGTTCGAGCTTATCATGTTGAAACTTTTTCACATAAGCATCGCAGTCCCAAACTTAAAAAAATGACAGCTTAGGTTTCTCGTCAAACCACAGTTCATACGGTGTCATCTCCACGGATTTATATGGTGCCCTATTTAACGTGAATGTAGCTGTCTCTAATGTATAACCCCAAAAGTAATAGTGGTAGATCGGTAAGAGACATCATCGATCGCACCATATCTAATAAAGTACGGTTATGACGTTCGGACACACCATTACACTGTGGTGTTCCAGGTGGCGTGAGTAGTGAAACTATTTCACATTGTTTTTACTGAAGGCCAAACTCGCTAACTCAAATATTTTACCTCTACGATCATATCGTAGAAACTCTTATTTTCTTGTTACGATGATTCTCCACTTCACTCTGAAATTCTTTGAACTTTTCAAATGTTTCAGACTTGTGCTTCATTAAGTAGATATACCCATATCTGCTCAAATCATCAGTGAAGGTCAGAAAATAACGATTCCCGCCGTGAGCTTCATCACTGAAGGTCAGAAAATAACGATTTGGCCGTGTGAATGGCCTTGTAATGAGTTCATGAGAGCCGCCGGGATTTACGAAGAATTTTATTATTTGGCAAACAATGCAGGCCTCACCGACTTCCTCCACGACCAGCGTGAACAGTATCTCTTACTCTCTAATATTTTCACGCAAAATTTTCATTTTCATGCTAAGAAAACACGACCTACAGTGGATTTACGTTTATATGATGAGGTTAAGGAGATGTCATTCTTCGAGTTTTGTGAAGTATGCAAGATACCGTTTGAAGGTAGACTTGATGAACCACGTCGTGAAGACATTGAAGGGTTCATTCACATGATAGCTGTAGGGGAAACTTGACAAGTTTCAGGGGCAAGAATTACTAGTATACATTTTCGTGTTCTACGCTACTTTGCTTTATTTGCTAGTAGATGTTTAATTGGTCGCGGGAACAGTGGGAATCTTAGTGCCTCTGATATTGTCATTTTACACCATGCTTTGTTCCAGGACACAACTTTTAGCTTGGGTGTTGTGGTAGCTAAATGATTAAGTCTGAACCGCACCAAAGGTCCCGTCCTTGGAGGCATCTTTGCTTCTCGCCTTGCTGAACATTTTAGAATACCTATTAGACATCATGAGAAGGAAGAAAAATTGCTTGCTCCTGTTTATCTAGATTATAAGAGCATGATAGCACATGATTTTATTGTTAATGACAAGGATAGGTTGCTTAATTATAAATTAATGTTTGATGAAAAATATTGTGAGATTGTTACTTTGCCTGCACCATCTCTGTTTGATCTATCTACAGGCATATATCTCGTTACGTCAGATACCTTCCACAAGTACCAGAACCAGGCATGAGCTTCAGAGCCTGAGCCGGAGCCACCACTCGATCCTTACCGTCAGTCTGTTTATGGGTGGGATCTGGATGAGCTTGCCAACCAGTGGCACCCAGAGGACACATCTCAGTACACTGGAGAGAGTAGCTTCGATCCGTGGCCATAGACCAACTTAGGATAAAAGGCCTAAGCTTGGGGGAGTATGTGTTTCTCACTGACTTTACATTCATGTTCACACACTTATTCTAGTTGTCGGTGCTCACACTCTTTCATTGTACCATCAATGCTTAGTTTCAATTCTTTTTGTTAGTCTTTTTCTTGACTGCTAGAAAAAAAAACCTTAAGAAAAACAAAAATATATATTAGTTGTAGCTTCTAGCTAGTTTACTTTCCTTGCTTGTAGTAGTAATTAAAAGAAAACCCAAAAAGATTTATCGTTCTTCTTTTGTTTGTTGGGAGCTTTCCCGTGTAAATAGTTTCTTTTCTTTTCTTTGGGGGTTAAGAGTAGAAGAACATGATTGAAAATGCTTAGTGGCTCTTATATGCTTTACTGTTGATTTAACCTTGATCCATATTACCTTGTCTTCTCTCTTGTATTAAATGCTCGCAGATTCCACGTTAGTCCAATGCACGTGCACTATTATTATTACCCATATCATTTGGTCGTGCGAGTGAAAGGCAATACGGATGATATATGATGAACTAATTGAGATGTGAAAAGCTGGTATGAACTCGACCTCTCTTGTTTTGTAAATATGATAGTTCAACGTTACTGATTCAACTTGTTATGAATGAAACATGCTTGCAATGACAATTAGAGATCATAGCTGCTTATGCCATGCTTAATAACTGAGAGTTTATAATGGTCTATCTTGCGTGCCAACATGATATTAAAATGGTTGTGATGTGGTATGATGGGGTGGTATCCTCCTTTGATCGATTCAAGTGGTCTAACTTGGCACATGTTCATGCATGTAGTTGAAACAAAATGAACATAGCCTCCACAATATTTATGTTCATGGTGATTTATATACTACTCATGCTTGCATTCAGTGTTGATTAATTTTAAGGAATAATTGTATTGGTGCCCCTAGTTGGGTCACACTCGACAGGTTTGCCCCTAGTTTTTCAATAATTGTGGTTTTGCCCAGCTCACTTCACTCGCCTTGTGTTTTTGCCCTTCCAGGGCGGTTCCGACCAATCACGGTTCGCCACGTGGCGACTGCTCATTGGTCGGAACCGCCCCGGAAGGGCAAAAACACAAGGCGAGTGAAGTGAGCTGGGCAAAACCACAATTGTTGAAAAACTAGGGGCAAACCTGTCGAGTGTGACCCAACTAGGGGCACGAATGCAAAAATCCCTAATTTTAATGCATGTTCATGACCGTTGTCACTCTCTAGCTGGTCGCTTCCCAGTCTCTTTCTAGCCTTCACCTGTACTAAGCGGGAATACTACTTGTGCATCCCCTTCCATAAACCCCAAAGTTATTCCATATGAGTCCACCATACCTTCCTATATGCGGTATTTACCTGCCGTTCCAAGTAAATTTGTATGTGCCAAACTCTAAACCTTCAAATGAAATTCTATTTTGTATGCTCGAATAGCTCATGTATCAACTAGGGCTGTCTATATCTTCCATGCTAGGTGGGTTATTCTCAGGATGAGTGGACTCCGCTCATCATTCATCAGAAAATGGCTGCTAACCGGGATGCCCAGTCCCATGCTCAAAATCATAATAATTAAACAAAACTCCCCCAGGGCTGTTGTTGGTTTGGACAGTACCCGTTGTTTAGGACCAGCCGTGGAGTGTGCTTGTTGGTGGTTGGGGGAGTATAAACTTTACCATTCTGTTTGAGAACCACCTATAATGTGTGTAGCGTGGAAGATATCGAAATTCTTGGTTGTTATGTTGACAATGAGAGTATACCGCTCAAAAAGTTATTCATCTCTATTTTAAAAATCGAGCTCTGGCACCTCTACAAATCCCTACTTCCCTCTGTGTAGGGCCTATCTATTTACTTTCATGCTGAGTCATCATCCTCTTATAAAAGAGCACCAGTAGGAGAGCACCTCTGTAATTTGCATGTATTACTATTAATTTGCATTTAGTATGATCATGACTGGATCTCTTTTACCATGAATTACAATGTCTAGTCAGTCCTTGATCCTTAAAGGTGCTCTGCATTTATGTTTTGCGGTCTCAGAAAGGGCTAGCGAGATACCATCTTCTTAAATCATATTATGATTGTTTTGAGAAAGTGTTGTCATCCGAGGTTTATTATTATTGCTCGCTAGTTGATTATGCCATTGATGTGAGTTGACATGAGACCTGAAAGTTATTGTTAATGTGGTTAGTTCAAGATCTTGCTGAAAACTTGAATGATGGCTTTACATATTTGCAACAACAAGAGCAAACAGAGTTTGTCAAACTTTTTCTTTATCACTTTCAGTTTATCAACTGAATTGCTTGAGGACAAGCAAAGGCTTAAGCTTGGGGGAGTTGATACGTCTCCAACGTATCTACTTTTCCAAACACTTTTGCCCTTGTTTTGGACTCTAACTTACATTATTTGAATGGAACTATCCCGGACTGACGTTATTTTCATTAGAATTTCCATGGTGTTGTTTTTGTGCAGAAATAAAAAGTTCTCGGAATGACCTGAAAATCCATGGAGAATTATTTTGGAAAATATAAAAAATATATGCGGAAAGATCTACGTTAGGGGGCCCACACCCTGTCCACGAGGGTGGGGGGCGCACCCCTCCCCCTGGGCGTGCCCCCTGCCTCATGGGCCCCCTGATGCTCCATCGACGTACCCCCGGACTCCATATATTCACTTTCGGGGAGGAAAAAAATCAGAGAGGAAGAATTATTGCGTTTTATGATACGGAGCCGCCGCCCAGCCCTAATCTCTCTCGGGGGGCTGATCTGGAGTCCGTTCGGGGCTCCGGAGAGTGGAGATCATCGCCATCGTCATCATCAACCTTCCTCCATCACCAATTCCATGATGCTCGCCGCCGTGCGTGAGTAATTCCATCGTAGGCTTGCTGGACGGTGATGGGTTGGATGGCATTTACCATGTAATCGAGTTAGTTTTGTTAGGGTTTGATCCCTAGTATCCACTATGTTCTGAGATTGATGTTGCTATGACTTTGATATGCTTAATGCTTGTCACTAGGGCCCGAGTGCCATGATTTCAGATCTGACCTATTATGTTTTCATGAATATATGTGTGGTCTTGATCCTATCTTGCAAGCCTATAGTCACCTACTACGTGTTATGATCCGGCAACCCCAAAATGACAATAATCGGGACCACTCTCGGTGATGACCGTAGTTTGAGCAGTTCATGTATTCACTATGTGTTAATGCTTTGGTCCGGTACTCTATTAAAAGGAGGCCTTAATATCCCTTAGTTTCCACTAGGACCCCGCTGCCACGGGAGGGTAGGACAAAAGATGTCATGCAAGTTCTTTTCCATAAGCATGTATGACTATATTCAGAATACATGCCTACATTACATTGATGAACTGGAGCTAGTTCTATGTCACCCTAGGTTATAACTTTTAGATGAAGAATTGCATTCAACATAATTCCCCATCACCGATCCAATGCCTACGAGCTTTTCACATATTGCTTGTTGCTTATTTACTTTTTCGCTGCTACTATTACTAAAACTACAAAAACACTACCATTACTTTTATTGTTGTCACCACTATTACCATATTACTTTGCTACTAAACTACCTTGCTGCAGATACTAAGTTTCCAAGTGTGCTGGAATTGACAACTCAGCTGCTAATACTTAAGAGTATTCTTTGGCTCCCCTTGTGTCGAATCAATAAATTTGGGTTGAATACTTTACCCTCGAAAACTGTTGCGATCCCCTACACTTGTGGGTTATCACAACCTATCATGTTGCAGACTTTTCAGAAGAAGAGTAAGGTGTGCTAGGTCATTTGTCACGCAATCAGCTATGCTGTTGGAGTTGATGGAATCACTTATCTTCCAAGCCTTCCAATGTTATCGTGTTAGGTGGCCTTATGCCATATATTTTGTAATAAGTTTTCTTTTGAGACATTCGATGTAATAAGTGTGTGATTGCCACTCTGTTATAAATCCTTCAAGTACTGTGTGTGTAAGCATTACCAATCCAGGGATGACACAGAACACAGAGACTTCGGTCCATTCAGATCATGGTCGCTACAATGCTAGATAGCGGTCGATGTGTGGAGTAATAGTAGTAGATGTAGGCAGGAGTCGGTCTAATAATCTCGAACATGATACCTATATACATGATCATTGTCTTGGATATCGTCATAATTATTTTCTTTTCTATCAATTGCCCAATGGTAATTTGTCTACCCACCATTGCTATTTTCCGAGATAAGCCACTAGTGAAACCTATGGCCCCCGGGACTATTTTCCAATCATATGCTTTCAGATCTATATTGCTATTTGCAACTTTTATTTTCAGATTTATGTTATCAAAAACCCAAAAAATACCTTGATGTGTTTTATTTGTCGCTCTTCCATTTGCATCTATCAATCTACCTATTACCGATCTATTACCCGGGAGGGACTGACAATGCCTCTTACATGTCGGGTTGCAATGATTTGTTATTTGTGTGCAGGTACCATTTACATAGTGTTGTGTGGTTCTCTTAGTGGTTCGGTAACCTTGGCCTAATCACTGAGGGAAATACCTACCATAGTTGTGCTGCATCATCCCTTCCTCTTTGGGGAAATACCGACATAGCTTCAAGCGACATCAAAAGGAATTTCAGGCAACATTGTCGGGGAGACATCATCAACATCTACGAGGTTCCTAATCACAAATATCATCTCCTTCCAATGTACATTATTTTCCATTTGCCTCTCGCTTTCATCTCCCACACTTCACAAAAATTTGTCGTTTTTGTTCGCCCTCTTTTTGGCTTGTCGTTTTTCCGTTGGATCTCTTACCTTGCTTGTCACAATGAGTGATTTTGGTATGGCAGAAACAAATGATGGCTTCACTCCTAAAATTGGACGACCAGGCAATCTGGATGCTAAAACATTTGTTTTGGGACAATGGAATGTTATGGGGAAAGAACATATCTAAGAGTTTTTTCAATTGTGTTGGGAATTTGACTGTTGATGACGCGCCTATATTTAAAAGGACTAAATCTTATGCGGAAGCTACCTCGGCACTAGTTTTGAAACTTGAAAATAGATTTATCCGTACCCATTCTACCTTGCAAAGATTGTTTTATGAGCTTCCCACTATAAAGGATCCTAAAGCCAAAAGGCTAGCTACCCAAGTTCTCATGAATGAATTTGATCACATACTACGGGAAGCTAGGGAAATTTTTGATTTTTATGGCATGAGCCATGAAAAAATGGTAATAGATGAGATCCTTTGTAATAGTGATTATATGTTGAGACATTTTCTTGGTAATAATCAAATTATTGATGAGAATCTTGAGAAGGAAATCCCCGTCTTAGATATAATCCAACAAGTTTTTAACGATGTCAATCAACATTATTCTTGGATTGTGGCCAAGAATCAAAGGGGATATGCGGATGGGCAACTTGATAATGCTAAAATTTGTATAGATAATGTGTTTCAAGTTATTTTTGCAAAACCCCTGACAAGAACACATCTATGGAAACCAAGGATGACAACACTTGAGATCTATGTGTTTTGCCTAGCTAAGGACGTAAACCGATAGCGCTCATTGGGAGGTAACCCAACTGGTATCTTTTTTGCTTTTTGGTTTTCTTGCTATTTTGAATAAATTACCCAATTATACCTCTTGTTAGATGTGTTTTTGTGGTTTAAATAAGTGTTTGTGCCAAGCAAAGCCTTTGGGTTAATTTGGTTAATAGTTGATTTGATTGCGTTGAAATTCAGAAACTTTCGCGTCCTGAGTTAGAATTACTGACGATGACTGGAGCGCGATAAACTCTTGAGTTTTTTACATGTTATCTGGATACAAATTTTCCACGTTATCCTAATTTTCCAGAATTTTCAGAGTTCAGAAGTATGATAAAAAACCACATTTTTACAGACTATTCTATTTTTAACATATTCTGTTTTTGTTGTGTTATGTACTTATTTTGATTGATCTATGTTTTTCTGAAGAGTTTTTGCCATAGTAAAGTTAGAATACAGTAGATATAATACAATTACAAAATATGAATAGGTTTGCTACCATATTTAAAGTAAAGATTAGTTTTGTTATACTAACGGATCTCATGAGGTTTTGTTGAGTTTTGTGTGATTGAAGTTTTCCAGTTTTGGATGAGACTACGATGGATGAAGGAGTAAGGATTTGCAAAAGGCTAAGCTTGGGGATGCCCGAGGCTATGGGTGGGCATAAAAACCGACAAACCGAACACCGAAACCGAAAAAACCGAATTTCGGTTTTTGCTTTTGGTATGTTAAAAATCAGTTTTCAGGTTTAGTAACCGAATTGAAATCGGTTGCTTCAGTATTTAACCGGTAACCGAAGGAAAAACCGAAGTCCATGTGATTCTAGTACGGGGCTCCCACGCGGCCGCACTTCTCCCCAAATGGCAACCCGGAGTAGGCACAATTCTAGTACGGGGTTCCCCCATGACCGCACGCCTCGCATGACTTTTTTAGAACAGCACGTCTCGTGCCAATTGCTCACGACCACGGGTGAGTGTTCACATAGCTTACGCCATACGAAGGGCCCAGCGAGCTACTAGGTGTGATACATGGACCTAGCCACCTAATTGCAAGGCCCAACTAGTACTTCTATTGGCTTATGGAGCATGCAGCCGCTAGAGTTTAACTTGTTTAGTCCCACATCGCTTATATACTCTTCAAGGGACAAGGTCCTCAGCTATAAAAGAGGCCGCCGTGCTCACTGTAACTTTCACAATGTGACCAGTCAGTATAAACTGAAAACCGAACCGAATTGGTCGGTTAACCGAATTATCGTTTAACTGTTTTGGACTGTCATTTTCGGCTTTTGATTTTGCTAACCAAATTTCACAAAAAACCGAACAATATAAACCGAATTTTTGGTTTCTACCAAATGCCCATCCCTACCCGGGGCACCCCAAGATAATGTTCAAGAAGTATCAAGAAACTAAGCTTCGGGATGCCCTCGAGTGGCATCCCCTCTTTCTTCTAACGACCATCGGTATATTACTTGAAACTATATTTTTGTTTGTCACATATTATGAGTTTTTCTTGGAGCGTCTTGTATGATATGAATCTTTGCTTTTTTTGTATGCTATTTTGTCACAATCATCTTGTTGTACACACCCATTTGAGAACTATGCTATGATTTGTTACAATTGCTCTCCATGCTTCACTTAATTTTTTTAGAGCTATCGAATTGCCCTAGTGCTTCACTTATATCTTTTTGAGCACGATGTGCTTTGTTATTTTTGAAGAAATGCTCTCATGCTTCACTTAGATGTATTTGAGAGTTAGTAAATTTTCGAAACAATTATCGCATGCTTCACTTAGATTTATTTGAGAGAAGGAAATTTTATGCTCATGTTCTTCACTTACATTTGTTTGAGCTTATCAAAAGAAACACATGAAACTAGTCCCAATATGATAGATATCCAAGGGGGATATAATAAAAACTTTCATGAAGATCATTGGAAAAAATAAACTTGATTCCTTGTAATAGTTTTGAGATATGACGACAGTGATATGTGAGGCATATTAATGAGTAATTATGTTTTAGTAAGAATATTGATGTTAAGGTTTGTGATTCCCTATGCAAGCACGGAAGTCAATAGTTATGCAATGAAATTACATCCTACTTGTGTTGCATTATTCAGTGTTAGTTATGTTTAATGTTCTCTAATGATGGTTTTCGTTCCTTGGTTGGTCGCTTCTCAATCTCTTGCTAGCCTCCACTTTGTACTAAGTAGAAATACTATTTGTGCATCCAAATCTTAAAACCCAAGTTTTTCCAAATGAGTCTACCAGACCTACCTATATGCGGTATTTCCATGCCGTTCTAACAAAATATGAATGGGCCGACTCTAATTTCAAAATAAATTTCTCTTTTGTGTGCCCGTACCGCTCATGAAGTGGCGAGGGGTGGCTAATATTTTTCATGCTAGTTGTGTTATTTTCAAGATGAGTGTTTATTCACTTGTCATTGCACGACAGTATGGCGGTAATAGGGATTCCGAGTCCTGAAATGAAAAAGAAATTTACTTTTATGTTGTCAAATAATAAATTCCTTGGAAAGTGTTGGTACGGAGGGCACCCGTAGATACAGATAAGCCATGGATTGTGCAAGAATGGTGGAAAAAGGAATAAACTTTATTTTCTGTTTGGGAACCGCCTGTAATATATCTAGCGTGGAAAGTGTTGGGAACTAGCGTGCTCACTGGTCGTTTTCGTTGACGGGAAAGTATGCCTCCCAAAATAATATTATCTCTCAATTTTTAAGCTTTGAGATCTAGCACCTCTACAAATCCCCACTTCCCTCTGCAAGGGTCTATATTTTACTTTATGCAAAAAATAATTGAGTCTCCATCTTCTCTTATAAAGCACCAACTACGCAACACTATTATCACACTTGAGCATTGGATGTAGCTAATATTTGGATGTGTTGCATGATTGGATCAATGATTGAGCATAATGGGCTAGGGATAACTTGCTGATATTTTGAAAAGACATGATTGTTTAGTGGTATGATTGAGTATTAAAGTATTCATGTCAAAACTAGACTATTGCTTTGAATCATATAAAAGTCCAAATGTCCATGCTACAAAAGAAGAATATGTGATGAACATGATAGGCAGCATTCGACATCAAAATATTCTGTTTTTATCATTTACCTACTCGAGGACGAGCAGGAATTAATCTTGGGGATGCGGATACGTCTTCAACGTATCTATAATGTTTTATTGTTCCATGTTGTTATACTATCATTCTTGGATGTTTTACAATCATTTTATATCATTTTGGGGACTAACCTATTGACATAGTGCCTAGTGCCAGTTGCTGTTTTTTGCTTGTTAATAACACCACAAAAAATCAATACCAAACGAAGTCCAAATGTAGCAAAACCTTTTGGAGATTTTTTATGGGCCAGAAGACACAGGATGGGCTGAAGAAGTACCAGAGGGGGGCTCCGAGGGGAGAACAACCCACGAGGGCGCGCCTAGGACCCCTAGCGCGCCCAGGTGGGTTGTGCCCACCTCACTGGCCTCCCCCACCGCCTCTTCGCTCTCTATAAATACCCCAATATTCCATAGACCCTAGGGGAGTCGATGAAATTTTATTCCAGCCACCGCAAGTTCCAGAACCACGAGATCCAATCTAGAGCCCTTTTCTGGAACTTTGCCGGAGGGGAACACGATCATAGAGAGGTTCATCATCCTCATTGGTGCCTCTCCGATGATGCGTGAGTAGTTTACCACAGACCTACGGGTCCGTAGGCAGTAGCTAGATGGCTTCTTCTCTCCTTGTATCTCAATACAATGGTCTCTTGGAGATCTATTCGATGTAATGACTTTTGTGCGGTGTGTTTGTTGGGATCCGATGAATTATGAGTTTATGATCAGATTTGCCTTGATTTTATATCCATTCTTGATTATTATAGCCTCATATTTATTCTCCGATATTTGGGTTTTGTTTGGCCAACTTGATCTATTTATGTTGCAATGGGAAGAGGTGTTGGGAATCGTTGCATGGAAAACAAAAAAAAATCTACGCACACGCAATGATCTATCCATGGAGATGTATAGTAACGAGGAGCGGAGCGTGTCTATGTACCCTCGTAGACCATAAGTGGAAGCGTTTAGTAACACGATTGATGTAATCGAACTTCTTCGCGATCAAACCGATCAGGCACCGAACGCATGGCACCTCCGTGTTCTACACACGTTCAGCTCGGTGTCGTCCTCGCCGTCTTGATCTAGCAAGCATAGCAAGGGGGTGATGAGTTCCGTCAGCACAACGGCGTGGTGACGGTGGTGGAGCAGCAATCCTGCAGTGCTTCGCCCAAGCACTGCGATGATCTAGAGCAGAGGAGTAAACTAGAGGCGGAGGGGTGTCGGCACACGACGTGGAATAATCTGTCTATAGTGTGGTACCCCTCCCCACATATATATATAGGTGTGGGAGGGGAGTAGGCAGCCCTAGGGCGCCTCCAATAGGGCCGGCGGACACCCTAGGGTTTTCCTAGTGGTGTGCCCCCTTCCATATATTGCGTAAGGGAGAAGGAAAGGGGAGAGGCGCCCGCTCTCTTACCTTTCGCCCTTCCAGAGATATGGTAAGAGGAGGTGGCGCCTCCCCCTTCCATCAAATTGGGGTTGGCTGCCTTAAGGGGGTCGCACCAGCCCATGTGGGCTGGTGTGTTCCCTCTACATGGCCCAATAAGGCCCAATACTCTCCCGGTGCCTTCGGAACCCCTTCCGATATTCAGGTAACTTTCCGGTGCATTCTGAAACCATTCCGGAGACAAAATAGCATCGTCCTAGATATTAATCATTACCTCCGGACCATTCCAGAGCTCCTCGCCATGTCTGTGATCTCATCCGGGACTCCGAACAACATTCGGTCACCAAACCACACAACTCATATAATACCAAATCGTCATCGAACGTTAAGTGTGCAGACCCTACGGGTTCGAGAACTATGTAGACATGACCAAGACACCTCTCTGGCCAATAATCAATAGCTTGTTATATTGTGATGTTTGATAGCACACAAGGCACTCCTCCGGTATCCGGTGGTTGCTTGATCTCATAGTCAAAGGAACATGTATTTGACATACATGAAAGCAGTAGCAATAAACTGTACGATCAAATGCTAAGCTAATGGATGGGTCGTTTCCATCACATCATTCTCATAATGATGTGATCCCTTTATCAAATGACAACTCATGTCCATGGTTAGGAAACCTTAACCATCTTTTATTAACGAGCTAGTCTAGTAGAGGCTTACTAGGGACACGGTATTTGTTTATGCATTCTCACATGTATTTTTGTTTCCGGTCAATACAATTCTAGCATGAATAATAAATCTTTATCATGAATAAGGAAATATAAAATAATAACAACTTTATTATTGCTTCTAGGGCATATTTCCATCAGTCTCCCACTTGCACTAGAGTCAATAATCTAGTTGACATCGCCATGTTATTAACACCTAAAAGAGTTCACTAGAGTCAATAATCTAGTTCACATCATCATGTGATTAGCACCCATAGTTCACATCGCCATGTGACTAACATCCAAATAGTTTACTAGAGTTAATAATCTAGTTCACATCTTTATGTGATTAACACTCAAAGAGTTCTAAGGTATAATCATGTTTTGCTTGTGAGAGAGGTTTTAGTCAACGGGTCTGCAACATTCAGATCTGTGTGTACATTGCAAATGTCTATGTATACAACGCTCTGCATAGAGCTACTCTAGCTAATTGCTCCTACGTTCAATACACATCCAGATCGATACTGAGAGTCATCTGGATTAGTGTCAAAGCTTGCATCGGCGTAACCCTTTACGACAAACTCTTTATCACCTCCATAATTGAAAAACATTTCCTTATACCTCTAAGGATAATTTTGACCATTGTCCAGTGATCCACTCCTGGATCACTTCTTGTACCCCCTTGCCAGAAACGTGGCAAGGCACACATTTGGTCTGGTACACAGCATGGCATGCTTTATAGAACCTATGGCTGAGGCATAGGGAATGACTTCATTCTCTCTCACTTTTTCTGCCGTCGTCGGGTTTTGAGTCTTACTCAACTTCATACCTTACAATTTAGTCAAGAACTCCTTCTTTGACTGATCCATTTTGAACTCCTTCAAAGTCATATCAAGGTACGTACTCATCGAAATTCTTATCAAGCATCTTAATCTATCTCTCGCCCAATATGTAAGCAGCTTCACCGAGGTCTTTATTTGAAAAACTCCTTTCAAACACTCCTTTATGCTTTCCATAAAATTCTACATCATTTCCAATAAACAATATGTCATTCACATATACTTATCAGAAAGGTTGTAGTGTTCCCACTCACTTTCTTGTAAATACAGGCTTCACTGCAAGTCTGTATAAAGTTATGTGCTTTGATCAACTCATCAAAGCGTATATTCCAACTCTGAGATGCTTGCACCCGTCCATTGATGGATCGCTTGAGCTTGCACACTTTGTTAGCACCTTTTAGGATCGACAAAACCTTCTGGTTGCATCATATACAACTCTTCTTTTTAGAAATCCATTAAGGAATGAAGTTTTGCCATCCATTTGCCAAACTTCATAATCATAAAATGCGGCAATTTTTAACATGATTTGGACAGACTTAAGCATCACTACGGGTGAGAAAGTCTCATCATAGTCAACTCCTTGAACTTGTAAAAAACCTTTCGCAATAAGCCGAGCTTTGTACACAGTGATATTACCATCAATGTCTGTCTTCCTCTTGAAGATCCATTTATTCTCAATGGCTTGCCGATTATCGGGCAAGCCCACCAAAGTCCACACTTTCTTCTCATACATGGATCCTATCTCAGATTTGGCCTCAAGCCATTTATCGAAATCTGGGATCATCATAGCTTCTTCATAGTTCAAAGGTTCGCCATTGTCTAACAACATGACTTCCAGGACAGGGTTACCGTACCACTCCGATGCGGTACGTGTTCTGGTTGACCTTCGAGGTTCCTTAGTAATTGATCCGTAGTTTCGTGATCATTATCATTATCTTCTTCTCTAGTTGGTGTAGGCATCACGGGAACGGTTTTCTCCGATGATCTACTTTCCAATTCGAGCAAAAGTACAAATACCTCATCAAGTTCTACTTTCCTCTCACTCACTTCTTTCGATAGAAACTCCTTCTCTAGAAAGGACCCATTTTAGCAACAAAAATCTTGCCTTCGGATATGTGGTAGAAGGTGTACCCAACCGTTTCTTTGGGGTATCCTATGAAGATGCACTTCTCCGATTTGGGTTCGAGCTTATTCGGCTGAAGCTTTTTCACATAAGCATCACAACCCCAAACTTTAAGAAACGACAACTTTGGTTTCTTGCCAAACCATAGTTCATACGGTGTCGTCTCAACGGATTCAGATGGTGCCCTATTTAACGTGAATGCAGCTGTCTCTAATGCATAACCCCAAAACGATAAAGGCAAATCGGTAAGAGACATCATAGAACGCACCATATCCAATAGAGTACGGTTACGATGTTCGGACACACAATTACGTTGTGGTGTTCCAGGAGGCATGAGCTGTGAAACCATACCACATTGTTTCAAACAAAGACCAAACTTGTAACTCAAATATTCACCTCTGCGATCAGATCATGGAAACTTTATTTTCTTGTTACGATGATTCTCTACTTCACTCTGAAATTCTTTGAACTTTTGAAATGTTTCAAACTTGTGTTTCATCAGGTAGATATACCCAGATCTACTCAAATCATCTATGAAGGTGAGAAAATAACGATACCCACCGCGTGCTTCAACACTCATCGGACCGCATACATCGGTATGTATAATTTCCAATAAGTCATTAGCTCACTCTATTATTTCGGAGAACGGAGTTTTAGTCATCTCGCCCATGAGGAATGGTTCGCAATTATCAAATGATTCATAATCTACGGATTTCAAAAGTTCATCAGCATGGTGTTTGATTGCTTGCTTTGTCACGATGGCTCAAGAAAATACCAAATTATGTGACTTTTCCAACACCAATAATAATGATTTTATTAGCACTCCCGACAATGAAGTTCTCAATTTTAAACAGAGGGAGGGGGAAAATTTAAAGGATGCTTGGTATGGAATTTGCAATGCTCAAAATAGATCTACTTGAAAGCAATCTACAGCCATTTCTTCTCCATAATTTTTATGTGGGAGTTACTCCTTGGAATAGATATGTTCTACATACCATTACCGGAGGGAATATCTTGGGGAGTCACACTTTTGATTCTTATAATGCCATGATAGATTTGTTAGGGCCACCACCTCTTTTGGTTAATGGGACTGCTTTAAATTTGGAACATGTGTTGCAAAGACTTGATATTATAGAAAACAAAATGGCTACTCGAGATAATTGTAACTTTAGATAAGAAAGTTCATAATCAAATTACTCAATATGGATCTAAGGTAGGGGTTACTATTAAGAATCTTAAGGAAAAGGAACCCATAGTAAATGAAAAAATAGATCAAGATTATATTAGTATTGGCAAACTAGAAAATATTATTACCAACTTGGGTTATGCTTTTTCCTCCGTTGAAAATACTCTTACTCCTCATGCTAAGTTCGCCAAATTAATCTATGTTCCTAAGAATAAGGGTGAATCTTCTAGTCAAGAAGATCTCAAATCATTAAGTATTCACTCCGATCTTTTTAATATAATTAAGGGACCAATTACAGCAGATGAATTTCTTGATTTCTTGCCTAGGAGTTTGATTATTAATAAAACATAAGAATCTCCTAAGGAAAATAGAGGTATGATTAAAGAATTGCATACCTAAGGGCGTTAAACAATAGCGCTTGTTGGGAGGCAACCCAATTTTATTTTTGCTTTTTACTTTTTGGTTCTGTTTTTCAAGTTTTACACATCATTACTTCTGTAGTAATTGTGTTTTGGTGTTTTAATTAGTGTTTGAGCCAAGTAAGACCTTTGTGATGGCTTACGGTGATCGTTGATTTGATTTTGCTGAAAAACAAAAACTTTTGCGCCCAGTGCAGAAAATTCAATAATTCACTGGAATAACAAAACCTTCTAAAAGTTTTACACAAAATTGATATAAAAATTCCCCATGTCTTCCAAATTTTTCAGAATTTTGAGAGTTACAGAAGTATGCAAAGTTTTCAGATTGCTACAGACTGTTCTGTTTTTGACCGATTCTATTTTCTATGTGTTGTTTGCTTATTTTGATGCATCTATGGCTAGTCGCTGGGTATGAACCGGAGAAGTTGGAATACAGTAGATATTACACCAATATAAAATTAGAATAAGATCACAATAGTACCTTGAGTGGTTATTTGCTTTGTTTTACTAACGGAGCTCACGAGATTTTCTGTTGAGTTTTGTGTTGTGAAGTTTTCAAGTTTTGGGTAAGAATTTGATGTACTACAAATAAAGAGTGGCAAAATCCTAAGCTTAGGATACCCAAGGCACCCCAAGGTAAAATTCAAGGACGGCCAAGAGCCTAAGCTTGGGGATGCCCCGGGAAGGCATCCCCTCTTTCGTCTTCATCTATCGGTACTTTACTTAAGGCTATATTTTTATACACTACATGATATGCGTTTTGCTTGGAGCGTCATGTATGATATAAGTCTTTGCTTTTTAGTTTGCCACAATCATCCTTGTTGTACACACCTTTTGAGAGGGACACGCTTCAATCTTGATTTATTATAATACTCTATGTGCTTCACTTATATGTTTTGAGCTAGGCAATTTTGCTCTAGTGCTTCACTTATATCTTTTTAGAGCACGGTGGTGGTTTTATTTTGTAGAAATTATTAAACTCTCTTGCTTCATTTATATTATTTTGAGAGTCTTAAAGAACAGCATGGTAATTTTCTTGGGTTATGAAATTTGTCCTAATATGATAGACATCCAAAGGAGATAAAATAATTTTTTTCATATATAGAACATTAAATATTATGTCAAGTTTGACTCCTTGTAATTGTTTTGAGATGTTAAGGTGGTAATATTAGAGTCATGCTAGTGGTAGTTTGTGAGGTTAAAGAAATAATTGTGTTAAGGTTTGTGATTCGCGAAGCATGCACGTATGGCCTATGTAACCAAATTGGCGCGCACTGTATATCTTGATTGTTTCCTCTTTGCGGGAAGGTCGGGGCGCGCGATGGTTAAATCCTACAAACCTCCCAACTAGGGGCATGCGTCATAGTGCTTTGCTTTGAGGAAAAACTAGATTTTTTACAATAAGTATGTGAATTCTTTATGACTAATGTGAGTCCGTGGATTATACACACTCTCACCCTTCCACCTTGCTAGCCACTCTAGTGCCACGCAACTTTCGCCGATGCACAAAACCCTCCTTATACCTTCCTCAAAACAGCCACCATACCTACCTATTATGGCATTTCCATAGCCATTCCGAGGTATATTGCCATGTAACTCCACCATTCCGTTTATTATGATACGTTTCATTATTGTCATATTGCTTTGCATGATCATGTAGTTGACATAGTATTTGTGGCAAAGCCACCGCTCATATTTTTCATACAAGTCACTCTTGGTCCTTGCACATCCTGGTACACCGCCGGAGGCATTCATATAGAGTCATATCTTTGTTTTAAGCATCGAGTTGTAAGTAAATAAAGTGTGATGATCATCATTATTAGAACATTGCCCCACGTGAGGTTATAAAAAATAAAAGAGGCCAATGAAGCCCAAATAAACAAAAGAGGCCAAAGAAGCCCACCAAAAAATGAGAGAAAAAGAGAGAAGGGATAATGTTACTATCATTTTCCACGCTTGTGCTTAAAGTAGCACCATGTTCTTCATGATAGATAGTCTCCTATGTTGTCACCTTCATATATCACTAGTGGAAAATTTTCATTATGGAACTTGGCTTGTATGTTCCAACAATGGTCTTCCTCAAATGCCCTAGGTCTTCATGAGCAAGCAAGTTTATGCACACCCACTAGTTGTCTTTTTTAGCTTTCATACACTTATAGCTCTAGTGCATCCGTTACATGGCAATCCCTACTCACTGACATTGATATCGATTGATGGACATCTCCATAGTCCATTGATTTGTCTAGTTGATGTGAGACCTTCTCCCACCTTTTGTCTATTACCACCTCCATTCCACCCATAGTGCTATGTCCATGGCTCGCGCTCATATATTGCGTGAAGAGTTGAAAAAGGCTTGAGAAAGAGAGTATGAAAGAAATTGCTTGGCTGACTCCGGGATGGGCATGATGGATATTTTGTGTTAAGAAAAGGGAGTATGAGGACTATATGATTTGTAGGGATAATGTTCTTTAGCCATGTTATTTTTGAAGCTTCATAGAGTGCTTTTAGTATGCTTGAAGTATTATTGTTTTGATATAGATAAATTTTTAGTTTGAGTCTTATGGATATGAAAATTTATGCCACAATAAAGAAGAATTACATTGATGAATATGTTGGGTAGCATTCCACATCAAAAATTCTGTTTTTATCATATACCTACTAGAGGACGAGCTGGAATTAAGCTTGGGGATGCTTGATAGTCTCCAACGTATATATAATTTTTTATTGTTCCATGCTACTATATTATCTATCTTGGATGTTTTATATGCTATTTTATATGATTTTTGGGACTAACCTATTAACCCAGAGCCTAGTGTCAGTTTCTATTTTTCCCTTGTTTTTGAGTTCCGCACAAAAGGAATATCAAACGGAGTCCAAACGGAACGAAACTTTACGGAGATTTTTCTTGGACCAGAAGACACCAGATGGACTTGGAGTACACATCAGGGGACCCTCGAGGCGGCCACAAGGGTGGAGGTCGCTCCCTGGGGCGTAGGGCGCGCCCCTACCTGGTGCCCCCCCCCCCCCGAGCTTCCCCTGACCTACTTCTTCCGCCTATAAATTGACATATATTCCAGAATCCCCAAAACATCCATCGAAACCACTTTTCCGCTGCCATAACCTCCTGTTCTCACGAGATCCCATCTGGAGGCCTTTTCCGGTACATTGTCGAAGGGGGAATCAACCACTGAGGGCATCTACATCAACCCTATTGCCCTTCCGATGAAGTGTGAGTAGTTTACCACAGACCTAGAGGTCCATAGCTAGTAGCTAGATGGCTTCTTCTCTCTCTTTTATTACCATGTTCTCCTCGTTGTTCTTGGAGATCTATCTGATGCAATCTTCTTTTGCGGTGTGTTTGTCAGAATCTGATGAATTGTTGGTTTATCATCAGATTATCTATGAATAATATTTGAGTTTCTTCTGAATTCTTTTATGCATGATCTAATATCTTAGTAATTATCTTCTAACTATCGGTTTGGTTTGGCCAGCTAGATTGGTTTTTCTTGCAATGGGAGAAGTGCTTTGCTTTGGGTTCGATCTTGCGGTGCTCAATCCCAGTGACAGAAAGGGACATGACACGTATTGTATTGTTACCATCGAGGATAACAAGATGTGGTTTTCATCATATTACTTGAGTTAATTCCGCTACATCATGTCATCTTCCTTAATGCGTTACTCTGTTCTTATGAACTTAATACACTAGATGCAGAATCGTTTTGGTCGATGTGTGGAGTAATAGTAGTAGATACAGGCAGGGGTCGGTCTACTTGTCACAGACGTGATGCCTATATTCATGATCATTGCCATAGTTTTCGTTATAATTATTCGCTCTTCTATCAATTTCTTGACAGTAATTTGTTCACCCATCGTAATACTTGCTATCATGAGAGAAGGCTCTAGTGAAACCTATGGCCCCGGGTCTATTTTTACATGTTATAAGTTTCAGATCTACTATTTTGCAATCTTTTAGTTTTCAATCTATAAACCAGAACTCCCAAAATATTTACTTTACTAGTTCATCTATCTCTATGAGATCTAACTTTTGCGAATAACCTAGAAGGGATTGACAACCCCTTTATAGCGTTGGGTGCAAGTTTGTTGTTTGTTTGTGCAAGTATTTGGCGACTTGTGTCTAATCTCCTACTGGATTGATACCTTGGTACTAAAAACTGAGGGAAATACTTATTCTACTTTGTTGCATCACTCTTTCCTCTTCAAGGGAAAAACCAATGCAAGCTCAACAGGTAGCACGCCTCCCCCTTCCATCTAATTGGGGTTGGCTGCCTTAAGGGGGACGCACCAGCCCATGTGGACTGGTGTGTTCCCTCTACATGGCCCAATAAGGCCCAATACTCTCTCAGTGCCTTTGGAACTCCTTCCGGTATTCCGATAACTTTCCGGTGCATTCCGATACCATTCCAGTGGCCAAATAGCATCGTGCTATATATCAATATTTACCTCCGGACCATTCCGGAGCTCCTCGTCATGTCTGTGATCTCATCCGGGACTCCGAACAACATTCGGTAACCAAACCACATAACTCATATAATACCAAATCACCATCGAACGTTAAGCGTGCAGACCCTATGAATTCGAGAACTATGTAGACATGACCGAGACACCTCTCTGGTCAATAACCAATAGCGGAACCTAGATGCCCATATTGGCTCCTACATATTCTACGAAGATCTTTATCGATCAAACCATTATGAAAATATACACAATTCCCTTTGTCCGTCGGTATGTTACTTGCTCGAGATTTGATCGTCAGTATCTCTATACCCAATCTCTTTACTGGGAAGTCTCTTTACTCGTTGCATAAAACATAGTCCCGTGACTAACTCATTAGTCATTTGCTTGCAATGCTTATTATGATGTGTATTACCGAGAGGGCCTAGAAATACCTCTCCGATACTCGGAGTGATGAATCTTAATCTCGATTCATGCCAACCCAACAAAAACCCTTTGGAGATACATGTTTAGCATCTTTATAATCACCCAGTTACATTGTGATGTTTGATAGCACACAAGGCACTCCTCCGGTATCCGGGAGTTGCATGATCGCATAGTCAAAGGAATACGTATTTGACATACATGAAAGCAATAGCAATAAACTGTATGATCAAATGCTAAGCTAACGGATGGGTATTATCCATCACAAAATTCTCATAATGAGGTGATCTCGTTATCAAATGACAACTCATGTCCATGGTTAGGAAACCTTAGCCATCTTTTATTAATGAGCTAGTCTAGTAGAGGCTTACTAGGGACACGGTATTTGTTTATGTATTCACACATGTATTTTGGTTTTCGGTTAATACAATTCTTGCATGAATAATAAACCTTTATCATGAATAAGGAAATATAAAATAATAATAACTTTATTATTGCCTCTAGGGCATATTTCCATCAAGAGGTGCTTTGTAATGGGTTCGATCTTGAAGTGTCTGTTCCCAGTGACGGAAGCGGCAGCAACACATGCATCGTTGCTATTAAGGATAAAAAGATGGGGTCTATTCCTACATGAATAGATCTTGTCTACATCATGTCATCATTCTTATTGCATTACTCCCTTTTTCCATGAATTTAATACACTAGATGCATGCTGGATAATGGAGGATGTGTGGAGTAATAGTAGTAGATGTAGGCAGGAGTCGGTCTACTAATCTTGGACGTGATGTCTATATACATGATCATTGTCTTGGATATCGTCATAATTATTTGCTTTTGTACCAATTGCCCAACAACAATTTGTCTTGGATATCGTCATAATTATTTGCTTCTTCTTCTAGAGGGTACTTGATCCATATTAATTTCGGTGCCAGTGGGTTATGGCCCACTTCAATACTTTCACCACTTTAACTCATCATTTGAGTTACAATTGCCCCATATTTCAACATTACACCTCCTTTAAATCCAATATTACTTCATTCCTTCATACTTCGTTAGGTAACGAACATATTGAAATAAAACTCGTACTCATTTTGTCCAAACTCCACTACACGGAGTACTTTTTTTCATAGATCTGGTGTTCTCACAGGGTACTATCACCCATAAAGTAAAATGCACAGTTTCATCCATAGACCATATTTCTCATATCTTGCGAATGGCCAAGATCCTTGATCATAGAGTAACAACTCATACAAATTCAACATATGAAAACATGTCACCTGAACTTTATTGATTTCATGAATTCATTACAATATTTGAGCACCCATTACATAACTCAACTCATCATACTCTTGAAAATAAATTTGCTTCCTACTACACTTATTACCAATGTCAAAATTCCAACTACTCAGCTCCAGCTTTCATGTTGTCGGGGCATTTAGTAGCATAATGTCCTGCTTCCCTGCAACAAAAACAGATAACTTTTGATAAGTCTTTGGGCTTCTTGGGGATGGTGTATGCTCTGTGGGTTCTTGGCTTCTTCTATGGACACATATTGGCATAGCGAAATAAGGTCTTGCACTTGTAACAAGTGATATGACTCAGGTCCTTCTCTGCTGAAATTGGGTTGTTTTGAAGATGCCTTCATTTTCTCTTCCTGGATTTCTCTGTAATGATCAGAGCTTCTATTTCCTGCTGGTCAAACTTCACTTCTTCTATCAGTAAATCTCCTAGATACCTTTGGCTTTCCTTCACGCAATAATGTGAAAAATATCAACTCCCAAAGAATAGCAAGCATGAGCGTAAACTCTGTTTAGGCCTTCTCCAGGGGGTCTTCAACAACTTCCTTCATCACAGGTTCTTCTGGACCTTCCTTGTGGGATTCTTTCACGGCTTCTTTCTGCTGCTTGGGAACTTCTTGTACCTTGGGGTAAATGTGACACTGAGCAGGGTCGTGCGTAGTTCCTTCACATTGGAAACAAGTAACCCTAGTTGGGCATTCTTCGGTTGAGTGATTTTCTACACAATGAGGGCATCCGTCCTTGCGTTCCTCCTGGGTGTGTCCTATTACTCCGCAATCTTGCAGGCACAAGGTTTATTCATCGGGTCATCATAGTGCTTCCGGATAAGATGAGATCTTAAAAGAGTCTTCTTGAATTCCTCCCAAGTTTTTGCACTATTATGTCCTTGTATGGCTTGATGCATTTTCCACCAGGTTGCATCAATTTCTATAAAGTACTGAAGAGCGAATTGAACCTCATACTTCCTTGCAATCAATTTTTTTCCTGAAGTGATCCTCCATGTTTTGAATCCATAGCTCTGCCTCCAACTGAGTCATCTATCCAGAGAATACCAGTCCAACTTCATTCATCATCTATGAGGTCCAAAGGTTTTGGGATGAGATACGTGAGAAGAATGGAGGGATATACACACAATACAAACAATAGTTTCAAAGAAACAGGTTTTATTTTGTGGCTGACAGAAAAACATCAAACAGATGACAGCTCGCAAATCGTCGCATCTAACGTAAGTATATAATAGGGGTCTGGTCTTCTAAAGGACGAATAATTCTTCAGACTCTTCAAATTTTCAATTCTTCGGAGTCTTCAACTGTAGTAGCTTCAACTCCTCTAATGCATGATGAAATCATCTTTACTTTGAAGAGGTCATCCTCTGTCTGATATCTTGTCCTTCTTGGAGCGGCTTCAGTTGATCCTCCTTGTGGTTAAAAGGGGAAATGATATATTCTAACTAATTGAGGTAAGAGGGACCATTTGATAAATTTAGAAAACATGAAAAGTAAGGGTCTTTAAAAAATAAAGTTTTAGAGATATCCTGTCCTAGGGGCTTTTCGATTTCAAGGGTCACGTCCTACAATCAACATGTGCTCTCATACCATATCTGTAGCGACCCGACCTCAGATGATCAAGCCTCTATGTATCTGTGCCATCCTTGGATCAGTATGCTAGCACACAAAATACATCAATGTATATATCAAAGTGTAATCACATGTATAAATAACGTAAAACTGATATATACCTCATAAGTCTCAGCGGAAACAATCAATCGGGTGTGGAGTCAGATCAATGCCATAGACAAGTTGAGTGTAGACCATAACCCAACAACGAAACTCGCTCTTCATAGAAATAATCCTGCAACATGATACGTTGCAACCGGGTAGGTCAGTACATTGAATGTACCGGCAAGATCACAATAAGAATGTACATGATAAAAACTATTCTATATGCAATATGGCTTTGTGGCTTTGGGTCTGAAGTTTTTGCGTAAAAGCTGGTTTTATTTTCCCTACATCAAAGAATAGTCCAGGAATCTCTACTACAAAACATAAACCTTTATATGACATGGTTCCACCAACCGTTGTCTCATATCCCATAGCATCATAAGTTTCCCACAATTAAGTTTTTGATCTGGTGTTGAGAGTTCCCAAATAGATCCAAGTCCAGAGGCTCAAGTTGTCCGTAACCAGGGACACGACATCGATTAGGTTTTAAACCTCTGCAGAGGTTTGTACACTTTACCAGCAAGATTCGATCCCTCCCTTTTTGTCCTCGCAATTCAGATCATTTGAGAACAGTATGATCGAAACATGGTCTTCCGAAGAGTTCCTCTGACCACTATCTGGTGCCCATCCAATCCTACCGTAGTTCTACATCCGTTGGCACCGTCCGAGTCAGAGTCACCACTAGGGTCAACCAAGCCAGAGCCCATAGTGACTTGCGGTAGTAAAGGTAAGCTTCCGGGCATGAAGTATTCTTTCGTCTCTTTGAGCTTGGGTGGAGCTTGATATCACAGCGCTTCTCCGGAATCATTGAGTATTGGGCGCACCATATACCCATCTTAACCATTCTCCACCTAGAGGTATATTGAATTCTTGTCTCGAGTCATGATGTCTTGAGGCCTTGAAGATGTAGTCCTTGTAGATGCCATCATGGAGTTGTCATCATTGACGTAGGATCCTCTTTCTTCACACCACTCCCGTGCACTCATACCAAACCCCGTCTACTATAGCGTAGCATTAAAACTATATAACGCCCCGGGCTTGATAAGAGGGAGATGGGTTCCTACCTCATGCATTCTACTCAACTACAAGTAGTCGATAACACTACTGGAGGAACTTGAATGGTGACACTAGATGCAATAAAAACATAGGAATGTATAACATGGTCAAAGTTAACTTTCCTGGTAAGTTGATGAAGATTATAACACTCTCGGAAATAACTTGGTAGAACTATTCGTGACTCCATTGAAAATCTATAGTAAAGACATGACATTCGTATAAGCAAACATCCTAGCAAACAATTCTAGCGCTCAAAATAACAATTAAACAACAAATAAAACTCAAATGAATAACAAAGAACCTTCAAATAAAAATACAAAGAAAAACTAGTAAGGAAAGTCTAAGACTTTACAACAAACAACTATTATTGTTTTATCCTAACTAAAAACCTAACAACAAAGAACATACTAAACTAATAAAAAAATAGAAAATAAAAAAACTAATTTAGCAGAAAGTATTTTTCATAAACTTTTTCTAGCAAAAAGAAACACATAAAAAGCTTTTGTAAAACTCTAACTATGACTTATACTGGTTTTACAACAAAATAAAGAAACCAAAAATAATAAAATTTATTTTAACTACAAATAAAAGTGGCTACTATTGACTAACAGAAACTAATTAAAACTTGTCAAAAGTTACAAAAAGAAATAATTGAAACAAATAAAGTTAAAACAAAAACAAAGTCAAAACAGGCCCTGTTTAGCAAAACCCTAATTTAAAAAAAAACAAAAATAAAATACTAATACTAACGGATAGGCAAAGGTCCTAGTGAGAAGGAGGAAAAAGAATTAATTTAAAACCTATTTTAAAACTCAAGTTATTCACAAAACAGTGTTTGAAGCAAATTCAAATTAAAAATACTCAAATTTGAAATCCAAGTGCACTAACAAAAGCTTCAAAAAAATTGAATCTAATGCAAAAAGAATTACTCAATCTGAATTTATAAAATAAAAGATATAAGCAATCGCAAAACATAACTAATCTGTAAATAAAACAAAATAGGACAAAAAACTACCTAATTGATAGAGACCGCGTGTAGTGGTCCGGTTGGGCCAATGAGGCGAGTGCGCGAGTGCTACGATGGAGCGGACGGCCGAACCTTAACGTAAAAGGCGGTTACGGCTAATTAAAAGGAAAATTGTCGACTGGGTTCTACCTAAACCAAAAAAATAAAACTAACTGAACTGCATACCGGTTCGGTTCAGATTTGATCTAATCTAGTCCGTTGATTAAGATCGACAGTGGAGGCGTACCGCGGCGAGGACAAAGGCGAGGACGGCTCGGTGGTCGACGGTACTCCGGCGATCTTCGGAGGCGGCAGAGAGGTTGGTCGGGTGCGGCAGAGCGAGGTGGAGCAAGGCGGTTCTAGAGGTAATCTCGGTGGAGCTCGGGGTGTCAGTATGGAGCAGGGTGAGGTCGTCGGAGCTCTTGTAGCCGACATGCTCTGGCGAGAGCGTGCATGCTCGAGGTCGTCGCTGCTGGGGGAGGATGAGGGACGATTAGATGTCAAAACGGCGCGAAGCACCATGAGAAGCTGGAGGGCGAAAGACAGGGCCTCAATATGACCTACTGGCAATGAATTCGACGGTACCGAAACTACGGCGGCGAAGATCCGAACGGCGAGCGCGGCATATATAGGTGGACTTGGGCGAGGGTTTAAAGGGTTTTTGGTCGAGGAGGGCGCGGTGTTTTATAGGGACAAAGACTTGGAGGAGGGGGGCTTTGGAGCGCGATCCCGCGAAGATCGAAACGACATCGAGCTCTGGGTGCGCTCTGGTGGGGCGAAGCTTGATGGAGGGGAAAGAGAAGGGCAGGCCCTGCCTGTCGATGGGCGTTAGGAGGTAGTCTGTGGGCGATCGACTGAGCCGGAGGCCTTCAGGTGCGGGCTCGAGGAGGCAGGCCGGCTCGGCTGTGGTGGTGAGCCGCCAAGGTGGCAGGGCCGGTTGGCCTCACGCCTGGCTGCGGGCGCTGGCTCGCTAACAAGTTTTTTTAATAAAACAGGGAAGAAAAATAAAATCAAAAGAAAATGAAAATAAAGTAGCATATAGACATATTATATATATAAATGTGCAGAAAAATAAGTCCTAAAACATGTACTATTTTACAAACTCAAATAAAATTCGCATGAAAACAAAAAAATCAAATAGTGCCATTGTTGCACTAAAAATTTAAATAAAAACATTTTAAAATATCAAAATGACTTCAAATTTATTTTTCTCCATTTTTGTGTTGAAGGGAATCATTTTACCCTATTTCGGTATACTTTATTTTTGGAGAAAAAAATTTTGAATGAAATCCAAATAACTCCAAATTGAAAGAGGGTTTCGAAATACCTTCAAAGGGACTTTAAATTAAATTCTCCTAAACTTCCAACTCATATTTCATATATTTTGAAGAAGTCATTTTATCCTCTCTCATGAAAGTCATTGAGTTGCATAAAGTTTTTGAAATTGAAATATTTCCAAATGGAATTCAAATCTTTTCAAAACCCTTTTCATTTATTTAAATGGAAGAAGCCATATCGTCTGTACTATAGGGTTTTTGTGATGGAATGAATATGAATTCATGGAGATCATAAATGCAAGGTGAAATTTTGGGAAAGTCATTTCATTCCCTCTCATTCAACTTTCAAAAACTTTCAATTTTCACTCAATTTCACACAACAAACAATCAATCAATCAAAACTATTTATTTAATATAACATTTCAAAATTTTGAATTTTGGGATGTTACAAGTACTCTGACCTCTACACCAAGTTATGCATGCAACATTGTTTATTGTGAAGTATGAACATTAGTAGTCATTATGCTGCCCTGATACTTTTTTTTGCGAGAAATACTGGCCTTATACATGAGTTATCATGTTGTTGGATTGTCGACCATATTAGCTGAGCATGTTCAAAGCTACCACCTCCACGTGCCAGTACCCAGAGGCAAGAGAATCGTGCTCCCCCACATACTGTGGGAATTATCATGTACGAATCCATAGATTTAGCATATGAATAATCTGCATAACATCGACTTAAAAAAGTGTGAATAAAAATAAAATAAATCTTTTCCTTGACAACAATATCATTGCTCCCCGCAAAAAAAATATTCTCTGCAACATTTCCACATGCCGAGACATGATATCCAAAGGGAAGGGAAGATGGTTCAAAACCAAAACGTATATATTATACTTGTCTTTTGGTTTGCTAAGAGAAAATAAACTCACATTTATGGAAATCTATCTTATTGACAACGTTCTCCATAACTCTATGAAAAATGATCGTTTCATACGTATATTGTTGGATAGACACTCCTCCACGAGATGTACCTACACATCCTGCTTACCCAAGATATGAGCATAGCTAGTATCTGAGCAAGAATGTTGAAAAGAATTGGGGATGATAAATCATTTGTCGACATAATTGAAGTGTTCCCAGAAACTTATTGGAAGGTCTGCAGAACAAGCATGCATCCTCTCATTTAAAAGTTGCATATCATAGGGATTTTCCATTATATTTTGGGAAATTACTTTATAATAAATAACTTGTCCCAGTGCAATGCTTTTGTTTGCTGGAGAATTTAATGTAATGACCAGACCCAAATGGATCATGTCTCTGTGCTTAAGTGTCATCCCTAGATCGGTATGCTGACACACATAGTACTCGAGGATTTATAACAAAGGTAAATCACAAGTATAAAGTAACGTAAATACTATTACCTCAATCAACATAGCGGACGTAACAACAAGGTTCTGGAGTGCCATCAACATCAACGGCAAAGTTGAGTGTAGACATCGCAACCCTAACGTATCACTTACTCGTGGGATAATTCCTGCAACATGAGACGTTGCAGCCATGTAGGTCAATACGTTGAATGTACTGGCAAATTCACACCATAGAATAATGATGAACAATATCTATCACTACACGCATATTTGGCTGGTGGAGGCTGTAAGGTTAATTTTGCATAAAGCTAGTTTTTCCTACAACAAATTAATAAATTCTATTTACTACTCAGTTGAAGTAATCAATAATGAGAGTGGTTCCTCCATCTCAAATTCCAAAATCACCAATATCATTAGTAACCCAACAATTTGATTATATAGAGTGATGAGATCAACAAATAATCCACTTCTAGATACTCAAAGTTGTCCATAACCGGGGACACGGCTATTCATGAATAGTTTGTACACTCTGCAGAGATTTGCACACTTTTCCCCACAAGACTCGATCTCCTCCATTGAATTACTTGCACTGCTTGATGTTTGAGAACCGGATGATCGAGACACAGTCTTTCCGAAGAGGTCCCCTTAACCGAGAGATAGGTCGGTACACCTACGACCCCCCCTACATCTGCTAGCCCATCATGGAAAGGTTTCCCACAACTTACTCAACTATGATAGAGACTATAATGGCTTGTGGCTGCACATGGAAGTTTCTAGGCATGAAGTATCATCTGATCCCGTTGAGCCTGGGTGGCATTCCATAGGGTGATCACTCGGGTCCTCCGGGATCCCCTAGGGCAAACACTGGTTTCTCCAGGTGCCCGGGCAAGCCACTGGTTTTTCGAGGTGCCCAAACAATTCCACCCAGATGTGTGGTAATGTTGCCACCTTAAACTTTCCCTTAATTATTATTGCTCTCGCAACTTTCATGAATCTCACATACCAATCCACGTCTACGATCATGGCTAAGCAATAAGTAACAAAGTCTATATTCCCGGGGTTGATCACAAGTCATAGGTTCCTACCTCATGAACTACGAAGCAATCCCACATGTATCAAAGTCCTACTCATGCAAATCTTTTGAGGGTATAACTAATGCAAGTAAAACTGGGTATTGAAGAGTATGATCAAAGTGTGAACTTGCCTTGTACTGTTCACGAAGGTTCTCCGCACTCATAATTCCTGATAGATCCACTCGTCATACTCCGATCAGTCTATCGTATGCAAACATTCGTAACTACAAATAAGCAATCACTCAAAAGAATCGAAGAAAAGATCTCAAAAAACTTTGAAAACAAGCGAATAACTCTTGCAACATAAAACAATTTGTAACAATACCAAAATTAGATGAATTTTGCCTTATCAGAAAGTTTAGGTCAAGAGCTTCGATTTGCAAAAAGAATCAACTCAAAAGGAGTTATAAAACTCAAGTTATGACAAAAAGAAGTTTAAATTCAAATATGTTTGAATTCAAAATTTAACATTTTCAAGAATATTTTTAGTTTGGTTCTCTGGATAGATGAGGTCATGACAAAGATTTTTGCGTTGGTTTCGCTAGATTTGGACAAACGAGTAAAAGTTGTACTAGTTTGAAAAGCAGGGGCTAAGCTGTAAAATAAATAACTACAAATAGGTCGGTACACATACGATCCCCCTACAACTGCTAGCCCATCATGGAAAGGTTTCCCACAACTTACTCAACTATGCCAGAGCCCATAATGGCTTGTTGATACGTCCAAAACGTATCTATAATTTCTGCTTGCTCCATGCCTCTTTTGTGTGATATTGCTATAATATTTATGCACTTCCATACACTTTTGATCATATTTGGACTAACCTATTAACTCGGTGCACCACAGTGCCAGTTCCTGTTTTCTGCTGTTTTTCTATTTCAGGTTTCCCCCATATTAAAAGTGCCCTAAAAATTACGGGAAAAATACTGGAAAAATCAGCGTATCGGGAGCTTCAAGAAAAACCAAAGCAGGGCTAGAGGGGAGCCAGGGGCAGCCCAGGCGGCCCCACCCCTGGCCGCCCTAGGGGGCGCCTGGGCCCCCCTCTCCGCTTCTGGTGACCCCCTTTGGCATATATACTCCTCGCGTCCCGAAACCCTCGAGGACGGAACCCTTTTTTACGATCTAGCCTTTGTTCCGCCGCCGCCGCGCTTCCAAGATCGGGAGCATCAGGAGAACTCTACGTTCGCATACAACGGGTGCAAGCCAGTTTTGCACATGCAGAACACTCGGGTTAGACTTGACGAGCCTAGCATGTACAGACATGGCCTCGGAACACGGAAGACCGAAAGGTCGAGCATGAGTCATATAGTAGATATGATCAACATGAAGATGTTCACCATTGACACCACCTCATCTCACGTGATGATCGGACTTGGGTTGGTGGATTTGGATCATGTCACGCTCGGATGACCAGAAGGATGTCAATTTGAGTGGGAGTTAAAAGTAATTTGATTAGTTAAACTCACTTATCATGAACAATAGTCTAAGTTGCCTTTGCAAATTATGTTGTAGATCAATAGCTTGCGTTGTAGCTCCCTGTTTAATACGATCCTAGAGAAAGACTAAGTTGAAAGATATTGTAAGCAAGGATGCGGACTGGGTCCGTAGTCCGAGGAGTGTCCTCACTGCTGCACAGAAAGCTTACGTCTTTGATGCACCGCTCAATGTGCAAACCCCTACAACGTTGTCTATGGATGTTGTGAACACCTGAGAGACACGTCCTGATGACTACTTGATAGTTTAGTGCACCATACTTCACGGCTTAGAATCGGGATTCCAATGACGTTTTGAACGCCATAGAACATATGAGATGTTCTAAGAGCTGAAATTGGGATTTCAGGCTCATGCCCGTGCTGAGAGGTATGAGACCTCTGACAAGTTCTTTTGCCAAAAAGATGGAGGAGAATGGCTCAACTAGTGAGCATGTGCTCAGAATGTCTGGGTGCTGAAATCACTTGAACCAAGTGGGAGTTAATCTTCCAGGTGAGATAGTGGTTGACAGAATTCTCTAGACACTATCACCAAGCTACTAGAACTTCGTGATGAACTATGACATGCAAAGGATGGAGATGATCCCGGTGCTGATAGCGGTTCTTAGTACCGCAAAAGTAGAAATCAAGAAGGAGCATCAAGTGTTGATGGTTTAGCAAGACCACTGGTTTCAAAAGGGGCAAGGGCTAGAAGGGAAACTTCATGAATGGCAAACCAGTTGTCGCTCTAATGAGGGAACCCAAGGTTGCACCCAAACCTCGAGACTAAGTGCTTCGATTGTAAGGGTAACGGTCACATGGTAGCGGAACCACCCCAAATACATGGTAGATATGATAGCTGGCAACTTCAACAAAGTATATTTGATATACGTGTTATTGATGTGTACCTTAGTAGTACTCCTTGTAGCACCTGGGTATTGGATACCGGTTCAGTTGCTATTATTAGTGACTTGAAGCAAAAGCTACGGACTGAACGGAGACTAGCTAAGGACGAGGTGATGATGTGTGTTGGAAGTGTTTCCAAGGTTGATGAGATCACCATCGCACACTTCCTCTATTTTCGAGATTAGTGTTGAACCTAGATAAATGTTATCAGGTGTCTACGTTGAGCATGAAAATGATTAGATCATGTTCATCGCAATACGGTTATTCATTTAAGTTAGAGAATAATGGTTATTCTGTTTACATGAATAATACCTTTATGGTCATGCACCCAATGGTTCGTTAAATCTCGATCATGCTAATACACATAATGATAATATTAATGCCAAAAGATGTAGAGTTAATAATGATAGTACCACTTTCTTGTGGCACTGCCGCTTAGGTCATTTTGGCATAAAATGCATGAAGAAACTCCATGCTGATGGACGTTTGGAGTCACTTGATTTTGAATCGCTTGACACATGCGAGCCATGCCTCATGGGCAGGATGACTGAGATCTCGTTTTCAGGTACAATGAAACGGGTAAGTGACTTATTGGAAATCATACATGCTGATGTATGTGATCCAATGAGAATTGAGGCGTGTGGTGGATATCGTTATTTTCTCATCTTCACTGACGATTTGAGTAGATATGGTATATTTACTTAATGAAGCAAAAGTCTGAAACGTTTGAAAGGTTCAAAAATTTCAGAGTGAAGATTAAGAATCATCATAACAAGAAGATCATGTTCCTACGATCTGATCAAGGGGATATTATCTTAATTATGAGTTTGGCAATCACTTAAGACATTGTGGAATTGTTTCGCAGTTGAAGTCCCCTGGAACACCACAGCGTAATGGTGTGTCCGGACATCGTAATCGAACCTTATGAGATATGGTGCGATCTATGGTGTGTCTTACCGATCTACCGCTATTATTTTGAGGTTATGCATTAGAGACAGCTGCATTCACTTTATATAGGGCACCATCTAAGTCCGTTGAGACGACGTCATATGGTTTGGCAAGAAACCAAAGTTGTCGTTTTCTTAAATGTTTGGGGCTGCGATGCTTATGGCTTCAGCCAGGAAAAGCTCGAACCCAAAGCGGACAAATACATCTTCATGGAATACCCACTGGTAACGGTTGGGTATACCTTCTATCTCAGATCCAAGGACAAAAATGTTTGTCGCTAAGAATGGGTCCTTTCTCGAGAAGGAGTTTCTCTCGAAAGAATTGAGTGGGAGGAAGATAGAACTTGATGAGGTTGTCGAACCCTCACTTCAACCGGAGAGTAGTGCAACACAGAAAGATGTTTCTGTGGAATCTACAACAGTTGAAGAGGAAACTAATGATAGTGATCATGAAGCTCCAGATCAAGTTGCTATCGAACCTCGTAGGTTGACAAGGATATGTACTACTCCTGAGTGGTACGTTGATCCTGTCTTAGAGGTCATGTTGTCGGACAACGATGAACCTACGAACTATGGAGAAGCGATGGTGGGCCCATATTCCGACAAATGGTTAGAAGCCGATAAATCCGAGATAGGATCCATGTATCAAAACAAAGTATGGACTTTGGTGGACTTGCCCTGTGATCGACAAGCCATTGAGACAAATGGATCTTTAAGACTAAGACGGATGTGGACGGTAATGTCACCGTCTATGAAGCTCGACTTGTGGCGAAGAGTTTTCCACAAGTTCAAGGAGTTGACTACGATGAGATTTTCTCACCCGTAGCGATGCTTAAGTCCGTCGGAATCATGTTAGCATTAGCTGCATTTATGAAATCTGGCAGATGGATGACAAAACAAGTTTCCTTACCAGTTTTCGTAAGGAAAGGTTGTATGTGATACAATCAGAAAGGTTTTGTCGATCCTAAGGATGCTAAAAGATATGCTAGCTCCAACGATCCTTCCATGGACTAGAGCAAGCATCTCGGAGTCGGAATATACACTTTGATGGAGTGATCAAAGTTTTTGGGTATACAAAGTTTGTTGGAAACTTGTATTTGCAATAAAGTGAGTGGGAGCACTACAACATTTCTGATAAGTATATGTGATTGACATATTGTTGATCCGAAATGATGTAGAATTTCTGGAAAGCATAAAGGGTTGTTTGAAATGAGTTTTTCAAAGGAAGACCTGGATAAAGCTGCTTACATATTGGGCATCAAGATCTATACAGATAGATCAAGACGCCTGATGATACTTTCAAAAGAACACACACCTTTGACATGATTTTGAAGGAGTTCAAAATAGATCAGTCAAAGAAGGAGTTCTTACCTGAGTTGTAAGGTGTGAAGTTGAGTAAGACTCAAAACTTGACCACGGCAGAAGGAAGAGGAAGGACGAAGGTCGTCCCCTATGCTTTTGTCATAGGCTCTGTACGGTATGCCATGCTAAGTACCGCACCTGATGTGTGCCTTGCCACATGTCTGGCAAGAGGGTACAAAGGTGATCCAGGAGTGGATTACTAGATAGTGGTCAAAATTATCCTTAGAGGAGTAAGGAAATGTTTCTCGGTTATGGATGTGATAAAGAGTTCGACGTAAAGAGTTACGTCGATGCAAGCTTAACACCTATCCGGATAACTCTAAGTGGAGATACCGGATACGTATAATGGAGCAACAGTTTGGAATAGCTCCAAGTGGAACGTGGTAGCAGCATCTACGATATGACATAAAGTTTTGCGAAGTACATAGGGATCTGAATGTTGCAGACCCGTTGACTACTAACCTCTCTCACAAGCATAACATGATCAGACACAGAACTCATTGAGTGTTAATCACATAATGATGTGAACTAGATTACTGACTCTAGTAAACTCTTTGGATGTTGGTCACATGGTGATGTGACCTGTGAGTGTTAATCACATGGCGATGTGAACTAGATTATTGACTCTAGTGCAAGTGGGAGACTGTTGGAAATATGCCCTAGAGGCAATAATAAATTGGTTATTATTATATTTCCTTGTTCACGATAATCGTTTATTATCCATGCTAGAATTGTATTGATAGGAAACTCAGATACATGTGTGGATACATAGACAAACACCATGTCCCTAGTGAGCCTCTAGATGACTAGCTCGTTGATCAATAGATGGTTACGGTTTCCTTACCATGGACATTGGATGTCATTGATAACGGGATCACATCATTAGGAGAATGATGTGATGGACAAGACCCAATCCTAAGCCTAGCACAGATCGTGTAGTTCGTATGCTAAAGCTTTTCTATATGTCAAGTATCTTTTCCTTAGACCATGAGATTGTGCAACTCCCAGATACCGTAAGAATGCTTTGGGTGTACCAAAC
>LR738712.1:89210845-89231838 GCA_902687465.1 Secale cereale
GTTGATCACGGGATGATGTGTTACGGAACGAGTAAAGAGACTTGCCGGTAACGAGATTGAGCAAGGTATCGGTATACCGACGATCGAATCTCGGGCAAGTGCTATACCGATAGACAAAGGGAATCGTATACGGGATTGATTGAATCCTTGACATCGTGGTTCATCCGATGAGATCATCGTGGAACATGTGGGAGCCAACATGGGTATCCAGATCCCGCTGTTGGTTATTGGCCGGAGAGTTGTCTCGGTCATGTCTACATGGTTCCCGAGCCCGTAGGGTCTACACACTTAAGGTTCGATGACGCTAGGGTTATAGGGAAAGTATGTACGCGGTTACCGAATGTTGTTCGGAGTCCCGGATGAGATCCCGGACGTCACGAGGAGTTCCGGAATGGTCCGGAGGTAAAGAATCATATATGGGAAGTCCTGTTTTGGTCATCGGAAAAGTTTCGGGCGATATCGGTAATGTACCGGGACCACCGGGAGGGTCCCGGGGGTCCACCAGGTGGGGCCACCAGCCCCAGAAGGCTACGTGGGCTAAGTGTGGGAGGGGACCAGCCCCAAGGGGGCTGGTGCGCCCCTCCACCAAGTCCCAGGGCGCCTCCAAGAGGGGAGGGGGGCAAACCCTAGGGCAGTTGGGCCCTAGGGCCCAATAGTGGTGCGCCTCCCCCTCTCTCCCCCTTGGCCGCCCCCCTAGATGGGATCTAGGGCTGGCCGCACCCTAGGGGTGGGAAACCCTAAAGGAGGGCGCAGCCCTCCCTTCCCCCTATATATATGTGAGGTCTTGGGGCTGCTAGACACACGAGAAAGTCTCCCTCTTGGCGCAGCCCTACCCCTCTCCCTCCTCGTCTCTTGCAGCGCTTGGCGAAGCCCTGCTGGAGTCCCGCACTCCTCCACCACCACCACGCCGTCGTGCTGATGTTGGATGGAGTCTTCCCCAACCTCTCCCTCTCTCCTTGCTGGATCAAGGCGTGGGAGACGTCACCGGGCTGCACGTGTGAAGAACGCGGAGGCACCGTCCGTTCGGTGCTAGGATCTTCGGCGATCTGAATCGCGGCGAGTACGACTCCATCAACCGCGTTCTTGAACGCTTCCGCTTAGCGATCTACAAGGGTATGTGGATCCAACTCTCCCCTTGTAGATGCATCTCCTAGATTGATCTTGGTGAACGTAGGAAAATTTTTGTTTCCCATGCGACGTTCCCCAACAGTGGCATCATGAGCTAGGTTCTTGCGTAGATGCTTTCACGAGTAGAACACAAAGGGGTTTGTGGGCGTTGATGTTTAGATTGCTTCCCTCCTTGGTCTTTCTTGATTCAGCGGTATTATGGGATGAAGCGGCCCGGACCAACTTTACATGTCCACGTACATGAGACCGGTTCCATCGACAGACATGCGACTTTTGTTGCATAAGATGGCTGGCGGGTGTCTGTCTCTCCTATCTTAGTTGAATCGGAATAGACAAAGGCGGTCCTTGTAGAAGGTTAAATAGCAACTTAAATATCACCGTTGTGGCTTTGCGTAGGTAAGAAGCGTTCTTGCTAGATACCCATAGCAGCCACGTAAAACATGCAACAACAAATTAGAGGACGTCTAACTTGTTTTTGCAGGGTATGTATGTGATATGATATGGCCAATGAAATGATGAGATATATTGGATGTATGAGATGATCATGTTGTAATAGTTAATATCGACTTGCATGTCGATGTATACGGCAACCGGCAGGAGCCATAGGGTTGTCTTTAATTTTTGTATGACCTGCGTGTCAATCATTAAGCGCTATGTAATGCTTTACTTTATCGCTAAACGGTAGCAATAGTAGTAAGAGCATGGTGGGCGCGCGACAACCCCGATGGCGACACGATGATGGAGATCATGATGATGGGGATCATGGTGTTACGCCGGTGACGATGGAGATCATGCCGGTGCTTTGGAGATGGAGATCAAAAGCACGAGTTGATGGCCATATCATGTCACTTATGATTTGCATGTGATGTTAATCCTTTTATGCATCTTATTTTGCTTAGGACGACGGTAGCATTATAAGATGATCCCTCACTAAAATTTCAAGATGAAATTGTGTTCCCCCCGAGTGTGCGCCGTTGCGAAGGTTCGTCGTTTCGAAGCACCACGTGATGATCGGGTGTGATAGACTCTACGTTCGCATACAACGGGTGCAAGCCAGTTTTGCACATGCAGAACACTCGGGTTAGACTTGACGAGCCTAGCATGTACAGACATGGCCTCGGAACATGGAAGACCGAAAGGTCGAGCATGAGTCATATAGTAGATATGATCAACATGAAGATGTTCACCATTGACACCACCTCATCTCACGTGATGATCGGACTTGGGTTGGTGGATTTGGATCATGTCACGCTCGGATGACCAGAGGGATGTCAATTTGAGTGGGAGTTATAAGTAATTTGATTAGTTAAACTCACTTATCATGAACAATAGTCTAAGTTGCCTTTGCAAATTATGTTGTAGATCAATAGCTTGCACTGTAGCTCCCTGTTTAATACGTTCCTAGAGAAATAATAAGTTGAAAGTTATTGTAAGCAATTTTGCGGACTAGGTCCGTAATCTGAGGAATGTCCTCACTGCTGCACAGAAGGCTTACGTCCTCAATGCACCGCTCGGTGTACCAACCCCTCGAGCGTCGTCTATGGATGTTGTGAACATCTGGCAGACACATTCTGATGACTACTTGATAGTTTAGTGTGCCATGCTTTACGACTTAGAATCGGGATTCCTATGACGTTTTGAACGCCATGGAACATATGAGATGTTCCAAGAGCTGAAATTGGTATTTCAAGCTCATACCCGTGTTGAGAGGTATGACCTCTGACAAGTTCTTTGCCTTACAAAGATGGAGGAGAATTGCTCAGACAGTGAGCATGTACTCAGAATATCTGGGTGCTTCAATCGCTTGAATCGAGTGGGAGTTTATCTTCCAGATAAGATAGTGATTGACAGAGTTCTCTAGTCACTATCACCAAGCTACTAGAACTTCGTGATGAACTATGACATGCAAGGGATAGAGATGATCCCGGGTTTGTTCGCGGTGTTGGAAATATGCCCTAGAGGCAATAATAAAAGAGTTATTATTATATTTCCTTGTTCATGATAATCATTTATTATCCATGCTATAATTGTATTGATTGGAAACTCAAATACATGTGTGGATAAATAGACAAACTTCATGTCCCTAGTAAGCCTCTTCAGGACTAGCTCGTTGATCAAAGATGACCGCGGTTTCCAGGTCATAGACATGAGTTGTCATTTGATAACGAGATCACATCATTAGGAGAATGATGTGATGGACGAGACCCAAACGTTAAACATAGCTTTTGATCGCATAAGTTATCGCTATAGTTTTCTGCATGTCAAGTATAAGTTCCCATGACCATGAGATCGTGTAACTCACTGACACCGTAAGAGTGCTTTGTGTGTGCCAAACGTCGCAACGTAACTGGGTGACTATAAAGGTACTCTACAGGTATCTCCGAAGGTGTCTGTTGAGTTGACATGGATCGAGACTGGGATTTGTCACTCCGTATGACGGAGAGGTATCTCCGGGCCCACTTGGTAATGCATCATCTCAATGAGCTCAAAGTGACTAAGTAGTTAGTCACGGGATTATGTATTACGGAACAAGTAAAGAGACTTGCCGATAACGAGATTGAACTAGGTATAGAGATACCGACGATCGAATCTCGGGCAAGTAACATACCGACGAGACAAAGGGAACTGTATACGGGATTGCCTGAATCCTTGACATCGTGGTTCATCCGATGAGATCATCGAGAAACGTGTGGGAACCAATATGGGTATCCAGATCCCGCTATTGGTTATTGACCTGGGAGTGTCTCGGTCATGTCTGCATAGTTTCCGAACCCGCAGGGTCTACACACTTAAGGTTCGGTGACGCTAGGGTTGTTAGTGAGAACAGTGCATGGTTACCGAAGGTTGTTCGGAGTCCCGGATGAGATCCCGGGCATGACGAGGGTCTCCGGAATGGTCCGGGGACGAAGATTGATATATAGGTTGAGAGTGATCGGAGTCCGGAAGTGTTCCGGGGAGCACCGGGAAGTCGGCGGATGACCGAAAGGGGTTTTCGGGGTCCCGGAAATAGTTTCGGGCCTAATGGGCCACAAAGGGGAGACGCAACAGCCCTCATAGGGCTGTGCGCCCCCCCTGGGCCCTCTCCTCATGCGCAAGGGGGGCTGGGCCCCCCTAGGGCTGCCGCACCCCTATGGAGTAGGGGGCAAGGCACTTGGGGGGGAAACCCTAGCCCCTTGGCCGCCGCCCCCTCCCCATCTGCCCTGGCCGCCGCCCCTAGGGGTAAACCCTAGGGCGCCCCCTCCCCTCTCTCCCCCCTATATAAAGAGAGGCAGAGGGAGGGCAGCCACACACGTTCGTGCCTCGGCGCTGCCCTCCCTCTCCCACATCCATCTTCGTCAACTCCGCGGTGCTTGGCGAAGCCCTGCTGGAATCCTCCACCACCATCTCCACCACGCCGTCGTGCTGCTGGATTCTCCATCAACCTCTCCTTCCCCCTTGCTGGATCAAGAAGGAGGAGACGTCCCCGAGCTGTACGTGTGAAGAACGCGGAGGCACCGTTGCTTCGGTGCTAGGATCTTCGGCGATCTGAATCGCGGCGAGTACGACTCCATCAACCGCGTTCTTGAACGCTTCCGCTTAGCGATCTACAAGGGTATGTGGATCCAACTCTCCCCTCGTAGATGCATCTCCTAGATTGATCTTGGTGAACGTAGGAAAAATTTTTGTTTCCCATGCAACGTTCCCCAACAGTGGTATCAGAGCTAGGATCTTGCGTAGATGCTTTCACGAGTAGAACACAAAAGGGTTTGTGGACGTTGATGTTTAGATTGCTTCCCTCCTTAGTCTTTCTTGATTCAGCGGTATTATGGGATGAAGCGGCCCGGACCAGCTTTACATGTCCACGTACATGAGACCGGTTCCATCGACAGACATGTGACTTTTGTTGCATAAGATGGCTGGCGGGTGTCTGTCTCTCCTATCTTAGTTGAATCGGAATAGAACAAGGCGGTCCTTGTAGAAGGTTAAATAGCAACTTGAATATCACCGTTGTGGCTTTGCGTAGGTAAGAAGCGTTCTTGCTAGATACCCATAGCAGCCACGTAAAACATGCAACAACAATTTAGAGGACGTCTAACTTGTTTTTGCAGGGTATGTATGTGATATGATATGGCCAATGACATGATGAAATATATTTGATGTATGAGATGATCATGTTGTAATAGTTAATATCGACTTGCATGTCGATGTATACGGCAACCGGCAGGAGCCATAGGGTTGTCTTTAATTTTTGTATGACCTGCGTGTCAATCATTAAGCGCTATGTAATGCTTTACTTTATCGCTAAACGGTAGCAATAGTAGTAAGAGCATGGTGGGCGCGCGACAACCACGATGGCGACACGATGATGGAGATCATGATGATGGGGATCATGGTGTTACGCCGGTGACGATGGAGATCATGCCGGTGCTTTGGAGATGGAGATCAAAAGCACGAGTTGATGGCCATATCATGTCACTTATGATTTGCATGTGATGTTAATCCTTTTATGCATCTTATTTTGCTTAGGACGACGGTAGCATTATAAGATGATCCCTCACTAAAATTTCAAGATAAAATTGTGCTCCCCCCGAGTGTGCGCCGTTGCGAAGGTTCATCGTTTCGAAGCACCACGTGATGATCGGGTGTGATAGACTCTACGTTCGCATACAACGGGTGCAAGCCAGTTTTGCACATGCAGAACACTCGGGTTAGACTTGACGAGCCTAGCATGTACAGACATGGCCTCGGAACACGGAAGACCGAAAGGTCGAGCATGAGTCATATAGTAGATATGATCAACATGAAGATGTTCACCATTGACACCACCTCATCTCACGTGATGATCGGACTTGGGTTGGTGGATTTGGATCATGTCACGCTCGGATGACCAGAAGGATGTCAATTTGAGTGGGAGTTAAAAGTAATTTGATTAGTTAAACTCACTTATCATGAACAATAGTCTAAGTTGCCTTTGCAAATTATGTTGTAGATCAATAGCTTGCGTTGTAGCTCCCTGTTTAATACGATCCTAGAGAAAGACTAAGTTGAAAGATATTGTAAGCAAGGATGCGGACTGGGTCCGTAGTCCGAGGAGTGTCCTCACTGCTGCACAGAAAGCTTACGTCTTTGATGCACCGCTCAATGTGCAAACCCCTACAACGTTGTCTATGGATGTTGTGAACACCTGAGAGACACGTCCTGATGACTACTTGATAGTTTAGTGCACCATACTTCACGGCTTAGAATCGGGATTCCAATGACGTTTTGAACGCCATAGAACATATGAGATGTTCTAAGAGCTGAAATTGGGATTTCAGGCTCATGCCCGTGCTGAGAGGTATGAGACCTCTGACAAGTTCTTTTGCCAAAAAGATGGAGGAGAATGGCTCAACTAGTGAGCATGTGCTCAGAATGTCTGGGTGCTGAAATCACTTGAACCAAGTGGGAGTTAATCTTCCAGGTGAGATAGTGGTTGACAGAATTCTCTAGATACTATCACCAAGCTACTAGAACTTCGTGATGAACTATGACATGCAAAGGATGGAGATGATCCCGGTGCTGATAGCGGTTCTTAGTACCGCAAAAGTAGAAATCAAGAAGGAGCATCAAGTGTTGATGGTTTAGCAAGACCACTGGTTTCAAAAGGGGCAAGGGCTAGAAGGGAAACTTCATGAATGGCAAACCAGTTGTCGCTCTAATGAGGGAACCCAAGGTTGCACCCAAACCTCGAGACTAAGTGCTTCGATTGTAAGGGTAACGGTCACATGGTAGCGGAACCACCCCAAATACATGGTAGATATGATAGCTGGCAACTTCAACAAAGTATATTTGATATACGTGTTATTGATGTGTACCTTAGTAGTACTCCTTGTAGCACCTGGGTATTGGATACCGGTTCAGTTGCTATTATTAGTGACTTGAAGCAAAAGCTACGGACTGAACGGAGACTAGCTAAGGACGAGGTGATGATGTGTGTTGGAAGTGTTTCCAAGGTTGATGAGATCACCATCGCACACTTCCTCTATTTTCGAGATTAGTGTTGAACCTAGATAAATGTTATCAGGTGTCTACGTTGAGCATGAAAATGATTAGATCATGTTCATCGCAATACGGTTATTCATTTAAGTTAGAGAATAATGGTTATTCTGTTTACATGAATAATACCTTTATGGTCATGCACCCAATGGTTCGTTAAATCTCGATCATGCTAATACACATAATGATAATATTAATGCCAAAAGATGTAGAGTTAATAATGATAGTACCACTTTCTTGTGGCACTGCCGCTTAGGTCATTTTGGCATAAAATGCATGAAGAAACTCCATGCTGATGGACGTTTGGAGTCACTTGATTTTGAATCGCTTGACACATGCGAGCCATGCCTCATGGGCAGGATGACTGAGATCTCGTTTTCAGGTACAATGAAACGGGTAAGTGACTTATTGGAAATCATACATGCTGATGTATGTGATCCAATGAGAATTAAGGCGTGTGGTGGATATCGTTATTTTCTCATCTTCACTGACGATTTGAGTAGATATGGTATATTTACTTAATGAAGCAAAAGTCTGAAATGTTTGAAAGGTTCAAAAATTTCAGAGTGAAGATTAAGAATCATCATAACAAGAAGATCATGTTCCTACGATCTGATCAAGGGGATATTATCTGAATTATGAGTTTGGCAATCACTTAAGACATTGTGGAATTGTTTCGCAGTTGAAGTCCCCTGGAACACCACAGCGTAATGGTGTGTCCGGACATCGTAATCGAACCTTATGAGATATGGTGCGATCTATGGTGTGTCTTACCGATCTACCGCTATTATTTTGAGGTTATGCATTAGAGACACTGCATTCACTTTATATAGGGCACCATCTAAGTCCGTTGAGACGACGTCGTATGGTTTGGCAAGAAACCAAAGTTGTCGTTTTCTTAAATGTTTGGGGCTGCGATGCTTATGGCTTCAGCCAGGAAAAGCTCGAACCCAAAGCGGACAAATACATCTTCATGGAATACCCACTGGTAACGGTTGGGTATACCTTCTATCTCAGATCCAAGGACAAAAATGTTTGTCGCTAAGAATGGGTCCTTTCTCGAGAAGGAGTTTCTCTCGAAAGAATTGAGTGGGAGGAAGATAGAACTTGATGAGGTTGTCGAACCCTCACTTCAACCGGAGAGTAGTGCAACACAGAAAGATGTTTCTGTGGAATCTACAACAGTTGAAGAGGAAACTAATGATAGTGATCATGAAGCTCCAGATCAAGTTGCTATCGAACCTCGTAGGTTGACAAGGATATGTACTACTCCTGAGTGGTACGTTGATCCTGTCTTAGAGGTCATGTTGTCGGACAACGATGAACCTACGAACTATGGAGAAGCGATGGTGGGCCCATATTCCGACAAATGGTTAGAAGCCGATAAATCCGAGATAGGATCCATGTATCAAAACAAAGTATGGACTTTGGTGGACTTGCCCTGTGATCGACAAGCCATTGAGACAAATGGATCTTTAAGACTAAGACGGATGTGGACGGTAATGTCACCGTCTATGAAGCTCGACTTGTGGCGAAGAGTTTTCCACAAGTTCAAGGAGTTGACTACGATGAGATTTTCTCACCCGTAGCGATGCTTAAGTCCGTCGGAATCATGTTAGCATTAGCTGCATTTATGAAATCTGGCAGATGGATGACAAAACAAGTTTCCTTACCAGTTTTCGTAAGGAAAGGTTGTATGTGATACAATCAGAAAGGTTTTGTCGATCCTAAGGATGCTAAAAGATATGCTAGCTCCAACGATCCTTCCATGGACTAGAGCAAGCATCTCGGAGTCGGAATATACACTTTGATGGAGTGATCAAAGTTTTTGGGTATACAAAGTTTGTTGGAAACTTGTATTTGCAATAAAGTGAGTGGGAGCACTACAACATTTCTGATAAGTATATGTGATTGACATATTGTTGATCCGAAATGATGTAGAATTTCTGGAAAGCATAAAGGGTTGTTTGAAATGAGTTTTTCAAAGGAAGACCTGGATAAAGCTGCTTACATATTGGGCATCAAGATCTATACAGATAGATCAAGACGCCTGATGATACTTTCAAAAGAACACACACCTTTGACATGATTTTGAAGGAGTTCAAAATAGATCAGTCAAAGAAGGAGTTCTTACCTGAGTTGTAAGGTGTGAAGTTGAGTAAGACTCAAAACTTGACCACGGCAGAAGGAAGAGGAAGGACGAAGGTCGTCCCCTATGCTTTTGTCATAGGCTCTGTACGGTATGCCATGCTAAGTACCGCACCTGATGTGTGCCTTGCCACATGTCTGGCAAGAGGGTACAAAGGTGATCCAGGAGTGGATTACTAGATAGTGGTCAAAATTATCCTTAGAGGAGTAAGGAAATGTTTCTCGGTTATGGATGTGATAAAGAGTTCGACGTAAAGAGTTACGTCGATGCAAGCTTAACACCTATCCGGATAACTCTAAGTGGAGATACCGGATACGTATAATGGAGCAACAGTTTGGAATAGCTCCAAGTGGAACGTGGTAGCAGCATCTACGATATGACATAAAGTTTTGCGAAGTACATAGGGATCTGAATGTTGCAGACCCGTTGACTACTAACCTCTCTCACAAGCATAACATGATCAGACACAGAACTCATTGAGTGTTAATCACATAATGATGTGAACTAGATTACTGACTCTAGTAAACTCTTTGGATGTTGGTCACATGGTGATGTGACCTGTGAGTGTTAATCACATGGCGATGTGAACTAGATTATTGACTCTAGTGCAAGTGGGAGACTGTTGGAAATATGCCCTAGAGGCAATAATAAATTGGTTATTATTATATTTCCTTGTTCACGATAATCGTTTATTATCCATGCTAGAATTGTATTGATAGGAAACTCAGATACATGTGTGGATACATAGACAAACACCATGTCCCTAGTGAGCCTCTAGATGACTAGCTCGTTGATCAATAGATGGTTACGGTTTCCTTACCATGGACATTGGATGTCATTGATAACGGGATCACATCATTAGGAGAATGATGTGATGGACAAGACCCAATCCTAAGCCTAGCACAGATCGTGTAGTTCGTATGCTAAAGCTTTTCTATATGTCAAGTATCTTTTCCTTAGACCATGAGATTGTGCAACTCCCAGATACCGTAAGAATGCTTTGGGTGTACCAAACATCACAACGTAACTGGGTGGCTATAAAGGTGCACAACAGGTATCTCCGAAAGTGTCTGTTGGGTTGGCACGAATCGAGACTGGGATTTGTCACTCCGTATGACGGAGAGGTATCTCTGGGCCCACTCGGTAGGACATCATCATAATGTGCACAATATGTGATCAAGGAGTTGATCACGGGATGATGTGTTACGGAACGAGTAAAGAGACTTGCCGGTAACGAGATTGAGCAAGGTATCGGTATACCGACGATCGAATCTCGGGCAAGTGCTATACCGATAGACAAAGGGAATCGTATACGGGATTGATTGAATCCTTGACATCGTGGTTCATCCGATGAGATCATCGTGGAACATGTGGGAGCCAACATGGGTATCCAGATCCCGCTGTTGGTTATTGGCCGGAGAGTTGTCTCGGTCATGTCTACATGGTTCCCGAGCCCGTAGGGTCTACACACTTAAGGTTCGATGACGCTAGGGTTATAGGGAAAGTATGTACGCGGTTACCGAATGTTGTTCGGAGTCCCGGATGAGATCCCGGACGTCACGAGGAGTTCCGGAATGGTCCGGAGGTAAAGAATCATATATGGGAAGTCCTGTTTTGGTCATCGGAAAAGTTTCGGGCGATATCGGTAATGTACCGGGACCACCGGGAGGGTCCCGGGGGTCCACCAGGTGGGGCCACCAGCCCCAGAAGGCTACGTGGGCTAAGTGTGGGAGGGGACCAGCCCCAAGGGGGCTGGTGCGCCCCTCCACCAAGTCCCAGGGCGCCTCCAAGAGGGGAGGGGGGCAAACCCTAGGGCAGTTGGGCCCTAGGGCCCAATAGTGGTGCGCCTCCCCCTCTCTCCCCCTTGGCCGCCCCCCTAGATGGGATCTAGGGCTGGCCGCACCCTAGGGGTGGGAAACCCTAAAGGAGGGCGCAGCCCTCCCTTCCCCCTATATATATGTGAGGTCTTGGGGCTGCTAGACACACGAGAAAGTCTCCCTCTTGGCGCAGCCCTACCCCTCTCCCTCCTCGTCTCTTGCAGCGCTTGGCGAAGCCCTGCTGGAGTCCCGCACTCCTCCACCACCACCACGCCGTCGTGCTGATGTTGGATGGAGTCTTCCCCAACCTCTCCCTCTCTCCTTGCTGGATCAAGGCGTGGGAGACGTCACCGGGCTGCACGTGTGAAGAACGCGGAGGCACCGTCCGTTCGGTGCTAGGATCTTCGGCGATCTGAATCGCGGCGAGTACGACTCCATCAACCGCGTTCTTGAACGCTTCCGCTTAGCGATCTACAAGGGTATGTGGATCCAACTCTCCCCTCGTAGATGCATCTCCTAGATTGATCTTGGTGAACGTAGGAAAATTTTTGTTTCCCATGCGACGTTCCCCAACACCTTTATGTCAACTACACTTGGTGCTGCCACGAAACTTCTCGATGAGATGATGACCAATTATTCCCAATGGCACACCGAACGCGCTCCAACGGGTAGGAAGGTAAACTCTGTCGAGGAGATTTCCTCCCTAAATGAAAAAGTTGACTTGATCATGTCTCTACTTTCCAAGCAATCTTCTATTGATCCTCATGATGTCCCTTTAAATTCTTTGATTGCTCAAGATCAAGTAGATGTGAACTTTATCTCTAGAAACAATTTCAATAACAATGCTTATAGGAGTAATTTTGGTAGCAACCCTAGACCGTTCCCCTCTAATTCCTATGGGAACAACAATGCTTATCCTAGCACCAAGAACTCCACTTCTGAACTAGAGATTATGCTTAAAGACTTCATCACTACCCAAAAGGCCTTCAATAAGAGTGTAGAAGAAAAACTAAACAAACTAGATAATCTCTCTTCGAAGGTAGACAATTTAGCCCATGAGGTAGAGTTGCTTAAAATTAGAACTTCTCCTCTTGAGGAGAGGAAGACCACTCCTATGAATGCTATTCAAGTGCAAATTAATGAAAACATTAGGATGATGGCTAAACTTGAAGAGAGATGGGCTAGAGAAAAGGATGAAGAAGATAGAATTAAGAACCTTCCTACCCACCACACTGTTGCTACTATCCAAGTTGTTGAGGATATCCAAACTCTTAGCACCCAATGCACTCCTAGTCCCATTGGACCTATTAATGGTGATGCTATGACCTCAACCGTAGAAGAAACTCCTATGACCATAGAAGCTACCAAACAAGTGAGCCTAAAGGACACCACTACCACTTTACTTGATAGTAGTGACCTTGATTTTGATAATTGCACCCTTTCTGAAGTTATTGATTTTCTTCACAAAATGTCTAGAGATCCCCACACTAGCACACTTAATCTTGCCTTCACAGAGCATATCACTAATGCTCTCATCAAAGCTAGGGAGGAGAAGCTTAGGGTAGAAGCCTCCATACCTAGAAAGCTAGAAGATGGTTGGGATCCTATGATTAAAATTAAGTTGAATAACTTCTCTTGCTATGCTTTATGTGATGTTGGAGCTAGTACCTCCGTTATGCCCAAAAGAATATATGATATGTTTAAATTGAAACCTTTTGATCCTTGTTCTTTTGGTGTTCGTCTTGTTGATTCTTCCATAAAGAAACCTTTGGGGAAGATCGACGATGTTCTTATCATTGTCAATGACAATTATGTTCCCGTTGATTTTACTATTATGGATATTGAATGTGAACCTTCATGTCCAATTATTTTGGGATGTCCTTTTCTTCGCACCGTTGGTGCTATCATTGACATGAAAGAGGGGAATATAAAATTACAATTCCCTCTCAAGAAAGGAATGGAACACTTCCCTAGAAAGAAGATTAAGTTGTCTTTTGAGTTCGTTATATGGGCTAGCTATTCTTTTACTCTTGATAAAACTTGATCCTCTCTTTTTTGCATCATGCCTAGCTTAAAGGCATAAAAGAAAGCGCTTTTGGGAGGCAGCCCACAACGAATTAGGTTTTATTTTGCTTTAGTTGTGTCTTGATGTTTGTTACTACAGTAGCATCATCATTGTATCTTTTCTTTTCAACTTTGTGCCAAGTTTAGCCTCCGATTGCAAGAAAGTTCAAAAGTTGTGACGTGCAGTCCAGAAAACAGATTATGTCGTTGGACAAAAAATTCGTATAAAATCACCAGATCATCTTTTTGATCTGAATTTTTTTGGCAACGTGCTCTATACAATTGGATTTCGTGCGTCTGTTCTGAGTTTTTTGATTTGAGTTGCAGAAGTGCCCCGAAAAAATTATTTACTACCTATTGGTCTGTTTTTCACAGATTCTGTCATGTTTTGCCCTTTCTTCGTTTTGCAAACCTTGAGCTTGCTTTTTCTTTGCAAAAACCTTTTGGCAATCTTGATAAACAGTAGCTCTTCAAGATTATCCTTATTTCCAGTAGGGAAAAATTATTTTATTATGGGTACTAACCTCGCTAATCAGATTATGATGAGTTATGTATGAAGGGAGTTTTCAAGTGTGCGAGGGAAGATGATAAAAGATTCTGGAGGGTCAAACGCTCAAGCTTGGGGATGCCCCCGTGCACCCCCAAGAAATATTCAAGAAGACTCAAGCGTCTAAGCTTGGGGATGCCCCCGTGCATCCCCTTCTCCATCAACAATTATCAGTTTGTCTTTCGTTCCACTATAATTATCACTTCATGTGTTATGTGCTATGCTTGGAGCGTCTTGCGCTTAGTTTCCTTTTTAGTTTTCTTTAGTTTGCTTGCTGTTCATAACAAGTTAGAACCCAGCTTTCTTTGTGTGGGAGAGAAACACGCTCCACTTCAACCTAGAACACAACATAGGATTTTCATGCCTATCTTTGCTGTGTGTGTTCTTTGTCTTTTCTTAGCTACTGTCATGTTTAGCTCTTAGTTTTCATGCTTTTCTTTTTAAAGAGCTTTTGTTTAGTTGGTTGCTGAACTCTCTTGAGTTTACATGTTATCCTCGTTAAGAGTGTTTGCCTGTTGCACTGAGTTGTGTGTCTTAACTTAAAGTAGGTAAATGAGGTTGCTATTTCATTTTAGTAGTAACTTGCTATAGTTTTGAGGTATTGCCATGAGTAATGTCTGAACTTTTGGTGACAAGAGCTTTAGCCTATTAGTGATAGATGTCGTATTTTGGGCAATCCATGTTTATTTTCGAAAACCTACAAAATAGTTGAGAACTTTAGCTACTAAATGGATCACTAATCTTGGGAGGGATCGAATATTAGAGTACACTCACGTACCATGGGTCGAGGATGCGCAAGGGTAACCAAACCCCCATACACTCCTCCTCGGGGTACTTGTCTCTTTGTGAACCTCCTAATTAGATTGAGAGTTACCGATAATAAGTGCATGAGTTCTTCGGACTAATGTGAGTATTCGAAAGTTGACACTTCCACCTAACCATATTTTTCTAGCCTCTTCGGTACCGTGCATTGCCCTTTCTCACCTCGAGAGTTGGCGCATACTTCGCCGGTGCATCCAAATCCTTGGCATGATACGCTCTGTCATCATAAGCCTCATTATATCCTTCCTCAAAACAGCCACCATACCTACCTATCAAGGCATTTCCATAGCCTTTCCGAGATACATTGCCATGCAACATCCATCTTCTCATGACTTGATCTTCATGTCATACATGCTTTTTGCTTGATCAATGAGCCGCATGCTTGTTGGGCCTTGCCCTAATCATTGCTACATGACGCGCTAGTATCATTGCATATCTTGCTACACTGGCAGAAGCATACATTTGCATACATCATGATAGTTTCATTTTCTTTATGTTGAGTACTTTTGTAAAGTGTGAAAGATCTTCTATACTTCTTGTAATTTGTAGAGTGTTGCCCCTAAAGTGAGGAAAAGATCCCAAAGAAGACAAATCAAAAGATCCCAAAGAGGACAAAATCAAAAGATCCCAAAGAGGACAAATGAGAGATAAATAGAAAGAGCCATTGAGGCCGCAAAAAAATAAAAAAAGAGAAAAAAGAGAAAAAGAAAAAAAAAAAGAGAAAGGGGCACACTACTATTTCTTTTGAGAGATCCACACTCATACTCCATCTTATACCTTGTACTCCATAGAGATTATCATTCATGCATATAGCTATGTGGGGACCTTTACACTATAGAACTTGGCTTGTATATTCCAATGATGAGCCTCCTCAAAAGAGCTCTAGGTCTTCTTAAGCAAGCAAGTTGGATGCACCCCCACTAGTTCCATTGGAGAGGTTACCTTAGCTCATATGTGCATCCGTTGCATGGCAATCCCTACTCCTCACATCATATCTATCATTTGGCTTTCTCTCGCCGATGATTGTCCTCATTGATGTGAGCCTTTCACACCTTTTTGTCTTCCCCCTCTATCATTTTTCTCTCTTTGCCATCCTAAGTGTCGACTTTCTTGCTTACGCTCATCCATTGCATGAGTGCTCAAAATATCGAAAGGGAGTGGATCATTTTGACTTGTACCTGGCTGACGGTCTGGGGATGAGTCAAGATAAGATTCCAAAGAAGACCAAGTGTGAAACTTTAGTAGATTAAGTTCTCAACAATATAAAAACTATGTTTTACTCTCTCATATATCCCTATCCCCTTTCTTGCACGCAAACACCATTTGGAGACATTCGAGTCACGGACAGCGAGAGCTCTTGCACCTTTATGTTCTTATGTTACTTGTTACAATGCTAATATAGACTCTTGCTTGTTATGACTTGAATCAAATTACATGCCTTGATTGCTTTACTTAAAAGTTCTTATATGATTGATAGCATGTCACCACAGAAATTATGCTTGTTATCATTTACCTACTCGAGGACGAGCAGGAATTAAGCTTGGGGATGTTGATACGTCCAAAATGTATCTATAATTTCTGCTTGCTCCATGCCTCTTTTGTGTGATATTGCTATGATATTTATGCACTACCATACACTTTTGATCATATTTGGACTAACCTATTAACTCAGTGCACCACAGTGCCAGTTCTTGTTTTCTGCTGTTTTTCTATTTCAGGTTTCCCCCATATTAAAAGTGCCCTAAAAATTCCGGGAAAAATACAGGAAAAATCAGCGTATCAGGAGCTTCAAGAAAAACCAAAGAAGGGCCAGAGGGGAGCCAGGGGCAGCCCAGGCGGCCAGCCCGGGCGGCCCCACCCCTGGCCGCCCTAGGGGGGCGCCTGGGCCCCCCTCTCCGCTTCTGGTGACCCCCTTTGGCATATATACTCCTCGCGTCCCGAAACCCTCAAGGACGGAACCCTTTTTTATGATCTAGCCTTTGTTCCGCCGCCGCCTCGCTTCCAAGATCGGGAGCAACAGGAGAACTCTTCCCGGCACCCTGCCGGAGGGGAGAATCACCACCGGGAGCTTCTCCACCACCATGGACGCTTCCCGGATGAGTCGTGAGTAGTCCTCCTTGGACCATGGGTCCATGACCAGTAGCTATGTGATGTTCTCCTCCCCTCTTTGTTCTTCATGGTTTAGACCTCGTGAGCTGCCCTTCATGATCGAGGCACATATGTAATCTTTTGTTGTTGCTCTGCTGAGTTTGCTGGGATCCGATGGATTATGAGATTATGTTCAGATTGTGTGTGAGTAATATATTTGATTCACCTCTTTTATATTTATGTTCTTGAGTAATTCTTGCATGTTCTCCGTTGCTGTTTATTGCTTTGGCCGAGTAGTTGGTAGTAACTCCAAGAGGGAACGTTATGCTTGATTGTGGGTTCATGCCCCTTGATGACTAGTTTGAGTGACAGAAACATGAGTCTAGGGGATGTGTTGTTGCCACAAGGGGGAAAACAACGGTGCTTGTACTTGCGGGTGCAAGGATTGTTTACTTTACGCAAAGTTCTTTTAATGCAGTTGTCTGTTGCTTTGAGTTTACACTATGGGTGGGACTCGCAACTTAATACCAGCGAGATGTTCTGGATAGATATCTCAAGGTCGATGATTAGTAGTAGATGCAGATGGATTTCGGTCGACTTGCCTTGGCGTACCGCCCATGCTTTTGAGCCTCTACCTTTCTTTACAGCATAGTTAGCATTGGTTTGCGCACATAATCCTATCAATTGCCCAGCTGTAATTTGTTTACCTCGCACCCCGGTCCATATTACCATCACTGATCACACCCGCTATTTACTTCCTGTCTTTATTTCCTAGTTGCAGTCATACCTATCACTATTATCTCTTGTGTTTGATTCTTTGTAAACGACAAGGCCGGAGGGATTGACAACCTCTCTGTACTCGTTGGGAGCAAAGTTATTTGTATCTGTGTGCAGGTCCTATCAACCGCTAAGTATCTGGCGCCGTTAGCAGTTGACACGTACTTGTCGACCCTCGGAGTCTCACGGGATTCGATCCTTGGTATCTTTGCCAAGGGAAACTTGTCGTTACGCTACATCTCAAACCTTCCACTTGGGGTAACCAACGAGGGGCGAGAAGCCATCACTTGTGGCTGCACATGGAAGTTTCTAGGCATGAAGTATCATATGGTCCCTTTGAGCCTGGGTTGCATTCCATAGGGTGATCACACGGGTCCTCCGAGATCCCCTAGGGCAAACACTGGTTTCTCCAGGTGCCAGGGCAAGCCACTGGTTTCTCCAGGGTGCCCCAACCATTCCTCCCAAATGCGTGCTATTATTGCCACCTTAAACTTTCCCTTAAAGATTATTACTCTCGCAACTTTCATGAATCTCACATACCAATCCACGTCTACGAGCATGGCTAAGCAATAAGTAACAAAGCGTATATTCTCGGGGTTGATCACAAGTCATAGGTTCCTACCTCGTTGTCGGGGAAACTGGTCGCCCGCGAACACCTATGGGACCGGAGCCCCTTTTCGGTCCGGCAAGGGAGCGGAGGGAGCACAAAGAGCAGATCGAGGGGCACACGCGAGCGGTTTACCCAGATTCGTGCCGCACGGATGCGTAAAACCCTACTCCTGCCTTGGTTGTATTGAGTTCTTGGCTCGGGAGCAAGAAGATCTACAGTACTAGCTACACTGAGCGCGGGAGTGATCAATTTTCTGGAATCGAACCTCCTCTACGTTGTGAATGGGCCTCCTTTTATAGCTCAAAGGGGTCGCTGACAGGTGTCAACGTAGAGGAGGGTAAAAGCGTAAAATAGGTGGTAGTTGTAACAGTGCGTGTACAGTGTATGTACAGTGGTCTATACCTAACCCTGACGGTGGGGGACAAGGGCATTGAATGCCCGTCGCCGTCACCCCAAAAGCATCCGCCCGGGCGTCTCCGTTTGCCACGATGGTGGCCTCGTCACCGTGGCTCGCCACCGTGTACCCTAGGCTGCACAGCCATCTGCCACGTGCCCCTGGAAGGGCCCCAGGGCGACGCGTGGACAGATGAGCTGGAGCGCGGGCACACAGTGAAAGCTTCCCCCGGCAAGCACCTTGCCAGGGTTGCTCGCTTGCCGGGCCCGGAAGCTTGTCGCTTCCCGGGTCCTGCCGGGGCGCGTGATGCGCCACGATATGTCTTCTGAGATGCTGTTTTCTGGTCTTCCTGGCAAGCTCCTCTTGCCAGGGTCTTGTGAAAAATAGAGTGGTCTTGTGCTTGGAGCAGCCTTAATAGAGTGGTCTTGTGCTTGGAGCAGCCTTCCCGGCAAGCTCCTCTTGCCGGGGCCTTGTTCTTCTGACTTGTATACTTTGTTCTTGAATGGCTTCAAGGGAACTAGAGCGGGCTTTGGCGGGCACGTGGTTAGCCCGACCACGGGACGCTGCGACTGCCCGTGCACAAGTCGGGATACTAAGGTACCCCTACTTTAGTACACCGACAGGAGCCCCCGGGCCTGGGCCACACACGGTGCCGAGCGCTGTTGGGCCAGGCCCAAAACAGTGCACGGGCACACGCGGCCCACGGTGCGCCGTATCCCTCTCCGTATCCGCCGCATCTCTCCCTAACGGCACGCGTCGATTGCGGCGTCGTGGGAGAGATCGTGGCATGTTTCTTTGATGGGAAAATGCGGAACGTCCCCCACTTCCCCCTTAAAAGCAGAGGAAGCAGGGGCAGTTTCCCCCATTGCTTCATTGCGTCTTCAATCTCCAGAAACCCCCGCCGCTCTCCGCCTCCCCAAAGGTCGACAGAGAGCCGAGCTCCACCCTTCCTCCGCCGTCTCCAGCATCCGCAGCGCCGTCGACCTCCCTCGCCGTCCCCGCCATGGCCCCGAAGAGCGACAAGGCGAAGAGTGACAAGGCGAAGAAAGAGAAATCCGACAAGGCGGCGAAGCTGGCAGCCATGCGGAAGAGGATGGTGGTCTTCCCGCCGAGGCTCGGCACGAGGGAGCTGCCGGACAAGTATTACCTGTTCTGGGCAAGGGAGACGAAAGCTCACCCACGCACCAGGGTCCTCCCCGCCGAAGCCATCGACATGTACCCGGGAGGTTACCACTACTTCGCTTTGTTCTTCCACTGTGGCCTTTGTCCTCCGTATTCTGAGTTTTTCTGCGATGTGATGAACACGTACGGCTGCCACCTCCTAGATTTCACCCCGAACGCCGTTCTTACAATGGCCGTTTTCGCACATCTGTGCGAAAACTTTGTCGGGGTTCATCCAAACGTAGCTCTCTTCCGCCACTTCTTCACACCTAGAGTAGAGTCTGGATCTCCACTCTCCGGTGGCATCTCCTGGATCTTTAGGCTTAACAAGAAAGAGGCGTACTTGATTGGAGAGCTCCGCGGCAAGTGGGAGGAGTGGAGAGCTGATTGGTGTTGGGTAATGGAAGAGGAACCCCAGCCGTTTACCTCCCCGCGCCGAGCGGCAATAGTGGGCGGCAAGGATTGGAGTGACTTGGCTCCGGAGGACGATAAGCTGCAGATTGCCCTTACTAGGATCCTTCGCCTCTGGGCCGCCCACCTTACTGTAGGCGAGGTCGGGGCGGATTTCTCCGTCGCCGCATTGCCCCCTTGCAGGACAGGAAGAGGCCTGCTTGGGAGTTCGGCAATGCGGCAGACATCATGAGGCTGCGCCCCGGGCTGAATTATAACTTCACTGTCTTGGAGCTCAAGGGAATGGTCCGCTCGTTGTTTAAGCACGACCCCAAACACCCGGAGTGGTTCACCCCATCGGACGGAGTAGTTCCACTATGCAACAATACTGCCCTCAGTGCCATCCGCACGGCAATGCCTCAGTGTGACTCCCACGGGGTTGTTCCTACTTGGCTGATGCCTTCAGAAGAGACCGTGCAGACCTTCTTCGACAACCTGGTTGAACGGCCGCGCAACCCCGACGAGAAGAAAGGTCTCACCCGCGCGACCACCGAACGGGACGTGGCATACATAGCCAAGGATGGAGGAGGCCACCGCAGCGGCGGCCGCGGGCGAGTTCGGGTACACCGTGGAGGAAGCAGAAGCAGCGGATGCAGTGAGCCGGGCCGAGGAGGAAGAAATCCTCAAGCTGTTGAGGCCTGCCGGGAAGCCTGCCGGGGAGCCTGCCAGGACGAGCGAGGCTGCCGGGCAAGGCACTGAGTCCAGTGAGCCCGCCGAGGAGGACGCCGAATCGGGCGATTCCGACGAAGACTCGGGCGGGTCACTGAACCTCGACGACCTTTCCTCATCCTCGGAGAACTCTCCGCCGCCGCCGAGTCCTCCGCCATAGCCGAAGAAGCGTCTCCGCAAGACCACTGAGACGATGAAGCAGCCGGCGCCCCGACAGCAGCCGAAGCGTCGGGCGACGCGTGCCACCACGACGAGCAAGGTCGTCAAGGAGGCGCCCCTTGTCCCAGCGGCGAGCGGGGGGG
>LR738712.1:89231917-89279688 GCA_902687465.1 Secale cereale
GGGGGGGGGGGGGGGGGGGGGATCTTCCCGGAGTGGTTCTGGCGTTCCTTCTGCTCCTCGGTCCTCGGCGAAGACCGGCGCGGGGTCTTCGCAACCCACGGCTCCGGAGCCCGCCAAGCGCCCAAGGGAGCCTACTCCTCCAGTTCCTCGCACTGGGAAGCGCGAGGCGGAATTTGACTTCTCCGCCCTTAGCTCCGACGAGGAGGAGGAAGAGTAAGCACTTGCAACTTTTATTTCCTTTGATTTTTGTTCTTGTCTTGAATTCTCTTGCTTGGTCCTGATCTTGTTTGGCTCCCAGGACCCTGACCCAGAGGATGGAGAAGAGGGCCAAGATCCCTGTGGTTGACCTTGAGGACGACGAGCCCGTCGCCGCGGCAGGAGACGTGCCCGCGACAGGCTTGCCGGACCAGCCTGCTGCTCCGGAGAGCAGCCCCCAGCGTAGCCCCCAGCGTAAGTTCCGTGTTCACTTTTCTGCTTATCGGGCGCGCTTGAGCTTCTTATCCTTATTGATGTATTGTTTGCTTGTTGTCTTGTGCAGAGGTGGAGCCGCAGCCGCAGGAGCGTCAAGAGATTGCTCGTGACGAGCCGCTTGTCCCACCGTCCCCGCCAAGGAGAAGCTCCCCGGCGAGGGAGGGTGCTTCGCCAAGGGCGGGTACTCCGCCAAGGGCGAGTACCCCGCCAAGGGCGAGCACCCCGATAATGGAGGGCACCCCGCCAAGGGAAGGCGCCGGCAGCCCTCCGCCGGCGGGGGCCACTACTACGCCGCCAAGGGAGAACTCCCCGGCGAGGGACCCCGTCATTGAAGAGGCCCGCGCAGGTAAACCCTTGTACTTTCCTTCTTCTGAACTCTTCTTTTTGGATATTTGCTTGACGATTCTTCTTTTCTTCTCTTTCTGTTGCCAGATCCGCCTCCCCCGGAGCCGATGGAGACGAAGACCATCGCCGAGGAGGAAGTGCGTGACAATGCTGGCGACGCCGCCACTGCTGACGAGCCCGTCGCCGACGAGACCCCCGCGGCCACTGACGCGGCAGCTGGGGAGGGGACCGGCGACCGCACTGACGGCCCCGAGGCCGCAGGAGCGCCGGACACTGCACCGGCCGCCGAGCCCTCCGCCGCCGCGACTGGGCCAGGCATCTATCTGGAGGCCGCCAACGGGGTCTTCATCCAAGTCCCATGGGCGTCCTCGTCAAGGGAACCCGTGGAGGGTGAGAGCTTCGATGGAGAAGTCCTCGCCTCCGCCGGGCTGAAGGTTGTCGACGCGCCCGACAGCAGCAGTGAGCCCGAAGAGGAGCAGCTCCTGCGCCGGCTTCTGGCCTTTTACCGAGCCAGGCAGGCCAAGCTGGAGTCCCGAGAGGCTCTGGCCGCCAAGGCCAACGTCGACTTGGAGAAACGCGCCGCGGAGCTCCGCGCCGCCAACCAAGCGGCCCTCCGGAACTTGGCGGAGGAGCGCGAGGAGCTCACCGAAGCACACCATGCTTTCATCCTCGAGAAGGCCGAGGTTGAGGAGCAGCATCGACTGGCCGCCGAGGATCTGGCTCGGCGGGAAGGAGCACTGAACCAGCGGAAGGTCGACCTCGATAGCCATGAGGACGACCTTACCGCGCGCGAGCAGTCCATTGGCGGGGCTCTGCAGGAGGCGAGGGACGCCGCTGCTGCCGCAGAGACCGCCAAGAGGGACCTGGAGGCGAGGGTGGCGCAGTTGGAGCTTGATCTGAAGACGAGCGAGGAGAAGGTTGCCGCGCTCAAACTTGAAAGGGAGAAGGACACCCACAGCCACTCGGAGCTGCAGGTCCAACTCTCCGAGAAGGGCAAAGAGCTCAACGACGCCAAGGACTCCATCGCAGACTTGGAGCTGAAGGTGTCCACCCTCACCGAGTCGCTTGACGGGGCCCGGAATAGGGAGTCCAAGTTGAAGGAGGATCTCCGGGCTGAAAGGGCGCTGCTAGACAGTGCTGCCCTGTCACAGAACAACTTCCAGCGGGCGGTGGAGCAGTGGACCGAGGAGCTCGTCGCCTCCGCCGCCAACATCGACAAGGAGATGGTGGCGCTGAGGGCGGAGCACCTCGTGTACTCCCCCGACGAGAGCCTCCCCCACAGCGCCAAGCTGAGCTTGTTTTTCAGAGGAGTGGCGCCGGCCCTCGCGCAGCTACGGGAGAGGGTCCCCACGCAGCTGGCTAACGAGGCGCGCCGGCTTTGCATGGGTACTATGGAGCGGGTGTTGACGAAGATCGTCTACCGCAACCCCGGGATCAATCTCGAGAACGTCCTCCGGACCTTGCCGCCCGAAGCTGACATGGAAGCGTTGAAGGCACAAGTTGCCCACATCGTGGCCAAGGCGGGCAAGATCAAAAGGGTTGACGGAGACCGTGTAGACTAGGCTCCTTTCTTCCTGCTTCCCTTGCCGCTGTCGATTAAGTCATGGATAGTAGTTGGTTAGAACAGTGGCAAGTTATCTTCTAATATAACTTTATTTTGGATAGTCAATGCAGTGTTATCTCTCTTGTTTGATCCCTTCACTTTGTATGCTTTCCACCTTACGCTTTTAGGGAACTTGCCGGCAAAGGGACCCTTGTCGCGAGCGCTGAGTGCGGGACTCTTAGCGGCCTGCTGGCGACGCCCTCGCCGGCAAGAAACCTTGCCACAGCTAGTCGCAGCACACTTAGGTTGTTGAGCGAACTCGAAAACGAAATAAGGGCGCGACACTTGTCGCAGCTCACTTAAGCCGTTGAGCGTGCTCGAAACAAAGTAAGGGCGCGGCTAGCCACGGGTAGGTTCCTCCGCGCACAGGTTTTCCATACAAAGTGTGGTCGTTCAAGGAAGATAACTAAGAATTTTAAAATTTTGAATGCTCAAACTTTTGGCAACTTAGCTTTTGTGTTCTGTTTGCTTCCCGGCAAGGCCTTCCTTCCTTGAACAGCACTTGGTCCATACCCCTGTCTCCTTCCCCCCCCCCGGCTAACTTGTGTGCGAGGAACACTCCTTCTGCTTGAGAGAAAAAAAAAGGAGAGGGGAGGAAACACAGATATGGAGCCTTGCAGCCTATTGTCGCTTACCGGGATCGTATGCTGCACGAAGTGTCAGATAATACATGCAATGAAAACAAGAATGCATGAAACGACAAGCTGTGCGAAGCACAAAAGTTTTACTGATGCACGGGGTCTGCGCCCGGCTTTGTACAAAGGTTTACATGCAAGAGTGGCAAGACTTGTACAAAAGGTGGTTGCCGGAACGGATCACGGCAACCGCGCCTCATGGGTGAAACTTGCGAAGATGCTCAATGTTCCAGGAGTTGCTCACCGGTAAGCCTTTTTCGGTCTCAAGGCGGACAGCGCCGGGCCTTGTGACTTGTCTCACCCGATAAGGGCCTTCCCACTTCGGCGTCAACTTGTTGGAGTTCTTGGCGGACTGAACGCGCCGAAGAACAAGGTCGCCTTCCTCGAGACTCCTGGCCTTGACCTTGCGGCTATGATAGCGACACAAGGCTTGCTGGTATCGAGCAGCTCATACAGCAGCCTGGAGACGGTCCTCCTCGAGGAGCAGTGCATCATCTTGCCGCAGCTGCTCTTGCTCGAGCTCATCGTAAGCGAGTACTTGAGGAGACCCGTATACGAGTTCCGTGGGGAGAACTGCCTCTGCTCCATAGACAAGAGCAAAGGGTGTCTGTCCGGTGGCTCGATTTGGTGTCGTCCTGATTGACCAAAGAGCCGCCTGCAACTCCTCGATCCAGTTTCTTCCGCACTTGTGCAGCCTGTCGAAGGTCCTCGTCTTGAGTCCGCGCAGCACTTCAGCATTTGCCCTCTCTGCTTGACCATTGCTCCTCGGGTGAGCAACAGAAGCGAAGCAGACCTTGGCGCCAAGGTCTTGGACGTACTGCATGAAGGTGCGGCTTGTGAACTGTGTGCCGTTGTCGGTGATGATCATGTTAGGGATTCCGAAACGGCAAACGATCGATCTGAAGAACCTGGCTGCTGACTGTGCGGTCACCTTTCTCACTGGTTCCACTTCCGGCCACTTTGTGAACTTGTCGATAGCAACGTACAAGTACTCAAAGCCCCCGACAGCGCGGGGAAAGGGGCCGAGGATGTCGAGCCCCCAGACCGAAAAGGGCCAGGACAAAGGGATCGTCTGGAGAGCTTGAGCTGGCTGGTGTATTTGCTTGGCATGGAACTGGCACGCTTCACACTTGGTTACCTGCGCAGTTGCATCTTGGAGGGCTTCTGACCAGAAGAAACCTTGCCGGAACGCCTTTCCGGCAAGTGCTCTTGCGCCAATGTGATGTCCACATATGCCTCCGTGGATCTCCGCCAACAGCTTCTGTCCATCTTCCCGGGAAATGCATTTCAATCTGACACCATTAAGTCTTCTTCTCTATAGTTCGTTGCCGACGAATTGGTACATACTTGACTGCCTGGTTATTCTCTCTATCTCTTCTGGTTCTTCGGGAAGTTCTCCAGTTTGAAGAAAACAGACGATTTGCTGTGCCCATGCTGGAGCCTGAGGCTCAACTACAAGAACTAAAGGCACCAGTGCTGCTGCGGGAACGTCAGCTTCTACGGCAAAGACTTGAGGTTCTGCCGGAGCTTCATGTTCCCCGGCAAGCCTGCCGGGGCAGGACTTGCCGGGAACATCTGCTTCAACTGCACGAACCTTAGGGTCCGTAGGAGCAGAGTGTTCCTCAGCAACTCGGTCATTGATCTTGGGAACCTTGGCGGCGGCTTCAGGAAGATTCGCCGGCAAGTAGTCACCGGAGACCAACTTTCTTTTCTTGCTCTGCCCAACTGATGGTGTAACTGATGGTTGAGTTAACTTGAGCAGGAAGGTCCCTGGTTCCACAGGTAACTTCATTGCAGCGCACTTTGAGAGGCCATCTACAATATCGTTTTGAGCTCTTGGAACGTGCTCCATCTGCAGGCCTTCAAAGTGTTCTTCAAGCTTCCTCACTTCATCGACATAAGCTTCCATCAAAGGACTCTGGTAGCTCTTGTTTACTTGTCGGACCACCAACTGTGAATCTCCCCGCACAATCAGCTTCTTGATCCCAAGTTCGGCTGCAATTCTGAGGCCGGCAAGCAAACCTTCATACTCAGCAGTATTGTTTGTTGCTTGATCCTTGGGAAAGTGCATTTGAACAACGTACTTGAGGTGTTCCGCTGTGGGTGCTAGGAGTAACACACCAGCACCTGCGCCTTGCAGCGAGAAGGCACCATCGAAGTACATTATCCAATCCTTGCTTGCTTCCTTGATGGGGATGTTTGTCTCTGGAACTTCTTCGTCTGGTGTTGGCGTCCATTCTGTATAGTTGATGTGCTTTCAAACTTAAGACCAAAGCTTGACAGCTCTAGTGCCCACTCGACGATCCTGCCTGTTGCTTCTGGGTTTTGCAATATCCTCTTCAGCGGAAAGCGAGTGACCACTGTTATCTCGTGTGCTTGGAAGTAATGGCGCAGCTTTCTCGAGGCCATGAGGAGGCCGAAAAGCAGCTTCTGCACCCCAGAGTATCTTGATCTAGCCCCCTGCAAGAGGGAGCTTACAAAATAAACTGGGCGCTGCACCATCTTCTTTCGCACTTCTCCTTGTTCCTGCGCAGACTTGTCCTTGTCGGGGTCAGAGCTTTTCGGGGAAGCCCCCTGCTTGTCGCTGGATGTGCTTGCCGGGGCTGTGGACTCCTCCTCTGCCCCCCTCTCTGCTACCAACGCAACACTAACCACTTGATTGGTTGCTGCTAAGTATAGCAGCAACTTCTCTTGCGGCTTAGGTGCGACAAGTATAGGAGTGGAGGACAGATATCCTTTCAAGTCATGCAGCGCTGCCTCCGCTTCCGGAGTCCATTTCATAGGACCTGCCTTTTCAAGATTTTGAAGAAAGGCTGGGCGCGTTCTGCAGACTTTGAAATGAACCTGCTGAGGGCAGCCACACAACCAGCAAGTCTCCGTACATCCTTGACGCGCTTTGGAGCTTCGATCTGCTCGATGGCCTTGATCTTGTCGGGATTGGCTTCAATCCCCCTCTGTGACACGAAGAACCCGAGAAGCTTGCTGGAGGGGACTCCGAAGACGCACTTCTCGGGGTTCAGCTTGAGTTGTATCTTGCGCAGATTCGCAAAAGTCTCATCCAGGTCTTGGATCAGGGTACCTTTGTTCTTGCTCTTGACCACTATATCATCCATGTAGGCTTCTACATTCCTGTGTATCTGTGGCTCAAAAGCAGTATGGACCACCCTTGCAAATGTTGAGCCCGCATTCTTCAGTCCAAAGGGCATGCGTATGAAACAGTAAGTGCCACATGGAGTTATGAATGCGGTCTTCTCTTCACCTTCCTCAGCCATGAATATCTGATGGTACCCGGAGTATGCGTCAAGAAATGAAAGCAACTCACACCCAACCGTGGAGTCAACGATCTGGTCAATGCGCGGCAAGGGAAATGGATCCTTGGAACAAGCTTTATTCACATCAGTGAAGTCTATACAAAGTCTCCACTTCCCATTAGCTTTGCGCACGACAACTGGATTTGCCAACCATGTGGGATGAAGTACACCTCTAACAAGGCCTGCTGCTTCCAACTTCTTGATCTCCTCGGCAATAAACTCTTGGCGCTCCACCGCTTGCTTCCTGACCTTCTGCTTGACGGGCCGCGCGTGAGGACAAACAGCAAGCTTGTGCTCAATTACCTTCCTAGGAACGCCGGGGATGTCAGACGTTTGCCATGCAAACACGTCGACATTCGCCCGCGGGAAGGAAACGAGCGCGCTTTCCTATTTGGGGTCGAGCGTAGCACTGATGGTGAAGGTACCACCAGTGCCGTCCTCCTTGGCGGACACCTTCTTGGTTGCGGGTGGAGCTGTCATTCCCTTCTTGCACTTGCCGGTGGAGCTCGATGGTGCGTCCTCGACGGCAGCGCAGCACTCAGAAGAGGTGCGCTTGCCGGAGTGGGCCCCAGAGCTCTTGCCGGACTTGGTCTTGGTCTTCCTCCCGGGAGCTTCAGCGGCAAGTGTCTTGCTGTCTGCCGCGGCTGCTGCATCCCGGTAGATCTTGTCGGCGCAGATAAGCGCGTCCTTCTTGTCGCCGGGGACAGAGATGACGCTTATCGGGCTGGGCATCTAGAGCATATTATATGCATAGTGAGAGGCTGCCATGAACTTGGCGAGCGCAGGACGGCCAAGTATCCCATTGTATGGCAATGGAATATCGGCGACGTCGAAGGTGATCCTCTCAGTCCTGAAGTTTAGCTCTCCGCCAAAGGTCACTGGCAGCGTGATCTTTCCCTTCGGCTTGCTCCTTCCCGGGTTGATTCCTTGAAAAGTCCCGGTTTCCTCGAGCTCGCTGTCGGGGATCTGCAGTTTCCGGATTACAGCAGAGGAGATCAGGTTTAGGCCGGCCCCGCCGTCAACCAGCATCTTGGTGACCTTGAGGTTGCGGATGGTTGGTGAAACCAACATCGGCAAGCACCCAACCGCAGTGGTGCGGTCAGGGTGGTCCTCAAGGTCGAAGATGATGGGCGTGCTGGACCACTTCAGTAGTTTGCGCGACTCGACGGGCGGCTCAGCTGCATTCACTTCCCGCACCCATTGCTTGAGTTGGCGGTGGGAAGTGTGCAGGGAGGCACCTCCATCGACGCACAGAACTTCTGTGGCCTTCTGGAACTCCTGCTCGCTGTTGTCTCCGTCATCCATGTCCTCGTCATCGTCTTCGTCTTCATCCTTGTCGCGGCCCCGGGGAGGTCTATCTCCTTGCCGCTGTTTGGCCTTGCCGCGGCGTCCTCCCCGGCCATTGAACGGCCGCTTCTTGCCGGTCTCACTTCCACCTCCCTGGGCCTTCTCCTTGTCGCGTCGCCGTATTCAGCCTTCTGCTGCTCTACGAGGTATTCGACCCTCTTGCAGTTCTGGAGATCGTGGCCCTTGGTGCGGTGGATCTTGTAGTACTGCTTGTCGGAGCCGTCCTGCTTGTCGGCGGCGGCTACAGTGGCAGGCTCCTTGCCGGAGCCACCAGCCTGAGTTTTCTTGTCGCCGGCCTCCTTGCCGGACTTCTCCACAGCAAGTACTTCCTTGTTCTTCTTCTTCTTGTTGTTCCGCCGCCGGTTTTTCCTTGCCGGGGCGGCATCCTTGCTGTCCGTTCCTCCTACTCCAGTATCCTCTCCGGGGAGTCTCCTCCCTTCTTCAGCGCGTGCACACTTGTCAGCTAAAGCGTAAAGCTCGCTGACGTCCCGGATCTTGGTCATCGCCATCTCCTCCCTCATCCGGCGGTTACGCACGTTCTGGTGGAACGCGCTGATAACCGCGGCAGGGTGGACATCCGGAATGTTGTGCTGAACGCGGTTGAATCTCTGGATGTACTTTCGCAGGGACTCTCCCTCCTTCTGGGCAAGAATGTGGAGATCGCTCTCCTGGCCGTGGGGTCTGTGGCCGCCCGTGAAGGCGCCGACAAACTGGTGGCACAGATCTGCCCAAGAAGAGATGGAGTTCTCCGGCAAGTGCATAAGCCAAGATCTGACGTTTGGCTTAAGCACGAGCGGGAAGTAGTTCGCTAGAATCCTCTCGTCGCGTCCCCCGGCAGCTTGCACCGCGATGGTGTAGATGCTGAGGAACTCCGAGGGATGGGTCTTGCCGTCGTACTTCTCGGGTACGTCGGGCTTGAAGTTCTTCATGCTGGGCCACTGGACTCGCCGCAGCTCTCGGGTGAACGCAGGGCAACCTGCCGCATACGGCAAGTCGCCTGGTTCACCGGGCGCGTGCAAGTCGACAGCAGTCCCAGCCTGCTGGTCGGACTGTCGCCGTGCTTCTCTTCAACGCTCGATGCGAGTTCGAGCGTCCTCTTGTCGCCTGTCGTCGAGGACTTGGCGCTGATCGCGGCGAGCTCGCGGATCCGACGACGCCGTGGAGTCGTCGTCGACGTTGATCCGGCGAGCCGGCGATTTTTGCTTCTGCGGCGGGGAGTGCACGGTAGTTGCACCCCCGGCGGTCTTGTCTCCATCAGCCTTCGCTTGGCTGACTTGCCACGGCCGTGATGTTGCCGGCTGCTGCGGCGTGTCGTTGTTGGCGAAGGAGATGAGGCTCTGAATTGTAGCCCTCCAGTCTTCGGCCTTGTCCGCCGCTGGAGGGAAATCGAGGAGCAGCTGAGCCCTAGCTAGGGCTTCTGCTGGAGAGGAGGGAAGCGGTGGCGAGCGGTGCGAGGAGCGAGACATGCTCGGACTTCTAACAGCGTTAGAAGGAGCAGGTTCTCGCCCCGGCGACCGCGCCTTGCTCGTGCCGGCGTGCTGGCCTTGAGCGTCCCGCGGCCCGCCGGCTTGGCTACGTCCCAGCAAGCATATGGTACCCCCGGTACCACGCCGCTGCTGGTCCGGCACCTCCTGAGAGGGGTGCGGAGCGTGCACGGACACCGAGGTCTTGGAGTGGGCTCGATCGTCTGTCTTGTCCTTGGACTTGGCGGCGCCGTGAGTGTCCTCGCCGGCGTCCATCCTTCCGCCAGCGTCTACCCCACCGACCGTTGGTTCTGGTGGTGGTGGGATCGACGCGGACGGGCCTCCTACCTCCGGAGCCTTCTTCTTCGGTGGCATGCTGATGTAGTCGACGAGATTGATGAAGCTGGTGAAGTTGCTGAAGGTTGTGCCCGCGTGAGCGCCGGATCAGGTTCGCACAACCTCGACGCCCCCTACCTGGCGCGCCAAAGATGTCGGGGAAACTGGTCGCCTGCGAACACCTATGGGACCGGAGCCCCTTTTCGGTCCGGCAAGGGAGCGGAGGGAGCACAAAGAGCAGATCGAGGGGCACACGCGAGCGGTTTACCCAGGTTCGGGCCGCACAGATGCATAAAACCCTACTCCTGCCTTGGTTGTATTGAGTTCTTGGCTTGGGAGCAAGAAGATCTACAGTACTAGCTACACTGAGCGCGGGAGTGATCAAGTTTCTGGAATCGAACCTCCTCTACGTTGTGAATGGGCCTCCTTTTATAGCTCAAAGGGGTCGCCGACAGGTGTCAACGTAGAGGAGGGTAAAATCGTAAAATAGGTGGTAGTTGTAACAGTGCGTGTACAGTGTATGTACAGTGGTCTATACCTAACCCTGACGGTGGGGGACAAGGGCATTGAATGCTCGTTGCCGTCACCCCAAAAGCGTCCGCCCGGGCGTCTCCGTTTGCCACGATGGTGGCCTCGTCACCGTGGCTCGCCATCGTGTACCCCAGGCTGCACAGCCGTCCGCCACGTGCCCCTGGAAGGGCCCCAGGGCGACGCGTGGACAGAGGAGCTGGAGCGCGGGCACATAGTGAAAGCTTCCCCCGGCAAGCACCTTGTCGGGGTTGCTCGCTTGCCGGGCCCGGAAGCTTGTCGCTTCCCGGGTCCTGCCGGGGCGCGTGATGCGCCATGATATGTCTTCTGAGATGTTGTTTTCTGGTCTTCCTGGCAAGCTCCTCTTGCCAGGGTCTTGTGAAAAATAGAGTGGTCTTGTGCTTGGAGCAGCCTTCCCGGCAAGCTCCTCTTGCCGGGGCCTTGTTCTTCTAACTTGTATACTTTGTTCTTGAATGGCTTCAAGGGAACTAGAGCGGGCTTTGGCGGGCACGTGGTGAGCCCGACCACGGGACGCTGCTACTGCCCGTGCACAAGTCGGGATACTAAGGTACCCCTACTTTAGTACACCGACACTCGTGAACTAAAAGGCAATCCCACATGTATCCAAGTCCTACTCATGCAAATCTTTTGAGGGTATAACTAATGCAAGTAAAACAAGGTGTTGAAGAGTATGATCAAAGTGTGAACTTGCCTTATATTGTCGATGAAGGTTCTCTGCACTCATAATTCCTGATAGATCTACTCGTCATACTCCGATCAATCTATCGTAAGCAAACATTTATAACCACAAATAAGCAATCACTCAAAAGAATCGAAGAAAAGATCTCAAAAAACTGCGTAAACAAGCGAATAACTCTTACAACAGAAAACAATTTCTAACAGTACCAAAATTAGATGAATTTGGCCTTATTAGAAAGTTTAGGTCAAGAGCTTCGATTTGCAAAAAGAATCAACTCAAACGGAGTTATAAAACTCAAGTTATGACAAAAAGAAGTTTAAATTCAAATCTGTTTGAATTCAAATTTTAAAACTTTCAAGAATATTTTTAGTTTGGTCTCTGTATAGATGAGGTCATGACAAAGATTTTGGCGTTGGTTTCGCTGGATTTTGACAAACGAGTAAAAGTTGTGCTAGCTTGAAAAGCAGGGCTAAGTTGTAAAAGAAATAACTACAAATAGGTCCTTGGACAAAAAAAACTAAAAATTAAAAACTAACGAACGAACGTTTGCTATTAAGATCCAAACAGAGATCGTTCTCTGAATAACTAAACAAAAAAATAGATCGGTTTTATAAAAAAAATGAAAACTAAACTAAAAAAACAAAACGAACCGGGCGGTTTTGCTTACCAGTTTGACGAAAAAGACCGGCGGGTCGGGTCGACGGTGGCGGTTCGGGCGACGGGTGCACTCGGGCGGCGGGCGGGGCGAGGCTAGCGGCGGTGCGCAGCTCAGCGGCAGGGTAGCTGTGGCGACGCGACGCGGCGAGGGCGAGACGGCGGCGCGGACGAGCAGGGCGGTGGCGAGAAGTGCGCGGCGGCGGGGCAAGCTTGCAGCGGCGGCGGCGAGAAGTGTGCGGCGGCGGCGGCGAGATGTGCGCGGCGGACGTGTTGTGAGGAGAAGAGGGTGGCTGAGGGGGGTATTTAAGGAGGGTGGTGACCGTGGCTTGGAGGAGAGGCCAGCTGAGTCCGGGGCGGCCACGGAGCTGCCGCGTATGGCGGCCGGATTCCGCCGAGTCGGCGCGCAGGAGGTGGTGCCTGATGGGCCGTCTGGGCTTCGGCCCAGTCGGCTCGGCCCAAACGTTTTTTGTAAGACAAACAATAAAAATAAATAAAACCAAATAAATTTAAAACATAATATATGCATATTATATATCGTAATTTTCAGAAAAAGATTTCCTACATCATGAACATTTTTCTAGAGTCAAATAAAATCCACGGAAATTTAAATAAAGTAAACAGTGCCATTGGTTTATTTAAAAATCAAATAAAATATTTTTAAAATACCAAAATCATTTCAAACTCATTTCTCTCCAATTTTCTATCATAGGGAATCATTTTACCCTATTTTCCTTATATTTTATTTTTGGAGAAAAATAATTTGAATAAAAACCAACTACCTCAAATACGAAAATGAGTTTCAAAATATTTCAAAAGGGACTTTCAATTTCTTTGTTGTAAATTTCCAACTCATATTTCTCATAATTTAAAGAAGTCATTTTATCTTCTCTCGGGAAAATATTTGAGTTGCATAAAGTTTCTGAATTTGAAATATTTCAAAATGGAATTCAAATCTTTTCAAAACCCTTATCATTTATTAAATGGAAGAAGTCATGTCATTTTCACTCTAGGGTTTTGTGATGAATTGAATTTGAATTCATGGAGATCATATGTGCAAATGTGAAAGTTTGGGAAAGTCATTTCATTCCCTCTCATTTAACTTTCAAAAGTTTCAAATTTCACTGAAATTCACACAAGCAACCACACCACAATCAAACAACCAATCAAAACTATCTATTTAATATAACATTCCAAAATTTAGAATTTTGGTATGTTACAAACCTACCACACTTAAAATGAATCTCGTCCTCGAGATTCAAATAGGCTAGCAAGAAATAGGTTGGGGTTCGGGGTCTCCTATCAAATCCATTGATCAGGATGGTCTAGTGTGCTACCACTCTTAGAAGCATGGTTATGGTTCCATCAAGAGCTCATATACTTCGTCCCTATTTGTTGACAGGGTCGGTCTTCTCTAATCTTCAGGATAATTCCTTCTCTGGGTAATTCCTTCTCCGGGCTCTTTCGGTAGTGGCATAACCTTTGTCCTCAATTCTTGTGTCCGTTCTTCTTGGTAAGGTTCTTCCGAGATTGGTTCTTCTTAGCTGATAGGTCTGGTGGCAATACTAAACAACTATCGATATCTCATGGTGGTCATCAAACAATTTTATTGGGTCCCTGCAGAAAATGGGTCTGGGCTTCATTCTCACAGTATGACCTACGGTTGGTAACAACTGCCTTATACAGGGGGAAATAGTCATACCATTCTAAGATTTAAACAAGGTTTTGATATCGTTGTCTCTTTACTATGGGTAAGTCACTCAGATTTACCATCACATACAACAGAGCCGAATAATAAGAGTAAGTCGGTATGGTGATCAATCCATTCCGCAGCCAAATCATTACCTTGTATATGGTGTAGTGAATCTCGCATTCTAGCACTTGGTCATCCTCACAAGCATTGCAGAATTTCTCTTGTCGACGAACTAAGTTTGGATAACTCCATGGATTCTGCAAGCCAAACAAGCATCTATCGTTTTTTCACAACTCTCAGGTTTTGCGTAAACTCCAATAAGATCGTCTATTGATAAAGTCGTAACTTCTACTAGGGGTTTTCCTTCTGCAAGAGTGTGCTTGCTTCTTTGTCAGGTCCTGGGGCCTATGGGTTATGGCACATCTCCTCACTTGTAACCACATTGGTCTCATCATTGGGCTGCAACTGATCATTATTCCAACATCCAGCTTCCTTAGCATTCATAAAAATACCCAACTGTACTATATCCCTTCCTTCTATTGGTACAAATTATGATGTAATTACTCAGACTCATCATTGAGTGGTCCATTCCCAAGTCTGACGTAACTAACCACTAGCTCTTGTATTCGGGCAACGGTGTTGGGTTCTACCACCATACAATGAGAAGGCACTAATTTCTTCAAAATCTTATTCCATGTATCATGATTTCACTCATTACCCATATAGTAACAACTCTTAAAAATCCATTCAATACCAACAATGCCAACTTTATTAGTTCTCAAATTATTACAATCTACTGCATTTCCATTACATTCCTCAACTCTACTACTTAGCACAAGTATCCTTCTCATTGGGACAATCTCTGGCAAGGTGCCCTGCTTCATTACAGCAGAAACATATTACTTCTAACAAGTCTCGTGGTTTCCTTGTGATTACGTAGCCTCCTTAGGTCCTCGGCTTATGGGTCTACTTCAGAACTTGTATATCCTTTACTCACCCTTGGAGTCACTATTGCTCCACACTCCAGCATTACACCCTCTTTAAATCCAATTGTACTTATTTCCTTCATACCCTTGGGGTAAGCATCATATCAATAATAAACTCCAACTTATTTTGAGCCAACTCCACTCTTTGGAGCAACATTTTTCCTTTCCATTGGTCTGGTGTTCACACAGAAAAGTATCACCCAAAAAATGAATGTAGTGGTTCATCCGTAATTCATATTCTCCTCATATCAATTTTTTTATTACATCATGAACCACTATTCAACACTCATATTTCAAAGGTGCTTCACTACAAATGTTGCCATCCACATAGTTTGGTATGGTCAAGCATTCCTTCCATCTTTATTCATTTGTCCTTGCTGAGGATGCTTCGGTCCCACTAGAATTGTGCAATGTGATTCTTGAAATCATCGATCTTTTGCTTCATCATAGTGGTCGTGTGCTTCATCTCCATCATTTCTTCATGCACCCCACTCAGACATTCCTGAGTGTGACGAAGTCTTGTTTCAAGTATTTCTCCAATCTGACGTATGGCCTCCATAGCAGCTTCATGAACAGAGTCGAAGAATGTTGTTCGTGGTACTCGGGAGATGAAAAAGTATTGACCCATAGTTTTGGGGCAAACTCCTTTCACACGGTGGATGTTGGGGATATAAGTATTTCATATGACCCGCCCAGGAGGGGCCGGGTTACCCGACAGCGGTTCATAAGACCAGCCCAGAAGCCCATTAAAGACGGCGGTTTAGATAAAGGCCCAAGGCCCGCGGTGGCTTAAGGCCTGTAAGTATCAACCGCCATATATGTAACTTGTGATGCAAGGCATGTAAGATGAGTCACTGAGCCGGACATGATTGTATGAGCCGGCCGGGACTCCGTAGGCTGCAGGGCGTCAACCCGTGTATATAAGGGGACGACCCGGCAGCGGCTTAGGGCAAGAAACAAGAGATCGAGAGCTAGGCAAGCGCATCCGCGACCTAGCAATCGACACCCCAGCAATTCCATCCTAAACTGGAGTAGGTTTTACTCTCACCGCAGGGGCCGAACCAGTATAAACTCCCTGTGTCCTTTGTCTTGTTCTTAACCCCTTTAAGCTAACCACGTCGCTATGGCTCCACAATCCAGTCCTTACCTTAGTACATCTGTCGTGACACTTCCACGACAGTTGGCGCCCACTGTGGGGCCTGCGGCTGGCAGTTTTGAGTTCTTGAAGGGCAACTTCAAAGGGCTTAAGGGATACGTTGTGGGCCGGATGACTAAGAGTCGTCGCGGCAAGCTTTACATCGATGACGAAGGCTGGGGCCCCGAGGCCGGCTCAATTGAGTATGGGTACCGGGTCCCCTTCGGCGGAATCCATGTCTTCATCGGTAAGATCGGCGAACCGAGCCCTCAGCCGGACATCTGCACCGACATCGTCGAGCCGGCTCAGCAAGCGCAACCCGCCCGGGTTCGATCGAGGAAGCGTGCTTTCATCGGATACATCCAGGGCACTAGAGGCTCCGGATCTTATGAAGAAACAGTTGTTCTTTCTGATGGTGAGTCATCTACAGGTGAGACTAACTCCATGTATCGGATGCAGAGCGAACGGCTTGGGGGCTCGTCTGATGGCAACAGTATTCCAGACGTCAGTGAGCCGCCGAATAGGGTGGCAATCTTCATGGCCGACACCCAGCCGGCTCTCAGGTCAATCGTCGTCGGGACCATAACACCCGGCGCGACAGCAGCGGCGGCAGGCGCGGACGACTCAGCACAATCGCCGTCTCAAACTTTATCAGATCTATTAGAGAATCTGGCGACTCTGATGGAAACGGAGGTTACTCCAGAAAATCAGGATCAGCACAAGAAGGCTGTGGATAAATTGCGGCAAGAGATAACACAAGTTAGGGAGGACATGGCAGCCGAGAACAACAGGATGGATGAAGAGCGGGCTGTTCTGGATGCCCAAGCCCAGCGGATTCAAGTGGAGGCTTTCCGGCTCTTGGTAGGGCAGAATGCTACTAATAAAGCCGTGATGAGGAGGAAACAACAGAGTCGACTCCCCTTTGTCGAAGAGCCTAGGAATCTTTTCTCATACGGGGCACAGGGCAGTGGTCCGCTAGTATTAAACCGGACGGCAGAGGCACCCAGGACCGGCGGTCTGGTTCATCAGCGTACAACCGGATCTCTATATGCAGATCAGAACCGCCCGGCCCCTCGTTATCCTCTGGCACCGGCGGGTTACTACTCCAACCCTCTGGATAACATGATAGCAGCAGCGTCAAGGCTGGCGGCTTTGCCAGTTGAGGGCGAAACTCTGGTGGCAGTGGAAACCCGGAGAGCTCAGGAGCTGCTTTAGACAGCACTACAACAGCAGCGGTCTTATTCTTATAGTCGAGACCGGATTCACACAACCCCCCGCCCAAGTGCTAGCTACAGCAGACACGTTGACTCGCTAGAGGTCTCAAGCGCAGAATGACGTCGTAACTCGCCTCGTGGATATAACCCGGCGCGGCATGCTGCCAGGGCATAGGATGTGCCGGTTCAGGTGGCCGATCATCAGCCGGCGCCTCATTACCCGGCAACGTCAGTGGAAATAGGTAGAACTTCCCAGTCGTGCGGTGTGCCATGTCTGACGGCGGCTATAAGGAACGAACGGTTGCCTAAGGATTTTAAGGGTCCTCGCAAGGTGCCGAACTACACAGCGGATCAGCCCCCTGAGGCCTGGGTAGAGAGCTACGAGATGGCGATGGAGATGTTAGATGTTAGCGAAGCGGCATGCGCTAAGTACTTCACCATGATGTTAGAAGGCACGGCTCGCAACCGGTTAAAGCGATTACCCATCAATTCCATCGGGTCATGGGCATTTTTGAAAACCAGGTTCATCAAGCACTTCAAGGATACGTGTACGCAGCCCATGTCAATCGTGGATCTAGACTCTTGTGTTCAAAATGAGGGTGAGTCAACAACTAGTTGGGTACGCCGGGTTTCAACCATCATCCACTCCTCAGATAATATCAACGCCGAATCAGCAATACTCACGTTGGAGAAGAATTGCCATTTCCCTCCACTCAAGCTGAAACTAGGCTGGCTTAAGCGCCATTGTAATGATGTGGGGGAGCTCATGGCGGCTCTCGTCAAGTATGCCTACTCTGATAGTACCAAGGACCCGAGTCTGAAGCAGACAGGCCGAGAAAGGGAAAAAAGGGTAATGACCCGGGAGGACAGTGGTATAACCCGGCCAATCAGAACAGTGGTAATAAACACAAGGCTGATGCTTTTGTAGCTAATACAGGGGCACAGAATTTTAACCAGCATCGCAAGGGGAGGCCACCTCGAAGGTACAATATCGATGAGGTGATGAATCAGCCATGTCCGAAGCACGGGTCGGATGAATAGCCAGCCACCCATGCATGGAAGGATTGCAGCATCATGCGATCTTACAGAGAGTTCATCCAGAATGGTCCGGGACATAACAGCGGCTTAGGATCCGGTTTTCAAGGTCCAGGTCATGGAGGCGTTGGCTCCAACTCTGGCTTTCAGGGACAAGGCAGTCAAGGTGGCAATAATAAGCAGAACAGCCAAGGGAACAAGCAGCAGTCCAGTTATGAGAGTAACCTTAAGCAGTTGAGAAATGGGCAATACCACGTATTCACTACGAGTCTGTGCAAACGAGACCATAAGCTTCATAAGAGGGCAGTAAATGCCGTTGAGCCGGCGGTGCCCCGTTACTTAAGATGGTCTGAGCAGCCCATTATGTGGAGCCGCGAAGATCACCCGCCCCGAGTTGATAATCCGGGTATGCTGGCCCTAGTGGTAGCCCCTCAGGTTGGAGGGTATAAGTTCACCAAGGTACTCATGGACGGAGGGAGCAGCATAAATATTCTGTATTATAATACTTTCCGTCGTATGGGGTTAACTGATAAAAAGCTTAAACCGTCAAACACCGTCTTTCAGGGAGTTGTGCCTGGTAAGTCGACGTATCCAGTTTGTAAGATTGATTTAGAAGTAACCTTTGGAGATGAGTATGATGCCAGGACAGAAACCTTGACGTTTGAAGTTGTGCGGATCCATAGCCCGTACCATGCTTTATTTGGCAGACCGGCTTATGCTAAGTTTATGGCAAGACCATGTTATGTTTATCTGCAGCTCAAGATGCCGGGTCATAAGGGGAATATCACAGTGCATGGGAGTCGCACCATAGCTTTGGAATGTGAAGAAGGTGATGCAGCTTATGCAGAGTCGGCTTGTGCCACAGAGGAGCTCAAGTTTTACAAGGATAATGTTGACCCGGCAGATACGACATCTTTAAAGAAGCCAACTACACAACATGATCCGTTGCTAAAGTTTAAGTCGGCAGATGACACCAAAATGGTATATTTTGTTCCTGGCGACTCGTCCAAACAGTTCAGTATCAGTGCCAACCTGGATCCGAATTAGGAAAGCGCGCTCATCGAGTTCATATGTGAGAACCGGGACATCTTTGCATGGAAGCTTTCAGACATGCCGGGTGTACCAAGAGAACTCGCTGAGCACACTCTTAATATTGATCCGAAGTATAAGTCGGTCAAACAGTTTCTTCGCTATTTTAATGAAGAGAGACGGAAGGCCATCGGTGAAGAGGTGGCCCGGCTCTTAGCGGCTGGGTTCATCGTCAAAGTTTTTCATCCTGAGTGGTTGGCTAACCCGGTTTTGGTGCTTAAAAAGAATGGCACGTGGCGCATGTGTGTGGATTACAAAGACTTAAACAAGGCTTGTCAAGTTGACCCGTTTGCCCTCCCTCGTATTGATCAGATCACTGATGCTACGGCGGGTTGTGAGCGCTTGAGCTTTTTGGATGCATATTCTGGATATCATCATATCAAAATGGCAGTTAAGGACCAGGAGAAGACGGCTTTCATCACTCTGTTCGGAGCCTTCTGCTATGTATCTATGCCCTTCGGACTTAAGAGTGCCCAAGCGACTTACCAGAGGTGTCTACAGAACTGCCTACACTGTCAGACTGGGCACAATGTTCATGCTTATGTGGATGATATCATGGTCAAGTCCAGGAAGAAGGAGACTCTGATTGGTGACTTGAGGGAGACGTTTAACAATCTCCAGGTGTATAAGATGATGCTTAACCCGACCAAGTGTGTTTTTGGTGTTCCAGCAGCCAAACTTCTGGGCTTTCTGGTCTCTGAGAGAGGCATTGAAGCTAACCCGGAGAAGATCAAGGCCATCACCTCCCTGGCACGACCAAAATATATCAATGATGTCCAGCGCGTGGCAGGACGGATAGCGGCGTTGAGCCGGTTTATAAGCCGTTTAGGTGAAAAGGCTATCCCTCTATACCAGATGATGATAAAGACAGATGATTTCGCCTGGAGTGAAGCTGCTGATGAAACGTTCAAGGCACTGAAGAAGCAACTGGCTGAACCACCGGTTCTTGCGGCCCCCATTGACAAAGAGCCCTTGTTGTTATATGTTGCTGCAAACAGCAGGGCCGTCACTATGGCTATTGTGGTGGAGAGAAAGGAGGCTGGAAAAGAGCATCTGGTTCAAAGGCCGGTTTACTATATCAGTGAGGTCCTCATAGAGTCTAAACAGAGGTATCCACATTGGCAGAAGCTGGTTTACGGAGTCTTTATAGCGAGCCAGAAACTCAAGCAGTATTTCCTGGGTCTTCCCATTACAATCGTGAGCTCTGCTCCCTTAGGAGACATTATCCAGAATAGGGAAGCTACAGGACGAGTGGCCAAATGGGCCATTGAGCTTGGGCCTCATGATTTAAAATATGTGCCTCAAACAACCATCAAATCGCAAGCGTTGGTGGACTTCATCAACGACTGGACAGAACTACAGACGCCTGAAAAAAAGCCAGATAATACGTATTGGACGATTCACTTTGACGGGTCCAGGCAATTGGAGGGCTCGGGGGCTAGAGTTGTTCTGACTTCCCCACGAGGTGATAAGCTTTCTTATGTCCTCCGTCTCATGTTTCCATGTACTAATAATGCAGCTAAGTACGAAGCCTTGCTCCATGTCCTTCGGATGGCTAAAGAGATGAATTTAAGCCGGGTCAGATGTTTCGGCGAATCAGATTTGGTGGCTCGGCAGGTTTCTGGCAAATGGGACTCCAAGGATCCGCTTATGGCGGCTTATTGCCGAGAGGTTGATGTTATTGCAGGTCACTTAAAGGGTTACCAAGTTGAGCACGTCGATCGAAGGAAGAATGAAGCAGCAGACACCACGAGCCAGTTAGGATCTAAGCATAAGCCAGTGCCGCCCAACAGCTTTTTAGATGTTTTGCTTAACCCATCTGTCAAGTTGCCCACAGAGGAGGATCTCGCTATCCCTGATCCGGAGGTACAATTGGTGGCGGCTCTTCATGTCATACCAGATTGGACAGATCCTTATTTGGCTTATATGACCCGGGGTGAGTTGCCTGAGGATGAAATATTAGCCAGGCAGATAACCGAGCGGTCTAAGTCAATGACGATCGTCAATGGAGAATGGCACCACCACAGTGTTTCAGGCGCGTTTCAACATTGTGTCTCGCCTGAGGAAGGCTGCGAGATTCTACGGGAGATTCATGAGGGAGATTGTTGCCACCATGCCGGTTCTAAATCTCTGGTAGCGAAAGCTTTTCGTCATGGATTTTACAGGTTGACGGCTCATGCTGATGCTGAGGATTTGGTCAGTAAATGTGATGGCTGTCAGAAATTTTCGCGGCGTGCTCATGTTCCGGCTCAAGAGTTAAGGATGATCCCGCTAACTTGGCCGTTTGCAACTTGGGGGCTTGATATGGTAGGACCTTTTAAAAGATCCAAGGATAAGAAAACCCACCTCTTGGTGGTAGTGGACAAATTCACCAAGTGGATCGAGGCAAAGCCAGTCGGCAAATGGGACGCAGAAATAGCAGTGCAGTTCATCAAGAAGGTGATTTTCCGGTTTGGTTTTCCCCACAGTATCATAACAGACAATGGCAATAATTTGTCTAAGGGTTTCTTAAGGAGTTTTGTCAGCGCGAGCATATCCGGCTTGATGTATCTTCTGTGGCTCATCCCCAGTCCAATGGCCAAGCAGAGCGAGCAAATCAAGAGATCTTACGAGGGATCAAACCCCGGCTCATGGTTCCTCTAAAGAGAACGCCGGGTTGTTGGGTGGAATAATTACCTTAAGTGTTATGGAGCATTAATACAACACCCAACAGGTCTACAGGATACACGCCCTTCTTCATGGTCTACGAAGCAGAGGCGGTTCTTCCCAGCGATATCCATCATGACTCGCCCCGAGTGGCGGCTTACATGGAAGCTGACAATGAGACGGAACGAAGGGATGCGTTGGACAAATTGGATGAAGAGCGAGATCTCGTGGTAGCTCGATTGGCGATTTATCAACAAGATTTATGACGCTATCACAGCCGGCGGGTCAACACAAGAACCTTTCAAGAAGGCAACTTAGTTCTCCGGCTCATCCAAGATCAGACTAACATGCATAAACTTTCGCCGCCTTGGGAAGGACCTTTTGTCGTCAGCAAGAATCTGCACAACGGGTGCTACTATTCATCGATATCCGAGAGCACAAGGACTCACGCACATCAGAATAGGAGACTAATCGGCCGTGGAATATTTCTCACCTCTGGCCCTACTACACTTAAGTCTCCGGCTCTCATGATGTAATCCGATGATGTAAATATCGGTACAATATAAGAAAGCCGGCATCCTCGCCAATTCGGGGCCTCTACCATTTTTTCAAAGTTGAATCTATATTATCATCATACATATATTCTGAAGAAGCTTAGTACCCAAATCACAGGGATCATGAAAGAGTTGGATGCATAGCACAGCTCCAAAACAGGCTCTTGATGTGAATAATCATCAAGTATGTCACTTGGGGGCTTCATGTTCAAACATAGGCGTATTCGACCAAAGAGAACACATTGTTACTACCCATTTGACCGGGTTATGTTCAAACATAGGCATATTCGACCAAAGAGGACATAACATGTGGGTCATCCTACCTGTACCCAGCTGCTTCAACTCCATCAGGTCATCCTGATTGACCCGGCGAACTCTTGGCGATCAGTCTTAATGGCATATTCGACCAAGACGTGAGCTTGCTAAGGTTCAAACGTCGGCTGTCACTGCGAGAGTACGGTGCTAAAGATAGTCAGGATAGATCCAGGCTCAAAATGCCGCCTTCGTTGAAACTTGAATAACTCGGCCTATGATGCAAGATGCAACTCTGACCCTGCGTACTCTAGGCAAGTCTATCTTTAACAAACAAAAAAAGACCTGCACTTGTCTAGGTTCAAATGTCGATTGGGTACTGTGAGAGCCGGCTCATAGCACTCACGTATCTTCCAGGGGCCACCAAGGCTAGTTTCATTAAAGAATAACCTTTGGCTTGGCGGTCTACAAAAGCCTCGAGTGTTTCTTTTGCTTGTTTTGCTTTTTGTTTTCTCTTTGATTTCTTGAGAGTTTTTGTTTTGAAGTTGTGTCCTTTGCAAGATCGGCCTAAAATTGCATCCCTTCATGGCTCATATTTGAAGCCTCTCCGGGTCTCTATAACCCAATCTACTGAACGGCTCTCAGCCACCGAAGAATAAACAAATTTCATGGAATCGTACCTTAACATCGTTATGAACATATGGAGGCTGATTAAGCCAGCAGTTCAAGCTATGTATTCAGGTATGGTTATGTTTATAACAATTATATTGGCCCTGGTTTTGGACGTTTCTTCCCAGTGGCATTGGGTGGACACAGTGACCCACCCAGCGGTAAACCACCGGGGCACTTGTTTCTATTTATGTGCAGGATGCAATTTATATTGATCTGCGCGCGCCAATACCATCACAAGGATAAAGTAAGGATTCCAACGTTTGGAGATTCATAATGTCATCAAAATACAAGCAGTGCGCACGACAGCGCGACGGCTGGTAGAATAAACAGGCAGGAAAAGTGTTTGCTATCCTATTACAAAAGGCTTTGAGCCGGACAAAGGTCCAAATACTTCTATCATAAGTGCGCGAGCCGTCCGATGGATCATTCTCCTTGGCCTTGCTGCTTCAGTGATTCTGGGTCATCCGTTGCCGCATCTACGTCCTCCACTGTTTGAAAATTCTGCACCAACCAATCCAAGCCAGCCAGAGCTTCAAATTTAGCTGCCCCATCAATAAGATCAGTGGGATCAATTTCACGGGCAAAGGTATGCTTACTAATTGGAGGAATCAGGTCCATCACTTTATAAGAAGGAGTGGACATCTTCTGATTTTCTGCGTCATAAGCCGGATGATATTTCGACAAGTTCGTCTCATCTGCAATCAAACTGGCCAATGGCCGAATGTCCTTGACACAAGCATCGAAGTCTTTCTGGTCAAAGGTTGAGCCGTCTTCTTTCAAACTAGGATACCCAGTAGCCAGGTCAGACGTTTCCAGCTCTGGAAGCCATGCCTTAGCCCGGCTTAAAGCCGTGACAGCACCGGCTCTCGCAGATGACCGTTTGATTTCATCAATCCTAGCAGGCAGAACGGAGAGTCTTCGCAAGATATCTACAAAGAATGTCGATGCTTGGCTGGACGGAGAGATAACCACCAGGGCACGATGTGCCCCAGTGTACAATTGTTCCACGAGAGTATAGACGGCTTTCAGCTTCACAAGAGGATCTTTGCCAAGAATGTTGCTTCTTTTGCCTACATAACCATTAAGTTGATCAGTAACGGGTTAAGTTTTCCAAAAGATTTTACAAGTTAAGTATGGCGGTTTACCAAAGATGGCTGCAGTCATTTCTGAGACACGGTGTTTTAAGCCGGAGAGCTCTGTCGTTATCGCTTCAAGAGATGTTTTGCCTCTTTCAGCCTGTTGCACTAAGGCAACCCTTTCTTTAGTCCATGCAGATTCCTCGGACTTAAGTTTAGCCTTCAAATCATTCGCTTCAGTCAAGCTAAACTAGAATTTGGATTCAGCTTTCTGAGTTTCGGATTCTTGGTGCTTAAGCCGTTCTCGAGCATCCTTCAGTTGTGCTTGTAGTTCTGTAGTCGTTTCTTGAATAAGTAAAGTAAGTATGAGACGGATTAAAATGCCGGCTTAACAAGGATTCAAGTCCCAAGCCTTTTTGCAAGCAACAACACTTGGAACTTGGGGGCTAATGGAGGCTGGGGTTTTTCTTTGTGAGCAGGATCTATGGTATTAAGTCTCAAGCACTTTGCAAGCAACAGTACTTGACCCTTGGGGGCTAATGGATGCGGAAAATCTTTGGAAGTTAAGATACTCATAAATAAAAAAGTCCCAAGCACTTTGCAAGCAACAACACTTGGCACTTGGGGGCTAATGTACATTGCTTTTATATGTCAAGTTAATTATGGATGATGTACATGAAAGTTATATAATAAGGACCGTCTCATTCAACCTGATTAAGCCGGCCCTTGGGGGCTACACATGCAATGTTTCTTAAGGAGGAATTTTTGCTTAAGTGGTATGCCAATCTAAAAGTCTACAGAATATTCAGTTTCATCATATCCACTAGACTTGGGGGCTGGAAGAACAGTTAGAAATTGGTCAAAGAACGTTACCTCAAACTTTTGATGCGTCTGCTTCACCATATAGATTTCAAGGTCACGATTGCTATGAACCTCACTGAGAAAACCAGACAAGACTTCGCCAGTACTCAGTTGGGTATAATGGGATATATCAAACCTCACGTGCCGGTTTTCAACAAGCTCTTGCTTGGCGGTGTGTTTGGCTAATACTATTGGGTTGCCCGGCTCTCGAAAATTAGTGCCAATAAATGCAACATCTTCAGACTGATCTTCTCCCGGTTCAGAGGAGACAGGCAGTTTGGCAGGTGCAGAATCAGCTTGGGCAGGAGCAGTAGAGGCATCGGGCACCTCAGGAGGAGCATCGTAAGTAACCTCTTCAGTTGATTTTTGAGCATCTGTTACCGACGACTGCAGTGCCGGTTCAGTAATCTTGGGGTCAGCCGACGGTTTAGTCGCCCTAGCCCTCTAAATAGGTTTTGCTTGGCCTCTGCATCAAGGGCAGTAAATCGTTAGAAGGATATGGCGATTTAAAGTTAAAATGAACTTGAGACAAGACATTTACCCATGAGCGGTCTTGAAAGCCGGAAGTTGACTCTGAGATGAATCACCGGAGGATGAACGAGAAGTTTCCTATTAATTTGAATCAGACGAGTTCAGGGATCACTGCATAAGGCCCATTGGCAGATGGTGGGAGTTTATGAATGGAAACACCTCATTCTGGCGTTTTCGTCGAGGTGGAGTATTGGGTAAGCTGGAAGACAATTCCTCTTCTCTAGAGTTTCGGGTCCGACGGCGGTTCTCGTGTTGCTGTTGCTTCAAAAGAAAGTGAGGATCTAAATGAGCTGAAGGGTATGAAAAGCTTACTTTACGGATAACTCGTCGAACTTTTTGTCTTGGCAAGGATTCTGAGTCGGAGGAAATAGTAATTACCTCTTCATATGCCGCCTGACTAGCCTCCGTGTCATCCTGGCAATAATCAGTGTTAATAAGATAGTTGAAATAAGAGCCAAGAGAGTCGAGGATTACCTCTGACTCAGTGCCGTAGTTCAGTTCAAACAGACTAGAAGCACTGGTTTTCTTCTTAGTCTTCTTAACAACTTTCTTGGCGGCTCTCGTTCTTTTGGCGGCTTCATGATCATAGGTTTTCTTCCAGAAGGCCGACTTAGCCTGTGAGAAGCGGCAAATTTAACATTCGCAATAGAGTTGAAATTATAAAGGTCAACAGTCAAAATTAAGAGTTACCTCCGGTGCCGGGTTAGATTTGCAGAAAGGCAACAGGCCCACTTTGCCACAGTCAGACAAAAATTCATTTAAAATGGTTTTTGTCATATATGTGATGACATTTTCCTCCAGGTCCTCAGAGTTATGGCGCAAAGGATCATTCTTCTCTCCAATATATTCGCACATTAAGCCGGGCCTACGGCTTAACGGAATAATTCGACAAGCAAGCCAGCATCGAGCTAAATCGATTCCAGTTTAACCGTTTGCAAGAAGGGCATTCACCTTTGACAAAGTGGGGGCAATTGACTTGTGTTCTGCAGCGGTGAGTTTTTTAGAACGTTGAGTACGGAAAACCGGCAAAGGATGTTCATCAGCTGGAGAGGTATCTTTACAGTAAAACCAGGTTTTGTTCCAGTCTTTCGGATGACTCGGCAGACAGGCATAAGGAAAATAGAGTCTCTCCTTCTTTGGATAGACATAGCCCCGAGCTCCAGGCTAGGGCCATTGGTAAATTCATTCCGCCGGTTCAAATAAAAGAATTCTCTGAAAAGCAAGATGTTTGGTTCCTCTTGAAGATATACTTCACAAAAAACTTGGAAATTGCAGATATTTGACACGGAATTGGGTCCGATGTCTTGGGGATGGAGCTGGAAGAAGTGTAGGACATCTCTGAAGAATTTAGAGCCGGGTGGTGAGAAACCCGGTTCATGTGGTCAATAAAAACAATCTCTTCATCGTCTGTGGGTGCAGGCCTTTCCTCGCCCGGGTTAGGAGCACGGTAAGGCATAATTGGAGCATTGGGCAGATATCCGACTCTCACAAAGTCGGCGAGTGTAGCTTCAGTAACAATTGAGGGAACCCAGTTGCATGTGGTGACTGTCTTCGGCGGCATTGTGAACAAACAGACCTAACAAGTGAAAGATTGTTGTCGGTTCAGGAAAGCCGTAGATAATGTATTGCTACAAGTTCAGCATGGCGGTTTAAATGGGGCCTAATGGCATAAGAATAATCATAAGCTGGAAAAGTAAACCGCCATGGCAATGCAAATGTTCAGAAAAGTAAATTTTACTAAAGTCTGGAAAAAATAGTTTTCACAGGCTGCAGAGGAAATTTTGGATCTATGACTGCTCAAAAATCAAGATTAAATGATGAACAGGCAAAACTTATGATCGATATGATACAGTTCTAAGAGACGAATCCAGTTATTTGCAGAGATGAGATTTTACAGTATTGATTAGAGCGATGCTATCAACATCAGCATACAAAGAGACATCAAAGTTCAGAAGAAGAAACCATAGTTGTAGAGGAAGACGGACTCGGAAGAACTTCACGGGAACCCTAACGGATCTGGTGGAGAAGGACAAGAATGTACCTGAGTAGATAAGACGACGGCGGCAGCGCGCGGAAGAGGCCTGGTCACGTTGGGCCGACACGGCGGCTGTTACTGAAGACGAAGCAGAGGGCGACGGCGCCGGCGAAGCTTGGTTGCTGGGACGACGTGAGGAAGAACATGAAGAGAGGAACACGAAGGAGGGAATGGAAAGGGACCTTCGGTCCTATTTATCAACTAAGTGGATAAAGGTCTGGCGCGAAAATCGAGGAGACGGAGAAATAGGTAAAAACTATGCAGCCGCCTCGATTCTCAGAATACCAATAAATACGGAAGATTCTTTAAGATCTGGACCGTTTGCAAGTAAGTGACGTCATGGCGGATCATTATTATTTCAAAAAAACAAGATAGCAGCGGTTTACAGTATCTCACAAGAAGATGAGGAATGATTGACATGAACAAGTTCAAGATCAACATGGGGCCTAATGTTGGGGATATAAGTATTTCATATGACCCGCCCAGGAGGGGTCGAGTTACCCGACAGCGGTTCATAAGACCAGCCCAGAGGCCCATTAAAGACGGCTGTTTAGATAAAGGCCCAAGGCCTGCGGCGGCTTAAGGCCTGTAAGTATCAACCGCCATATATGTAACTTGTGATGTAAGGCATGTAAGATGAGTCACCGAGCCGGACACGATTGTATGAGCCGGTCGGGACTCCGTAGGCCGCAGGGCTCAACCCGTATATATAAGGGGACGACCCGGCAGCGGCTTAGGGCAAGAAACAAGAGATCGAGAGCTAGGCAAGTGCATCCGCGACCTAGCAATCGACACCCCAGCAATTACATCCTAAACTGGAGTAGGTTTTACCCTCAGCACAGGGGCCGAACCAGCATAAACTCCCTGTGTCCTTTGTCTTGTTATTAACCCCTTTAAGCTAACCACGTCGCTATGGCTCCACAATCAAGTCCTTACCTTCGGACATCTGCCGTGACACTTCCACGAGAGTGGAGGTGTACCTCCACGTACCAAAGTTCAACTCCATTCTCCAGGAAAGGATAACCCTTGTAGACTGCCTCTCCTTTAAGGTGAATATGCTCCATCATGTCCTTCGGGATCTTTGTGTAATCCTGATCGCTAGTTAGGGCCATGATCGTTTCCGGGCCCTTGAGAAAAGACTCGTAAACGGTTGTCATCAGTAGATATAAATAGAAGGGGTACTCAGCATAACGTATGTATTTCCTTGGGTGAAATGTGGTTGTTTGTCTGAGAAGGTTTGGGGTCAACTTGTCCATGGGTTCAAGGTTTTAGTCTGGGTGAGATAGCAAGAGAGGCACTCACACTCAACCAACAACTCATAACATTTCATATTAGATCCCAAACATATCACCTTCTATTGCTTCACGAACTATTACAATGTCATTTCCATAACTTAACTCAACATCCCAATGAAAAAGTGTATTCCACATTTATTTACATGCTTTATTCCAATATCAAGATCTCAACTACTCTGCTCAGTCTTTCCTCCGGTTTGAACCTTCTCTGGCAAAATTCCCCACTTCCTTGCAATCAATTTTTTCCTGAAGTGATCCTCAATGTTTTGTACCCATAGCTGTGCCTCTGGCTGGGTCATTGGTCCAGAGAATACAAGTCTATCTTCCTTCATACTCTATTGGGTCCAAGGGTTTTGGGATGAGATTCGGGAGATGGATAGAGAAACACTCAATACAAACAATATTTTTTAAGAGACGGGTTTTATTTTGTGGTCATCGAAAAAACATCAAACAAATGACGGCTCACAATCGTCACATCTAACGTAAGTACATCACATGGGTTTGGTCTTCTAAAGGTCAATATCTCTTCAAAGTTGTCAACTCTTCAAATCTCCGGCGTATCCACTGTTGTAGCTTCAACACTTCTAATGCATGGTGAAATCCTCTTTACTCCGAAAGGGTCAAAATGGAAAAGGGTATTGTCTAACTATTTAAGGTAAAAGGGAATATTTGACAAAGCTCGGAAAAAAAGAGGTAAAGAAATTTGATTTTATTTTGAAAATAAAATTTTAGAGAAATCCTTTCCTATGGGCTTGCCAGTTTCTAGGGTCACGTCCTACAGTCAACATATGCTCTGATACCATCTTGTAGCGACCAGACCTGTCATGGAATTAGCACGGCAGATGTCCGGTTTAGAGGACTTAGGTGTGAGGCCATCGCGTGGGTTAGCTTGAAGGGGTTAAAAACACACAAAGGACACATAAGGTTTATACTAGTTCGGCCCCTTCGATGAAGGTAAAATCCTACGTCTAGTTTGGTGTGGTATTGCTTGGGCGTCGATGAACAGGGAGCGGATCGCTTGCCTGTGTCTCGAGTTGTTGTTGCTTGTCCTTGAACCATCGCCGGGTCGTTCCTTTATATAGGAGGCAACGCCCGGCCCGGTTTACAGAGTCCCGAGGCCGGCTCATAACCGTGTCCACCTCGGTCTCTTCTCTTCCTGTCTTACATCCCAAGTTACATGATATGACGGTTTACAAACCGTGGGCTTTACTCATGGGCCCTAACTTCTATGGGCTGTAATCTTTGTACATATTCTACCGGGCTTGTGATAATACAAGTATTTCAGTGTAATCCGGATCTTCCTGGCCGGTTTATACCTACTAGTAATATCCCTGACATTAGGCCCCAGATTGATTTGAATTTGTTCATGTCAGTCTTCTAAGTCTTGTATAAATTTCTTCCCTGCAATTTATCTGCTTTGTTAACCGACCATGACGTCATTTCCTGGAATCACCTTAATCCGTCGTGGCGTCATCTCTGCACTTGAATGGTCGCCTCTGTCTGTTACCTTCATTTAAATGTTGCACCAAAAATCGAGGCGACAGCGCAATCTTTATCCAATCTCTGGCCTCCTCGATTCCTGCACTTACCGTTTTCACCCTTTCGGCTTATAAATACCGCTGGGGCATGCCTTCTTTTCCCCCTTCTGCCTTCGTCTTCCTCCATCGCTCGAAGCTCCGCCGCCGCTCTTCGAGCCAGTCGCCGTCCTCGAGCTAGGCCGCTGCATCACCCTGAATCGTATCCAGAGCATCTCACCGCCGTCCTCTTCTTCATCAGGTATTCCTTCTTCCTCACTGTAGATCTCAATCTAGGGTTCCGTCCATAGCTTCCGCCCTGAAACCTTGAAGCCTTGTTGTTCATCCCTGTGGGTTAACCTTGCGGTAGATTCGAACCTTATTTAGATTCGTCCCGAATGCGCTCCTGCTCCGCACTCACGTCTTTAGTCCTTTTAATTTACCAGCTTAGATTTGATCTGTAGAAAACCTCGGCGGTTCTTCCTGTATATTACCTGCATTTATTCCATCTTTTTCTTATGCCTCAGATCCATTTTTACTTCAGCCTTCTGTGGAAACTGTTTCTTCACACTATAGATCTGTAATTTGTCTTCACCGGTTTAATCAATCCTATACTTTCTTTAACAAGTTAAACATAAGCCCATATCCATAATTGACGGTTTAGCTTCCTCTTTTCCTGCTATCATAAACCGGTAGTTGTTCACCTCGCATCTGCTCCCGGGTTGTCAATGCCATTAGTCCCTTGTCTAAACCGTCGATTAGGTCCATAATTTTATACCATGCTCTGGTTTTATGCTTCAGCAATTGGTAAACCGGATTTTTACTGTACTTTTCAGCATTTCCTAATTCCGAACGATGGCCAAGCAGTTCGTCGCTTACAACTGGGCTCCTTCCCGCATTACTGAGGATGACCTAACGAACGCCGCTTCAATCGGTATTCTGGGTCCTAAAGAGATTCTGCACTGGCGGGCCCCAGGAGATGAATGCCCCCCTACTCCTAAAGAAGGAGAGGTCATTGTTTTCTTTGATCACTTGGCCCGGGGTTTTAGCCCTCCCGGCTCAAAATTCTTCCGGGATGTATTAGCTGCTTTTCAACTCCATCCTCAAGACGTAGGTCCAAACTCTATATCAAATATCTGCAATTTTCAAGTCTTCTCAGAAGCATATCTTCAAGAAGAACCTTCAGTGGATCTGTTCTGAGACTTTTTCCATTTAAACCGGCGGACAGAATTTTCTGACGGGCCGCATCAAGAATTGGGCGGCGTCAGCATTCAAAAGAGAAAGGATGTGAGCTTCCCTCACGCTGCCCTTCACACGCACCCCAAGGAATGGAACCAAACGTGGTTCTATTGTATAGATACTTCGCCTGAAGGAGAAAACCCACTGCCGGGTTACTGCGCATACCGTCTACCTGAGGATCATCCCCTGCCGCAGCGCCTCAGCGCCCCGAACCATGCCCGGTTTGCCCCTCAAATCTCTAAGCTTAGGGCCTTTGTAGCCAACAGCTTAACCGGAGTAGACATTGTTCGCTGTTGGCTTGCCTGGAGCATTATTCCACTGAGCTGACGCTCAGTCCTGATGTGCGAGTATACTGATAAACCAGATGATCCTCAGCGCCACATTGACATAATACTTCTAGAGAAAGAAGTCGCTAAATCCGCAAAGAAAATGCTCAACATCTCTCTGGAAGAGTGCAGTCGGACCGGTTTAGCTCCATTCTACGAAAACAATAAACCGCCAGCTGTAAGTTCTTTCTGATCTTTTCTGTTTGTTCTGATCCGGCCATATCAATTGTCTTCCATTTATTTCCTATCTTTTGCACAGGCCAATGACCCCTTCTGGAAGAGGAAACCTCAAGATAAATCGGCCAAACAACCACGCCGGAAGATGTATGCTATCAAGAAGAAGAAGGCGGTTGCTGCCTCCGGTTCACATCCTGAGGAAGATGATCTGGATTCCGAGGTACGAGTTAAACCTGATATATTTTAATCTCCCTTTATCCAAATTTATGTTAACAGTGCCTTTCTGCAGGATCTGGCTGAAGGAAGTAAAGCGGCGGAAGTTGAGGTAATTTCTCTCTCTTCAGACTCAGAACCGCTGACCCCTTTTTCTCATCCTTACGCTCAATTGGACCCCAAATCTCTTTTGAAGAAGCAGCAGCATGAAGCACGCCGGACCACGCGCCATAGTGGCCACATGATGGAATCATCCGGAATACCTCTTACTCCGGCTCGCAGGCGCCGCTCCGAGGTTTTACTTTCTCCAACTCTTCTTCATCCAAAAGCCGGGCTCATACGTAAACCGCTTAAACCATCTGATCCTAACTGTTAAGAGGCTCCTTTGTCCTCTTCGGCGAGTCGACTGCTACACAGGTCCATGTGCTGAAGACCGTGCATGGGTAAGTCCTTTTCAACATCCGGTTTATCTTTACATTTGTACCTTTATGATTTTCATCGTTCCTTTGATTTTTTCCGGCAAGCCGAAGCCTAGCAAGAAGGAGAAAGCAACCAAAGCGGTTGCGGAAACTGCTACTGTTGAACCGGCCGCTGATCCGGAAGAAGTTATCCTTCCAGAAGATAATCCCGCAGCTCAGTTTGATGACCCTATTCCCATGGATCGTGACGACATTGCTGCTCCGGAGGATGTTAATACGGAGAATGTAGTTGAACCGGCGAGCCCTGTCCGGGTTAGCCCTCCTCAGGCTAGTCCGGCTCCTTTTAGCCCGGTGCCTACTGCTACCCCTCTTCAATCAACTGCCGCTTCCTCCTCGGGCGTTGAGATAACCGGGTTAGGTTTTTCCGCTCCTGCTGAGCTTGTCACCTTGGCCAAGCACACTGCCAAAGAGGAAAAACTTCAACAAGAAAAAGGCAAGTGGAGCACGGACTTATCCAGCTATGCCCAGTTGAGTGCCGAGGAACTTCATTCCGGGTATTTGAACCGTCTCTTTACCAGCCGCGATTATGAATCCGGGTTGGTTAACATGATGAAGGATAAATACGAGGCAATTTCCTTTCCTTTTACTTGTCTCTGTTTTGTGTTCTTGCAATCCTGTCTTTGGGCCATTGTAGCCCCCAAGTGCCGGTTTAGCTTCGTTGTAGATGAACCGGGACTTCCAGTGTATCCGACAATGAACTTACATTAGCCCCCAAGTGCCAGGGGTATAACTTGTTTTATGCACTTGGGACTTGTCTGAAATTTTCTTTCGGTACTTCAACTGCACATTAGCCCCCAAGTGTCAAGTGGATAACTTGTTTATATGCTTGAGACTTGATTGACTTGTCTTTCTAATCCATTTGATTTCCTTGTAGGCTGACTTGACCTGGAGGGCTGCAGAGGTAATTGAACTCCGTGATAGATTGGCTGTTACTGAAACTGCTTCTGCCAAAGCCAAAGAGGAGCTTGTGCTGAACCTAACCAACATGGAAAAATTGAAAAAGTACTTTGAAGCGGAGAAAAGAGCAAAGGATGCTGAAGCTGCCCTTAATCTGGTTACGCAGGAGTTGACCGGTTTAAGACAGCAAATAGAACTTATGACTTCTGCTATCTTTGGTGAGCGCTCAACTGTATATGCTTTTCATCTTTGCAACCCTTGTTCCGCTCCGGTTTAACTTTAACAAACATATTTAGGGCGACGCATAACTCATCTTGGAGATGATGTCCGGAAGAAGCTCAAAGCCTCTTATACCCTGGTGGAATAGTTGTATTCCGGCGCTCAAAGGGTTATAAGTGCATTGTCCCATCAGAAACCGGCCCCAACTACTATCCAAGGTACTTTGGAGAAGCTATCTGTCCCGCCTGTGCGCCTGGTGGAAGTGAAGAAATCTACTGCACGGGCTGGCTCTCTTATAGCACTGACCCGGGCCAAGGCATGGGTTCCGGACATTGATCCGGAGGAGGCTATGAACGGATATCCCAGTAATAAAGAGGATGGATTCACCTTCTCTGCTGAAGACCTTCGTGCCTTAACCAAAGAGATGCGCCCACTCGCCAGCAAACTTGCCGATGAAGCGGATCTGACCAGGTATCATCCGGCCTATGACTTAGAAAATGAACGGGTGGAGCGGCCGGTTTATGACACCGAGAATTTGATCCCGCCAGTACGTGGCCATACTTTCGCTCCAGATGTTGATCCGTCCGATCTGATTAATGAGGAAATGTACTTTTGCGCACTCTCCAAGATTGATTGGCGCGTTCCTGATTTCCAGCCACTACCTGAAGATGAAGAAGACCCGAAACACGTCGATCCTCAGCCGTCACAGCGTGAAGAGGAGTCGTAAACCGTCCGGTTTAATTCATAGCTGCTGAACACTTTTGCAAAAAACTTTAATCCGTTCGGGCCTGCGAGTGCCTTGTAATAGGATAGTTCGAAACATTGTCTTTGTCCCAATGTGGATGTCACAACTTGACTTGGCGTCTGCCAATTTTAATCCCTTGTCTGTTATGGTTGATCCGTCTATATTATCTGCATCTACATAAACAATGCTAAAAAGATGTCCTGGCAGTTTACCACCGGACCTATTATATTGCTCCCATAAACATATATTGAAAGAGTATCTGTTTTATACCCAAAAATACCTCATACCTTTGATTAAGTGCGCCTGACGTCCTTAATCTGGTAGACATAATTGAATGTGTAGATTCTGATGAGGCTCTTGGCTCTCTTGGCGTTTGCCTGATGACTTTTCCGGGTTATGATAAACGCCGGTTTAAATCATGCTGGTGTTTATGACCCAGACTTTAAACTCATGCTGGTATTCATGACCCAGACTTTTAACTTTGTAGATATGTGGTCAACTTTGAAGTTGCCCAATTCCGGATCAATAAACTTGGTTAACCACAAAAACTTATAAAATCACAAAAACAAAGCATTTTTTGGCAAATACGATCATGTAGTCGAGGCTTTTTGCGAGCTGCCAGGCTCCAGGCTTTTTGTGAATGGCCTTTAAGTTCTAGGCATTTTTTAAGAGCGGCCTTTAAGCTCTTGGATTTTCACGAGCTGTCAGGCTCCATATTTGAGGCTTCTGATTCAAATACGATCAGTAAACCGGGCCAAAGGGGTTAAGGTAGGATTCGAATACGATCATGTAGCCCCCAGTGGCCTTGAGATTTTGCCGATCAGTGGATTCGAATACGATCCAAGGCGGACCCAAACGGGGTTTAAGCTATGATTCGAATACGATCATATACACTGGACCAAAGGGGTTAAGCTAGGATTCGAATACGATCACGTAGCCCCTAGTGGCTTTGACATTGCGCCGATCAGTGGATTCGAATATGATCCAAGGCGGACCCAAAAGGGGTTAAGCTATGATTCGAATACGATCAAGAAGCCCCCTAGTGAGTTTGGTTATGTTCTCTATGGTTCGAATACGACCTATGTTTGAACAGGAAGCCCCCTAGTGACCGTAGAGGCAGGGTACCTATATGAGAGTTGCGCTTGTATGGCGAACCCTGTTTGGTCCCTTATAGAATTGTCCTGCATATCAAAATAGATTGATCAAAGCATCTTGTTTTCTTGATGAAAATAATATGTATCAAGAGAAATAAACTTTAGATGGATATCACCTGAGTGAACTCCCATAAGACACTTATATTTGAAGAAGATGGCTGATCCCCCGGTTTACCGGGGTGCCGGTTTATTTATTAATCATAATATATACAGGATACATGAAGCGGAGCCCATGGATCAAGTGTAGTAAGGCCGCTGAAGAGCAATGTTCCACGGCCTCTTCGTCTCTTCCTCTGTTGTCCGTGAGTCTTTATGTTCTCGAACGTCCACCAGGTAGTATGAACCGTTTTGTAGGTTCTTGCTGACCACAAAGGGTCCTTCCCAAGGTGGGGATAATTTGTTCATATCTGTCTGGTCTTGGATGAGCCGAAGCACCAGGTCCCCCTCATGGAACGTCCTGGTCTTAACCCGGCGGTTGTGATATCTGTGCAGGTCTTGCTGATAAATTGCGGATCATGCCGCTGCTATGTCACGCTCCTCATCCAGCCGGTCTAAGCTATCCTGTCTTGCTTGCTCATTGGCCGCTTCAACATAAGCCGCCACCCGTGGTGAGTCGTGCCGGATATCACTAGGGAGAACCGCTTCAGCACCATATACCATGAAGAAGGGCGTATAGCCTGTAGACCTGTTAGGCGTAGTGTTGATGCTCCAGAGGACAGAAGGTAACTCCTCAACCCAGCACCCTGGTGTTCTTTGCAAGGGAGTCATAAGCCGGGGCTTGATGCCTCGCAATTTCTCTTGGTTGGCCCTTTCAGCTTGACCATTGGATTAAGGGTGAGCTACTGAAGATACATGCAGGCGAATATGTTCCCTTTGGCAAAACTCTTCCATCTCTCCTTTAGATAGATTGGTGCCATTATCAGTAATGATGTTGTGTGGAACGCCAAACCGGAAAATTACCTTTTTGATGAATTTAACCGATGTTGTCGCATCACACTTACTGACAGGCTCTGCCTCAATCCACTTTGTAAACTTGTCCACTGCCACCAATAGGTGGGTTTTCTGATCTTGGGATCGTTTAAAAGGCCCAACCATATCAAGCCCCCAAGTTGCAAACGGCCAAGTAATTGGGATCATCCGTAGCTCTTGCGCCGGAACAAGAGCACGCCGTGAAAATTTATGACAAGCGTCGCATCTCCGGATTAAATACTCTGCATCAGCATGGGCCGTTAACCAGTAGAACCCGTGACGAAAAGCCTTGGCTACCAATGATTTTGAACCGGCGTGATGACCACAATCTCCTTCGTGTATATCTCGAAGAATATCACTGCCTTCTTCCAACGATACACAGCGCTGAAATGCCCCAGAAACACTGCGGTGATGAAGTTCTCCGTTGACGATAGTCATAGATTTGGATCGCCGGATTATCTGCCTAGCTTCAACCTCATCATCCGGCAACTCCCCTCGGCTCAGATACGCCAAGTAAGGGAGTTTCCAATGTGGAATAACATGAAGCGCTGCGACTAGCTGTGCTTCCGGATCAGGAATAGCCAAATCCTCCTCCGATGGTACCTGAACTGATGGACTATGTAATTCATCCAAGAAAGTATTTGGTGGAACCGGTTTACGCTGAGAGCCCAGCCGGCTTAGAGCATCGGCCGCTTCATTTTTCTACCGGTCTATGTGATCCACCTGATATCCTTTGAAACATCCTGTAACCGCTTCAACTTCCCGCATGTAAGCTGCCATGAGCGGATCTTTAGAGTCCCACTTGCCAGACACTTGTTGCGCCACCAGATCTGAATCACCAAAACACTTGACCCGGCTCAAGTTCATCTCCTTAGCCATCCGTAGCCTGGGAAGGAGAGCTTCATACTCATCAGCATTGTTAGTGCAAGGGAACATTAATCGGAGGACATAACAAAACTTGTCACCTCGTGGGGAAGTTAACACTACTCCAGCCCCCGAGCCTTCTAATTGCCTTGAACCGTCAAAGTGGATAGTCCAGTATGTATGATCCGGCTTCTCCTCTGGTGCTTGCAATTCTGTCCAATCATTGATAAAATCTACCAATGCTTGGGATTTAATAGCAGTACGGGGTACATACTTCAATTCGTGTGGGCTAAGCTCAATGGCCCACTTCGCTACTCTGCCAGTAGCTTCTTTGTTCTGGATTATATCCCCCAATGGAGCTGAGCTGACAACAGTAATTGGGTGGCCCTGGAAATAGTGCTTTAGCTTCCGGTTTGCCATGAACACGCCATATACCAGCTTCTACCAGTGTGGGTACCTTTGCTTTGACTCAATTAGAACCTCACTGACATAGTAAACCGGGCGCTGAACCGGATATTCCTTGCCTGCTTCCTTGCGTTCCACCACAATCGCCATGCTAACTGCACGGGCATTAGCGACCACGTATAACAGCAGCGGCTCATTGTCAACAGGGGCAGCAAAAACTTGCGGTTCTGCTAATTGCCGCTTCAAATCCTCGAATGCAGCGTTTGCAGCATCGCTCCATATAAACCGATCTGTCTTTTTAAGCATCTAATAAAGTGGAATTGCCTTCTCTCCCAAACGGCTGATGAATTGGCTCAATGCTGTAATCCGGCCTGCTATGCGCTGGACATCATTGATACAAGCCGGTTTAGTCAAGGATGTGATCGCCTTGATCTTCTCGGGATTGGCCTCTATTACTCTGTTTGATACTAAGAATCTAAGGAGCTTGCCTGCCGGAACACCAAAAACACACTTCTCCGGATTAAGCATCATCTTATAAACCCGAAGGTTGTCAAAGGTTTCCTTTAGGTCTTTTATCAGCGTCTCCTCCTTCCTTGACTTCACCACAATGTCATCAACATAGGCATGGACATTTTTTCCGATCTGCCCTTTGAGGCAGTTCTGTACGCAACCCTGGTAAGTTGCTTGGGCACTCTTTAGCCCAAAGGGCATAGATACATAGCAGAAGGCTCCAAAGGGAGTTATGAAAGTTGTTTTCTCCTGGTCCTTAACTGCCATCTTGATTTGATGATACCCTGAATATGCATCCAAAAAACTTAGCCGCTTGCATCCTGCCGTAGCATCAATAATCTGATCAATGTGGGGGAGAGCAAAAGGATCAGTTGGACAAGCCTTGTTTAGGTCTGTGTAATCCACACACATCCTCCACTTTCCATTTTTCTTTAACACCAATACCGGATTAGCCAACCACTCCGGGTGGAACACTTCAACTATGAACCCTACGGCCAAAAGCCTGGCCACTTCCTCACCTATAGCCTTGCGCCTCTCCTCATTAAAGCGGCGCAGGTACTGCTTAATTGGTTTAAACTTCGGATCAATATTAAGACTGTGCTCAGCGAGTTCCCTCGGTATACCTGGCATGTCAGAAGGTTTCCATGCAAAGATATCCCGATTCTCACGGATGAACTCGATGAGCGTGATTTCCTATTTGGGGTCTAGGTTAGCGCTGATAGTGAACTGCTTGGATGAATCGCCTGGTACAAAGTCAACTTGCTTGGTTTCCTCTGCCGATTTAAACTTCACGCCGGATCATGCTCTGTAGTTGGCTTTTTCAATGGGGACATATATGCCGGATCAACGTTGTCTTTATAGAATTTCAACTCCTCCGTAGCACACACTGCCTCTGCATAAGCTGCGTCTCCCTCCTCGCACTCTAATGCGATCTTGCGACTTCCGTGAACCGTGATGGTTCCCTTGTGACCCGGCATCTTGAGCTATAGATAAACATAACACGGTCTAGCCATGAACTTGGCGTAAACCGGTCTCCCAAACAGAGCATGATATGGGCTCCTGATCTTTACAACCTCAAAGGTCACTGTCTCTGACCTAGAATCCTGCTCATCCCCAAAGGTGACTTCTAGATCAATTTTTTTCAATTGGGTAAGCCGATTTACCTGGCACCACTCCATGGAACACCGTGTTGTATTGTCTCAACTTCTTGTCTGTCAACCCCATACGCCGAAAAGTCTCATAATATAAGATGTTGATACTGCTGCCGCCATCCATGAGTACCTTTGTGAATTTGTAGCCACCCACTTGTGGTGCCACCACTAGGGCCAACTGGCCCGGATTATCAGCCCGTGGCGGGTGATCCTCTCTGCTCCACACAATAGGTTGTTCCGACCAACGTAGAAAACGTGGCGTTGCCGGTTCAACTGCGTGTCCTGCCCGCTTCAGAATCTTTTGATCTCGTTTGCACAAACTCGTGGTAAAAACATGGCACTGTCCACTACTTAGCTCCTTCGGATTACTCTGATATCCAGATTGCTGCTGCTACTGGCGCTGCTGATTGCCTTGGTTGTTGTAACCACCCTGACTGTGCTGTTGGTTGCCTTGGTCGTTGTAACCACCCTGACCGTGCTGCTGGTTGCCTTGGTTGTAGTTATTGTTACCGCCATGATATCCTGATCCGGAACCATTACCCTGGTAACCCGGACCCTAAAAGCCTGAACCCGAGACGCCGCCAGGGGGTCCGTGGTTATATCTGGCTTGCTTCATGGCCTCTATCACAATCTTGCAATCCTTCCATAAATGCTTAGACGAGTGTCCCTCCGTACTGTGTTTAGGGCAAGGCTCATTTAACTATTGATCTAGATTGATGGATACTCCCTCGCTACGTGGAGGTGGCCTACCCTTGCGGCGCTGAAAGTTTCCTTGAACATTGGTATTGGCCACAAAATCAGAGCCGCCCTCTGCCTTTCGCTTACCATTGTAACCCGTTCCTACCAGATTGGCTTGCGCCGGTTTACCGGCCTTGTTTGCTTTCCCGGACTTGTCTCCATCTGCCTCTGGGTACTTAGTGTTATCAGAATCCCCATATTTCACCAGAGCGCTCATGAGTGTCCCCATGTCATTACAATCCCGCTTGAGCCGTCCCAGCTTCAGGTTCAAAGACTCAAACCGGCAATTGTTTTCCAATGTCACTATCGCCGTACTAGGATTGATGCTATTGGAGGAATGCATGATTTCTGATACTCGTCACACCCAGGCGCTCGTAGGTTCCTGCTCTCCTTGAACACATGCCGCTAAATCTACCACTGACATTGGCTGCTTGCACGTGTCTTTGAAATTTTTGATAAACTGGCGACGCAGTTCTCCCCATGATCCGATGGAGTTAGGTGGTAGGCCCTTTAACCATGTTCGGGTTGTGCCTTTCAGCATCATGGTGAAGTATTTGGCGCATGCCGCTTCATCCACATCTAGCTTCTCCATAGCCATCTCATAGCTCTCAACCCACGCCTCTGGAGCCAGGTCTGCCGTATAGTTGGGCACCTTGCGTGGACCTTTGAAGTCTTTGGGTAATTTCACGCTTCCTAAAGCGGGGACAAGACACTGTACTCCAAAGGAACTCGCCGTGACTCCCGTTTCTACTGTGGTTGGGTAAACCGGCGTCGTTTGACGGGTGTCCTCGCGGGCGGTATGTCTGGCCCGGTTTACCGCCTCTTGGGCGTGTGCTTCTGCTCCTGCCGGATTATCCCGCCTGTGGCGGTGATGTCTCCGCTCGCTGCTAGACACAGCCGGTTCATCCCAGTGCCTAGTGTAACTCCGGCTTCGGCGGGGGGTTGAATGAATCCTCTCCCTGCTGTAAGAGTACGTCTGCTGCTGTGTCAGCGCCGTGTCCAGCAATTCCTTAGCCCGGCGCGCTTCCATCGCCACGGGGGATGTTCCCTCAATGGGTAAAGCGGCTAGTCGTGAAGCGGCGGCGACAATGTTGTCCAACGGGTTAGAATAATGGCCGGGAGGGGTGGGAATGTGCAGCGTGGGCACAACTTGACGATTTCGCTCTGCGGCCGGCGGCTGAACCGACGTGCCAGTCCCTGGGGCTCCTCCCTGGTTTACCTCTGGGCGGTTACTGGTTCCCGCCGCTGGTGTGCCAAAGAGATTCCTCGCCTCGTAAACCGACGGTAGATGAGTTTGATGTCTTCTGTACATTACCTCCTGTGCAGAAGTCTGATCCACCCTGAGCCGGAAAGCTTGGGAGTCTAGCTCTGCTTGCCTCATAGCTATCATGGCTTTCTCTGCATCCAGATCCCGTTTAGCCTGCTCAATCCGGCCCTTCAGTTGAAGGATCTCCGCATCATGTTGTGCCTTGTTGGCAGGGGCCACTTCTGCTGTTGCAAGTGCCGTCAATTCTCCAACCAAAGTGGATAGGGCATCAGAGGGCGACGGGGCTTGGTTGCTTGCTCCAGCACCGGCTACCTCTGAGGTGAACGCCCCGGTCGTCGAGGGCTGCTGCATAGACTGTGATCCGGCCATGAAAATAGCCACCCAGTTTGGCGGATCAAAGGGGTCTGGAATACTATCGCCATCGGATATACCCTCAGATCGGCCGTCCTGCAACAGATACAAAGTTTCGATCTCTCCGGATGAAGATTCACCGTCGGAATAGACAATTGTCTCGCCACCAGAATCCGATCCGTCCTCGGCTTGGACTCCATGTATTGCTCCAACGAAGACACGCTTCACGGCGGGCTGAATCCGGGCCGATCTCGCACGCTGAGCCGGCTCGATGATGTTGGGGAAGATGTCCGGCTCAGGTCCTGGTTCACCAATCTTGCCGATGAAGACGTGGATGTCGCCGAAGGGGACCCGATACCCGTATTCGATTGAATCGGACTCCTGGCCCCAGCCTGCGTCGTCGATGTAGATCCGGTCGCGGCGACTCTTGGTCATCCGGCCAACCGCGTAACCCTTGAGTCCTTTAAAGCTGCCCTTCAAGAACTCGAAATCATCGTGCGATAGCCCCACGGTGGGCGCCAACTGTCGTGGAATTAGCACGGCAGATGTCCGGTTTAGAGGACTTAGGTGTGGGACCATCGCGCGGGTTAGCTTGAAGGGGTTAAAAACACACAAAGGACACAGAAGGTTTATACTAGTTCGGCCCCTTCGATGAAGGTCAAAGCCTACGTCTAGTTTGGTGTGGTATTGCTTGGGCGTCGATGAACAGGAAGCGGATCGCTTGCCTGTGTCTCGAGTTGTTGTTGCTTGTCCTTGAACCGTCGCCGGGTCGTTCCTTTATATAGGAGGCAACGCCCGGCCCGGTTTACAGAATCCCGAGGCCGGCTCATAAACGTGTCCGACTCGGTCTCTTCTCTTCCTGTCTTACATCCCAAGTTACATGATATGACGGTTTACAAACTGTGGGCTTTACTCATGGGCCCTAACTTCTATGGGCTGTAATCTTTGTACATATTCTACCGGGCTTGCGATAATACAAGTATGTCAGTGTAATCCGGATCTTCCTGGCCGGTTTATACCTGCTAGTAATATCCCTGACAAGACCCGAATGGATCAAGTCTTTGAGCTTAAGTGTCATCCCTGGATCGGTATGCTGACACACACAGTACTCGAGGATTTATAACAGAGGTAAATCACATGTATAAAGTAACATAAATACTATTACCTCAATCAACATAGCAGAAGTAACAATAAGGTCGTGGAGTGCCATCAACACCAACGGCAAAGTTGAGTGTACACATCGCAACCCTAACGTATCACTTACTCGTGGGATAATTCCTGCAACATGAGACGTTGCAGCCATGTAGGTCAATACGTTGAATGTACTGGCAAATTCACACCATAGAATAATGATGAACAATATCTATCACTACACGCATATTTGGCTGGTGGAGGCTGTAAGGTTAATTTTGCATAAAGCTAGTTTTTTCCTACAACAAATTAATAAATTTTATTTACTACTCAGTTGAAGTAATCAATATTGAGAGTGGTTCCTCCATCTCAAATTCCAAAATTACCAATATCATTAGTAACCTAACAATTTGATTATATAGAGTGATGAGATCAACAAACAATCCACTTCTAGATACTCGAAGTTGTCCATAACCGGGGACACGGCTATTCAGGAATAGTTTGTACACTCTGCAGAGATTTGCACACTTTTCCCCACAAGATTCGATCTCCTCCATTGAATTTCTCGCACTTTTTGATGTTTGAGAACTGGATGATCGAGACACGGTCTTTCCGAAGAGGTCCCTTAACCGATAGATAGGTCGGTACACCTACGACCCCCCTACATCTGCTAGCCCATCATGGAAAGGTTTCCCACAACTTACTCAACTATGGTAGAGCCCATAATGGCTTGTGGCTGCAAATGGAAGTTTCTAGGCATGAAGTATCATATGATCCTTTTGAGCTGGGTGGCATTTCATAGGGTGATCACACGGGTCCTCTGGGATCCCCTAGGGCAAACACTGGTTTCTCCAGGTGCCCGGGCAAGCCACTGGTTTCTCCGGGGTGCCCAAACCATTCCACCTAGATGTGTGGTAATGTTGCCACATTAAACTTTCCCTTAATTATTATTACTCTCGCAACTTTCATGAATCTCACATACCAATCCACGTCTACGAGCATGGCTAAGAAATAAGTAACAAAGCGTATATTCCCGGGGTTGATCACAAGTCATAGGTTCCTACCTCATGAACTACGAAGCAATCCCACATGTATCAAAGTCCTACTCATGCAAATCTTTTGAGTGTATAACTAATGCAAGTAAAACTGGGTATTGAAGAGTATGATCAAAGTGTGAACTTGCCTTGTACTGTTGACGAAGGTTCTCCGCACTCATAATTCCTGATAGATCTACTCGTCATACTCCGATCAATCTATCGTAAGCAAACATTCGTAACCACAAATAAGCAATCACTCAAAAGAATCGAAGAAAAGATCTCAAAAAACTTCGTAAACAAGCGAATAACTCTTACAACAGAAAACAATTTCTAACAGTACCAAAATTAGATGAATTTGGCCTTATTAGAAAGTTTAGGTCAAGAGCTTCGATTTGCAAAAAGAATCAACTCAAACGGAGTTATAAAACTCAAGTTATGACAAAAAGAAGTTTAAATTCAAATCTGTTTGAATTCAAATTTTATAACTTTCAAGAATATTTTTAGAATGGTTCTCTGGATAGATGAGGTCATGACAAAGATTTTTGCGTTGGTTTCGCTAGATTTGGACGAACGAGTAAAAGTTGTGCTAGTTTAAAAAGCAGGGGCTAAGCTGTAAAAGAAATAACTACAAATAGGTCCGTGGACAGAAAATAAAATAAAAAGGAAAAACTATAGAACGAATGTTCTCTATTAAGATCTAAACACAGATCGTTCTCCGAATAACTAAACTAAAAAACAGACCGGTTTTATTAAAAAAAATGAAAATTAAACTAAAGAACGAAACGAACCGGGGCGGTTTTGTTTACCGGTTCGACGAAAAAGACCGACGGGTCGGGTGGAGCGGGTCGGGTCGACGGCGGCGGTTCGGGCGACGGGCTCGGCTCCGGCGACGGGTGGACTCCGGCGGCGGGCGGGGCGAGGCTAGCGGCGGCGCGCGGCTCGGCGGGGAGGGGGGCGGCAGCTGTGGCGACGCGAGGCGACGAGGGCGAGACGGCGGCGCGGACGAGCAGCGGAGGCGGTGAGAAAGTGCGTGGCGGCAAGGCGAGCTTGTAGCGGCGGCGGCGAGATGTGCGCGGCGGGCGAGTTGTCAGGAGAAGAGGGCGGCGAAGGGGAGGTATTTAAGAAGGGGGCGCGACCATGGCTCGGCTGGCTGGGCTTCGGCCCAGGCGGCTCGGCCCAAAAGTTTTTTTTAAGACAGACAATAAAAATAAATAAAACCAAATAAACTTAAAATATAATTTAGGCATATTATACATCAAAAAAATTAGAAAAAGATTTCCTACAACATGAACATTTTTCTAGAGTCAAATAAAATCCACAGAAATATAAATAAAGCAAACGGTGCCATTGGTTTATTCAAATATCAAATAAAATAATTTTAAAATACCAAAATTATTTCAAACTCATTTCTCTCCAATTTTTCTATCCTATGGAATCATTTTACCCTATTTTCCTTGTATTTTACTTTTGGAGAAAAATAATTTGAATAAAAACCAACTACCTCAAATTTGAAAATGGGTTTCAAAGTATTTCAAAAGGGACTTTTAATTTGTTTCTTTTAAATTTCCAACTCATATTTCTCATAATTTGAAGAAGGCATTTTATCTTCTCTCAGGAATATCATTGAGTTGCATAAAGTTTCTGAATTTGAAATATTTCAAAATGGAATTCAAATCTTTTCAAAACCCTTTTCATTTATTAAATGGAAGAAGTAATGTCATCTTCACTCTAGGGTTTTGTGATGAAATGAATTTGAATTCATGGAGATCATAAGTGCAAATGCGAAAGTTTGATAAAGTCATTTCATTCCCTCTCATTTAACTTTCAAAAGTTTCAAATTTCACTCAAATTCACACAAGCAACCACACCACAATCAAACAACCAATCAAAACTATCTATTTAATATAACATTTCAGAATTTAGAATTTTGGGATATTACAATTTTTTTTTTTTGAGATAGCTTACCAGGCTTGCTGCCTGGGATATTACATTTAATCGTCCATGACATTCAATTTGATGTTTGGATATTCCTACGCTATTAGAATCCTGCGTTTCAAAGAAGCCCGACATCTATCTAGAAGGCAGAAAAAAACATGGTCATGCGGTGGTGTGCTACTCCTAAATGATATGTGCAATATGATGTCATTCAAAATAAAATAAACATTTAGTACTTGCTTGTGAATACTACCTCTGTCCTGGTTTATAGATCCCCTTTGTAATTTGTGTCAAAGTTTGACCAAAAATTTAACTAACAAAATGTTAATGCATGTCAACGAATAATATATCGTCAGATTCATATTTGAATGTAGTTTTCATTGATATTAGTTTTTCTGACATGCATGAACATTTTGTTTGTTAAATTTATAGTCAAAATTTCACACGGAATATTATGAGGATCAATAAATCAGGACGGAGGTAGTATGTGGCATAGATTTACCAGCAGATCCAAAGTCTTGAGTTACTCATTGAGTGTTATGCGCATCCTAAATGTAGAGGCCGGGAGCAATAAAACATTAAAATGACCCATGTAAGGATATCATATCATCGTTATTCTCCGTCCGCTCTGTCTGGTTTTTGTATTGATGCATTTATGGTGGGTCTCTTTGTTTGTACTCCCTTCGTCTCATAATATAAGACTTTTTTGACATATGTCAAAAAACGTTTTACATTATGAGACGAAGGGAGTAGCATTTAGAAGGGACGTTATTTTTTTATAAGGTGTCGGACTGCTTCTAGAAGCAAAATACACTACGGAGTAGCCGATTCACTTTTGTGCCAGGTCAGATTGAATGGGACAGTTTTGTCTGCGGATGACAAAGTTTAATGCTTGCAACCTTGAAGGAGACCTGAACTGAATGGTCGTTTGCTTCACTTATCCAGTACACATCCTTATGTGTAACTGGGACTGTTACTGTCGTTGTGTTACCCCACTACTGAGGATAAAAAGCTAAACCCTTTACCTCTAGAGAGATAAGCAAAACTAGTCGTAGTCGGCAGATATTTGGATGGTTGCTTATAAACCTAAACTTAGTATATGTACCAAACAAACGCCGCTTTATCTTCTTTATTATTCATGACGCCCCCTTGTGCTTATCTTATTGTGTGCTGGGCGTAATCGGTTATTATCAGTGGAAACCTTTTGTGGATCAAATGATACTGTTAAACAGCTTATCCAGTCAGCCTGGATCAACTGCCTGATAAGGAAGTGTACCAAATTATGCCCGCCACTGTCAGTGCCATACTAATACTACTTGTGATGATCCAGATTCTCAACCCAATTAGCTTTACACGTCATCTTCTTATCACTTCGATCTGTTGTGTACGCAGTGGAGTAAAGTAAGATATAATGTTGGAAAAAGCAGAGAAAAATTGGCACACATATATCCAACTAATGATGACGTGTTCCATGTGGTGCCACGGTGGGGACTGGGGACTGAACGATTTGGTGCGTAGTCCTTGTAGCACTCACGCACCATACAACGTGGGTGTACTGCAATGCTCTAAATTCGTGTACAAGCAACTGTACACGGGCACTTTAAACTGTAGGTACGACGACGCTCTAAATGCTGACTCGTAATTATTAGACGAGTCAGGGTGATAAGCACTGGTGTGATGGATGAGCTCTAGGTAGGAGGGCCAATCCATACATGCATGTGATGTGAGGGTAGTGTCTTGTCCCGGAAAGACCGTGCTCATCTCATGGGGTCGCCGAACGGGAATGAGATCGAGTGCCTTGCTGTGAGCAAGGCACCGATGAACAGTATGGTGACTGGCCCTCTCTTCACATCGTCCGATCCAGAATCGACGGGAAGATCTGCGTAAACAGTGGCGATGCTACAGTGTTCATTCTACCGTGCACATCTACAGTGATCTGCACTACAGTCCCATCAACAGTGTTTTTTTCCTGCAGTATTTGAT
>LR738712.1:89281551-89321005 GCA_902687465.1 Secale cereale
TATTTTTTTTATTTTTTTAGAAAAGGAGCTTGAGCTCCGGCCTCTGCATCAAAATGATGCATACGGCCATCTTATTAACGAAGAGTAATCCAGCATAGGTCTTACAAAATCTGAGAATAAAATATGGAATAAAAAAGGGCAGGATCGCCACAACCGGCCGGCACAAGGAAGATAAGCTGCTAAACACCTATTGATCTGTCCAACACATGACATGCTGCTGCACCAGCCGCGATGTCGATCAACATAGAGCTGGGAGATCAGATCAGATCACATGTCAGCATCCACTCGGCGCTTAGTCATCATGCCCTGCGCTACAACCAGAGCATCTATGCTTGCTGCGTGTACGTACCCCCACACGCTGGGAGGAAGCAAAGCCACCTACAGAGTATCAGATAAAATCATCTTCTTAAGATCGACAAAAGAGTCGGCCCAAGGTTACAAGGAGTTGTTTGGTTGTGACTTGGGGTCTTTGCCATTCACTTATCTGGGTATACCGATCCATCACAGAAAGCTCACAAACAGAGAATGGAAAATAATTGAAGATCGGTTTGAAAAAAAGCTAAGCTGCTGGAAAGGAAAGCTTATGTCATATGGAGGACGATTAATTCTTATTAATTCGGTCTTAACCAGTATGCCTATGTTTCTTTTGTCCTTTTTCGAAGTTCCGGTGGGGGTTCGGAAAAGGCTAGACTTTTACCGATCTCGCTTTTTTTGGCAGAGCGATGAATCCAAGAAGAAGTATAGGCTAGCTAAGTGGGACATTATTTGCAGACCGAAAGACCAAGGAGGTCTAGGGATTGAAAACTTAGAGGTGAAGAACCGATGCTTACTAAGTAAGTGGTTGTTCAGGTTATCTAGTGACACAGATGCAATGTGGGCACAGATTCTACGGAATAAGTACCTTCAGTCAAAAACCTTGTCCCAGGTAACGCTAAGGCCGTCGGATTCACCCTTTTGGAAGGGACTGATGAGAGTCAAATCAGCCTTTTTCAACAGAGTAAAATTCGTTGTGGGAGATGGCACGTCCATTAGATTCTGGGAGGATACGTGGCTAGGGGAGACTCCGCTGGCACTCCAATATCCATCACTATATAATATTGTTCAACGAAGAGATGCTTATGTTGCTACAATATTAAATGCCACTCCGCTTAATATTCAGTTTCGTAGGACTTTGGTGGGGAATCGTTGGGAGGCTTGGTTACATTTGGTGAGACGGTTGATGGATGTCCAACTGTCTCATAATCCAGACCAGCTGCAATGGCGACTAGCGAAAAATGGGGTCTTCTCCGTCAAGTCCATGTACCTGGATATTATTAACACTAGTGTGCTTCCTAGCTCGAAACACGTTTGGAAAGTTAAGGTTCCCCTAAAAATCAAGGTGTTTATGTGGTTTGTTCATAAACGTGTGATTCTTACTAAAGATAATTTGGCTAGAAGGAATTGGATAGGATCTAAAAGATGTAGTTTTTGTGATCAAGAGGAATCTATAAGACACCTTTTCCTTGATTGTCCTATGGCCAAAATCTTATGGAGGTCGGTTCAAATAGCCTTCAATATCAGTCCTCCTGTTTCGATTCACAATTTATTCGGGACTTGGTTGCATGGGGTTGATCCGATAGTAGCAAAACATATCCGAGTGGGAGTATGTGCATTACTATGGGCAATTTGGAATTGTAGAAATGATTTGGTCTTTAACAATATTGCAAACATCAATTTCTTGCAGGTCATCTTCAGAACCACTACTCTTATCCGTATGTGGTCGCTACTCACTCCGACGGAGGCCAGGGAGCATTTGGTTACTGCGTCTACCCGATGGGAGATGGTAGCTCGGGATATCTACAACCGGTTTGGATGGCGGTCATGTAATAGGATAGGTGTTTAGCAGCTTATCTTCCTTGTGCCGGCCGGTTGTGGCGATCCTGCCCTTTTTTATTCCATATTTTATTCTCAGATTTTGTAAGACCTATGCTGGATTACTCTTCGTTAATAAGATGGCCGTATGCATCATTTTGATGCAGAGGCCGGAGCTCAAGCTCCTTTTCTAAAAAAATAAAAAAAATAAAAAAAAAGAGTCGGCCCAATATGTCGACCCAAACTGACGCGCGTTCGTTTTTCGTCCGTCTGCAAACCCATTCTGATCCAAATTTGAGCCTCATTTATGTCGACGCAGCCACGAAGCGACACGCGGCTCGCACGCCTACTCATCCCCCTGGCCCACCAGTCAGCGATACAACCCGCCTTTTTTATCCCCTTACCCCGCACGCCCTCTGCCCCGTGCACAAACCCTACCCCGGCCACCTTGCTCGCCAGCCCCCTCCCCTCCTCCTCCTCCCAGTACATCCACCGGTTGTGTGCCTCCCTACGGGCGGTGCAGGGGCGCGAAGCGGTCGATCTGCGACGGCGGGATTTGGCATATCCTGCCGACCGGCTTTGTCGATTCCGGCCGTCGGCGAGTACGCCTTGCCATGGATTGGCTGGGTACCGAACCACACAACCTCGGCAATGCCTCAGCGCCGCATGAAGGTGTTGATGCCTCCTTTAGACGCTCGGATCTACCCCATCATCGGTTCGCCAGCAAATCCACGGCCGGCCTTCGCCCTGGCTCGGTGCTGGCCCGGAGGCTTGCCGGCTCGCCGTTGTCGCTCGGCAGGTCGTGCACCGAGTCTCTTCGACGCTGGAACATCCTCAATGGGTGTTCATCAAATGCAAAAAATGATGGGGTATGTGCTTATGTTGGTTCGGTTTTGTTTTCGGCTTCGGCCCAATTATGGTAGGTTTATACTTGCTTAAATCTGTGTGTAGGAGGGATGCAAGTTTTAATTTTGGGAAGAAGAATACATCGATCTTTTGATCGAAAGGAATTTGCTAGATGTCCGTGAACTTGTAGCTCGAATTGAAGCTAGAGACGAGACTAAAGAAAAGACCAAAGGGGAAGCAACGTCTACGTCTTCACAATCGAAGAAGAACAAAGTTGTAAAGCTCAAGAATCCGCAGATTAACAACGAAGACATAGAGGAGATATTAGTCCAATTAGTGAAAGCAGTTACGAAAGTTGGACATCTTCTATAATGTCTAATTGTAGTTTCTGTTTTCTTTGATCTTACTCTCGTAGCAAAGAATTGGTGAATACATGTATTAAAAATGAGTTTGATGAAATAAAAATATATTCAATGGCAACCAAATATACGTGTTGGTCGCAAAATGCACATGGTGAGGACGAAAAATGTGTCGACGCGATGGACACGTCGTTGACCCAAACATCAAAGGAGGCGGACTTGCCGATCCAAACAAACAAAAAACGAACAAAATCGCCGTTCGTTTGGGTCGGCCGGTTGAAGTTGTTCTTATAGACAAAAAGAAACCATTAAACCCTTCAACAGAAAACAACAAGAAGAAGAAAGAATGACCTAATTTTTATAATAATCTATAGAAAGGCGAGCGCGCATGGAACCACTAGGTAACAAGAGTCCAAACTCGAAACACGATCAGCATTAGCCGGCCGCGAGCGGGTCGACGAGTCCAAATTGTCAACAGCACGGGCTGTCAATCATCATTCATCACCAGTGAAGTGAAGTGGCCTGCCCGTGGCCGCACCGTCACACTCACAAAAGATCAGGCGTCCAGCGCGGCATCCTGGAAGCCAACAAGGACTTGTCCACCGCTTTGTACGTCGACCGCCGGGCCCGCCGGCCCGCGCCGACCGCGGGGCCACATGGCGTGGAGAGGGGGAGCGCACGTGGGTGGGACCCGCGCTCCATTGCTTGTGCTGAAAGGAAGAGCAAATAATTCAAGGAGGAGCCTGCAGTGCAGTGGACGGGCACTATATGAGTTCCTGATTAGAGGCTCGAGTTTTTCTATTTCGTGGCAGCCCTGCTTGCTTGGAGCCGGAGACTTGGATGGAGCAGGTCAACGCGACGACGACGCGGATCCGGCGTCGCCATTAACTGAGTACGATTGGTGTTCGGGTCCCGGTTACTGCCGGCCGGCCGGACTCAACTTTATCTTCTTACGGTCGCGTGTCATCCATATATCCAATTTCGAGAGATGTCAGACGCTTGTGCTTGGTTGCCAAGCCAAGATTAGGATATGCTCCGTGCAGTTAACTACTAGTACTCCCTCCGTCCGGAATATACTTGTCAGAGAAATGAATGTGTCTAGACGTATTTTAGTTTTAGATACATCCATTTTTATCCATTTCTCCGACATTCTGGACGGATGGAGTATATCGTTGGGGGTTGAGGTCAACATGTGTTGGCTGTCATCGGTTCTCCTGTATTTGCCGCGCACAGTTTTCCCAAAAAAGAAAATGAACGGGGGGACACTGACAGTATGAGGAGTATTTTTTTGTGCTTGATAGCTGTCCTTGGCCTATGCATGCCGTGGGAGTGGAAGGAGAATCCAACTGCCTTTTCTCAACCACGAAGAGAAGAAACCACGAGCACGAGGCACACGCATGTGATGTGCCGCTGCTGCATCTGCATGCACACAAAGCATGTTGATGCTGCGTCCACAAGGCACGCAGCGGTGCCTCTCCGACAAGGTACGTTTTTGTTCCACCGACTCAACGTCGCTGCTGTGGGGACGAACCAATTCCGTGGGAGCCGGGTTGATCACCCGCCCAGCCCAGCCCAGCCCAGGGAATCTCTCTTTTCCGCGGCCATGCGCATCATGCATCCCGGCCCCAAATCGTAAGATGCTTTCCTATAGGGTTTAATAAGAGATGATAGAGCAATAATTTGTTTTGTGCACCGCGCCCACCGTACGTTAGGCACAACGAGGCATACCGCTTATTTTACGCGGAGGAAGGAAGCACCCTAATCAACAAGATTTGGGAGCGATAATAACACGGCTAATATAATGAGACGAGGCACCAACGCAGATAAGATACTCTACTCCAGCTCGCAAGCCCTAGTATTATCGACGCTCCTGACGCTAACCTTCCTTCCTTCTAGAAGGCCGTTGCCCTCTCGGCAGCTCGGAAAGCGGGAGCTTTGCTTGTGGATAACATCTCCAGTGGCACAACGGTAATTTATTACGAACTGACGCATAGGCTTATATCGATGAACCTAGACAGAGCGACGATGATGGCTTAATAAACCGGCCGGTGGCTTCCGTAAGCTTGTTTATAAGTTAACCGTCGCTCTTAACGATCGATCCGTGAACGCGATTATTATTTTGTTTGACAAGTAGCCTCTCCTAGTCCGTCTAGGCAAGTGCAATTATCCATCGTGGACTGGGTTACAGTGACCGCGCGGATCTGTGGATGTCCACAGGCTCGATCGATCGTTACGTGGCCGGGTAGCGCGCCTCTCAGGCCTCAGCCACACACGTGTGGCCGTGTGGGTGCAGCTGATAGCGCCACTGTTACGCATTTTTCCTCCCGTGCTGACACGAATCATTAAGATCCATCTCCCGAGTTATGGTACGCGCTGTCCATGGCGACAAAAATGACAATTTTGATATGTGGATATGTTTTTACAAAGTGAACTGTCATTAAAAAATCACTCTGCTGACCCTTTCGTTTAGTGTCTGATAATTAGGCGTTACACTACACTGTATAACGTCCGACTGACATACATTACACGTTTAGCCAGGGTCGCACCGGGCTGTCTGAAAATTGCTAAGTCGGTGTGCAGCGCGTAGGTTCTAGGCACTGCACATGTGGCCGCTTCAAAATGCAGAGTGGCCACTAATGCAACGAACACTAGACGCTATACAGTGTAGGGCCTAGCTCTCAGGCGTTGCATACTGATTTAACAATTTTAAGACAACCCGAGGTGCGACGCTGCCCAGGCGTGTAGCGTTTTGTCAGTTAGGCGTTGCACGGTGTAATGCGATGCCTAGCTGTGTCGGATGCTACACAAAATGATCAGCTATGTGAAAATTTTCCATCAACAAGTCAGTTTGTGAAGCCTAGTGCACTGGTGCAGCGCAAAACCCCAGTGCGCTGGTGCTTCTGGGATCTTTGGCTCTGGCACATCACTCAGTCGACAGCATAAAATGTCCAGTCCTAAACGACACCGTGCTGCTATCAACCTCGCTTGGAGGATAAGGCTTCTAGAAGCGCGCTCACCGATCAATGATCATGCTTCATGCCCTTGGTGCGGCGAAGCGTCAGGTGAGCATGCAGCAACACCACGCTTTTCAGATCTAGTACTAGTACAACTTGAGCTGGACCGGCCCCACTCCGCCCACCAAACTGGGCCCACATGAAAAAAGAGTGTGTCCTGTGCGCTCTAACCGATGGATGGCGGTGGATGATTAACGGTGCCATTCACCGGCGGGCTTCCCCCGTCCAGCTCGACAGCGAAGCACACGATGGAGACCGGTCTCCCGCCATCTCACACGAGCACTTAGCGGATGAGCTGCACGCCTCCTCTCTCGTTTGGCCCCTTCCATACGTTCTTATCCTCGTGATTCCACCTCGTCGCCCGACCATCCGATCTTTTAACCTCCCAGATTTTCATGTTCCCCGAATGTCTTTTATACTCCCTTCATTCACAAGTATAAGATGTTTTGGATTATTCAAAATAAAATACATATAGACTAAAATAAGTGACTGTGACTAAACACACTAAAATATAGAAGTGTCTATATACATACATCTGATTCAGAAAAAACTAAAACATCTTATACGTAGACATCATTCCACAAAGATAAATTGGAAATAATAGCGATGCATGCAATGTTTCCATCCTCACCACCCTGGTATCAAGGTTCTTTCTCGTGGACCGAGTAGGCTGATCTTTCTTTCTTTCCATGGTGTCGAAAGTTGGATGCATCTCGTTTTGTCTAGGGTTCTATGAGAGCAATGTTCAAGTTACAAAAGAAAATTGCAGTCCGCTTCCTTGTTTTAAATGAGATAAGAGAGTTTAGGAGTGCTTCCGTTCTGATCTAAATACACGACGGCGTGTGCTTTCTTTTAAGAGGATCCTTGGTCCATTTTAGAAATAAAACCACGTATAGTTAATGGTGTTATTAGAGCAACTCTCTATAGTACAATTGACATATGGCTTTCGATCGGCATTATTTATGGACCTCACTCCATAAACGAACTCACAACCTCCATATTTGGAGGCTCGGAGGTCCAATATGGAGCGTGCTCCATACCCAACCGACATCACGGGAGGGAAGTTTCAACTTCCTCCTCCTTGCACCGCACGCGAGATTTGAAGCATCCGGAACTCCCACGAACCCGTTGGTGACGAGCACCTGATAACCCGCAATTCCCGTCTGATGGTCATCGTGGCATCGCCTCCTGGCTTGCGTGTGAGCAGGTCAAAGGTGTCGTGGGAGCAGCCAGGAGGCGTGTGAGCATTGCGTGTTTCTCAGCGGAAAGGGCGACCATTAATGGTCGCTCGCCGCCTGTAGCCTCCTCAACTGCCCTCTTAATGGTCTCTCTCTCTCATTGCCTCTCTCGTGCATCCAACATATCTCTAGCCCTCCTAACATTTTTGAAAAACCGTAGAGTGGAATTTGTCATCGTCATCTTCACCAACCCATCTTCACAGCCAATTTCAAGATGTTCACCGCCAGGACTGATTACTTTCTTCTTGGGCTTGCTGGACGATGATGGATTGGATGAGATTTATCATGTAATCAAGTTAGTTTTGTTAGGGCTTGATCCCTAGTATCCAATGTGTTCTGAGATTGATGTTGCTACGACTTTGCCATGCTTAATGCTTGTCACTAGGGTTCGAGTGCCATGATTTCAAATCTCAATATATGTGTGATCTTGATCCTATCTCGCAAATTTTGCACCTATTACATTTTATGATCTGCATAACCCCAAGGTGACAATAATTGGGATTCTTTCCGGTGATTACCGTAGTTTGAGGAGTTCATGTATTCAATAAGTGCTAATGCTTTGTTTCGTTTCCCTATTAAAAGGAGGCCTTAATATCCCTTAGTTTCCAATAGGACCCCGGTGCCACAGGAGGGTAGGACAAAAGATGTCATGCAAGTTCTTATCGCAAGCACACATGACTATATACAGAATACATGGCTACATTATATTGATGAATTGGAGCTAGTTCTGTGTCGCTCTAGGCTATAAGTGAAACATGATGAATATCATCCAACACAATTATCCATCACTGATCCAATGCCTACGCTTTTCATATATTGATTTTCTAAGTTACTTTCGTCGTTGATGATATTACGGTCACTAAAAAACTGCGGTTGTTTCTGCTACTATTACTATTGCTAATGTTACTGTTACTATCAAACCACCATACTACTTTGCTACTGATCACCTTGCGTTTCTAGAGAAAGCTAAGTTGAAAGATGATGGTAGCAACTACACAGACTGGGTTTGTAACTTGAGGATTATCCTCATTGCTGCACAGAAGAATTATGTCCTTGATGCACCGCATGGTGACGGACCTGCTGCAGGAGCTAATGCAGATGTTATGAACGTTTGGCAAGCTCGATCTGATGACTACTCGATAGTTCAGTGTGCCATGCTTTACGGCCTAGAATCGGGACTTCAAAAGCGTTTTGAACCCCACGGAGCATATGAGATGCTCCAACAGCTGAAGTTAATATTTTAAGCAAATGTCTAGGTTGAGAGATATGAAGTCTCCAACAAGTTCTTCAGCTGTAAGATGGAGGAGAACAGTTCCGTTAGTGAACACATACTCAGAATGTCTGGGTAGCACAACCACTTGACTCGGTTGGGAATTGAGCTCCAAGATGAGTGTGTTATTGATATAGTTCTTTAATCACTATCACCAAGCTATAAAGGCTTCTTGATGAACTATAATATGCAAGGAATGACTAAAATAATTTCCGAGCTCTTCGCGATACTGAAATCGGCGGAGATAGAAATCAAGAAGGAGCATCAAGTGTTGATGGTTAACAAGACCACTAGTTTCAAGAAAAATGGCAAGGGAAAGAAAGGGAACTTAAAAAAGAATGGCAAGCAAGTTGCCACTCCCGGTAATAAGCCCAAAGTGGGGCCCAAGTCTGAGACTGAGTGCTTCTACATCAAGGGTAATGCTCACTGAAAGCGGAATTGCCGGAAGATAAGAAGGATGACAAAGTGAACAAAGGTATATTTGATATACATGTTATTGATGTGTACCTTACTAATGCTCGTAGTAGCGCCTGGGAATTTGATATTGGTTCGGTTGCTCACATATGTAACTCAAAACAGGAGCTGTGGAATAAGCGAGGATTGGCTAAGGACGAGGTGATAATGCGCGTCAGGAATGGTTCCAAGGTTTAAGTGGTAGCCGTCGGCACGCTACCTCTACATCTACCTTTGGGATTAGTTTTACAACTCAATAATTGTTATTTGGTGCCACCATTGAGCATGAATGTTATATCTGGATCTTGTTTATTGCGATACGGTTATTCATTTCATTTGGAGAAAAATGGTTGTTCTATTTATACGAGTAACACCTTTATGGTCATGCACCCTTAGTTAATGGTCTATTCTTGTTGAATCTCGGTCGTAGTGATACACATATTCATAATATGGATGCCAAAAGATGCAAAATTGATAATGATAGTGCAACATACTTGTGGCACTATCGTTTAGGTCATACTGTTGTAAAGCGCATGAAGAAACTCCATGCGGATGGACTTATGGAATCACTTGATTATGAATCATTTGATACTTGCAAACCATGCCTCGTGGGTAAGATGACTAAAACTCCGTTCTCCGAAACAATGGGGCGGGCTAATGACTTATTGGAAATAATACATACCGATGTATGCAGTCCGATGAGTGTTGAAGCACACGGCGGGTATCATTATTTTCTAACCTTCACAAATGATTTAAGTAGTTATGGATATATCTACTTGATGAAACATAAGTCTGGAAAATTAAAAATTTCAAATTATTTCATAGTGAAGTGGAGAATCATGGTAACAAGAAAATAAATTTCTATGATCTGATCGTCCAGGTGAATAATTGGGTTATGAGTTTTTTTTTCAAGAACATGCAGGAGCGTTGCATGTTATTTCAATTACAAAGGTCATTACAAAGTCTTGTCCGCCCTCGGCCCTCGGCCCACATCGTGTGTGTGCTTTAGTGAATTTGAAAGGAGTGGCCACCCTCTACCCTAGCCTGAATCCATAAGCGGAGCTCAGCCCTAATTAGCGCTATTGTGGCTGCCGGTGGGGATGCCTTGCGCTCAAAGACTCGACCCTAATTGAGTTACGAGTTTGGCCTTCATTAAAAACAAGGTGGAATTGTTTCACAACTCATACCACCCGGAACACCATAGTGTAATGGTGTGTCCGAACGTCGTAACCGTACTTTATTACATACAGTGCGATCTATGATGTCTCTTACTAATTTGCCACTATCGTTTTGGGGTTATGCATTAGAGACAGCTGCATTCACGTTAAATAGGCACCATCTAAATTCGTTGAGATGACACAATATGAATTATGGTTTGGCAATGAATCTAAATTGTCGTTTCTTAAAGTTTGGGGATGCAACGCTTATGTTAAATGGCTTCAGCCTGATAAGCTCGGACCCAAAGCGGAGAAGTGTGTATTCGTAGGATACCCTAAAAAACTATTGAGTATACCTTCTACCACAGATCCGAATGCAAGATCTTTGTTGCTAAGAATGGATCGTCTCTAGAGAAGGAGTTTCTCTCGAAAAAAGTGAGTGGGAGGAAAGTATAACTTGATGAGGTAGTTGTACCTTCGCTCGAATTGGAAAGCACCACATCAGAGAAAACTGTTTCCGTGATGCCTACACAAACTAGAGAATAAGCTAATGATGGTGATCATGAAACTTCGGATCAAGTTACTACTGAACCTCAAAGGTTGACCAGAACACGTACCATACTAGGGTGCTATGGTAATCCTGTACTGGAAGTCATGTTGTTAGACAACGGCAAACCTTCGAAATATGAAGAAGCTATGATGAGCCCAGATTTCGACAAATGGCTTGAGACCATAAAATCTGAGATAGGATTCATCTATGAGAACAAAGTATGGACTTTGGTGGACTTGCCCGATGATCGGCAAGCCATTGAGAATAAATGGATCTTCAAGAGGAAGACGGACGTTGATGGTAATATCACTGTCTACAAAGCTCGATTTGTTGCAAAAGGTTTTCGACAAGTTCAAGGGGTTGACTACGATGAGACTTTCTCACATGTAGCGATGCTTAAGTCTGTCCAATGTTTGGAACTGGCACATTTTATGATTATGAAATCTGGCAAATGGACGTCAAAACTGCATTCCTTAATGGGTTTCTTAAAGAAGAGTTGTATATATGTAACCAGAAGGTTTCGTCGATCCTAAAGGTGCTAACAAAGTGTGCAAACTCCAGCGATCCATCTATGGACTGGTGCAAACATCTCGGAGTTGGAATATACGCTTTGATGAGATAATCAAAGCATATGATTTTATACATACTTAGGTGAAGCATGTATATACAAGAAAGTGAGTGGAAGCTATGTAGCATTTCTGATATATATATATATGTGGATGACATATTGTTGATTGAAAATGATATAGAATTTATGGATAGCATATAAGGATACTTGAATAAGAATTTTTCAATGAAAGACCTCGGTGAAGCTACTTATATATTAGGCATAAAGATCTATAGGGATAGATCGAGATGCTTAATAGGACTACCACAAAGCACATACCTTGATAAAGTTTTTAAGAAGTTCAAAATGGACCAGTCAAAGAAATGGTTCTTTCATGTGTTACAATGTGTGAAATTGAGTCAGACTCAAAGTTCGACCACGACAGAAGATAGAGAGAGAATGAAAGTCATTCCCCATGCATCAACCATATTTTCTGTAATGTATGTCATGTTGTGTACCAGACCTAATGTGTGCCTTGTCGTAAGTTTGGCAGGGAGGTAGCAATGTAATCCAGGAGTGGATCACTGGACAATAGTCAATAATTTCATGAAGTACTTGAAAAGGACCAAGGATATGTTTCTTGTTTATGGAGGTGACGAAGACCTCATCGTAAAGGGTTACGTCAATGCTAGCTTCGACATAGATCCGGATGAATCTAAGTCACAAATCAGATACATATTTATATTAAATGGTGGAACTATCAGTTGGTGTAGTTCCAGGCAGAGCGTCGTGGCGAGATCTACGTGTGAAGCGGAGTACATAGCTGTTTTGGAAGCAGCACATGAAGGAGTCTGGATGAAGGGATTCATATCTGATATGGATGTAATACCAAGTGCATCGGGTCCGATGACAATCTTTTATAACTACACTGGAGCAATTTCCTTAGCGAAGGGATCTAGGTTTCACAAGAGAACAAAACACATCAACAGACGCTTCAACTCCATTAGTAAAAAGGTCAAGGATGGATACATAAAAATTTGCAAAGTACATACAGATCTGAATGTGGCAGACCCGTTGACTAAACCTCTTCCGCGGGCAAAACATGATCATCATCAAGACTCCATGGGTGTTGGATTCATTACTATGTAATCTAGATTATTAACTCTAGTGCAAGTGAGAGACTCATGGAAATACGCCCTAGAGGCCATAATAAAGTTGTTATTATTATATTTCCTTATTCATGATAAAGGTTTATTATTCATGCTAGAATCGTATTGAGCGGAAACTTAAATACATGTGTGGATACATAAACAAATACCGTGTCCCTAGTGAGCCTATACTAGACTATCTCGTTGATCGACGGATGGTTAAGGTTTCTTAACCATAGACATGAGTTGTCATTTGATAATGGGATCACAACATTAGGAGAATGATGTGGTGGACAAGACCGAACCGTTACCATAGCATATGATCGTTCAGTTTATTGGTACTGCTTTATTAAAGTCAAATACATGTTTCTTCGACCATGAGATCATGCAACTCCCGGATATCGGAAGAATACCTTGTGTGCTATCAAATGTCACAATGTAACTAGGTGATCATAAAGATGCTCTACATGTATTTCCGAAGGTGTATGTTGGGTTGGCATGGATCAAGACTGCGATGTGTCACTCCATGTGACGGAGAGGTATCTCTAGGCCCTCTCGGTAATACAACATAACAAGAATCTTGCAAGGAAAGTGATTATGGAGTTAGTTGCAGCATGATGTATTATGGAATGAGTAAAGAGACTTGCCGATGATGAGATTGAACTCGGTATGGAGATACCGACAATCGAATCTGGGGCAAGTAACATACCGACACACAAAGGGAACTACGTATGATGTCATAAAGGTTCAACCGATAAAGATCTTCACAGAATATGTAGGAACCAATATGGGCATCCAGGTCTCGCTATTGGTTATTGACCGAAGAGCTGTCTCGGTCATGTCTACATCATTCTCGAACCCGTAGGGTCTGCACACTTAACGGGCGATATAGTGTTATATGAGTTATGTGAATTGGTAACCGAATGTTGTTCGGAGTCCCGGATGAGATCACGGACATGACGAGGAGCTCCGGAATGGTCCGGAGGTAAAGATCGATATATAGGACGATACTATTCGGTCACCAAAAAGGTTTCGAAAAGTACCAATTATTTGTCTGAGTGCCGGAAGGGGTTCTGGGAGACCCCCGCTAAGTGGTGTGCCTTATGGGCCAAAGGAGGGGAGCACACCAGCCCACAAGGGGGCTGACACGCCCCACCTCCCCTACCCACGCGCCAAGGAAAGGAGGGAAGGAAGGGGGAGGCGCCCTTAGGCAGCCAGCCCCCTTTCCTTCCCCCGATGTTCATATATGGAAGGTGGCAGCCGCCTGCCCCCTGGGGCGCGCCCTAGGGCTGCATCCTCTCCCCCTCGACGTATATATATGCGGGGAGGGGAAGGGGCAACACTCACCACGACCCCAAGCCATGTGTGGTGCCCTATCTCCCTCTAGTTCTAGTTCCTCATCCGTCCACATTCGTTGTGCTTGGCGAAGCCCTGCGGATAGATTCACCACCACCGTCACCACGTGGTCGTGTTGCCGAAACGCATCCACTACCTCGTCTCTCTTGCTAGATCGAGAAGGCGAGGACATCATCGAGCTGAACGTGTGCTTAACGCGGAGGTGTCGTATGTTCGGTACTTGATCGGAACGGATCATGAAGGTGTACGACTACATTAACCGCATTGATAAACGCTTCTGCTTAGGGATCATCGAGGGTGTGAAGATGCTCTCCCCCCTCTTGTAGCTATGCATCTCCATGGATAGATCTTGAGTGTGTGTATTTTTTTTGTTTTCCATGCAACGTTCCCCATCAATGGCATCATGAGCCAGGTCTATGCGTAGATGATATGCACGAGTAGAACACAAGGAAGTTGTGGCTGGTGATGTTCATACTACTTACCACCAACGTCTTATTTTGATTTGGCGGCGTTGTGGGATGAAGCGGCCCGGACTAATCCCTTGTTCGCGTTGGGTACAAGTATTTGTTATCTTGTGTGCAGGTAATGCTAACGAGGTGTTGTGTCATTCTCTTACTGGATTGATAACTTCGGTTCCTAACTGAGGGAAATATTTATCTCTAGTGTACAAAATCATCCCCTCCTCTTCGAGGAAATCCCAATGCAGCTCACAAGTAGCAGTGGGTAAATGTGCTTCTGCCCAAGTTCCGCCTCGAGACGGTGGCGCTTCGTCCTGAAAGTCCGCCTCTTATTAATTTTTTCTAGGGTAAAACCCCTCATATAGCAGAAGATGGGCATTGGAGGCCAGCTATAGGCTTCACAAGGCATCAAGGTGCGCTTAGGGGGGTGGTCGCGCCCTGTTGCCTTGTGGGCAACTGGTGGGCCCCTTTGGCATTTCTCTATTTCATTATTTTTAATATATTCAATGAAAATCCTCGTGAAGTTTCAGGCCATTTAGAGCTCTGTAGAATAGGTATCTTTGTTGTAGCTTTTTAGGTCCAGAATTCGAGCTGCTAGTAATCTTTCTCTTCGTGTAAATCTTGCAAATTAAGGGGGGAAAGGCATTATGATTGCATCATAAAGTGAAATAATGAAAAAAAACATTGTACATATCACTAGAAAAAATGATGCAAAATGGACGCATCGCTTGGTTTCTCCAATGTTCAGGTGGAAACTATAGAATCATATTTGCTAACTGTGGGAGAGAGCTGGGATTGTGGTTGGTATGTAGGTCAAATACAAATATAAGATTTTCATATGCAGTCCAATATCTCCCATTATTTTTGTGGATTATATGAACTATTAGTGTATAGATGAGAATAAACAAAATAGTTCCTTCATATTTGATATGTCTACTTACATATAATGTGTATCGTATTTGTCGAAGTGTAATAGGAGATTCCTTATATTTCTAAAATACATGTACATCATGTTCATCCCAAAATATATTGTTCAGTTTCCTTACTGCTCTCCTATAAATGGTTTAGTTTCCTTACTGCATGTTTTTTCCAGATGTTACCTATTTTTCGGATGGCTTACCATCTTTATACGGCTTTAATGTATGAAAATCCTTACATGTGAATACAGTTGCAATCTATTATTTGTCAGATGTGTTCCATGTTATGTACTCCCTCCGTAAAGAAATATAAGAGTGTTTATATCACTAAAGTAATGATCTAGACGTTCGAAATATAGGAGCGTTTAGATCACTAAAGTAGTGATTTAAACATTCTTATATTTCTTCAAAGATGGAGTAAAATGTAAAAGAACCAGATATGAAAAAAAATCAATCATGTGAAATCTAAGCTCCTGGTTCTAGCAAAGATGTGTCCTAAAATAGATATATTACGTTATTGTAATATAGTACTCTTGTATCAACAAGAAACAAATAAAAATGCATTTTAGGTTTGTATGGAACAGGTATTATGCAAACTATAGTATGTTATTTTTTAGAAAGTACCAGATCTTCTCCAGATTATGTGTTCCAAAAAGAAGGGATAACTTTTAAAAAGGTGACATACCAAGAGTAAGGCGAGATGACGGACTTATAAAACAACAATGGTGCTAGACCAATGACATATGTACATAATTGTGATGGAGGGGAAGGTGAATAGGGAGATTGATGGTGTGTTGTTTTTCATGCAAGAGGAGAGAGTGACTGTCGTGGAATTAGCACGGCAGATGTCCGGTTTAACGGACTTAATGATGGAACCATCGCACGGGTTAGCTTGAAGGGGTTAAAAGCACACAAAGGACACAGAGGGTTTATACTAGTTCGGCCCCTTCGAGGAAGGTAAAAGCCTACGTCTAGTTTGGTTTGGTATTGCTTGGGCGTCGATGAACAGGGAGTGGATCGCTTGCCTGTGTCTCGTCGGGTTGTTTCTTGTCCTTGAACCGTCGCCGGGTCGTCCCTTTATATAGAGGCGACGCCCGGTCCGGTTTACAGAGTCCCGAGGCCGGCTCATATTTGTGTCCGCCTCGGTCTCTGCTCTTTCTTCCTTGTCTCTCAAGTTACATGATAAGACGGTTTACAAACCGTAACTCTACACATGGGCCCTAAGCCTTCATGGGCCGTAATCTCTACTGAGTTTACAATTATACAACTATATTACCATAATCCGGTTTATCCTAGCCGGTTTACACCTGCTAGTAATATCCCTGACATTAGGCCCCAGAATGATTTGAACTTGTTCATGTCAGTCTTCTCAGTCTTGCATAACCTTCTTTCTTGTATCTTCTTAGTTTTTGTAAACCGGTCGATGACGTCATCCCTGGAAATCGCTTGATTCGATCGTGACATCATTTCCGTATTTAATGCGCACAGCTGTTGGTTACCTTTGTTTAAAGGCCATCCCGAGAATTGAGGCGATAGGGAATCTTTATCCAATCTCTCTCTTCCTCAAATCCCGCGGTCTCTCCTTAGCCTATAAATACTGCTGAAGCCCATCTCTTTCCCCTTCTGCTTCTTCTTTCTCCGTCTCCGCACCCGAGCTTCCGCCGTCGTCCGTCGAGCTCGCCGTCGCCAGCAAGTCCGGCCGCTGCATCAACCTGAACGTGACCAGATAACTCCGCCGCCGCTTCCTTCTGCCTCAGGTACTCCCCTTTTCTTGCCATAGATCCGTAATCTAGGGTTCTTCCATGTCTCCGCCATTAGACCTCAAAAGCTTCGGCTGTTCATCCTATACGCCATGCTCGTAGTAGTTTTAACCTTAGATTTAACTTCGAAACTTGCTTCCGCTTCACTGCCTTATGCTTAGATTTTGGCATTTAGATTCAATCCTTAGATTCATCCGCTCTGTATAAGACCCCCGTAGTTCTTCTGTAATAGACCTGCATAAATTTTTTCTTTTTCTTACCGCTCAGATCTGTTTTACCTTAGCCTCTTGTAGAAACCTGTTTCTTCACCCTCATAGATCTGTAAGATACTCGCCGGTTTAGTCGGTCATACATTGCTTTTGCAACGCATCACCATGAACACGACGGTTTAGCTTCTTTCTTTTTTGTTGTCATAAACCGGTAGCAGCTCGTTTCTCGCTTGCTTCCGGATTGTCAATGCCATTAGTCCCTTGTCTAAACCGTCGTTGTGATTTTGCATATGTGATCCGGTTTATGCCTCTGTACTTGAATAATCCGGATTTTATACTTCACCTTTTCAGCACTTTCCTTATGCTAATATGTCTGCCAAGCAGTTTGTTTCTTGCGACTGGGTTCCTTCCGTCATTACGGAAGAAGACTTAGCTAATACTGTTGCAGTTGGCACTCCGGGCCCTCAAGCAGTTCTGAAATGGCAGGCCCCAGGAAATGAATGCCCCCCTACTCCTCAAGAAGGAGAAGTTATTGTTTTCTTTGATCACATAGCCCGGGGCTTTAGTCCTCCCGGTTCAAAGTTTTTCCGGGACATGCTTGCCGCCTTTCAACTTCATCCTCAGGACATAGGTCCAAATTCCATATCAAACATCTGCGACTTCCAAGTTTTCTCCGAAGTGTATCTTCAAGAGGAGCCATCAGTTGACTTGTTCTGGGATTTTTTCCATTTAAACCGGCGAACTGAGTTTACTGGCGGACCTCATCAAGAACTGGGTGGGGTTAGCATTTAAAAGAGAAGAGACACAGTCTTTCCTCACGCTGCTCTCCATACACACCCCAAGGAGTGGAACAAGTCTTGGTTCTATTGCCATGACACCTCTCCTGAAGGAGAGAACCCACTGCCGGGTTATCGCGAACATCGTCTTCCTGAAGATCATCCACTGCCGCAGCGTCTCAGCTCTTCAGAACGGCCCTGGTTCGCCTCTCAACTTGCCAAGCTCAAGGCCTTTATGGCCAACGGATTAACTGGAGTTGATTTTATGCGTTGCTGGCTTGCCTGGAGTATCCTCCCTCTGAGCCGGCGCTCCGGTTTGGTGTATCAGTATACCGGAAAGCTGGATGATCCTCAGCGGTTTTCCAAGGTAACACTTTCTGAATCGGAAGTCATTGAATCTGCCAAGAAAATGCTCAACATCTCCTTGGAGGAATGTAGCAAAACCGGATTGGCTCCATATTATAAGAAGAATAAACTGCCAGCGGTAAGTCTTTAATCTCTTATGTTTGTTTCTAATCCGTCTATTTAAGTTATCTTCTATTTATCTCTCATCTTCTACACAGGCTGATGATCCTTTCTGGAAAAGGAAACCTCAGGATAAGTCAGGCAAACAGCCGTGCCGAAAAACTTATGCTATTAAGAAGAAAAAGGCGGCTGCTGGCTCCGGTTCACATGCTGAAGAAGATGATCCGGATTCTGAGGTATGAGTTAATCATGTTATGATTTGTTCACTTTTATCCAGACTTGTGTTAACGGTGTCTTTTCACAGGATCTGGCTGAAGGGGATAAAGCGGCAGAAACTGAGGTAATCACTCTTTCTTCAGATTCAGAACCGCCTCCACAAAAAATTCGCCGGGTAGTCCGGAAATATCAGTTTTCTCATCCTTACGCTCAACTGGACCCCAATTTTCTTTTGAAGAAACAGCAACACGAAGCCCGCCGGACTACACGCCATAGTGGCCATGTAGTCGAATCTTCCGGAATATCTCTTACTCCGGCTCGGAGGCGCCGCTCTGAGGTTTTACTTTCTCCAACTCTTCTTCATCCCAAGGCTGGACTTATATGCAAACCACTTAAACCGTCTGACCCTAATTATCAGGAGACTCCTTTATCCTCTTCTGGCGAATCCACTGCCACACAGGTCCCAACTCTGAAGACTGTCCCTGGGTAAGTCCTTCATTTCATCCGGTTTACCTTTGTATTTGCTTTTGTGACTCTGATTTCTTTTACAATTCTTTTCAGCAAGCCTAAGCCTAGCAAAAGGGCAAAGGCCAGCAAAACGGCTGCTGAGACTGCCACTGATGATCCGACGGTTGATCCGGATACAGTCAACCTTCCGGAAAATGAGCCTACAGTTCAGCTGGAAGATCCCGCTCCCATGGATCATACTTATGCCACTGCTCCTGAGAACCTCAACGCTGAAGATGTCCATGAACCGGCGAGTCTTGCCCGGGCCAACCCTCCTCGGACTAGCCCGGCTCCCGCTAGTCCGGTTCATACTGCCACTCCACAACTGGCCACCGCCTCTTCTCCAGATATTCAAATAACCGGTACAGGTTATACCGCTCCTGCTGAGCCCGTTGTTTTAGCCAAGCATACCGCTAAAGCGGAGAAGCTCCAGCAAGAGAAGGGCAAGTGGAGTACAGACTTGTCTAGTTACGCCGAGCTGAGTGCCCAGGAGCTTTATTCCGGGTATTTGAACCGACTGCATACCAGTCGGGACTATGAAGCGGGCTTGGTCAACATGATGAAGGACAAGTACGAGGTATCTTACTTGTCTTTTGCTTTTGCCTTTGTTGTATTTCTGTCTATATCATGGTAGCCCCCAAGTTCCGGTTTAGCTATGTTAGAAGGTGAACCGGTACTTTCAAATGTGAGCAAATAATCTTACATTAGCCCCCAAGTGCCAGGGGCATAACTCGGTTTATGTGCCTGGGACTTGTCTGAATCTTTCTTTTGATGTTTCAACTGCCCATTAGCCCCCAAGTGTCAAGTAGACAACTTGTTTGTGTGCTTGAGACTTGTCTTTAATTGTCACTCTTTGATACTTCAATCGCCCATTAGCCCCCAAGTGTCAAGTGGATAACTTGGTTATGTGCTTGAGACTTGTCTGAACTTATGTCGTTTATTCCACTTGATTTCCCTTGCAGGCTGATTTGAACCGGAGGGCTGAAGAAATAATTGAACTCCGGAATAGACTTGCTGAAACGGAATCTGCTGCTGCCAAGGCCAAAAAAGATCTGGCACTGAGCTTAACCACTGCTGAACAGTTGAAGAAATATTTTGAATCGGAACGGGCAACCTGGGAAGTGCAGAAAAATGCTCTTGAAAAGAGAGCAAAGGACGCCGAGGAAGCTCTTAATCCGGTGACAGAAGAGTTGACCGGTTTAAAGCGGCAAATAGAACTTATGACTTCTGCCGTCTTCGGTAAATACTTAACCTGCACATGCTTTCATTTCTGCAACCTTTAATCCGTTCCGGTTTAATTGTGATAACCATATGCAGGATGGCGCGTCACCCATCTTGGGGATGATCTCCGGAAGAAACTCAAGGCCTCTTATACTCTGGTTGAGCAGCTGTATTCCGGCGCTCAGAGGATTATAAGTGCAATGTCTTTCAATAAACCGGCCCCCACCACTATCCAAGGCACTCTGGAGAAGCTTTCTATCTTGCCAGCACGCTTGGAGGAAGTGAAGAAGTCTGCTGCCCGAGCCGGTTCTCTTGTAGCGCTCACCAGAGCCAAAGCGTGGGTTCCAGACTTCGATCCGGAAGAAGCTCTGAACAGGTATCCCAGCACCAAAGAAGATGGATCGGCCTTCACTAGTAAAGACCTTCATGCTTTGAAGAAGGAGATGCGTCCTCTTGCCAGCAAACTTGCTGTTGAATCAGACTTGACCAGGTATCATCCGGCGTACGATTTACATAATGAGCGGGTGGATCGACCGGTTTATGATACCGTAAATCTAATCCCACCAGTGCGCCCCCACACTTACACCCCAGATGTTGATCCGTCTGATCTTATTACGAAAGAGATGTACTTCCGTGCTTTAACAAAAATCGATTGGTGCGTCCCTGACTTTCAGCCGCTTCAAGAAGACGAAGAAGCTCCGGAACAGGTCGATCCTCAGCCATCGCAGCAGGAGGAAGCATAGGCCACACAGTTTATCTTTGTAGCTGCAGTATTATTTTGCCGAAAAACTTTAATCCGTTCAGGCTTGCTGTGCCTTGTAATAGGATAGCTTAAAATATTATCCGTCTTGATCCGGATGTCCCAACTTTGCTTTGACGTTTGCCAATTTGAATCTTGTCTGATATGGTTTATCTTGCATACTATCTGTTTCTGCATAGATAACACTTGAAAGATGTCCTAGCGGTTTATCGCCGGACCGATTAAATTGCTCACAAAATATATCAAACAAGTGTCTGTTTATACCAGAAATAACTTCATACCTGTGACTAAGTATGCTTGATATCCTTAATCCGGCGAACATTGTTATTTCTGAGGAAGCTCGTGGTTCCGTTGGGGCGTACCCAATTATTCCGGGTTTACAAGAACTACTGGTTTAAATAATGCTGGTGCTCTATGTCCAGACTTTTGAAGATATGTGGTCAACCTTGAAGTTGTCCCACTCCGGATCAAAGAACCATAGAAACACATGAGAACAGAAATACAAAAAACACAGGTTTGCAAATAAAATAATGTAGTCGAGGCTTTTTGCGAGCTGCCAGGCTCCAAATCGAGCTTATGATTCGAATACGATCATATAAACCGAACCGCAAGGGGCTAAGCTAGGATTCGAATACGATCCGTAGCCCCCTTGGGATCGTGAAATGTTAGCCAAGCCATGGACTCGAATACGATCCAAGGAGCCTATGGTTCGAATACGATCATATAAACCGGACCGCAAGGGGCTAAGCTAGGATTCGAATACGATCCGTAGCCCCCTTGGGGTGTGGCTATGTTCTCTTTGGTTCGAATACGACCTATGTTTGAACAGGAAGCCTTTTAGTGAATGTAGAAGCAGGGTACCTATATGGGAGGTGCACTGTGCAGCAAACCTTCTTTGGTCCCTTATAAAATTGTCCTGCATAGCCAGATAGACTGATCAAAGCATCTTATTTTCTTACTGAAAATGATATAAACTGTAGATGAAAACTGTAGATGAATATCACCATAAGACACTTATATTGGAAAAAGAGCTGACCCCCCGGTTTATCGAGGGCGCCGGTTTATTCATTAATCATAATATATACATAGGATACAACAGAGCTCATGGCTCAAGTATAGTAGGGCCGCAGGAGAGCGATGTTCCACGGCCTCTTTGTCTCTTCTTCTGATGTCCGTGAGTCCTTGTGCTCTCGAATGTCCACCAGGTAATATGAACCGTTGTGTAGATTCTTGCTGACCACAAAGGGCCATTCCCAAGGCGGGGGTAGTTTGTGCATGTCTGTTTGGTCTTGGATGAGCCGGAGTACCAAATCTCCCTCCTGGAACGTCCTGGTTTTCATCCGGCGGCTGTGATATCTGTGCAAGTCTTGTTGATAAATCGCGGACCGTGCTGCTGCTATGTCACGCTCTTCATCCAGCCGGTCCAAACTGTCCTGTCTTGCCTGCTCATTGGCCGCTTCAACATAAGCTGTCACCCGTGGCGAATCATGACGGATATCACTTGGAAGGACCGCTTCAGCACCATACACCATGAAGAAAGGTGTATAACCTGTGGACCGGTTCGGCGTAGTATTGATGCTCCAGAGGACAGAAGGTAACTCCTCAACCCAGCACCCTGGTGTTCTTTGCAAGGGAGTCATAAGCCGGGGCTTGATACCTCGCAAAATCTCCTGATTAGCCCTTTCAGCTTGACCATTGGATTGAGGGTGAGCTACTGCTAGGCTTCTCGCCCCTCGTTGGTTACCCCAAGTGGAAGGTGTGAGATGTAGTGTTGCGGAAGTTTTTCCCTTGGCAAAGATACCAAGGATCGAATCCCCAGAGACTCCTAGGTTCAACAAGAAGGTGTCAACTGCTACGGCGCCAGATATTAGCAATCAACGTGGACCTGCACACAGATACAAATAACTTTGCTCCCAACGAGTACAGAGAGGTTGTCAATCCCTCCGGCCTTGTAGTTCACAAAGGATTAAACGCAAGTGATAGTAGTGATAGATATAATTGCAATAGTAAATAATAGCGAAAAGTAAATAGCGGATGTGATCAATGATGGTAATATGGACCGGAGTCTCATGATGTTCACTAGTGATGTCTCTCTCCCAAAAGACGATAAAACAGCTATGTGAGGTAAACGAATTACAGCTGGGCAATTGACAGGACCATGTGCGCAAACCAATGCTAACTACATTGCAAGAAAGGTTGAGGTTCAAAGCATGGGCGGTACGCCAAAGTAAGTAGACCGAAATCCATCAATATCTACTACTAATCATCCACCTTGAGATATCTATCCCGAACATCTCGCTGGTATTAAGTTGCGAGTCCCACCCATAGTGTAAACTCAATGCAACAGACAACTGCATTAAAAGAACTTTGCGTAAAGTAAACAATCCTTGCACCCGCGGGCACAAGCACCGTTGTTTTCCCACTTGTGGCAACAGCACATCCCCTAGACTCATGTTTCTCTCACTCAAACTAGTCATCGAGGGGCATGAACCCACAATCGAGCATAACGTTCCCTCTTGGAGTCACTACCTATTACTTGGCCAAAGCAATAAATAACAACGGAGAACATGCAAGAATTACTTACGAACATAAATATAAAAGAGGTAGATCAAATATATTACTCAAGCACAATCTGAAGATAATCTCATAATCCATCGGATCCCAGCAAACTCATCATAGCAACAGCATAAGGATTACATATGTACCTCGATCATGTAGGGCAGCTCACGAGGACTAATTAGTGAAGCACAAGAACGGGAGGAGAACATCAAATAGCTACTGGTCAAGGACTCATGGTCCAAGGGAGACTACTCACAACTCATCCGGGAGGCGTCCATGGTGGTGGAGAGGCTCCCGGTGGTGATCCTCCCCTCCGGCAGGGTGCCGGGAAGAGTTCTCCTGGTGCTCCCGATCTTGGAAGCGGCGGCGGCGGCGGAACAGAGATGAGATCGCGAAAAAGAGTTCATGTCTCGAGGGTTTCGGGAGACGCTTTAAATATATGCCAAAGGGTGGCATCGGAGGAGCCTCGGGGGGCCCAGGCGACCCCCCCCCCGGCGCGGCCCAGGGGGGGCGCGCCGCCAGGGCGCCTGGAGCACTGGTGCCCCCCCCGGCTATCCTTCGGGCGCACGGTAGTTTCTGGAACGCTGATTTTTTATATAATTTTTCTGGATTTTTCCTGGCAGTTCTCGTAATGTGAAAACCTGAAATACAAAAACAGCCGAAAACAGAAACTGGCACAGGGGTGCACTGAGTTAATAGGTTAGTCCAAATATGATCAAAAGTGTATGGAAGTGTATAAATATCATAGCAATATCACCCAAAAGAGGCATGGAACAAGCAGAAATTATAGATACGTTTTGGACGTATCAACATCCCCAAGCTTAATTCCTGCTCGTCCTCGAGTAGGTAAATGATAACAAGAATAATTTCTGTGGTGACATGCTATTAACCATATAGGACTTTTTCATAGTCATATGACAAAAGCTTACTGAGACAATGAATCTATAGTAATTAAGTTGCCTCATGAGAAAATCACAAAGGACTGAAAGTTTTACAATATGATACTGAAACATCAATAGATTTGCAATGAACATGATGTGCAAATATGATAAAGTGACATCTACCTTGCCCCCTTTAGTGAAGCAAAACATAAATGCAGGGGCACCTCCAAGGTTTAAGTGATGACTAGATACAATGATTTCAGAATAAACGATATCACAATCATGCAAAAGACAATGCTACTTTGGGACAATGCACATTACACTCAGAATGACAATCATGCTCTCAGTAGTTGGTGCTTTTAAAAGAAGGTGGAGACTCTCGAACCGTGGCTTTTGTTGGCAAGGTTGAAAACCCGTAGTCGGAAACAAAGACAAAACATGTACCCGAGCTCTTGGTTTTAAAACATAGGTAATAATTATTTTTTTAGATCATGCATGTTTCGTCAACGAATGCTAGCACACAACTCAATCACTTTTCGAGATGGACAAGTTTCGAGGAACGCTTCCCGAATGAGGACGATCACATCCTCTTAATCTCCTTTGTTTATCACTGCCAAAGTTTTCTGATTTCTCATGAACAAAGCGTGAAGGAGGGTTTGTTTGTTATATTATTTTTTGAGCTGGGCGCACTCAATGCCAGTTCCTTCTCGTATTATGGGTTTGCACATTATACATGCAATCCCGGGGTGAAGCTTGTCCAACTTAAAAAGGTCATGAATTAACCACTACTTCCTCATGAACTTACAACAGAGGCACAAAATAGGAATGCTTTTCTTTGAATAATTTCGAGATGGCACATGCAAGTCTCCGTTAGGAATGGCAGGTAAATACCATGTAGGAAGATATGGTGGACTCATATGGCATAACTGGGTTAAAGGGATGTGGATGCACAAGCAGTTAGTCCGCTTAGTACAGGCGAAGGTTAGCAAAAGACTGGGAGCGAGCAACTAAGAGAGCAATGACGGTCATAATCATGCAGAGCGACAAAACAACATTGAATCAGGCATGGTAGTTATATCGCTACTCAGAAACCAAAGATCATCAAGGCTTGACAGACTTTCTTTACAGTCTTAAATATGCGTGAGCATACACCAAGTCAATCAAAATAAATTCTCGAAGGAAGATATTACTAAACCATACCACATCATAGGCAAACAAATCATGTTGGTACTCCAATAACACATTGGGAACCCCCCAGCTATTTGAGACTAACCATAAGAAAACATGAACTACTAAGCGCCATCATGCACGTAGCATCTTTATCATAGACATATCAACCAATGCAACGGAAGCAAACTCTCTTAATAAGGTGAGCATGGTAATTAAAGAGAGTTCAAGCAACCAACTAAACAAAAGCTCTTTGAAAAGATAAGCATGAAAGCTAAGAGCTGAACATGATAGTAGCTATTAAAAGACAAAGAACACACACAACAAAGATAGACATGAAAATTCTATGTTATGTTCTAGGTAGAAGTGGAGCGTGTTTCTCTCCCACATAAAGAAAGCCGAGTTCTGACTCGTTATGAAAAACTAAAGAAAACTAAAAAGCAAGACGCTCCAAGCATAGCACATAACACATGAAGTGATTAAAATATAGTGGAACGAAAGGCGAACTGATAATGTTGATGGAGAAGGGGATGCACGGGGGCATCCCCAAGCTTAGACGCTTGAGTCTCCTTGAATACTTCTTGGGGGTGCATGGGGGCATCCCCAAGCTTGAGCGCTTGACACTCCTGAATCTTTTTATCATCTTCCCTCGCACACTTGAAAACTCCCTTCATACATAACTCATCATAATCTGATTAGCGAGGTTAGTACCCATAATAAAATAATTGTACCTTGCTGGAAATAAAGATATTCTTGAAGGTCTACTGTTTCTCAAGATTGCCAAAAGGTTTTTGCAAAGAAAAAGCAAGCTCTTGGTTTGCAAAATGAAGGAAAGGCAAAACAGGACATAATCTGTGAAAAACAGAACAGAAGGTAGTAATCGATTTGTTCGGGGCACTTCTGCAACTCTAATCAAAAAACTCAGAACAGACGCACGAAATACAATTATATGGAGCACGCTGTCGAAAAAATTCAGACCAAAAAGATGATCTGGTGATTTTATACAAATTTTTCTATCCAAGGACAGAATCTGTTTCCTGGACAGGACCTCACAACTTTTGAACTTTCTAGCAATCAGAGGCTACACTTGGCACAAAATTGAAAAGCAAAGATACAATGATGATGCTACTGTAGTAAACAACATCAAGACACAACAAAAGCAAAATAGAATTTATTCATGTGGGCTGCCTCCCAAAAGCGCTTTCTTTTATGCCTTTAAGCTAGGCATAATGCATATAGATCAAGTTTTATCAAGAGTAAAAGAATAGCTAGACCGTACAACGGACTCAAAAGGTAACTTGATCTTCTTTCGACGGAAGTGTTCCATCCCTTTCTTGAGAGGAAACTGAAATTTTATATTCCCCTCTTTCATGTCAATCATAGCACCAACGGTGCGTAAAAAGGGACGTCCCAAAATAATTGGACAAGAAGGATCACATTCAATATCCATAATAGTAAAATCAACGGGAACATAATTATCATTGACAACGATAAGAAAATCGTCGATCCTCCCCAAAGGTTTCTTTATGGAAGAATCAACGAGACGAACACCAAAAGAACAAGAATCATAAGGTTTCAATTTAAGCATATCATGTATTCTTTTGGGCATAACAGAGGTACTACCTCCAACATCACATAATGCATAGCAAGAGAAGTCATTCAACTTAATTTTTATCATAGGATCCCAACCATCTTCTAGCTTTCTAGGTATGGAGGCTTCTACTCTTAGTTTCTCCTCCCTAGCTTTGATAAGAGCATTAGTGATATGCTCTGTGAAGGCAAGGTTAAGCGTGCTAGTGCGGGGGTCTCTAGACATCTTGTGAAGGAAATCAATAACTTCGGTAAGAGTGCAATTATCAAAATCAAGGTCTCTAGCATCAAGTAAAGTGGTAGTGGTGTCCTTAAGGTTCACTTGTTTGGTAGTTTCTATAGTCATAGCATCACCATTAATAGGTCCAATGGGACCAGGAGTACATTGGGTGCTAATAGTTTGGATATCCTCAACAACTTGGACAGTAGCAACAGTGTGGTGGGTAGGAAGGCTCTTAATTCTATCCTCTTCCTCCGTTTCTCTAGCCCATCTTTCTTTAAGTTTAGCCATCATCCTAATATTTTCATTAATTTGCACTTGAGTAGCATTAATAGGAGTGACCTTCCTCTCCTCAAGAGGAGAAGTTTTAATTTTAAGCAATTCTATCTCATTGGCTAAATGGTCTACCTTCAAAGAGAGATCATCTAGTTTATGTAGTTTTTCTTCTACACTCTTATTAAAGGCTTTTTGGGTAGTGATGAAATCTTTAAGCATAATCTCTAGTTCAGTATTGGAGTTCTTGGTGCTAGGATAAGCATTGTTGTTCCCATAAGAATTAGAGGGGAACGGTCTAGGATTGTTACCAAAATTACTCCTATAAGCATTGTTATTAAAATTGTCTCTAGAGATAAAGTTCACATCTACTTGTTCTTGAGCAATCAAAGAATTTAAAGGAACATCACGAGGATCAACAGAGGATTGCTTCGAAAGTAGAGACATGATCAAGTCAACCTTTTCATTTAGGGAGGAAATTTCCTCGACAGAGTTTACCTTCCTACCTGTTGGAGCGCGTTCGGTGTGCCATTGGGAATAGTTGGTCATCATCTCATCGAGAAGCTTCGTGGCAACACCAAGTGTAGTTGACATAAAGGTTCCTCTCGCGGCCGAATCTAACAAGTTCCGTGAGGTAAAGTTCAAGCCTGCATAAAAAGTTTGGATAACCATCCAAGTAGTCAAACCATGAGTAGGGCAGTTCTTGATAAGAGATTTCATACGTTCCCAAGCTTGGGCAACGTGTTCATTATCCAATTGTTTAAAATTCATTATGTTACTTCTCAGTTAGATAATTTTAGCAGGTGGATAGTATTTTCCAATAAAAGCATCTTTGCACTTGTCCCATGAATCTATGCTATTTCTAGGCAAAGACTGAAACCAAATTTTAGCTCCTCCTCTCAAGGAGAAAGGAAAAAGCTTAAGCTTAACAATATCACCGTCTACTTCTTGGTACTTTTGCATATCACAAAGTTCAACAAAGTTGTTCAAGTGTAAAGCAGCAGCATCTCCAGCACCGGAGAATTGATCTTTCATAACTAGATTCAGTAAAGCAGGTTTAATTTCATATGAAGGTGCTGAAGTGGCAGGTGTAGTGATAGGTGTGCTGATAAAGTCATCGTTGTTGTGACTAGTGAAGTCACACAACTTGGTGTTCTCGGTGGAACCCATAGTAGCAAGCAAGCAAGATAACTATTTTTGTGATTTTCGATAAAAGGTAATAAAGCAAAAACTGAAAGGTAAACTAACAAGACTAAAAGCAAAGCTAAAAGATAGCGTGCAACTCCCCTATCCTGAAGAGTGGAGTCCCCGGCAACGGCGCCAGAAAAACTCTTGCTAGGCTTCGCGCCCCTCGTTGGTTACCCCAAGTGGAAGGTGTGAGATGTAGTGTTGCGGAAGTTTTTCCCTTGGCAAATATACCAAGGATCGAATCCCCAGAGACTCCTAGGTTCAACAAGAAGGTGTCAACTGCTACGGCGCCAGATATTAGCAATCAACGTGGACCTGCACACAGATACAAATAACTTTGCACCCAACGAGTACAGAGAGGTTGTCAATCCCTCCGGCCTTGTAGTTCACAAAGGATTAAACGCAAGTGATAGTAGTGATAGATATAATTGCAAAAGTAAATAATAGCGAAAAGTAAATAGCGGATGTGATCAATGATGGTAATATGGACCGGAGTCTCATGATGTTCACTAGTGATGTCTCTCTCCCAAAAGACGATAAAACAACTATGTGAGGTAAACGAATTATAGCTGGGCAATTGACAGGACCATGTGCGCAAACCAATGCTGACTACATTGCAAGAAAGGTTGAGGTTCAAAGCATGGGCGGTACGCCAAAGTAAGTAGACCGAAATCCATCAATATCTACTACTAATGATCCACCTTGAGATATCTATCCAGAACATCTCGCTGGTATTAAGTTGCGAGTCCCACCCATAGTGTAAACTCAATGCAACAGACAACTGCATTAAAAGAACTTTGCGTAAAGTAAACAATTCTTGCACCCGCGGGCACAAGCACCGTTGTTTTCCCCCTTGTGGCAACAACACATCCCCTAGACTCATGTTTCTGTCACTCAAACTAGTCATCGAGGGGCATGAACCCACAATCGAGCATAACGTTCCCTCTTGGAGTCACTACCTATTACTTGGCCAAAGCAATAAATAACAACGGAGAACATGCAAGAATTACTTACGAACATAAATATAAAAGAGGTAGATCAAATATATTACTCAAGCACAATCTGAACATAATCTCATAATCCATCGGATCCCAGCAAACTCATCATAGCAACAACATAAGGATTACATATGTGCCTCGATCATGTAGGGCAGCTCACGAGGACTAATTAGTGAAGCACAAGAACGGGAGGAGAACAACACATAGCTACTGGTCATGGACTCATGGTCCAAGGGAGACTACTCACAACTCATCCGGGAGGCGTCCATGGTGGTGGAGAGGCTCCCGGTGGTGATCCTCCCCTCCGGCAGGGTGCCGGGAAGAGTTCTCCTGGTGCTCCCGATCTTGGAAGCGGCGGCGGCGGCGGAACAGAGATGAGATCGCGAAAAAGAGTTCCTGTCTCGAGGGTTTCGGGAGACGCTTTAATTATATGCCAAAGGGTGGCATCGGAGGAGCCTCGGGGGGCCCTGGCGCCCCTCCCCCCCGGCGCGGCCCAGGGGGGGCGCGCTGCCAGGGCGCCTGGAGCCCTGGTGGCCCCCCCGGCTGTCCTTCGGGCGCACGGTAGTTTCTGGAACGCTGATTTTTTATATAATTTTTCTGGATTTTTCCTGGCAGTTCTCGTAATGTGAAAACCTGAAATACAAAAACAGCCGAAAACAGAAACTGGCACTCGGGTGCACTGAGTTAATAGGTTAGTCCAAATATGATCAAAAGTGTATGGAAGTGTATAAATATCATAGCAATATCACCCAAAAGAGGCATGGAGCAAGCAGAAATTATAGATGCGTTTTGGACGTATCAGCTACAGAAGACACATCTAGGCGTATATGCTCCCGTTGACAAAACTCTTCCATCTCTCCTTTAGATAAATTGGTGCCGTTGTCTGTGATGATGCTGTGTGGAAAGCCAAACCGGAAAATTACCTTTTTGATGAATTTAACCGTTGTTGCCGCATCACACTTGCTCACAGGCTCTGCCTCAATCCATTTTGTAAACTTATCCATAGCCACCAGCAGATGAGTTTTTTGATCTTGGGATCGTTTGAAGGGCCCAACCATATCAAGCCCCAAGTCGCGACCTGCCAAGTTATCGGTATCATCCGGAGCTCCTGTGCCGGAACAAGAGCACGTCGTGAAAATTTCTGACAAGCATCACACCTCCGGACTAGATCCGCTGCATCAGCATGGGCTGTCAGCCAATAGAACCCATGTTGAAAAGCTTTAGCCACCAAGGATTTTGAACCGGCATGATGACCACAACCCCCTTCATGGATCTCACGAAGTATATCACAACCTTCCTCAGATGACACACACCGCTGAAATGCTCCAGAAACACTGCGATGGTGAAGTTCTCCGTTTGCAATTGTCATGGACTTGGAGCGCCGGATTATCTGTCTTGCTTCGATCTCGTCGTTCGGCAACTCCCCACGGATTAGATATGCCAAGTATGGGAGCGTCCAATCCGGAATAACATGAAGTGCTGCAACTAGCTGCGCCTCCGGATCAGGAACGGCCAGATCTTCCTCCGATGGTACCTAAACTGATGGACTGTGCAGCTCATCCAAAAAAGTATTCGGTGGTACCGGTTTGCGCTGAGAACCCAGCCGGCTCAGGGCATCAGCCGCTTCATTCCTTCGCCGGTCTATGTGATCCACCTGATACCCTTTGAAATATCCTACGACTGCTTCAACTTCTCGTCTGTAAGCTGCCATGAGAGGGTCTTTTGGATCCCACTTGCCGGATACTTGCTGTGCCACTAAATCTGAATCACCAAAACACTTGACCCGGCTTAAGTTCATCTCCTTAGCCATCCGTAGGCCATGAAGCAATGCCTCATATTCCGCTGCATTGTTAGTACAAGGAAACATTAGCCGGAGGACATAACAGAACTTGTCACCTCGCGGGGAAGTTAACACAACTCCAGCCCCCGAGCCTTCTAACTGCCTTGAACCGTCAAAATGAATCGTCCAGTATGTAAGTTCCGGCTTCTCCTCTGGTGCTTGCAGTTCTGTCCAATCATTGATGAAATCCACCAATGCTTGGGATTTGATAGCGGTGCGTGGCACATACTTCAATCCGTGCGGGCTAAGCTCAATAGCCCACTTTGCCACTCTGCCAGTAGCTTCCCTGTTCTGGATTATATCCCCCAATGGAGCTGAACTGACAATAGTTATTGGGTGGCCTTGGAAATAATGCTTCAACTTCCGGTTTGCCATGAACACACCATATACCAGCTTCTGCCAATGCGGGTACCTTTGTTTGGATTCAATGAGGACTTCACTGACATAATAGACTGGACGTTGAACCGGATATTCCTTTCCTGCTTCCTTGCGCTCGACCACGATTGCCACGCTGACTCCCGTGCGTTGGCGGCGACGTATAACAGCAATGGCTCATTATCAACAGGGGCAGCAAGGACCGGCGGTTCTGCCAGTTGCCGCTTCAAATCCTCAAACGCAGCGTTTGCCTCCTCACTCCATATAAACCGGTCTGTCTTTTTTAGCATCTGATAAATCGGAATTGCCTTCTCTCCCAGACGGCTGATGAACCGGCTCAATGCTGTGATCCGGCCAGCGATACGCTGAACATCATTTATGCAAGACGGTTTAGTCAAAGATGTGATTGCCTTGATCTTCTCCGGATTGGCTTCTATTCCTCTGTTTGACACCAAGAATCCAAGGAGCTTGCCCGCCGGAACACCGAAAGCACACTTCTCCGGATTAAGCATCATTTTATAGGCCCAAAGGTTGCCAAAGGTCTCCTTGAGGTCCTCTATCAGCGTCTCCTCCTTCCTTGATTTCACCACAATGTCATCCACATAAGCATGAACATTCCTCCCTATCTGCCCCTTAAGACAATTCTGTACGCAACGCTGGTAAGTTGCTTGGGCACTCTTGAGCCCAAAAGGCATAGACACATAGCAAAAAGCACCAAAAGGGGTTATAAAGGCCGTCTTCTCCTGATCCTTAACCGCCATCTTGATCTAGTGATACCCTGAATATGCATCCAAAAAACTTAGCCGCTCACATCCCGCTGTAGCATCAATGATCTGATCAATACGAGGGAGAGCAAAAGGATCGGTTGGACAAGCTTTGTTTAGGTCTGTGTAATCCACACACATTCTCCACTTTCCATTTTTCTTTAATACCAGCACCGGATTAGCCAACCACTCCGGGTGAAAAACTTCAACTATGAACCCTGCAGCCAAAAGCCTGGCCACTTCTTCTCCTATAGCCTTGCGCCTTTCTTCGTTGAAGCGGCGCAGATACTGCTTGACCGGTTTAAACTTCGGATCAATGTTAAGACTGTGCTTAGCGAGTTCCCTCGGTACACCTGGCATGTCAGAAGGTTTCCATGCAAAGATATCCCGGTTCTCACGGATGAACTCGATGAGCGCGCTTTCCTATTCAGGATCAAGGTTAGCGCTGATAGTGAACTGCTTGGATGAATCGCCTGGCACAAAGTCAACTTGCTTGGTCTCCTCCGCAGACTTGAACTTCAATGCCGGATCATGCTCTGTAGTTGGCTTCTTCAACGGGGACATATCTGCCGGATCAACATTGTCTTTGTAAAACTTCAACTCCTCCGTAGCACATACTGTCTCTGCATAGGCAGCGTCTCCTTCTTCGCAATCCAATGCAATCTTGTGACTCCCATGAACCGTGATGGTTCCTTTGTGACCCGGCATCTTGAGCTGTAGATAAACATAACACGGCCTAGCCATAAACTTGGCGTAAACCGGCCATCCGAACAAGGCATGATATGGGCTCCGGATCTTGACAACTTCAAAGGTTATCATCTCCGACCTGGAATCCTGTTCATCTCCAAAGGTAACTTCTAGGTCAATTTTGCCAACCGGGTAAGCTGATTAACCTGGCACCACTCCATGAAACACCGTGTTTGACTGCCTTAGCTTCTTATCTATCAGCCCCATGCGACGGAAAGTCTCATAGTATAATATATTGATGCTGCTGCCGCCGTCCATGAGAACTTTGGTGAATTTGTAACCACCCACCTGTGGTGCTACCACTAAGGCTAATTGGCCCGGATTATCCACTCGCGGCGGGTGATCCTCTCTGCTCCACACAATAGGTTGCTCCGACCAGCGCAGGAATTGCGGTGTTGCCGGTTCAACCGTGTGGACCGCCCGCTTTAAGATTTTTTGATCCCGTTTACACAAACTCGTAGTGAACACATGATACTGTCCACTGCTCAGCTCCTTTGGATTACTCTGATATCCGGATTGCGGCTGCTCTTGACGCTGCTAATTGCCTTGATTGTTGCTATTACCCTGGCCTTGCTGTTGGTTGTTTTGGTTATTGTAACCACCCTGACCATACTGATGGTTGCCTTGGTTATTGTAACCGCCCTGACCATACTGATGATTGCCTTGGTTACTATAACCAGTGTTGTTGCCACGATATCCTGATCCGGAGCCGTTCCCCTGGTGACCCGGACCGCAAAACCCGGGGCCTGATCCATCGCCTGGCGGCCTGTTGTTAGACCTGACCCGGTTCATGGCCTCCATCATGGCCTTACATTCTCCCCAGGTATGTTTAGCTGGATGTTCCTTTGATCCGTGCTTCGGGCAAGGCCCGTTCAATTCTTGCTCCCAAGTAATGAACCCCCCGCCGGTTTGTGGGGGCGGTTTACCCTTGTTGCGTTGAAAACTCTCTTGGACTTGGGTGTTGGCGACGAAGTCAGAGCCACCTTCTGCCTTTCGCTTGCCTAAGAAGCTTGTTCTGACCGGATTAGTCTGCGTCGGTTTACCGGGTTTATTTGCCTTTCCAGATTTATCTCCATCCGCTTCTGGGTACTTGGTGTTGTCGGAGTCCTCATACTTTACCAAAGCGCTCATGAGAGTTCCCATGTCATTACAATCCGCTTGAGCCGTCCCAGTTTCAACTTCAAAGACTCGAACCGGCAATTGTTTTCCAACGTCACTATTACTGTACTGGGATTGATACCGTTCGAAGAGTGCAAGATTTCTAACACTCGCCGGACCCATGCACTAGTGGGCTCCTGCTCTCCTTGTATACATGCCGCTAGGTCCACCACTGACATCGGCTGCTTGCACGTGTCCTTGAAATTTTTGATAAACTGGCGGCGTAACTCTCCCCATGATCCGATGGAATTAGGTGGTAAGTCCTTTAACCAGGTCCGGGCTGTACCCTCAAGCATCATGGTAAAGTACTTCGCGCAAGCCGCTTCATCCACGTCCAGCATCTCCATGGCCATCTCGTAACTCTCAACCCAAGCCTCTGGAGCCAAATCTGCTGTGTAATTAGGAACTTTACGTGGACCCTTGAAATCCTTGGGTAATTTCACGCTCCGTAGAGCAGGAACAAGACACTGCACCCCAAAGGAACTCGTCGTGACTCCTGTTTCTGCTGTGGTTGTGTGAACCGGCGTCGATTGGCGGACCTCCTCGCGGGCCGCAGATCTAACCCGGTTTGCTGCCTCCTGAGCTTGCGCCTCTGCGCCCGCCGGATTATCCTGTCTGTGACGGTGTCGCCTCCGTTCACTACTGGACACCTCTGGTTCATCCCAATGCCTAGTATAACTCCGGCTGTGGCGGGGTGTTGATTGAAGCCTCTCCCTGCTATAAGAATACGCTTGCTGCTGTGTCAACGCCGTGTTAAGCAGATCCTTGACTCAGCGTGCCTCCATTGCCACGGGGGATGTCCCCTCCATGGGTAAAGCGGCCAGACGTGAAGCGGCAGCAACAATGTTATCCAAAGGGTTTGAGTAATGACCCGGAGGAGTGGGGATGTGAGGCGTGGATATAATCCGTCGATCTTGCTCCGCAGTGGGCTGTTGAACCGGCTCACCCCTCACTGGAGCTGTCCTTCGGTTTACCCCCGGATCATTGCTGGCTCCCGCTCCTGGCGTCCCGAATAGATTCATCGCCTCGTAGACCGGCGGTAAATGAGACTGGTACCTTCGATTCCTTACTCCCTGCGTAGAGGCCTATTCCATCCTCAGCTGGAAAGCCTGAGAATCCAGCTCTGTCTACCTTGTTGCTATCATAGCTTTCTCTGCCTTCAGATCCTCCCTTGCTTGCTCGATCCGGCCCTTCAGCTAAAGAAGTTCTGCATCGTGTTGCGCCTTATCTGCTGGAGCCACCTCTGCTACTGCCCGGTTTGTAAACTCCTCTACTAAGGCGGATAGAGCGTCAGAGGGCGAGAGGGCCTGGACGCTTCCCCCTGCACCAGCTTCTGCTATGATCGCCCCATTCACCATGGACTGTGGCATAGGTTGTGACCCGGCCATAAAGACAGCCACCCGGTTTAGCAGATCAAAGGGGTCCGGAATACTGTCTCCGTCGGACACACCCTCAGATCAGCCGTCCCGCAACAGATACAAGGACTCAGTCTCTCCGGATGAGGATCCATCATCGGAATAGACAACTGTCTCGCCACCAGAATCTGATCCGTCCTCGGCTTGGACTCCATGTATTGCTCCAACGAAAGCGCGCTTCATGGTAGGCTGAATCCGGGCCGATCTCGCACGCTGAGCCGGCTCGATGATGTCGGAGAAGATGTCCGGCTCAGGTCCCGGTTTGCCAATCTTGCCAATGAAGACGTGGATGCCGCCGAAGGGAACCCGGTACCCGTATTCGATTGAATCGGCCTCCGGGCCCCAGCCAGCGTCATCGATGTAGATCCGGCCGCAGCGACTCTTGGTCATCCGGCCGACCGCGTAGCCCTTGAGTCCTTCAAAGCTGCCCTTCAAGAACTTGAAACCATCATGCGGAAGCCCCACGGTGGGCGCCAACTGTTGTGGAATTAGCACGGCAGATGTCCGGTTTAACGGACTTAATGATGGAACCATCGCACGGGTTAGCTTGAAGGGGTTAAAAGCACACAAAGGACACAGAGGGTTTATACTAGTTTGGCCCCTTCGAGGAAGGTAAAATCCTACGTCTAGTTTGGTTTGGTATTGCTTGGGCGTCGATGAACAGGGAGCGGATCGCTTGCCTGTGTCTCGTCGGGTTGTTTCTTGTCCTTGAACCGTCGCCGGGTCGTCCCTTTATATAGAGGCGACGCCCGGTCCTGTTTACAGAGTCCCGAGGCCGGCTCATATTTATGTCCGCCTCGGTCTCTGCTCTTTCTTCCTTGTCTCTCAAGTTACATGATAAGACGGTTTACAAACCGTAACTCTACACATGGGCCCTAAGCCTTCATGGGCCGTAATCTCTATTGAGTTTACAATTATACAACTATATTACCATAATCCGGTTTATCCTAGCTGGTTTACACCTGCTAGTAATATCCCTGACAGTGACTAAGTAGAGACACACATTATCTTTGTTGCAAGAGGAGAAGGTGAATAAGGAGAGACACGACAAATGCAAATGCGTAATGAAGCAGTAAAGGGAATCAATATTTGTTGCTATGTGAAGGAAAACCACATGTATCCGGTTGGATACATAATTTATGAATCAGAACAATTATTTGATCACTGTGTCTATTTTTTTCTTAAATCAACACTAAGATAGGAAGGTGGCTGCCGCGCTTGGCCCTTGGCCTGCCATTACAGCATCGATCATTGGCTTACTAAGAACACGCGTTAGTAGATTTTTTGATACGAGTGAGGGTTGAGTGGGTGGGATTGGGGTTGCAGTTGGTTTTTTGGTTATCATAGAAGGGAAAATGCATGGGTTGGTTGCTTCAAGAGTTAATAAAGAACATGGTGGCATATTAGGTGCATGCCTAACAACGGATATCATATTCTTGTTTTGTGGTAATGAACGGCACTCAATTGTATGTTACAACATGTCAATTGCTCAGGAGACATCTGATTTGCCTTAATGGCTAGGGGGGCATTACGGCCGACATGCCGCCTCCCCCTTGATAGCGGTGGTGGATCGAAACGTTCGCGAGGGGGGGGGGTGGGGGAGGGGGGAGTGGGATGCTACCTCTTGAGCTTGCGTCGATTTTTCCCTTGAAGAGGAAAGGGTGATGCAGCAAAGTAGAGTAAGTATTTCCCTCAGTTTGAGAACCAAGGTATCAGTCCAGTAGGAGAGTACGATAAATCACCGAATACCTGCACAAACATTCAAACAACTTGCACCCAATGCTATAAACGGGTTGTCAACCCCTTCACGGTTATTTGCAAAAGTGAGATCCGATAGAGATATATGAACTAGTGAAGTAAATATTTTTGGGTTTTTGGTTTATAGATTGAAAAGTAAAAGATTTCAAAATAGTAGATCGGAAAGTTACAAGATGGAAAATAGACCCAGGAGCCATAGGTTTCACTAGAGGCTTCTCTCATAATAGCAAATATTATGGTGGGTGAATAAATTACTGTCAAGCAATTGATAGAAGAGCGAATAATTATGACGACATCTATGGCAATGATCATGAATATAGGCATCACATCCATGAAAAGTAGACCAAAACAATTCTGCATCTACTACTAATCCTCCACATGTCAACCAAAACGATTCTGCATCTTGAGTACTAAGTTCATAAGAACAGAGTAACACATTAAGCAAGATGACATGATGTAGCGGAATTTACTCAAGCAATATGATGAAAACCCCATCTTGTTATCCTCAATGGAAACAATATAATACGTGTCATGTCCCTTTCTGTCACTGGGATTGAGCATCGCAAGATTGAACCCAAAGCAAAGCACTTCTCCCATTGTAAGAAAAATCAATCTAGTTGGCCAAACCAAACCGATAGTTCGAAGAGATTTACTAAGATATTAAATCATGCATATAAGAATTTAGAAGAAACTCAAATATTAATCATAGATAATTTTATCATAAACCCACAATTCATCGGATCTTGACAAACACACTGCAAAAGAAGATTACATCGGATAGATTACCAAGAACAACAAGGAGAACATGGTATTGTGGATCAAAGAGAGAGAAGAAGCCATCTAGCTACTAGCTATGGACCCGTATGTCTGTGGTAAACTACTCACACTTCATCGGAAGGGCAATAGGGTTGATGTAGATGCCCTCCGTCGTTGATTCCTGATACGTCTCCAACGTATCTATATTTTTTATTGTTCCATGCTATTATTTATGATGTCTTGGATGTTTAACGGGCTTTGTCATACACTTTTATATCATTTTTGGGACTAACCTACTAACCCAAAGGCCTAGTCCAGATTGCTGTTTTTTTGCCTGTTTCAGGGTTTTGCAGAAAAGGAATATCAAACGGAGACCAAACGGAATGAAACCTTCGGGAGAGATATTTTTGGAGAAAATCACGCACGGGAGACTTGAGAACCACGTCCGGGGAGCCACAAGGTGCCCACGAGGGTTGGGGGCGCGCCCCCCTTTCCAGGGCACGCCCCTGCCTCGTGGGCCTCTCGAGAGTCCCCCGGTGTCCTCCTTCCTCCTATATAAGTCTACGTACCCCGAAACCATCAGCAACAGAGAGAAAACCCTAATTCCACCGCTGTAACCTTCTGTTCCCGTGAGATCCCATCTTGGAGCCTGTTCCGGAGCTCCGCCGGAGGGGGGGGGGGGGGGCC
>LR738712.1:89321123-89443981 GCA_902687465.1 Secale cereale
GGGGGGGGGGTCCATCACGGAGTGCTTCTACATCATCATCATCGCCCTCACCATGAGTTGTGAGTTCTGTACCACAGACCTTCGGGTCCATAGCTAGTATCTAGATGTCTTCTTATCTCTCTCTCTAGATCTCAATACAAAGTTCTCCTCGGTCTTCGAGGAGATCTATTCGATGTAATCTCTTTTTGCGGTGTGTTTGTCGAGATTCGATGATTTGTGAGTTTATGATCAAGATTATCTATGAGAAATATTTGGTTCTTCTCTGAACTCCTTTATGTGTGCTCATAATATCCTTGCAAGTCTCTTCGAATTATTGGTTTGGTTTGGCCTACTAGATCTATAGTTCTTGCAATGGGAGAAGTGCTTGGCTTTGGGTTCAATCTTGCGGTGTCCTTTCCCAGTGACAGTAGGGGCAGCAAGGCACGTATTGTATTGTTGCCATCGAGGACAAAAAGATGGGGTTTATATCATATTGCTTGAGTTTATCCCTCTACATCATGTCATCTTGCTTAAGGTGTTACTCTGTTCTTATGAACTCAATACACTAGATGCATGCTGGATAGCGGTCGATGTGTGGAGTAATCGTAGTAGATGCAGGGAGGAGTCGCTCTACTTGTCTCAGACGTGATGCCTATATATAATGACCATGCCTAGATAGTCTCATAATTTTTCCTTTTCTATCAATTGCTTGACAGTAATTTGTTTACCCGCCATAGAATATCGCTATCATGACAGAAGCCACTAGAGAACACTATGGCCCCTGGGTCTATTCTCAACATATCAATCTACATCTACTTTACTTTTTCCGCTTTTACTTTCTGTTCTTATAAACAAAAAATACCAAAAATATAATCCATCATCTCTATGAGATCTCACTTTCGTAAGTGACCGTAAAGGGATTGACAACCCCTTATCGCATTGGCTGCAAAGTTCTTATTTGTTTGTGCAGGTGCAAGGGACTATCGCGTGGTCTCCTACTGGATTGATACCTTGGTTCTCAAAAACTGAGGGAAATAATTACACTACTGTGCTGCATCTCCCTTTCCTCTTCGAGGGAATACAACGCAAGCTCGAGAAGTACCAAGAAGGATTTCTGGCGCCGTTGTCGGGGAGGCTTACGCAAATGTCATATACCAAGTACCTATCACAAACCCTTATCCTTCGCATTACATTTTTTGCCTCTCATTTTCCTCTCCCCCACTTCACCCTTGCCATTTTATTTGCCCTTCTTCTGACGTATGTTTATCGTTCGCTTGCTTCTTGTTTGCTTGTGTGCTGCTTGCTTGCTTGTCATCATGTCTAGCACACCTATCATTATCAACACTCCCGAGAGTGAGGTCCTCAACTTTAAACAAAGGGAGGAAGAAAACTTAAAAGATGCCTGGTATAGAATTTGCAATGCTCAAAATAGATCTAATAGGAAGCTGTCCACTTCCGTGCTTCTTCGCAATTTTTATATTGGCATAACCCCTTGGAATAGGCTTGTTCTTGATACCGTTACCGGAGGAAATTTCTTGGGCAATCGTACCCTTAATTCTTATAATGTCCTAATAGATTTATTCGGGCAACCTTCTACACAGGAAGAGACTCAAGTTTTTGAGAAAATATGTGAAGTAACAAAGATATTACAAAAGTCTCTTCAACCGCCTAAGAATGTTAGTGGAAATATCCATCGTATGAATATGTTGATTACCCTTTGCAATAAGCGGTTGGATGCTTTAGATCTAAATATTTCCGAATATGAAGGGAAACGTAAAGAACCTCCCGGATTCGAGCTTGACACCATTAAAAGGGTGAAGATCAAAGATGTCGATACCTAAATCTATCTTGTATCGTGCCTAGCTAGGGGCGTAAAACGATAGCACTTGTTGGGAGGCAACCCATTTTTTTTGTTGCTGTTAGGGAATAAATATTGCATCTAGCTTCTGTTTAGATGTGTTCTCATGTTTTGTTTAGTGTTTGTGCCAAGTAGAACCTTTGGGAAGACTTGTGTGAAGTTTATGTGATCTTGCTGTGTCGGGGGAAACTGTCCGCCACGAACACCTATGGGACCGGAGCCCCTTGTCTGTGCGGTACGAGGGCGGAGGGAGCACGAAGAGCAGATCGTAGCGAGCACGCGGGCAGTTTTACCCAGGTTCGGGCCGCGGTAGACGCGTAAAACCCTACTCCTGCTTGGTTGTGTATTAAGTTGGAGAGCTCGGGAGCTTGAAGAAGCAGCTACACCGAGCCCGAGAGTGATCAAGGTTCCGAACCCCCCCCCCCACGTTGTGCATGGGCCTCTTTTTATAGTGTAAGGGGTCACCGACAGGTGCCAACGTAGGAGAAAGGGGTAAAAACGTAAAAGAGGTGGTAGTTGTAACAGTGCGGGAACAGTGGAGCTACAGTACAGAACAGTGGTCTATACCTACTTTGACAGTGGGGGACAAGGGCATTTAATGCCCGTCGCCGTCGACCCCAAAAGCTCCCGCCCTAGCGTCTCCGTCCGCCACGGCGATGGATCCACCACCGTGGAGTGCCACCGTGTCCCCCAGGCTGCACAGCCATCCGCCACGCGTCCCTGGATAGGCCCCAGGGCGACGCGTGGGCCGATGAGCTGGAGCGCGGCGACACAGTGTAACCTTCCCGGCAAGCACCTTGCCGGGGCCTTGATCTTGCCGGGCCCGGGAGCTTGCCGCTCCCCGGGCCCTTGCCGGGGCGCATATAGCGCCGAGGCGTGTCTTCTGGTCTTCCTGGCAAGCTCCTCTTGCCAGGGCCTTGTACTAGTGAGGTAATCCTGAGCCTGGCACGGCCTTCCCGGCAAGCTCCACTTGCCGGGGTCTCGATCTTCTGTCTTGCATACTTTGTTTTTGAATGGCTTGATAGGGAGCAGGAAGGTCTCCGGCAAGCACGCGGTAAACCCTGCCGCGGGAAGCTGCAACTGCCCGTGCACAAGTTGGGGTACTGAGGCACCCCTACCTTAGTACACCGACAGGAGCCCCCGGGCCTGGGCCACACACGGTGCCGAGCGCTGTTGGGCCAGGCCCAAAACAGTGCACGGGCACACGCGGCCCGCGGCGCGCCGAATCCACTTCCGTATCCGCCGCACCCCACCGTAACGGCACGCGTCGATCGCGGCGTCGTGGGATGGGACGTGCCCACGATCTCTTAATGGAAAGGGCGAAACGCCCCCCCACTCCCCCATAAAAGCAGAGGAAGCAGGCACGGTTATCCTCCTTGCGCTTTCATTGCATCGTCTTCCTCCTCCAAAGATTCTTCTTGCGCTCCGCCTCCACACCTCCGCCGCCGTCGTCTGCATCTCCGGCGTCGTCGGACCTTTCGCCCCTCCTTCCTTCCGCCGCGTCCGCCATGGCCCCAAAGACCGACAAGGCGAAAGCGGAGAAGGCCAAGAGGGAGAAGTCGGAGCAAGCGGCGAAGCGCGCCGCGTACCGGAAGAAGCACCTCGTCTTCCCGCCGAAGCTCGGCGTGCGGGAGCTCTGGAACAAGTACTACTTGTTCTGGGCCAAGGACACCAAGGCGAACCCCCGCACACGAGCCTATCCGGCCGCCGCCAAGGACGAATATCCCGGCGGGTACTACTTCTTCGCAGCCTTTTTTCACTGCGGTCTGTGCCCTCCTTTCTCAAATTTCTTCTGCGACATTATGAACACATACGGCCTCCATCTGCTTGACTTCACCCCCAACGCCATCCTCACCATGGCGGTTTTCGCACATATGTGCGAAAACTTCATAGGAGTACACCCAAACGTAGCGCTTTTTAGGCACTTCTTCACTCCTAGAGCAGAGGCCGACGCCCCCCTCTCCGGAGGAATTTCTTGGGTTTTCCGTCTGAATAAGAAGGGATCCTACTTGCCGGGGGAGCTCCACGGCAAGTGGGAGGAGTGGCGCGCGGAGTGGTGCTGGATCGTTGAAGATGCGCCGCAGTCCTTCACCGCGCCGCGCACAACACCCATCGTGCGCGGCAGGGATTGGAGCGAGCTGGACTCGGACGACATCAAGCTCGACATCGCCCTCGTCCGGATTCTTCGTCTTCGGATGGCCAAGCTGTCCGTTGCAGAGGTGGGCGCAGATTTCCTCCGCCGGCGCATCGCCCCTCTTCAAGACAGGAAGAGGCCGGCCTGGGAGTACGGCGGCCCGGCGGACATAATGAGGCTGCGCCCCGGGCTCAACTTCAACTTCACCACGCTGGAGTTGAAGGGGATGGTCCGGGAACTCTTCCAGTACGACCCGGCGCACCCCGAGTGGTTCAGGCCTCCCCGGGAAGTGGTGCCGCTCTGCAACAGCACCGTCCGGGACCGTCTCCTCGCCATGATGCCCATGTGTGACTCGCACGGCGTGGACCGCACGTGGATCGCTCCCAAGCCCATCGACGTCCTCAACTTCTACGACAACCTCGCGGAGGTGGCGAAGAACAAGAACGACCTCAAGGAGCACACGCGGGACACCACCGACCAGGAGATTGCCTACATAGCTTCTCGGGCTGAAGAGGCCGCTGCAGCCGCAGCGGCAGGAATTTTTGGATACACGCCTGAAGAGGCGGAGGTTGCGGATGCGTCCACCCAGGCGGAGGAGGCGGAGATCCGCAGGTTGTTGCAGCTCCCTCCCGACGCGCTCGCCGGGGTCCCCTCCCTGAGGCACTCCAGGATCCATGGAATCGCGGCCGAGGCCGCGGCAATGGAGGGTGCCGCCGGAGGGAACAGGGGCGCCGCGAGGGGCGGAGGCGCCAAGGGAAAAGGGGCCGCAGCGCAGGGCGCTGGGCCCAGTGAACCGGCCGGGGAAGAGGAGGAGGAGGAGGCCGAGGACTCCGGCGGATCTACGGAGCTCTACGCCGACGACCTCTCCTCGTCGGAGAGCTCCCCGCCCCCGGCAAGCCCGAGGCAGTCCCCACCGAAGCGTCTCCGCAAGACGGCGACGGGGGAGAGGGCGCAGGCGCCCCGGCAACAGCCAGCTCGCCGGGCAGCTCCCCGGGGGAGCCAAGCCGCGCCAAGGCCGACCGGCGCACCAGCCACAGCAGAGGCAACCCGCGCGCAAGCCGCGACGGAGGCGCCTCGCAGGCCGGCGCCGAGCCGACAGGGATCTTCTCGGAGCGGAGCAACGGCTCTGCCCGCTCCTCGGGCGCCGGCTACCACTGGGGCTGGGTCTTCACAGCCCCCATCCCCAGGGACCACCAAGCGCGCGAGGGAATCTTCATCTTCCGCTCCTCGCGCCGACGCGCCGACGGTGGAGTACGACTTCTCCGCCTTGAGCGAGGACGACGAGGAGGACCAGGAGTAAGAGTCTAAGATCTTACACCTTCTCGAGTTTTGTCTTGGTTTTTGTTGATGCTGACTTTGTCTATTGCTTTGATTTTAGGACCTTGACTCAGCGCGCGGCGAAAAAAGCCAAGGCGCCTGTGGTCGAGGCCGCGGAAGACCCAGCCGCGGCGGCGACAGGAGGCGCGCCGGAGCCGAGCCTGCCGGACCCGAGCGCTGCTCCGAGGAGCAGCCCCCAGCGCAGCCCCCAGCGTAAGTCTGGGGTTTGCTCTTTCGCTTATCGGGGTACGCCTGAGGATTGGTCTTGTCTTCATATCTTGATGTTTCTTATCTTGATTTGTGCAGAGGTGGAGCCACAGCGGGAAGAGCGCCCGGAGACCGTCGCTGAGGAACCGCAGGCCCCGCCGTCCCCGCCAAGGCAGAACTCTCCGGCAAGGGAGAGTGCTCCGCCGAGGGCGGGTACTCCGCCAAGGCAGAGTACCCCGCCGAGGGCGAGCAGCCCGGCGAGGGTGGCCACTCCGCCAAGGCCGAGCTCCCCGGCGAGGGAGCCCGCCGCTGAGGACGTCCGCCAAGGTATGTCCTGTAGCTTGTCTTATTGGCTTTGTCTCTTTTTGAATATTTGCTTGAATCTTGAACTTCTTTTTCTTCTTCTTCTTCTTAGATCTTCCTCCTCCTGAGCCCATGGAGACGGAGGTTATCAACCTCGAGGAGGAGGGCGCGCAGGGCGGCGGCGGTGACGTCCCTGCCACCGAGGAGATGGCTGAGGCCGCCGAGCCGGCCGCGCAGGAGACTGCTCCGGCCGCGGACGCAGCTGCCGGGGAGGGGGACGGCGACCGCACCGCCGACCCGGAGGCGGCGGGAGCATCGGATGCTGCACCGGCCGCCGACCCCTCCGCCAGCAAGGAGCAGGGGTACTACCTTGAGGCCCCCAATGGCGTCTTCATCCAGATGCCTTGGGGGTCTTCATCGCGAGCTCCCGCGGAGGGCGAGGCGTTTGACGGAGAAGTCCTCGCCTCCGCGGGCCTGAAAATCGTCGAGGCGCCCGGCGGGAGTGAGGGGCCCGAGGAGGAGAAGCTGCTCCACCAGCTCCTGGCCCTTTACCGGGCCAGGCAGGCGAAGCTCGCCTCCCGGGAAGCCCTTGCCGCCAAGGCCGCCGCGGAGATGGAGAAGCGCGCGGCAGAGCTCAGCGCCGCCAACCAGGCGGCCCTCCGCGAGGTGGCGGAGGAGCGCGAGCGTCTCGCCGGCGAGTACCAAGAATGGGTGCTGGAGAAGGCCGAAGCTGAGGAACAGCAGCGGCTCGCCGGGGTGGAGCTGTCCCGGCGAGAGGGAGAGCTCGCGCAGCGGAAGGTCGAGCTCGACTCCCATGAGGAGGACCTTGCCGCTCGCGAGGCGGCCCTTGGCGGGGAATTGAAGGAGGCGAAAGCCTTCGCGGTTGCCGCGGAAGACGCCAAGAAGGAGCTCGCCGCCAAGGTTGTACAGCTGGAGAAGGCGCTGAAGGTGAGCGCGGAGAAGGTTGCCGCGCTCATCACGGAGCGCGAAAAGGACACCCACACAAATTCTGAGCTCCAGGTGAGCCTTTCCAAGAGGGGCGACGAGTTGAAGGCCGCCAAGGACTCCATCGAGGACTTGGAGTTGAAGGTCACTACCCTGAAGGATTCGCTCGACGCTGCCCGGGCTCAAGAGAACAAGCTGAAGGAGGAGCTCCGCAAGGAGCGGACCTTGGTGGACAGCGTCAACAAAGCATCCGAGCTCTTCCGCCAGACCATTGAGGTATGGACCGAAGACTTGGTATCTTCTGTGTCCAACATTGACCAGGAGCTGCTGGCGCTGAAGGTCGAACATCTCATCTACTCGCCGGATCCGGATCTCCCGCACAGCGCCAAGCTCAGCCTCTTCTTCAGAGGGATCGCGCCGGCCCTTGCAGGTCTCCGGAACCGAATCCCCGCGCAGCTGGCCGAGGAGTCGCGCCTGCTCTGCGCGGGAACTCTGGAGCGGGTGCTGACGAAGATCGTGTACCGCAACCCGGGGATCAATCTCACCAACGTTCTTCGTAGCTTGCCGGCTGATGCGGACACGGAGGCCCTGAAGGAGCAGGTCGCCCACATCATCGCCAAGGTGGCTAAGCTCGGCAGGAAGGAGGGCGACCGCGTAGATTAGGGCTCCGTTATCTTTATCTTTTTGTTGCTGCATATAATATCATGAACTTATTAGTCCATTGCGACAAGTTATCCTTTGTAAGATATTTATCTCATTTTAATCAACCAGTGCAATGTTATCTTCCTTGTCTTAATCCTTGACTTTGTAAGTTTTCCACCCTACGCTCCCGGGGAGCTTGCCGGCAAGGGACCTTGCCGCGAGCGCTGAGTGCTGGACTCTGAGCAGCCTGCTGGTCAAGGTCCCACCGGCAAGCAACCTTGCCGCAGCTAGTCGCAACGCACTTAGCTTGTTGAGCGTACTCGGAAACGAAGCAAGGGCGCGACACTTGTCGCAGCTCACTTAAATCGTTGAGCGAACTCGAAAACAAGATAAGGGTGCGGCAAGCCACGGTTAGGTTCCTCCGCGCACAGGTTTTCCATACAAAGTGTGATTGTTCAAGGAAGACAACTAAAATTTTAAAATTTGAACTGGTCAAATTCTAACAACTTAGCTTTCATATATTGCTTGCTTTCCGGTAAGGCTTCTCTTTCTTGAACAGCACTTGGTCCGGTAAGGCTTCTCTTTCTTGAACAGCACTTGGTTCCTCCTCTACCTCCTTCCCCCCCGGCAAACTTGTGCGCGAGGAACGTTCCTTCTGCTTAAGAGGAAAGAAAAAGGAGAGGGAAACAAGCATATGGCCTTTCGGCGTGCTAATGCTTACCGTATACTTGAGTGTTGCACCAATTGCCGAACAAAACATGCAAATAGCAAAGAAAAGCATGCAAAAGGCGATCGGTGCGAAGAACACAAAAACTTTACTAATGCACGGGGTCTGCGCCCGGCTTTGTACAAAGGGTTACATGCAACAGCGGCAAAGCTTGTACAAAAGGTGGTTGCCGGAGCGGATCACGGCAACCGCGCCTTATGGGTGAAACTTGCGAAGATGCTCTATGTTCCAGGAGTTGCTCACCGGTAAGCCTTCTTCGGTCTCGAGGCGGACAGCGCCGGGCCTCGTAACTTGTCTCACCCGATAAGGGCCTTCCCACTTCGGCGTCAACTTGTTGGAATTCTTGGCGGACTGAACACGCCGAAGAACAAGGTCGCCTTCCTCGAGACTCCTGGCCTTGACCTTGCGGCTATGGTAGCGGCGCAAGGCTTGCTGATATCGAGCAGCTCGTACAGCAGCCTGGAGACGTCCCTCCTCAAGGAGCAGCGCATCATCTTGTCGCAGCTGCTCTTGCTCGAGCTCATCATAAGCGAGCACTCGAGGAGATCCGTATACGAGTTCCGTGGGGAGAACTGCCTCTGCTCCATAGACTAGAGCAAAGGGTGTCTGTCCGGTGGCTCGACTTGGTGTCGTCCTGATTGACCAAAGAGCCGCCGGTAGCTCCTCTATCCAATTTCTTCCGCACTTGTGCAGCCTGTCAAAGGTTCTTGTCTTAAGTCCGCGCAGCACTTCAGCATTTGCCCTCTCCGCTTGACCGTTGCTCCTCGGGTGAGCAACAGAAGCGAAACAGACCTTGGCGCCAAGGTCTTGGACGTACTGCATGAAGGTGCGACTAGTGAATTGTGTACCGTTGTCGGTGATGATCCTGTTAGGGATCCCGAAACGGCAAACAATCGACCTGAAGAACCTGACTGCTGACTGTGCTGTCACCTTTCTCACCGGCTCCACTTCTGGCCACTTTGTGAACTTGTCGATTGCAACGTACAAGTACTCAAAGCCCCCGACGGCTCGGGGGAAGGGGCCGAGGATATCGAGCCCCCAGACCGAGAAGGGCCAGGACAAAGGGATTGTTTGGAGAGCTTGAGCTGGCTGATGAATCTGCTTTGCATGGAACTGGCACGCTTCACACTTGGTTACTAGTGCAGTTGCGTCTTGGAGGGCTTCTTGCCAAAAGAACCCTTGCCGGAAAGCTTTCCCGGCAAGCACCCTTGCGCCAATGTGGTGGCCGCATATGCCTCCGTGTATTTCTGCCAACAGCTTCTGTCCATCTTCCCTGGAGATGCACTTCAATCTGACACCATTGAGTCTTCTTCTATATAGCTCGTTATCCACGAACTGATACATACTTGACTGCCTGGTTATCTTCTCTATCTCTTGAGGGTCGTCGGGAAGTTCCCCAGTTTGCAGGAAACGGACTATCTGCTGTGCCCATGCCGGAGCTCGAGGCTCAACGGCAAGGACTAAAGGCTCGAGGGCCGCTGCGGGAACCCCAGCTTCTACGGCGAGGACCTCTGGTCCTGCCGGAGCTGATGGTTCCCCGGCAAGCTCGCCGGAGCAAGGCTTGTCGGGAACACTTGCTTCAACTGTACAAGCCCGAGGGCTTGCAGGAGCGAACTGTTCCTCAGTGTTCTGGTCGTTGATCTTGGGGACCTTGGCGGCGGTTTCTGGAAGATCCGCCGACAAGTAGTCGCCGGAGACCAACTTTCTCTTCTTGGACTGCCCAATTGATGGTGTAACGGATGGCTGAGTCAGCTTGAGCAAGAAGGTCCCTGGTTCCACAGGTAACTTCATCGCAGCACACTTTGAAAGTCCGTCCGCTATTTCATTTTGAGCTCTCGGGACGTGCTCCATCTGCAGACCCTCAAAGTGTTCTTCAAGCTTTCTCACTTCATCAACATAAGCTTCCATCAAAGGGCTTTGATAGCTCTTGTTAACTTGTCGGACCACCAACTGAGAATCTCCCCGCACAATCAGCTTCCTGATCCCAAGTTCGGCCGCAATCCTGAGGCCGGCGAGCAAGCCTTCATATTCAGCAGTGTTGTTTGTCGCTTGCTCCCTGGGAAAGTGCATCTGGATAACGTATTTGAGGTGCTCTCCGGTGGGCGCGATGAGTACTACGCCAGCACCGGCGCCTTGTAGCGAGAAGGCCCCGTCAAAATACATTACCCATTCACTTGTTGCTTCTTGTACGGGTGTACTTGTTTCTTGAACTTCTTCTTCGGGCGTTGGAGTCCACTCAGCTATGAATTCTGCCAAGGCTCGGCTCTGTATAGTTGAAGTACTTTCAAACTTGAGTCCAAAGCTCGACAGCTCCAGTGCCCACTCAACGATCCTGCCTGTTGCTTCGGGGTTATGCAATATCCTCTTCAGCGGAAAGCGAGTGACCACTGTTATCTCATGGGCTTGGAAGTAATGACGCAGCTTTCTTGAGGCCATGAGGAGGCCGAAAAGCAACTTTTGCACACCAGAGTACCTTGATCTAGCTCCCTGGAGAAGGGAACTCACAAAATACACTGGGCGCTGCACCATCTTCTTCCGCACCTCATCCTGTTCCTGCACAGAGTTATCCTTGTCGGGGCCAGAGCTTGCCGGAGCAGCCCCCTGCTTGTCGCTGGATTCGCTTGCTGGTGGTGCTGACTCCTCGTCGGACTCCCTCTCCGCTACTAACGCAGCACTAACCACCTGGTTGGTTGCTGCTAGGTATAGCAACAACTTTTCCTGTGGTCTAGGTGCGACAAGTATAGGAGTGGAGGACAGGTACCGTTTCAAATCCTGCAGCGCCGCCTCCGCTTCCGGAGTCCACTTCATGGGACCTGCCTTCTTCAAGATTTTGAAGAAAGGTAGGGCGCGTTCTGCAGACTTTGAAATGAACCTACTGAGGGCAGCCACACAACCTGCAAGCCTCCTGACATCCTTGACGCGCTTTGGGGCCTCTATCTGCTCAATGGCTTTAATCTTGTCGGGGTTGGCTTCAATCCCCCTCTGTGATACAAAGAACCCGAGAAGCTTGCCGGAGGGGACTCCAAAGACGCACTTCTCGGGGTTCAACTTGAGCTGTATTCTGCGCAGGTTCTGAAACGTTTCTTCCAAATCTTGAATCAGGGTTTCCTTGCTCTTGTTCTTCACCACAATGTCATCCATGTAAGCTTCTACATTTCTGTGGATCTGTGGCTCGAAAGCAGTGTATACTACCCTTGCAAAGGTGGAGCCTGCATTCTTCAATCCAAATGGCATGCGAATAAAGCAATAAGTGCCACATGGAGTGATAAATGCAGTCTTCTCTTCATCCTCCTTGGCCATGAAAATCTGATGATAGCCTGAGTATGCATCAAGAAAACAGAGTAGCTCACATCCGGCAGTGGAGTCAACGATCTGGTCAATGCGCGGCAAAGGGAATGGATCCTTGGGACATGCTTTATTCACATCGGTGAAGTCTATACACAGTCTCCACTTCCCATTGGCCTTGCGCACGACGACTGGATTTGCCAACCACGTCGGATGGATCACACCTCTAACTAGGCCTGCTGCTTCTAGCTTCTTGATTTCTTCGTTAATGAACTCTTGGCGCTCCACGGCTTGCTTCCTCACTTTCTGCTTGATAGGCCGCGCATGAGGACAGACAGCAAGCTTGTGCTCAATCACCTTCCTGGGAACACCGGGGATGTCAGATGGTTGCCAGGCAAACACATCGACATTCGCCCGCAGGAAGGCAACGAGCGCGCTTTCCTATTTGCTGTCAAGGGTGGCACTGATGGTGAAGGTACCACCAGTGCCGTCCTCCTTGGCGGACACTTTCTTGGTTGCCGGAGGAGCGGCCATTCCTTTCTTACTCTTGCCGGTGGAGCTCGATGGAACGTCCTCGACGGCAGCGCAGCACTCCGAGGAGGTGCGGTTGCCGGAGTGGGTCCCAGAGCACTTGCCAGACTTGGTCTTCGTCTTCTTCCCCCCGGGAGCTTCAGCGGCAAGAGTATCCTTCTCGGCCGCAGCTGCCGCATCCCGGTAGATCTTGTCGGCGCAGACAAGCGCATCCTTCTTGTCGCCGTGGACAGTGATGACGCCTATCGGCCCCGGCATCTTCAGTACGTTGTAGGCATAATGGGAAGCTGCCATGAACTTAGCGAGGGCAGGACGGCCGAGTATTCCATTGTAGGGCAATGGAATATCGGCGACGTCAAAAGTGATGCGCTCAGTCCTGAAGTTGAGCTCCCCGCCAAAGGTCACCGGCAGAGTGATCTTTCCCTTTGGCTTGCTCCTTCCCGGGTTGATTCCTTGGAATGAACCGGTTTCTTCGAGCTCGCCATCTGGAATCTGGAGTTTCTTGATCACAACAGAGGAGATCAAGTTCAGCCCGGCCCCGCCGTCAACCAACATTTTGGTGACCTTGAGGTTGCGGATGGTGGGTGAGACCAGCATCGGCAAACACCCGACCGCAGTGGTACGGTCAGGGTGATCCTCAAGGTCAAAAATGATGGGCGTGCTGGACCATTTGAGGAGCCTGCGCGACTCCACGGGCGGCTCCGCTGCGTTTACCTCACGCACCCACTGCTTTAGTTGGCGGTGGGAGGTGTGCAGGGAGGCGCCACCGTCGCCGCACAGGACCTCCGTGGCCTTCTGGAACTCCTGCTCGCTGTTCTCCTCGTCCTCCATGTCTTCGTCGTCGTCGTCTTCGTCCTTGTCGCGGCCCCGGGGAGGTCGATCTCCTTGCCGCTGCTTGGCCTTGCCGCGGCGTCCTCCCCGGCCGTTGAATGGCCGCTTCTTGCTTGTCTCCTCCCCGCCACCTTGGGCCTTCTCCTTGTCGCGCCTCTCGTACTCAGCTTTCTGCTGCTCGACGAGATATTCGACGCGTTTGCAGTTGGAGAGATCGTGACCCTTGGTGCGGTGGATCTTACAGTATTGCTTGTCGGAGCTGCCCGGCTTGTCGGCCGCCGCAGCAGGGGCAGGCTCCTTGCCGGAGCCGCCAGCCTGCGCTTGCTTGGCGGGGGCCTTCTTGCCGGACTTCTCGACGGCAAGCACCTCTTTCTTGCCCTTCCTTCTGTTGTTCCGCCGCCGGCTCTTCTTTGCCGGGGCGGCGTCGTCGCTGTCGCTTCCTCCTGCGCCAGCATCCTCTCCGGGGAGTCTCCTCCCCTCTTCTACGCGTGCGCACTTGTCAGCAAGAGCGTAGAGCTCGCTGACGTCCCGAATCTTGGTCATCGCCATTTCTTCACGCATGCGGCGGTTACGCACGTTCTGATGAAACGCGCTGATAACCTCGGCAGGGTGAACGTCAGGGATGTTGTGTTGCACCCGACTGAAGCGTTGGATATACTTGCGCAGGGTCTCGCCTTCCTTCTGGGCCAGAATATGGAGATCGCTCTCCTGGCCGTGGGGTTTGTGGCCGCCGGTGAAGGCGCCAACAAACTGGTGGCAGAGGTCGGCCCAAGAAGAGATGGATCCTTCCGGCAAGTGCATAAGCCACGAACTGACGTTCGGCTTAAGCACGAGCGGGAAGTAGTTAGCCAAGATCCTCTCGTCGCGCCCCCCGGCAGCTTGCACTGCAATGGTATAGACGTTGAGGAATTCCGAGGGGTGCGTCTTGCCGTCGTACTTCTCCGGTACGTCGGGCTTAAAATTCTTCATGCTGGGCCACTAGACGCGCCGCAGCTCGTGGGTGAACGCAGGGCAGCCTGCCGCGTACGGCAAGTCGCCTGGCTCATCGGGCGCGTGTGCGTCGACAGTGTTCCCAGCTCTCTTGTCTGATTGTCGCCGAGGTTCTCGGCGGCGCTCGATTGTGGTCCGAGCGTCTTCTTCTCGCCGGTCGTCGAGGACCTGGCGCTGGTCCCGACGAGCCCGCGGGTCCGACGAGGCCGTGGAGCCGTCGTCGGCGTTGTTTCGGCGGGGCGGCGTCTTCTGCTTCTGCGGCGGGGAGTGCACGCTTGTCGCACCCCCGGCAGTCTTGTCGCCGTCAGCCTTCGTCTTTTCAGCTTGCCGCGGCCGTGAGGTCGACGGCTGCTACGGAGAATCGTTGTTGGCGAAGTCTATCAGGCTCCGGATGGTGGCCCTCCATTCTTCGGCCTTGTCGGCCGCTGGAGGGAAATCGAGGAGCAGTTGCGCCCTTGCGAGCGCTTCTGCTGGAGTGGAGGGGAACGCGGGTGAGCGGTGCGAGGAGCGGGATACGCTCGGACTTCTAACAACGTTAGAAGGAGCGGGGTCCCGCGCCGGCGCCATCGCTTTGCTCGTGCCCGGACGGGGGTCCGGGGCGTCCCGCGAGCCTCCGGTTTGGCCTTGCCCCAGCAAGCGGATACCACCTCCCGTGGTATGGCGCTGCTGGGTCGTCGTGTGCTGAGATGGACGCGGCGCGTCCACGGAGACCGAGGTTCGGTCGTCCGTCCTGTTCTTGGATCTGGTGGCGCCGTGAGTGTCCTCACCGGCGGTCACCCTTCCGACGGCGTCTCCCCCGCCCACCGTTGGCTCTGGTGGCGGCGGGTGAGACACAGACGGGCCTCCGACCTCCGAAGCCTTCTTCTTCGGGGCCATGGAGTTGTTGCTGATGAAGTTGACGAATTTGGAGAGGTTGATGAAGAATGCGCCCGCGCGAACGCCGGATCAGGTTCGCACAACCTCGACGCCCCCTACCTGGCGCGCCAAAGATGTCGGGGGAAACTGTCCGCCACGAACACCTATGGGACCGGAGCCCCTTGTCTGTGCGGTACGAGGGCGGAGGGAGCACGAAGAGCAGATCGTAGCGAGCACGCGGGCAGTTTTACCCAGGTTCGGGCCGCGGTAGACGCGTAAAACCCTACTCCTGCTTGGTTGTGTATTAAGTTGGAGAGCTCGGGAGCTTGAAGAAGCAGCTACACCGAGCCTGAGAGTGATCAAGGTTCCGAACCCCCCCACGTTGTGCATGGGCCTCCTTTTATAGTGTAAGGGGTCACCGACAGGTGCCAACGTAGGAGAAAGGGGTAAAAACATAAAAGAGGTGGTAGTTGTAACAGTGCGGGAACAGTGGAGCTACAGTACAGAACAGTGGTCTATACCTACTTTGACAGTGGGGGACAAGGGCATTTAATGCCCGTCGCCGTCGACCCCAAAAGCTCCCGCCCTAGCGTCTCCGTCCGCCACGGCGATGGATCCACCACCGTGGAGTGCCACCGTGTCCCCCAGGCTGCACAGCCATCCGCCGCGCGTCCCTGGATAGGCCCCAGGGCGACGCGTGGGCCGATGAGCTGGAGCGCGGGGACACAGTGTAACCTTCCCGGCAAGCACCTTGCCGGGGCCTTGATCTTGCCGGGCCCGGGAGCTTGCCGCTCCCTGGGCCCTTGCCGGGGCGCATATAGCGCCGAGGCGTGTCTTCTGGTCTTCCTGGCAAGCTCCTCTTGCCAGGGCCTTGTACTAGTGAGGTAATCCTGAGCCTGGCACGGCCTTCCCGGCAAGCTCCACTTGCCGGGGTCTCGATCTTCTGTCTTGCATACTTTGTTTTTGAATGGCTTGATAGGGAGCAGGAAGGTCTCCGGCAAGCACGCGGTAAACCCTGCCGCGGGAAGCTGCAACTGCCCGTGCACAAGTTGGGGTACTGAGGCACCCCTACCTTAGTACACCGACATGCTGTGAAAAACAGAATCGATTAATAGACAAATTCCTCACGTTTACTAGTTTCGTTTGAATTTTTTGGAGTTACAGAAGTATGCGAAACCTGCAGATTACTACAGACTGTTCTGTTTTTGACAGATTCTGTTTTTCGTGTGTTGCTTGCTTATTTCAATGCATCTATGAGTAATATTTGGAGGTATGAACCATAGAGAAGTTGGAATACAGTAGGTTTAACACCAATATAAACAAAGAATGAATTCATTGCAGTACCTTTGAGTAGTGGTTTGCTTTCTTTTACTAACGGAGCTCACGAGAATTTTTGTCTAAGTTTTGTGTTGTGAAGTTTTCAAGTTTTGAGTATTGCTTTGATGGACTATGGAACAAAGAGTAGCAAGGGCCGAAGCTTAAGGATGACCATGGCATCCCAAGTAAAATTCAAGGACAATCAAGAGCCTAAGCTTGGGAATGCCCCGGGAAGGCATCCCCTCTTTCGTCTTCATCCATCGGTAACTATACTTGGAGCTTTATTTTTATTCACCACATGATATGTGTTTTGCTTGGAGCATCTTGTATAATTTGAGTCTTTGCTTGTTAGTTTGCCACAATCATCCTTCCTGGACACACCTATTTGAGAGAGTTAAATATGGCCTAGGAATTGTTAGAACACTCTATGTGCTTCGCTTATATCTTTTGAGTTGAATAGTTTTGCTCTAGTGCTTCACTTTATCTTTTAGAGCACGGTGGTGGTAATATTTTGAAGAAATTGTTGAACTCTCATGCTTCACTTATATCTATTTGAGAGTCTATTAAAACAACATGGTAATGTGTTTAGGCTATTAAACTAGTCTTCACATGACAGACATCCAATATCAATGTAGTAAAAACTTTCACACTAAGTGCATTGAATATGATGAGATGTTGGATGCTTGATAATTGTTTTGAGATATGAGGATAGTGATATTAGAGTTATGCTAGTGGAGTTATTATGAAATTGAGGAATACTTGTGTTAAGGTTAGTGATTCCCGTAGCATGCACGTATGGTGAACCGCTATGTGACGAAGTTAGAGCATGAGGTATTTGTAAAGTGTCAACCTTTGTGTGGAGGTCAGGGGCACGCGATGGTTAACTCCTACCAACCTCCCCCCTAGGAGCATGCGTTGATTGCTTTGTTTTGATGAATCATAGATTTTTGCAATAAGTATATGAGTTCTTATGACTAATGTTGAGTCCATGGATTATACGCACTCTCACCCTTCCACCATTGCTAGCCTCTCTTGTACCGCGCAACTTTCGCAGGTACCATAAACCCACTATATACCCTTCCTCAAAACAGCCACCATACCTACCTATCATGGTATTTCCACATCCATTCCGAGATATATTGCCATGCAACTTTCCACCATTCCGTTCATATGACACGCATCATATTGTCATATTGCCATGCATGATCATGTAGTTGACATCGTATTTGTGGCAAGGCCACCATGCATAATTTTTCATACATGTCACTCCTGATTCATTGCACATCCCGGTACACCGCCGAAGGCATTCATGTAGAGTCATACTTGTTGCAGTATCGAGTTGTAATATCGAGTTGTAAATCAATAAAAGTGTGATGATCATCATTATTAGAGCATTGTCCCATGTGAGGAAAGGCCAATAAAAAAAGATGGCCCAAAAAAATAGAGAGGGGCTAAAAAAAGAGAAAGCCCCTCCCGAAAAAAAATGAGAGAAAAGAGAGAAGGGACAATTGCTACTATCTTTTTCCACACTTGTGCTTCAAAGTAGCACCATGTTCTTCATGATAGAGAGTCTCATGTGTAGTCACTTTCATATACTAGTGGGAATTTTCATTATAGAACTTGGCTTGTATATTCCAATGATGGGCTTCCTCAAATGCCCTAGGTCTTCGTGAGCAAGCAAGTTGGATGCACACCCATTAGTTTCTTTTGTTGAGCTTTCATACATATTTAGCTCTAGTGCATCCGTTGCATGGCAATCCCTACTCACTCACATTGATATCTACTGATGGGCATCTCCATAGCCCATTGATACGCCTAGTTGATGTGAGACTATCTCCCTCCTTTTTGTTTCCTCCACAACCACCTCTCTATTCCACCCATAGTGCCATGTCCATGGCTCACGCTCATGTATTGCGTGAAAGTTGAAAGGTTTGAAAGAATAGAGTATGAAAACAAGTGCTTGGCTGAAATCGGGGTTGTGCATGATATGAATATTTTGTGTGATGAAGAGGGAGCATAGCCACACTATATGACTTTGTAGGGATAACTTTCTTTAGCCATAGTATTTTGAGAAGACATGATTGCTTTGTTAGTATGCTTGAAGTATTATTATTTCTTATCTCAATATAGACCTTTATCTTGAATCTTTCAGATCTGAACATTCATGCCACAATTAAGAGGATTACATTGAAAAACTATGTTGGTTAGCATTCCACATCAAAAATTCCGCTTTTATCATTTACCTACTCGAGGACGAGCAGGAATTAAGCTTGGGGATACTTGGTACGTCTCCAACGTATCTATAATTTTTTATTGTTCCATGCTATTATTTATGATGTCTTGGATGGTTAATGCGCTTTGTCATACACTTTTATATCATTTTTGGGACTAACCTACTAACCCAAAGGCCCAGCCCAGATTGCTGTTTTTTTGCCTGTTTCAGGGTTTTGCAGAAAAGGAATATCAAACGGAGTCCAAACGGAATGAAACTTTCAGGAAAGATATTTTTGGAGAAAATCACACACGGGAGACTTGAGAACCATGTCAGGGGAGCCACGAGGTGCCCACGAGGGTGGGGGACGTGCCCCCCTTCCCAGGGCGCGCCCCTTGCCTCGTGGGCCCCTTGAGAGTCCCCCGGTGTCCTCCTTCCTCCTATATAAGTCTACGTACCCCGAAACCATCACCAACAGAGAGAAAACCCTAATTCCACCGCCATAACCTTCTGTTCCCGTGAGATCCCATATTGGAGCCTGTTTCGAAGCTCCGCCGGATGGGGGATCCATCACAGAGTGCTTCTACATCATCATCATCGCCCTCACCATGAGTTGTGAGTAGTTTACCACAGACCTTCGCGTCCATAGCTAGTATCTAGATGGCTTCTTCTCTCTCTCTGGATCTCAATACAAAGTTCTTCTCGGTCTTCGAGGAGATCTATTCGATGTAATCTCTTTTTGCGGTGTGTTTGTCGAGATCCGATGATTTGTGAGTTTATGATCAAGATTATCTATGAGAAATATTTGTTTCTTCTCTGAACACTTTTATGTCTGCTCATAATATCCTTGCCAGTCTCTTCGAATTATTGGTTTGGTTTGGCCTACTAGATCTATAGTTCTTGCAATGGGAGAAGTGCTTGGCTTTGGGTTCAATCTTGTGGTGTCCTTTCCCAGTGACGGTAGGGGTAGCAAGGCACGTATTGTATTGTTGCCGCCGAGGATAAAAAGATGGGGTTTATATCATATTGCTTGAGTTTATCCCTCTACATCATGTCATCTTGCTGAAGGCGTTACTCTATTCTTATGAACTCAATACACTAGATGCATATGATAACCCTCAAACGTAAGGGATCGAGATAGTCTTCGCGGGTAAGAATAACCCAATTTATTGATTCGACACACGGGGAGCCAAAGAGTATTTATAAGCTTTAACAATTGAGTTGTCAATTCAACCGCACCTGAAATATACTAACTTGCGACAAAAGATAAGTGGTAACAGTGATATGATAGTGATGATAGTAATAGTAAAAGTAAATAGTAACAGTAGATAACAAAGTAAATAGCAAAAGTAGCGACTAGTAACAAGCAAGGTTTAAAATACTGTAGGCTAGGGAGATGGATGGTTGGGCGTTGCATGGATGAGATAGATTCTAACTTGGGGCACGGCACACGGAAAAGTAATGATCATCTAGGTAAATATCAAACATTAGGCATGTATCCCGTAGGTAGTTGTACGTGCTTGCAATAAGAACTTGCACAACATCTTTTGTCCTACCATCCCGCTACGAACGGGGCCAAAATGAACTAATGGATATTAAGGTGCTCCTGTCAAAGAGCACCGGAACAAAGCAATGAACTCAATGGATACATGTGATCCTCAAACTACGGACCATCCCCTTTGGTGCCCCAAGCTGTCACTTTTGGGATCGCCGGTTCCGAACCGTAACAGGTGCATACAACTCATAGATAGGATCAAGAACACAAATATATTCATGCAAACACATATGGTTCAGATCTGAAATCATGGCACTCGGGCCCTAAGTGTCAAGCATTAAGAATAACAAGCTGTAGCAAAGATGATAAACACCATACTAGATGATAGGCAACATGCCCCCAACAATCTGACGAACTATTACATGATCTAACTCATCCAATCCCTACCATCCCCTTCGCCTACAGCAAGGGAATTACTCACACATGAAGGGAGAAGTCATGGAGGGATGATGGAGTGGTGATGATGATGACGATGGCGACGATCTCCCCTCTCCGGAGGCCAAATCAGCCTCCAGATTAGCCCTCCCGAAGAAGAACAGAGGGTGGCGGCGGCTCCGCGACGAAAAACAGCGAAAGGACTTCCGATCTGGGATTTCTTCGTCGGGAGGAAAAATACGGGCTAAAGTAGGGCACCAGGGGGTGTGGGGCCCACCCAGGCGCCCCCCCCGGCGTGGCCTAGGGGGGGGGGCGCGCCCCCAGGGCGCCTGGGCACCCCCTGGCCCCCCTCTGGCCCCACTTCTGGCATTTTATTTCTTCGGGTGCGTGGATTTTTCGTGATTTTTCGTGGATTTTTCTGAGATGCTTAAAAATCTGTTTTCCTGCACACAAATAAACCATACAGGCAGCTCTGCTGAAAACAGCGTCAGTCCGGGTTAGTTTAGTCCAAATCATGCAAGAATGAGGTCAAAACAATATCAAAAGTGTTTGGAAAAGTAGATACGTTTGAGACGTATCAACTCCCCCAAGCTTAGCATATTGCTTGTCCTCAAGCAATTCAGTTCAACGAACTGGACGCGACAAAGAAAACTTTGACAAACTCTTTTGCTTCATTAGATGTATATAAGCATGTACTACGAAAAGAGTTCAGCAAGTATTAAAACAGTACTTATGAGAACAATGCAAGGAGCAATCCTTCTTTCAAGTGACCAGTCACAAATAATTAAGAGTAAACAATATATTACCGAAAATCAAGACAAGATCACATTGCACATAGGTTGAGCATATTAAGGTGGTATCTCGCTAGCCTCCATGAGTGAAGCAAAACATAAATGCAGAGACTCCTCCAGAGTTTTAAAGGAGACTAGAACTAAGAATTTCAGAATAAATCATATCACAAGTATGCAGAAGACAATGTAATACTTTGGGACAATGCACATTACACTCAGATGACAATTATGCTCTCCTAGTCAGTGCTTTGAAGAAAGAAGATGAGACTCTCGAACCGTGGCTTTTATTGGCAAAGTTGAAAACCCATGATCGGAAACAAAAACTAAACATGTACCAAAGCTCTTGGTTTTAAAAACAGAAGTAAATATGTTTTTGAGAGGTGCATATTTCGTCTACGAATGCTAGCAGATAACTCAATCACTTTTTAAGCTAGACAAGTCTCGAGGAACGGCTCCCGCATGAGGACGATCACATCCTATTAATCTCCTTTGTTTATCACTGCCAAAGTTTTCTGATTTCTCATGAACAAAGCGTGAAGGAGGGTTCGTTTGTTATATTATGTTTTTGAGCCGGGCGCACGCAATGCCAGTTCCTTTTCATATTAGGGGTTCACACATTATACATGCAATCCAGGGGTGAAACTTGTCCAACTTAAAGAGATCATGAATTAACTACTACTTCCTCATGAGCTAAAACATAGGCACAAAAAGAGAAATGCTTTTGATTAATTTCGAGATGGTACACGAAAGTCTTCGTTAGGAATGGCAGGTAAATACCATGTATAGGAAGGTATAGTGGACTCATATGGCATAACATGTTTAAGGGTTTTGGATGCACAAGCAGTCATTCCGCTTAGTACGGGTGGAGGTTTAGCAAAAGACTGGGAAGCGACCAACTAGAGAGCAATAACGGTCATAATCATGCAGAGCGACAAAGCAACATTGAATCGGGCATGAAAGTGATATAACTATTCTAAAACTCAAAGATCATCAAGGCAAAGTAGACTTTTTAGTCTTAAACATGTGTAAGCATGTGCCAAGTCAATCCAAAAATTCTCTAAAGGGAAATACCACCCTAGTATGCCAGACTATGAACAGTGCGATGCATGTAGATCATTTCAATAACACATTATATACTCTAGTTATTGGAGACTAGCCACAAGGAAAGCATGAACCACTGGAAGAGCATTGTAAACATAGCACTATGTCGCTACAAGCTGGTCTCTAGATCATAAGTACAGGCATATGTACAAAAGTAGAAACAATAAGAGTTCATACCGGTCTTCCTTGTTGCTTCCTTTCAGTCGATCTTCGTCATTACTGCTTGTCACTTGCACGATCGAACGTAGGAAATATAATCAAATGCCATCACGGACTCGAGCTGATCTCTGAAAAAAAGCAAACTAAAGAGAGAAAGGAAATCTTTTTGGGTTTTTCAAAAGTTGAATAAAAAAACAAAAGAAAGAGAAAATCTTTTTGTTGTTTTTGCAAAGAGAGAAACAAAGAAGAACGGGCAAAAACTTCGAAAAGATCAAATCGAATCAAACGGATAATACAATGAAAAAGTGAGAAGGGCACGTACTCCCCCAAGCTTAGGCTTTTGGCCTAAGTTGGTAGCAGCTACTGCCCCCAGGAGCCTCCTGCTCCAGGGGTATGGTGGTGAGACCAAGGGTCGTAGAAGGATGATGGCGCGTACACTGAACTCCTCGGAGTCTCCCACGAGGAAGGTTCCGAGCGCCAAACAAAGGAAGACCCTTCACCAAACTCGGTGGCGGTCTCATCCTGAAAATGTGGTATCTCACCGTGCCTCTCCACGTCGGGCACAACCCCCTCCATGGGGTTATGGAACTGATGCTGGACCATGAACTCATCGAACTGGACAACATCAAAGGACCATCCGTTCGTGCGAGAAAAATCAAACAAAAGAGGTGCATGTAGATGGATCTCGCGTTCCGCGGTAGTTCCGAAACGCAAGATATAAACAAGGTTATCAAGCTCAGAACCCATGGTAACAAACTTATGCCTTTTCATAGCAGCAAGATCAAAGCTTAAATAAGTAAAAGGAGTATCATCAGGGTGTGGGGTGCCTCCAAGATGCTCTAAAATAAGCGTGGCATAAATGCCACCATATAAGTCCCCCTTGTTACCATTCATAGCAAGGCGTCGAGCAATTAAGGTACCAATATTATAATCAGACCTCCCTGAGAGGGCTGCTGCCAAGATAGCAATATCCGGAGCAGAAATGTTGCTCGTGTTGTCACGAGCTAACACCCCTCTAGTAATATAATATGCAAAATACCTGAGGTGAGGAAACAAGATACTAGAGATCTTCGACCGATGAATATCCCTCGTACCCATGCTGCAGAGAGAGTTGATGACGGTTTTCAGCTCGGAGGGCTGAGTGGCCATCCTTGCCGTCCTCCCAACGTTCGGCACACCTATTACTTCACAAAAATTTCCCAGAGTCATGGTGATAAGATCATTATAAATTTTAAACTCAATAGCACCTGAATCAGGATTATATCTAAAACTGTTAATGAAACCGGAGGTGAGTTTCTGATACTGAGTAACACGGCTCGTGACGAGTCGTGTCAAACTTGCATTAGCACAAAGATTATAAAACTCATCCTTGATTCCCGCAGCTTCCATGAATTCATCACATGGAAATGTCATTGCACGTGCTGGACTTGTGTCTTCCAACAACTCCGGGGGCACATGAACTTCATTATAGCTCACCCTAGCAGTCGATGGTGAAGCTGCGGCTCTAGTGACTCGATCGGAGTGTGAGGGCCTCCTCTTCTCAAGCCATCCTTTTGCCCTTCCTAACAAACTCATTTCTGAATTTTTTTTACAATTTACAAAAACGAGGATTAAAACAAAGTGAGCTAAGGCAAACTACTCAACTCACTTGCCCAAGGCATAAACTTGCATCAAAACTTGGAAAACAACTTTCTACACATGCATGCAAGCTCATCTCTACAGCACCAAGAACTACTAAATACTCACAAATGAGGCCACCAATCAAAAATCTAATTGGAGGGGTGGAGGAGTCACATACCAGGGAGTATTTGCTCAAAATTTCAGCTCAAATGATGGGTTGTAGAGAGAGATCGAAGAATCGCCCCCAAGAACAGCAAGAACAAGACCAGAACTCGGGTTTCTGGAAAAAGAGAGAGAGAGGGGAAGAAGAAGTACCTGGAGGGGGGTCCCGTGGGCCCCAGGCGCCCTGTGGGCGCGGCCAGGGGCTGGGTCGCGCCAGCTGGCCGCCTGGGCCACTCGTGGCCCCCCCTGGCTGGCCCCAGGACTTTCCGGGTCTCTCCCATTGTGGAAATTTTTAATATAATTTTTCTGGAATTTTTCTGAAAACTTCACTGTTGAAATTTTTTCGAAGTTCAAAAAGCTGCGAAACTCTGTGAAAACTTGGAGCAGTTAGTAGTATTGTGAAGCTTCAAAAACATATATACTTGGTACAGCAAGTATGACAACACTAAAAACAAATAGAAACATAGAAAGCTCAACTTTTTATCCGTATATAACACGTTCACTAGTAAGGTTGATCAAGTCTTACCAACAAACAAGCGGTATATAGAACAAAAAGTCTTACCTCCTACGATGTAATCACTGAACTTTTACCTTGATGGACGTTGTCCCTACCATGATAGTTTTGTATTTGTGAGGCACATGTAGTGGACAGTCCCATTCTCCAATTTTCACGGTCTCGATATTCTCTATAGAGTTGAGGGCATGCCTCCTGTCGGTCTTCTTCGGAAAATATACCGTGTGTTCTTTATCATTCACATGAAAGGTAACCTTCCCTTTGTTGCAATCAATAATAGCACCTGCGGTGTTAAGGAAAGGTCTACCAAGAATAATGGACATGCTCCCATCCTCGGGCATGTCAAGCACAACAAAATCAGTAAGAATTAAACAATTAGCAACTTCAACTGGAACATCCTCACAAATACCTATCGGAACAGCGGTTGACTTGTCAGCCATCTGAAGGGAGATATCTGTAGGAATTAGTTTCTCTAAACAAAGCCTCTCGTAAAGAGAGAGAGGCATAATACTCACTCCCGCTCCAAGATCACATAAAGAAGTTTTGACATAATTATTCTTTATGGAGCAAGGGATGGTGGGTATACCTGGATCACCGAGCTTCTCAGGAATCTTTCCACTGAAAGAATAGTTAGCAAGCATAGTAGATATTGCATCATTAGGAACTTTTCTTTTGTTAGTGACAATATCTTTCATATATTTTGAGTAAGGGAGTAACTTAATAGCATCAGTCAAAGGAATTTGAAGAAAAAGAGGTTTAATCCATTCACAAAACTTATTGTAATGCTCTTCTTCTTTAGATTTGATGGACTTACCTGGAAAGGGCATGGGTTTCTATACCCATGGTTCTTTCTCCTTCCCATGCTTTCTTGCGATGAAGTCTTCTTTAGTGTACCTCTTACGTTTGTCAGGTGCTTCTTCTTCTCGAACTTCAGGCGGATCATTCTTCTCATTATCATTACCTTCAGGTTCAGCACCGTCTTCAGTCTCAGCATCGGAGATAGATACACTGTTGGGATCAATAGCTGGCTCTTCATTTGCAATAGGATCATTAGAATTGTCAGTCTCTTTATGTTTCTTTTTCTTATTTGGAGAGACAACAATTTCTTCTTCCTGCATTTGAGAATCTTGCTCGATTCTCTTCGGATGTCCCTCTGGATAAAGAGGATCTTGAGTACTAGTTCCTCCTCGGGTCTTAATCCCAAAAGCCTGCAATTTATCTTGTTTGGCATTGTTAGCAAGCAAATCTCTTTGCACATTGGAAATTTGATCAAGCTGAGTTTGAACCATATGAAAATGCTTCACAAGACATTGAACATGATTAACTGTTCTATCTAAAACACCAAGCAACTTTTTGATAGCAAGGGAATTATCATGCAACTGACTTTCTATCCTCTTATTAAAATGATTCTGTTTCATAATAAAATTATCAAACTCATCTAAACATTGATCAGGAGGCTTACCATGAGGGATGTCACTTGCATTGAAATCTAAAAGAGAGTGTACCTCTACCATAGGAGGGTGAGTGGTAGGCTCACACAGCTTCTCAATAGGGGGTAGATTCTTCACGTCTTCAGCTTTAATACCTTTCTCTTTAATAGACTTCTTTGCTTCTCGCATATCCTCGGGGCTTAGAACAAACATGCCCCTCTTCTTTGTTGGTGGAGGTGGTTCAGGGACGGACCAATCTTCATGGTTTTTGGCAATCCTGCCCATTAAATCTTCCGCGTCGTCCGGTGTTCTTTTCCTGAAAACACAACCAGCACAACTGTCCAAATAGGACCTAGATTCATCAGTTAGACCAGCATAGAATATATCAATTAATTCATTCTTAGGAACTCCATGTCCTGGTCTAGCCTGAATCAAACCGCAGTACCTCCCCCAAGCTTTAGGGAGGGACTCATCCTGCAACTGTTTAAAATTATAAATTCTTTGTAAAGCAGCATGTTGCATATGAGTAGGAAAGTACTTATCAACAAAAGAGTGAGCTAAGTCCTGAGGACTCTTAAGAGAACCGCATGGGAGTGAATCATACCATGCTTTAGCACCTTCCTTCAAGGAGAAAGGAAGAAGCTTGGTCACATAAAAGTAGAGTATCTTCTCATCTGTGGTAAACAGGCTACCTAGTTCACCAAGTTTAGTTAGGTGTGCAATAGCACCATCATTTTCTCTGCCATAAAAGGGGTCAGCTTCAACCATAGGTATAAGTGAAAGATCAACAGAGAAATCAAAATCAGGATCATCAATGCATATAGGAGATGTAGCAAACTCAGGATTAGGAACGGTTTTGTTTTTCAAAGAGTGTTTTTCAAATATTTTCTTAATAGTTTCAGGGTCAGAGCTGGCAAACTCTGTCAGTTCCCTGCATAAATCTTCATCAAGTATATAGTAATCATCATCAAGGAGCCTCTCCTGGAGTTTACTCAAATCAGGATAATCATAAGTTTCACCAATAGGGTAGCGAGTAACAGGAAGTTCAATTCCATATTTTTCAGCAGCAGCAGTAATTTGTTTCTCAAGAGCATAACCAAGTGAACTAATATCATCATCAAAAGTAGTAGAAGCATCATCAAGAGTATCAGACATAGTAACAGATTCAGTAGGAGCATCATGTGGTGGTGGTGAGGCAAACTTACTCATAACAGAAGGTGAATCAAGAGTAGCACTAGTGCTCAGAGCAGTACCTCTTCTTGTAGTGGATCGTAAGATCGGAACCATGGGGTCACCTTTCTTACCCATAGTGAATAAAGTGTAGCAGGTAGGATACCTCAAGTAGACTTTTAAATATTGCTATGCTCCCCGGCAACGGCGCCAGAAAACGGTACTTGATAACCCTCAACCGTAAGGGATCGAGATAGTCTTCGCGGGTAAGAATAACCCAATTTATTGATTCAACACACGGGGAGCCAAAGAGTATTTATAAGCTTTAACAGTTGAGTTGTCAATTCAACCGCACCTGAAATATACTAACTTGCGACAAAAGATAAGTGGTAACAGTGATATGATAGTGATGATAGTAATAGTAAAAGTAAATAGTAACAGTAGATAGCAAAGTAAATAGCAAAAGTAGCGACTAGTAACAAGCAAGGTTTAAAATATTGTAGGCTAGGGAGATGGATGGTTGGGCGTTGCATGGATGAGATAGATTCTAACTTGGGGCACGGCACACGGAAAAGTAATGATCATCTAGGCAAATATCAAACATTAGGCATGTATCCCGTAGGTAGTTGTACGTGCTTGCAATAAGAACTTGCACAACATCTTTTGTCCTACCATCCCGCTACGAACGGGGCCAAAAGGAACTAATGGATATTAAGGTGCTCCTGTCAAAGAGCACCGGAACAAAGCAATGAACTCAATGGATACATGTGATCCTCAAACTACGGACCATCCCCTTTGGTGTCCCAAGCTGTCACTTTTGGGATCGCCGGTTCCGAACCGTAACAGGTGCATACAACTCATAGATAGGATCAAGAACACAAATATATTCATGCAAACACATATGGTTCAGATCTGAAATCATGGCACTCGGGCCCTAAGTGTCAAACATTAATAATAACAAGTTGTAGCAAAGATGATAAACACCATACTAGATGATAGGCAACATGCCCCCAACAATCTGACGAAATATTACATGATCTAACTCATCCAATCCCTACCATACCCTTCGCCTACAGCAAGGGAATTACTCACACATGAAGGGGGAAGTCATGGAGGGATGATGGAGTGGTGATGATGATGACGATGGCGACGATCTCCCCTCTCCGGAGGCCAAATCAGCCTCCAGATTAGCCCTCCCGAAGAAGAACAGAGGGTGGCGGCGGCTCCGCGACGAAAAACAGCGAAAGGACTTCCGATCTGGGATTTCTTCGTCGGGAGGAAAAATACGGGCTAAAGTAGGGCACCAGGGGTGTGGGGCCCACCCAGGCGCCCCCCCGGCGCGGCCCAGGGGGGCGCCCACAGGGCGCCTGGGCACCCCCTGGCCCCCCTCTGGCCCCACTTCGGGCATTTTGTTTCTTCGGGTGCGTGGATTTTTCGTGGATTTTTCTGAGATGCTTAAAAATCCGTTTTCCTGCACACAAATAAACCATACAGGCAGCTCTGCTGAAAACTGCGTCAGTCCGGGTTAGTTTAGTCCAAATCATGCAAGAATGAGGTCAAAACAATATCAAAAGTGTTTGGAAAAGTAGATACGTTTGAGACGTATCAGCATGCTGGATAGCGGTCGATCTGTGGAGTAATAGTAGTAGCTGCAGGAAGGAGTCGGTGTAGTTGTCTCGGACGTGATGCCTATATACAATGATCATGCCTAGATAGTCTCATAATTATTCGATTTTCTATCAATTGCTCGACAGTAATTTGTTTACCCGCTATAGAATATCGCTACCATGAGAGAAGCCACTAGAGAACACTATGGCCCCCGGGTCTATTCTCAACATATCAATCTACATCTACTTTACTTTCTCTGATTTTAATTTCTGTTCTTATAAACAAAAAATACAAAAAAAATTAAACTATCATCTCTATCAGATCTCACTTTCGTAAGTGACCGTAAAGGGATTGACAACCCCTTATCGCGTTGGCTGCGCAGTTCTTATTTGTTTGTGCAGGTGCGAGGGACTTGCACGTGGTCTCCTACTGGATTGATACCTTGGTTCTCAAAAACCGAGGGAAATACTTACGCTACTGTGCTGCATCTCCCTTTCCTCTTCGAGGGAATACAATGCAAGCTCGAGAAGGCAATCCCCCCTCCGGCAGAGTACCGGAAAAGGCCTCCAGATGGGATCTTGCAAGAACAAAAGGTTACGGCGGCGGAAAAGTGGTTTCGATGGATCTTCTGATTATTATGGAATATATGAGAATATATATGCCTGAGAAATAGGGCGGAGGACGCTCAAGGGGCCTACAAGGGTGGGGGCGCGCCCTGATAACCCACAAGTGTAGGGGATCGCAACAGTTTTCGAGGGTAAAGTATTAAACCCAAATTTGTTGATTCGACACAAGGGAAGCCAAAGAATACTCTTAAGTATTAGCAGCTGAGTTGTCAATTCAACCACACCTGGAAACTTAGTATCTGCAGCAAGGTAGTTTAGTAGCAAACTAATATGATAGTGGCGGTAACAGCAATAAAAGTAAAGATAGTGTTTTTGTAGTTTTTGTGATACTAGCAACGGAAAAGTAAATAAGCGACTAGCAATATAGGTAAAGCTCATAGGCATTGGATCGGTGATGGGAAATTATGTTGGATGCAATTCATCATCTAGAAGTTATAATCTAGGGTGACACAGAACTAGCTCAAGTTCATCAATGCAATGTAGGCATGTATTCCGAATATAGTCATACGTGCATATGGAAAAGAACTTGCATGACATCTTTTGTCCTACCCTCCCGTGGCAGCAGGGTCCTATTGGAAACTAAGCGATATTAAGGCCTCCTTTTAATAGAGTACCGGACGAAAGCATTAACACATAGTGAATACATGAACTCCTCAAACTATGGTCATCACCGGGAGTGGTCCCGATTATTGTCACTTCGAGGTTGCCGGATCATAACACATAGTAGGTGACTATAGACTTGCAAGATAGGATCAAGAACACACATATATTCATGGAAACATAATAGGTTCAGATCTAAAATCATGGCACTCGGGCTCTAGTGACAAGCATTAAGCATAGCAAAGTCATAGCAACATCAATCTCAGAACATGGTGGATACTAGGGATCAAACCCTAACAGAACTAACTCGATTACATGATTGATCCCATCCAACCCATCACCATTCAGCAAGCCTATGATGGAATTACTCACGCATGGCGGTGAGCATCATGGAATTGGTGATGGAGGAAGGTCGATGATGACGATGGCGACGATATCTACTCTCCGGAGCCCCGAACGGACTCCAGATCAGCCCTCCCGAGAGAGATTAGGGCTTGGCAGTGGCTCCGTCTCGTGAAACGTGATAATTTCTTCTCCTTGATTTTTTCTCCCCGAAAGTGAAGATATACGATCTGGGGGTATGTCGGTAAGGCACCAGGGGGCCCACGAAGCAGGGGGGGCGCGCCCCCACCCTTGTGGACAGGCCCTGGCCCCCCTGGCATGGATCTTCTCGCAGATATTTTTTATATTTTTTGAAATAATTCGCCGTTGATTTTCACGCGATTCCGAGAACTTTTTATTTCTACACAAAAACAACACCATGGCAGTTCTGCTGAAAACAACGTCAATCCGGGTTAGTTCCATTCAAATCATGCAAGTTAGAGTCCAAAACAAGGGCAAAAGGGTTTGGAAAAGTAGATACGTTGGAGACGTATTAACTCCCCCAAGCTTAAAACTTTGCTTGTCCTCAAGCAATTCAGTTGATAAACTGAAAGTGATAAAGAAAAACTTTGACAAACTATGTTTGCTCTTGTTGTTGTAAATATGTAAGCTAGCATTCGGGTTTTCAAGAAGATCATGAACTAACCACATTCACAATAACTTTCAGGTTTCAAGACTACTCATACCAATGGCATAATCAACTAGAGAGCAATAATAATAAACCTCGGATGACAACACTTTCTCAAAACAATCATGATGTGATATAACAAGATGGTATCTCGCTAGCCCTTTCTGAGATGGCAAAACATAAATGCAGAGCACCTTTAAGGATCAAGGACTGACTAGACTTTGTAATTCATGGTAAAAGAGATCCAGTCATGATCATACTCAATGCAAATTAATAGTAATACGTGCAACGACAGAGGTGCTCTCCTACTGGTGCTTTTTTGATGAGAGGATGATGACTCTGCATAAAAGTAAATAGATATGCCCTTCGCAAAGGGAAGCAGGGATTTGTAGAGGTGCCAGAGCTCGATTTTTAAATAGAGATGAATAACATTTTGAGCGGTATACTTTCATTGTCAACATTACAACCAAGAATCTCGATATCTCCCATGCTACGCACATTATAGGCGGTTCCCAAATAGAATGGTAAAGTTTATACTCCCCCAACCACCAACAGACACACTCCACGGCTGGACCGAAACAACGGGTACCGTCCAAACAAACAACAGCCCTGGGGGAGTTTTGTTTAATTATTATTATTTTGAGCATGGGACTAGGCATCCCAATTACCAGCCATTTTCTCATGAATGATGAGCGGAGTCCACTCATCGTGAGAATAACCCACCTAGCATGGAAGATATAGACAACCCTAGTTGATACATGAGTTGTTCGAGCATACAAAACATAATTTCATTTGAAGGTTTTGAGTTTGGCACATACAAATTTACTTGGAACGGCAGGTAAATACCGCATATAGGAAGGTATAGTGGACTCATGTGGAATAACTTTGGGGTTTATGGAAGTGGATGCACAAGCTGTATTCCCGCTTAGTACATGTGAAGGCTAAAAAGAAACTGGGAAGCGACCAACTAGAGAGCAACAACGGTCATGAACATGCATTAAAATTAATCAACAATGAATGCAAGCATGAGTAGGATATAAATCACCATGAACATAAATATCGTGAAGGCTATGTTGATTTGTTTCAACTACATGCGTGAACATGTGCCAAGTCCGGTCACTTAAATCATTCAAAGGAGGATACCACCCATCATACCACATCATAACCATTTTAATATCATGTTGGCACGCAAGATAGACCATTATAAACTCTCAGCTATTTAAGCATGGCATAAGCAACTATGATCTCTAATTATCATTGCAAGCATGTTTCATTCATAACAAGTTGAATCAGGAACGATGAGCTGTCATATTTACAAAAACAAAATAGGTCGAGTTCATACCAGCTTTTCTCATCTCAATTAGTTCATCATATATCATCCTTATTGCCTTTCACTTGCACGACCGAACGGTGTGGATAATAATAATAGTGCACGTGCATCGGACTAAGCTGGAATCTGCTGACATTTAATACAAGAGAGAAGACAAGGTAATATGGCTCAAGGTTAAATCAACAACAAAGCATATGAGAGCCACTAAGCATTTTAATCATGGTCTTCTACTCTCAACCCCTAAAGCAAAGAAAAGGAAAGAAACTATTTACACGGGAAAGCTCCCAACAAGCAAAAGAAGAATGAGAAATCTTTTTGGGTTTTCATTTTTAACTACTACTACAAGCAAAGGGAGTAAACTAGCTAGAAGCTACAACTAATATTTTTTTGTTTTTTTGGGTTTTTCTAGCACACGAGAAAAAGACTAAGAAAAAGAAATTGAAACTAAGTATGGATGGTACAGTGAAAGAGTGTGAGCACCGACAACTAGAATAAGTGTGAACATGAATGTAAAGTCGGTGAGAAACACGTACTCCCCTAAGCTTAGGCTTTTGGCCTAAGTTGGTCTATGGCCATGGATCGAAGCCACTCCCTCGAGTGTACTGAGATGTGTCCTCTAGGTGCCACTGGTTGGCGAGCTCATCCAGCTCCCACCCATAAACAGATTGACGGGATGGATCAAGTGGTGGTTCTGGCTCAGGCTCTGAAGCTTGTGCCCGGCCTTGGTACTTGTAGAAGGCACCTGATGTGATGAGGAATACGCCTGTAGACAAATCAAACAAAGATGGTGCAGGCAAGGTAACAATTTCATAGTATATTTCATCAAACCTTAATTTATAATTTAGCTGCATATTCTCATCTTTAATAATAAAATCATGGGCTACCATACTCTTGTAATCTAGATAAACAGGGGCAAGCAATTTTTCTTCCTTCTCATGATGCCTAATAGGTATTCTAAAATGTTCAGCAAGGCGAGAAGCAATGATGCCTCCAAAGACGGGTCCCTTTGAGCGGTTCAGACTCAGTCGTTTAGCAACGACGGCACCCATGCTAAAAGTTGTTTCTTGAAACAAAGCACGGCATAAAATGACAATATCAGGGGCACTAAGATTCCCGCTGTTCCCGCGACCAATTAAACAACTACTAGCAAATAAAGCAAAGTAGCGCAGAACAGGGAAGTGTATACTAGTGATTCTTGCCCCTGAAACTTGTCTAGTTTCCCCTACAGCTATCATGTCAATAAACCCTTCAACGTCTTCACGACGTGGTTCATCAAGTCTACCTCCAAAGGTTACTTCACATATTTCACAAAAAATCTAAGAGTGATATGTCCTTAATCACATCATATAAACGAAACTCCACCGTAGGTGGTGTTTTCTTAGCATGAAAATGGAAACTTTGCGTGAAAATATTGGTGAGTAAGAGATACTGTTCTTTCTGGTCGTTGAGGAAGTCGGTGAGGCCTGCATTATTTGCCAACCAATAAAAGTCTTCGTAAATCCCGGCGGACATCATGAAATCATTACAAGGCCATTCGCACGGTCGAACTTCCGCCATACGAGGAAGATTATACTTGGGCTTCTTATTTTCTTCCTTCTTCTTCTCCTCTGAACTCTTGCTGGAGGAGCCCCTCAATAATCTTTTTAACATCTTCCTTTTCTGAAAATTTCTGAAATTTTTAGTAACTCACAATAAAAGTTAACCAAACTCAACAAGATTGATAGCAACAACTCCTATAAGTGCCTAGAGACTATATCATGCATTAGAACTACTTGGGACCAAGAAAATTTGACATGCAAGCTCAAGAACAAGGTCACCACAGCAGCATAAATTTGCAACAAATAAAGCACTAGAACAAAAACTAATTGGACCAATGGAGGAGTCACATACCAAGGAACAATCTCCCCAAACAGTTTGGTGAATGGTGCTTTGAGAAAGGAGATCGAAAATGGCAACAAGAAGAGATAGAACTCGGGTTTGAGCTGGTTGGTGATTTTTTTTAGGAGGAAGAAGAAGAGCATGGGTGCAGGAATAAGTGGAGGGGGCCACATGGGGCCCACGAGGCAGGGGGCGTGCCCTGGGCAGGGGGGCGCGCCCTGGACTCTCGTGGCCACGTGTTGGCTCCCCTTGCTGTGTGTTCAATGCCATATTTCCTCATATATTCTAGAAAAAAAATCATATTTCATTTTCATGGCATTTGGAGAACTTTTATTTTCAGGATATTTTTTATTGCACGGATAAGTCTAGAAACAGACAGAAAATACTATTTTTTTTCTTTATTTATCTTAATTAACAGAAAGTAAAAGGAGGGTACATAAGGTTGTGCTATCTAGATTCACCTATCCCATGCTTATCAAAAAGGAATCCATTAACAAGGTTGATCAGGTCTTGTTAATAAACTCTTTCCGAGTAACGTGAAATCGGAGAATTTTCGAATAACACTAGGTTACCTCAATGGGGATATGTATGTCCCCAACAATAAGGATGTCATATGTCTTCTTGATAGTAGGAAGAAGAAACTCAAAACCTTCAATAGTAATAGTTGAAATTTTTCCAATATAATTTATAACGTGGACCTGAGGTTGTTTCCTCGGAAAGTGTATCGTATGCTCATTACCATTGACATGAAAAGTGACATTGCCTTTGTTGCAATCAATAACAGCCCCTGCAGTATTCAAAAAGGGTCTACCAAGGATAATAGACATGCTATCGTCCTCGGGAATATCAAGTATAACAAAGTCCGTTAGAATAGTAACATTTGCAACTACAACAGGCACATCCTCACATATACCGATAGGTATAGCAGTTAATTTGTCAGCCATTTGCAAAGATATTTCAGTAGGTGTCAACTTACTCAAATCAAGTCTACGATATAAAGAGAGAGGCATAACACTAACACCGGCTCCAAGATCACACAAAGCAGTTTTAACATAGTTTCTCTTAATGGAGCAAGGTATAGTAGGTACTCCTGGATCTCCTAATTTCTTAGGCATTCCACCCTCAAAATTGTAATTAGCAAGAATGGTGGAAATTTATACTTCAGGTATCTTTCTTTTGTTGGTAATAATATCTTTCATATACTTGGCATAAGGATTTGTTTTAAGCATGTCAGTCAAACGCATACGCAAAAAGATAGGTCTAATCATTTCAGTAAAGCGCTCAAAATCCTCATCATCCTTCTTCTTGGATGGTTTCGGAGGAAAAGGCATGGGTTTCTGAACCCATGGTTCTCTTTCCCTACCGTGCTTCCTAGCAACAAAGTCTCTCTTATCATAACGTTGATTCTTCGATTGTGGGTTATCAAGATCAACAACAGGTTCAATCTCTACATCATTATCATTGCTAGGTTGAGCATCATCATGAAAATCATCATTAATATTATCACTAGGTTCATGTTCATTACCAGATTGTGTCTCAGCATCAGAAACGGATATATCATTGGGATTCTCAGGTTTGTCAGCTACAGGTTCACTAGGAGCATGCAAAGTCCTATCATTTTTCTTTTTCTTCTTCTTAGAAGAACTAGGTGCATCTAAATTAGCTCTCTGAGAATCTTGCTCAATTCTCTTAGGGTGGCCCTCGGGATACAGAGGTTCCTGAGTCATTTTACCACCTCTAGTTGCAACTCTAACAGCATAGGCATTATTCTTACTATTTAATTCATTGAGCAAATCGTTCTGAGCCTTAACTACTTGTTCTACTTGAGTGGTAACCATAGAAGCATGTGTAATAATGAGTTTCAGTTCATCTTTAGGTCTAGACAGATAATCACTCAAGCGTTCAATCATATAAGCATTGTGTTGCAATTGTCTACCAACATAAGCATTGAAGTTTTCTTGTTTCACAATAAAATTGTCAAACTCATCTAAGCATTGGCTAGCAGACTTATAACGAGGAATATCACCTTCATCAAATCTATAAAGAGAATTTACCTTTACTACCTGTGTCGGGTTATCAAGACCATGTATTTCTTCAATAGGTGGTAAATTCTTAACATCTTCAGCTTTAATACCTTTTTCTTTCATGGATTTCTTTGCCTCTTGCATATCTTCAGGACTGAGAAATAAAACACCTCTTTTCTTTGGAGTTGGCTTAGGAGCTGGTTCAGGAAGTGTCCAATTATTTTCATTGGCCAGCATATTATTCAATAGTAGTTTAGCTTGTTCAATTGTTCTTTCCCTGAAAACACAACCAGCACAACTATCCAGGTGGTCTCTAGAAGCATCGGTTAGTCCATTATAAAAGACATCAAGTATATCATGCATCTCAAGAGCATGATCAGGCAAAGCATTAAGTAACTGGAGAAGCCTCCCCCAAGCTTGTGGGAGACTCTCTTCTTCAATTTGCACAAAGTTATATATTTCCCATAAGGGAGCTTGTTTCTTATGAGCGGGAAAATATTTAGCAGAGAAGTAATACATCATATCCTGGGGACTACGCACACAACCAGGATCAAGAGAATTAAACTGGGTCTTAGCATCACCCTTTAACGAGAGCGGAAATAACTTCAGGATATAGTAGTAACGAATCTTTTCATCGTTGGTAAACAGGGTGGCTATATCATTCAACTTAGTAAGATGTGCCACAACAGTTTCAGACTCATAGCCATGGAAAGGATCAGATTCAACCAAAGTAATTAACTCAGTATCAATAGAGAATTCATAATCCTTATCAGTAACACAGATAGGTGAAGTAGCAAAAGTAGGGTCATGTTTCATTCTAGCATTCAAGGACTTCTCTTTCAGCTTAGCTAATAACTTCTTAAGATCATATCTATCATCACAAGAAAGAAAGTCTCTAGCAGTTTCTTCATCCATAACATAACCCTCAGGAACAACAGGCAATTCATATCTATTGGGAGTAGTTTCATCATCACTTTCATAAATACCATCAGTTTCAACATTTGCATTCTCCCTAACCTTAGCAATTTGTTCATCTAGAAATTCACCTAGTGGCACAGTATCAGACATAGAAATAGTTTCATCATACATAGCGGAAGTGGCATCATCAAGAACATACGACATATCAGATTCAATAGCAGGAGTAGGTGTCAGAAGTTTACTCATAACAAAAGGAGAATCAAGTGCAGAGCTAGATGGAAGTTCCTTACCTCCCCTCGTAGTTGAGGGTAAGATCTTGGTTTTTGAGTCCTTCAAATTCTTCATAGTGACCAGCAGATATAAATCCCTAAGTGACTTAAAGAATAGAGCTATGCTCCCAGGCAACGGCGCCAGAAAATAGTCTTGATAACCCACAAGTGTAGGGGATCGCAACAGTTTTCGAGGGTAAAGTATTCAACCCAAATTTGTTGGTTCAACACAAGGGGAGCCAAAGAATACTCTTAAGTATTAGCAGTTGAGTTGTCAATTCAACCACACCTGGAAACTTAGTATCTGCAACAAGATAGTTTAGTAGCAAAGTAATATGATAGTGGCGGTAGCAGCAATAAAAGTAACGATAGTGTTTTTGTAGTTTTTGTAATAGTAGCAACGGAAAAGTAAATAAGCAACAAACAATATAGGAAAATCTCGTAGGCATTGGATCGGTGACGGGAAATTATGTCGGATGCAATTCATCATGTAGAAGTTATAACCTAGGTTGACACAGAACTAACTCCAGTTCAGCAATGTAATGTAGGCATGTATTCCGAACATAGTCATACGTGCATATGGAAAAGAACTTGCATGACATCTTTTGTCCTACCCTCCCGTGGCAGCGGGGTCCTATTGGAAACTAAGGGATATTAAGGCCTCCTTTTAATAGAGTACTGGACCAAAGCATTAACACATATTGAATACATGAACTCCTCAAACTATGGTCATCACCGGGAGTGGTCCCGATTATTGTCACTTCGTGGTTGCCGGATCATAACACTTAGTAGGTGACTATAGACTTGCAAGATAGGAAAGTCATAGCAACATCAATCTCAGAATATAGTGGATACTAGGGATCAAACCCTAACAAAACTAACTCGATTACATGATAGATCACATCCAACCCATCACCGTCTAGCAAGCCTACGATGGAATTACTCACGCACGGCGGTGAGCATTATGGAATTGGTGATGGAGGAAGGTTGATGATGATGATGGCGATGATCTCCACTCTCCGGAGCCCCGAACCGACTCCAGATCAGCCCTCCCGAGAGAGATTAGGGCTTGGCGGCGGCTCCGTCTCGGGAAACGCGATAATTTCTTCTCCTTGATTTTTTCTCCCGAAAGTGAAGATATAGGATATGGGGGGTACGTTGGTAAGGCACCAGGGGGCCCAGGAGGCAGGGGGCGCGCCCTGGGCCGGGGGGCGTGCCCCCCACCCTCGTGGACAGGCCCTGGCCCCCCTGGTGTGGATCTTTTCGCATATTTTTTTTATATTTTCCGAGATAATTCTCCGTTGATTTTCAGGCAATTCCAAGAACTTTTTAATTCTGCTCGAAAACAACATCATGGCAGTTCTGCTGAAAACATTGTCAGTCTGGGTTAGTTCCATTCAAATCATGCAGGTTAGAGTCCAAAACAAGGGCAAAAGGGTTTGGAAAAGTACATACGTTGGAGACATATCACGCCCTCCCCCCAGGGCGCGCCCTCCGCCCTTGTGGTTACCTCGCAGCTCCCCTGACGTGTACTCCAAGTCCTTCTGGTGTCTTCAGGTCCAAGAAAAATCCTCGTAAAGTTTCATCCTGTTTGGACTCCGTTTGATATTCATTTTCTGCGAAACTCAAAAACAAGGAATAAACCGAAACTAGCACTGGGCTCTGGGTTAATAGGTTAGTCCAAAAAATCATATACTTACATATAAAACATCCAAGATGGATAATATAATAGCATGGAACAATAAAAAATTATAGATACGTTGGAGACGTATCAAGCATCTCTGAGCTTAATTCATGCTCGTCCTCGAGTAGGTAAATGATAAAAACAATTTTTTTGATGTGGAATGCTTCCTAACATATTTATCAATGCATTCTTCTTTAAAGTGGTATGAAAGTTCAGATCCACAAGTTTCAAGCAAAAGTTTATGTTGACATGAGAATAGTAATATTTCTAGCATACTAGATAGTAAATCATCAAGCATCAAAAATAAGATGGCTAAAGAAAGTTATCCCTACAAAATCATATATTCGTATTATGCCCCCTCTTCTCAACACAAGGTGATCATGCCCACCCCGGTGTCAGCCAAGCAATTGGTTCATACTTTTTAACGCGCTTCAGCCTTTTCAATATTTCACGCAATATATGAGCGTGAGCCATGGATATATCACTATGGGTGGAGTAGAAGGTGGTAATAGAAAATAGTGGGGAGAAATTCTCACATCAACTCGGCAAATCAATGGACTATGGAGATGTCCATCAATTGATATCAGTGTGAGCGAGTAGGGATTGCCATGTAACAGATGCACTAGATCTACAAGTGTATGAAAGGTCAAAACGAAAACTAGTGGGTGTGCATCAACTTGCTTGCTCATGAAGATCTAGGGCATTTGAGGAAGGCCATCATTGGAATATACAAGACAAGTACTATAACGGAAATTCCCACTAGTATATGAAAGTGACAACATAGGAGACTCTTTACCATGAAGAACATGGTGCTACTCTGAAGCACAAGTGTGGAAAAAGATTGTAACATTGTCCCTTCCCTCTTTTTCTCTTATTTTTTTGATGGGCTTCTCTGGCCTCTTTTGTTTATTTGGGCTTCATTGGCCTCTTTTATTTTTGATAACCTCACATGAGACAATGTTCTAATAATGATGATCATCACACTTTTATTTACTTACAACTCGATATTACAACTCGATGCTAGAACAGATATATGACTTTATATGAATGCCTCTGGCGGTGTACCGGGATGTGCAATGACCAAGAGTGACTTGTATAAAATATATGAGCAATGGCTTTTCCACAAATACTATGTCAACTACATGATCATGCAAAGCAATATGACAATGATGAAGCGTGTCATAATAAACGGAACGGTGGAGTTACATGGCAATGTATCTCGGAATGGCTATGGAAATGCCATAATAGGTAGGTGAAGGAAATATGTCCTAGAGGCAATAATAAAGTTTTTATTTATATTTCCTTATATCATGATAAATGTTTATTATTCATGCTAGAATTGTATTAACCGGAAACTTAGTACATGTGTGAATACATAGACCAAAACAGAGTGTCCCTAGTATGCCTCTACTAGACTAGCTCGTTAATCAAAGATGGTTATGTTTTCTAACCATAGACATGAGTTGTCATTTGATCAATGGGATCACATCATTAGGAGAATCATGTGATGGAAAGACCCATCCGTTATCTTAGCAACTTGATCGTTTGGTTTTACTGCTATTGCTTTCTTCATGACAAATACATGTTCCTATGACTATGAGATTATGCAACTCCCGAATACCGAAGGAACACCTTGTGTGCTATCAAACGTCACAACGTAATTGGGTGATTATAAAGACGCTCTACAGGTGTCTCCGAAGGTGTTTGTGGTGTTGGCATAGATCGAGAATAGGATTTGTCACTCGGAGTGTCGGAGAGGTATCTCTGGGCCCTCTCGGTAATACACATCGTAATAAGCCTTGCAAGGAAATGACTAATGAGTTAGTCACGAGATGATGTATTATGGAATGAGTAAAGATACTTGACGGTAACGAGATTGAACTAGGTATGATGATACCGACGATCAAATCTCGGGCAAGTAACATACCGATGACAAAGAGAACAACGTATGTTGTTGTGCGGTTTGACCGATAAAGATCTTCTTAGAATATGTAGGAACCAATATGAGCATCCAGGTTCCGCTATTGGTTATTGACCAGAGAAGTGTCTCGGTCATGTCTACATAGTTCTCGAACCCATAGGGTCCGCACGCTTAACGTTCGATGACGATTTGTATTATGAGTTATGTGATTTGATGACCGACGTTTGTTCAGAGTGCCGGATGAGATCACGAACATGACGAACAGTCTCGAAATGGTCGACGTAAAGATCGATATATTGGAAGGCTATATTCGGACATCGGAAAGGTTCCGAGTGATTCGGGTATTCTTCGGAGTATCGGAGAGTTACGGGAATTCGTATTGGGCCTTAATGGGCCATACGGAAAAGGAGAGAAAGGCCTCAAGGGTGGCCGCGCCCCTTCCCCATGGACTGGTTCGAATTGGACTAGGGAAAGGGGGCGCCCCTTCCTTCCTTCTCCTTCTCCCTTCCCCTTTTCCTATTCCACATGGGAGGAGGAATCCTACTAGGACTAGGGAGTCCTGGAATGACTCCACACTTTGGCGCACCCTATGAGGGCCGGCCTACTCCTCCTTCCATCCTTTATATACGTGGCCAGGGGGCACCCCATGGACACACAAGTTGATTTTAGCCGTGTGTGGTGCCCCTCTCAACAGATATACACCTCGGTCATATCGTTGCAATGCTTAGGCAAAGCCGTGCACCGGTAGCTTCATCATCACCGTCACCACGCCGTCGTGCTGACGAAACTCTCGCGTGATGCTCAACTGGATCAAGAGCTCGTGGGATGTCATCAAGTTGAACGTGTGCTGAACGCGGAGGTGCCTTTCGTTCAGTGCTTGGATCGGTTGGGTCGCGAAGACGTTCGACTACATCAACCGCGTCACTAGATGCTTCCGCTTTCGGTCTACGAGGGTACGTAGACACACTCTTCCCTCTCGTTGCTATGCATCTAGTAGATAGATCTTGCGTGATCGTAGGAAAATTTTGAAATACTACGTTCCTCAATGGTGGCATCAGAGCCAAGTCTATGCGTAGTTGATATGCACGAGTAGAACACAATGAATTGTGGGCGATAATAGTCATACTGCTTACCAGCATGTCATACTTTGATTCGGCGGTATTATGAGATGAAGCGGCCCAGACCGACATTACGCGTACGCTTACGCAATACTGGTTTCACCGTTACGAGCACTCGTTGCTTAAAGGTGACCGACGGGTGTCTGTCTCTCTCACTTTAGTTGAATCGAGTGTGGATACGTCCGGTCCTTGTGAAGGTTAAAACAACACACTTGATGAAAAATCGTTGTGATTTTTTGTATGCGTGGGTAAGAACGGTTCTTGCTAGGCCCGTAGCAGCCACGTAAAACTTGCAACAACAAAGTAGAGGATGTCTAACTTGTTTTTGTAGGGCATGTTGTGATGTGATATGGTCAAGACGTGATGAGTTATACATTATTGTATGAGATGATCATGTTTTGTAAATTATCGGCATCCGGCAGGAGCCTTATGGTTGTCTCTTTATTGTATTAATTGCGAAGGCCAGGTAATTGCTTTACTTCATCACTATGAGTTAGCGATAGTAGTAGTAGCAATAGTTGGCGAGACGAGCACGACGCTACGATGAAGATCATGGTGTCTAGCCGGTGACGATGGAGATGACGATTCTTTGGAGATGGAGATCAAAAGCACAAGATGATGATGTCCATATCATGTCACATATTTTGATTGCATGTGATGTTTATCTTATTATGCTTCTTATTTTGCTTAGTACGGCGGTAGCATTATAAGATGATCCCTTACAAAATTTCAAGGTACAAGTGTTCTCCCTGAGTATGCACCGTTGCGAAAGTTCGTCGTGCCGAGACACCACGTGATGATCGGGTGTAATAAGCTCTACGTTCAAATACAACGGGTGTAAGATAGTTTTGCACATGCAAAATACTCGGGTTAAACTTGACGAGCCTAGCTTGTACAGACATGGCCTCGGAACACTGGAGACCGATAAGTCGAGCGTGAATCATATAGTAGATATGATCAACATAAGGTGTTCACCATTGAAAACTACTCCAACTCACGTGATGATCGGACATGGTTTAGTTGATTTGGATCACGTGATCATTTACATGACTAGAGGGATGTCTATCTAAGTGGGAGTTCTTTAGTAATATGATTAATTGAACTTTAATTTATCATGATTTAGTCCTGGTAGTATTAGCATATCTATGTTGTAGATCAATAGCTCACGATGTAGCTCTCCGTTTATTTTTATATGTTCCTAGAGAAATATAAGTTGAAAGATGATAGTAGCAATGATACGGAATAGGTCCGTGATCTGAGGATTATCCTCATTGCTGCACAGAAGTATTATGTCCTTGATGCACCGCTAGGTGACAGATCTATTGCAGGATCAGATGCAAACGTTATGAACGTTTGGCAAAGCTCAATATGATGTCTACTTAATAGTTTAGTGCACCATGCTTTACGTCTTAGAACCGGAACTTCAAAAACGTTTTGAACGCCACGAAGCATATAAGATGTTCCAAGAGTTGAAATTAGTATTTCATACTCATGCCCGTGTCGAGAGGTATGAGACCTCTCACAGTACGTTGCCTACAAGATGGAGGAGAATAGCTCAACCAGTCAGCATGTCCTCAAACTGTCTGGGTACTACAATTGCTTGAATCAAGTGGGAGTTAATCTTCCAGATAAGATAGTAATTGACAAAGTTCTCTAGTCACTATCACCAAGTTAGTAGAACTTCGTGATGAACTATAGTGTGCAAGGGATGTCGAAAGTAATTCCCGAGATTTTCGCGATGCTGAAATCGGCGAAGGTAGAAATCAAGAAAGAGCATCAAGTGTTGATGGTTAACAAGACCACTTGTGTCAAGTAAAGGGCAAAGGGATAGAAGGGGAACTTCAAGAAGAATGACAAGAAATTGTCACTCCCGTGAAGAAACCCAAAGCTAAACTCAAGCCTGAAATTAAGTGCTTCTACTTCAAAGGAAATGGTCACTAGAAGTGGAACTGCCCTAGATACTTGGCGGATAAGAAGGATGGCAAAGTGAACAAAGGTATATTTGATATACAGATTATTGATATGTACTTTACTAGTGTTCATAGCAACCCGTGGGTATTTGATACCGGTTCAGTCGCTAAAATTAGTAACTCGAAACGGGAGTTGCAGAATGAATAGAGACTAGTTAAAGGTGAAGTGACGATGTGTGTTGGAAGTGGTTCCAAGATTGATATGATCATCATCGCACACTCCCTATACTTTCAGGATTAGTGTAGAACGTAAATAAATGTTATTTGGCATTTGCATTGATCATGAATATGATTTGATCATGTTTGTTGCAATACGGTTATTCATTTAAAGTCATAGAATAATTGTTATTATGTTTACATGAATAAAACATTCGATGGTCATACACCCAATGAAAATAGTTTGTTGGATCTCGATTGTAGTAATACACATATTCATAATATTGAAGCCAAAAGATGCAAAGTTGATAATGATAGTGCAACTTATTTGTGGCATTGCCATTTAGGTCATATTGGTGTAAAGCGCATGAAGAAACTCCATGCTGATGGGCTTTTGTAATCACTTGATTATGAATCACTTGGTGCTTGCGAACCATGCCTCATGGGCAAGATGACTAAAACTCTGTTCTCCGGAACAATGGAGCGAGCAACTGACTTGTTGGAAATCATACATACTGATGTATGCGGACCAATGAGTGTTGAGGCTCGCGGTGGGTATCGTTATTTTCTGACCTTCACAGATGATTTGAGCAGATATGGGTATATCTACTTGATGAAGCACAAGTCTGAAACATTTGAAAAGTTCAAAGAAATTTCAGAGTGAAGTAGAGAATCATCGTAACAAGAAAATAAAGTTTCTACGATCTGATCGCGGAGACAAATATTTGAGTTACGAGTTTGGTCTTCATTTGAAACAATGTGGAATAGTTTCACAGCTCATGTCAGCCGAAACACCACAACGTAATGGTGTGTCTGAACATCATAAATCGTACTTTATTAGATATGGTGCGATCTATGATGTCTCTTACCGATTTACCACTATCGTTTTGGGCTTATGCATTAGAGACAGTTGCATTCACGTTAAATAGGGCACCATCTAAATCTGTTGAGACGACACTATATGAACCGTGGTTTGGCAAGAAACCTAAGTTGTCGTTTCTTAAAGTTTGGGGCAGTGATGCTTATGTGAAAAGTTTCAACCTGATAAGCTTGAACCCAAATCGGAGAAATGTGTCTTCATAGGATACCCAAAGGAAACTATTGGGTACAGCTTCTATCACAGATCCAAAGGCAATATATTCGTTGCTAAAAATGGATACTTTCTAGAGAAGGAGTTTCTCTCGAAAGAAGTGAGTGGCAGGAAAGTGGAACTTGATGAGGTAATTGTACCTTCTCCCGAATTCGTTGCTAAAATTGGATACTTTTTAGAGAAGGAGTTTCTCGATTATGGAGGTGATAAAGAGTTCTTCGTAAAGAGTTACACCGATGCAAGCTTTGACACTAATCCAGATGTCTCTAAGTATCAATCTGGATACGTATTGAAAGTGGGAGCAATTAGCTAGGGTAGCTCCATGCAGAGCATTGTAGACATAGAAATTTGCGAAATACATACGGATCTGAATGTAACAGACCCGCTGACTAAACTTCTCTCACGAAGCAAAACATGATCACACCTTAGTACTCTTTGGGTGTTAATCACATTGCGATGTGAACTGGATTATTGAGTCTAGTAACCCTTTGGGTGTTGGTCACATGGCGATGTGAACTATGGGTGTTATTCACATAATGATGTGAACTATCGATATTAAATCACATGGCGATGTGAACTAGATTATTGACTCTAGTACAAGTGGGAAACTGAAGGAAATATGCCATAGAGGCAATAATAAAGTTGTTATTTATATTTCCTTATATCATGATAAATGATTATTATTCATGCTAGAATTGTATTAACCGGAAACTTAGTACATGTGTGAATACATTGACCAAAACAGAGTGTCCCTAGTATGCCTCTACTAGACTAGCTCGTTAATCTAAGATGGTTATGTTTCCTAACCATAGACATGAGTTGTCATTTGATCAACGGGATCACATCATTAGGAGAATGATGTGATGTACAAGACCCATCCGTTAGCTTAGCAACTTGATCGTTCAGGTTTACTGCTATTGCTTTCTTCATTACTTATACATGTTCCTATGACTATGAGATTATGCAACTCCCGAATACCGGAGGAACACCTTGTGTGCTATCAAACACCACAACGTAACTGGGTGATTATAAAGATGCTCTACAGGTGTCTCCGAAGGTGTTTGTGGTGTTGGCATAGATCAAGAATAGGATTTGTCAATCCGAGTGTTGGAGAGGTATCTCTGGGCCCTCTCGGTAATACACATCGTAATAAGCCTTGCAAGCAAATGACTAATGAGTTAGTCACGAGATGATGTATTACAGAACGAGTAAAGAGACTTGCCGGTAACGATATTGAACTAGGTATGATGATACCGACGATCAAATCTCGGGCAAGTAACAAACTGATGACAAAGAGAATAACGTATGTTGTTGTGCGGTTTGACCGATAAAGATCTTCGTAGAATATGTAGGAACCAATATGAGCATCTAGGTTCCCCTATTTGTTATTACCAGAGAAGTGCCTCGGTCATTGTCGGTGTATTTGGAATGACACCTATGGGATCACAAGAATCCCTACTACGGTTGCGGGGCGCGGGGTTGAGAGAAGAGCGGATCCAACAGTTAGCACACGGTTCGTTTACCCAGGTTCGGGCCGCAAAGGTGTGTAAAACCCTACTCCTGCTTTGGTGGATTGTACGTTTGTGTTCTTCAGCTAGCTATGGGGCATGAGGAGCTCCACAAAGCCGACTCGTGAGGAGTTCTAAAAAGCCGAATCCTTCTCCTGGTAGCCTCGGGCCTCCTTTTATAGGGAAAGGGGTTGCCACAGTGGCACACAGGAGGTGGAAAGAGTACAGTGATGCGAGGTTATCCCTCGCATTACATGACAAGGCGCATTTAATGCGCTTAGCTTAGGTGTCCTTGCTTTATCGGGGATGAGGGAGACACCCATCTTGTCCCTCGTCGTTCCTTCTTGTGTCGACACGCGCCCTGGCCAGTGATGTCTAAGATGCCATGTAGGCAGGCAGGCAGCTGAGGTGGCGCAATGGTGGGTCTTCCACGAAGATCTGCATGTCGCCACGCATGTGCCTGCCCAGCTAGTTGGGTCGGCAGCTGCATGGGGCGGTGTATGCTTAGTTGGCGTTGGCCTGATGGTGGCCCTGCGGATGTCCCCGGCAAGGGCCTTGCTGAGGCCCCGGCAAGGGTCTTGCCGCAGCGCTTGTTGTCATCCCCGGCAAGGTGCTTGCCGGGGGTCTTGTGGTCCTCCTTGGCTGGGATCCCGCCAAGGGTCATCGTCTTCTTAGTGTGTGTATCTGATCTTGAATGTCTTCACAAAGATCTGCATGCCACTACGGGGATATCTCCCGAATCCTTGCCCCATGGGGGCAGTGGACTCAAGGGTGATCCCCTCCGTAGGCGTGGGGCGAGCTGCCGCGGCAAGGGTCTTGCCGGGGCTGCTAGAGCCGGCCCCGACAAGGATCTTGCCGGGGCTGCTGAAACTGGCTCCCGGCAAGGATCTTGCCGGGGGAAGCCGCTTCGTCCCTTTGCTCTTTGTGGTCTTGTTGTTCCAGTTCCATCGGGCTTCGGTCTTACCCTGGCTCACCTCCCTTGCCATGCTTGGTGTGGTGGTGCCCATGGCTCAGACTGCCCGTGCACAGTCATAGGGGTACAAAAAGTGTACCCCTCTTTTTGTACACCGACAGGAGCCCCCGGGCCTGGGCCACACATAAGCGCGACGCGTTGTTGGGCTAGGCCCAGAACGGTGCGCGGGCAGGCGGGACGGTTTTCACCGTGGTAAGATTTTCCGCGCACTGCGCCTCCCACAACCCGTGCGCATGGCGCGGGGTGGAGGGGCGTGCGTGACGTGGGCGGCATGTGCGGGGCGGTGTCCGCAGGCATGCGTCACGTCGCAGTAAGGAGGTGGCTTCGCGCCTTCCCCATAACCAGGGGAGGCTGATGGCTTCTCGCCCCTCGTTGGTTACCCCAAGTGGAAGGTTTGCGATGTAGCGTAACGACAAGTTTTCCTTGGCAAGATACCAAGGATCTAATCCCGTGAGACTCCGAGGGTCGACAAGTAGGTGTCAACTGCTAACTACGCCAGATACTTAGCGGTTGACAGGACCTGCACACAGATACAAATAACTTTGCTCCCAACGAGTACAGAGAGGTTGTCAATCCCTCCGGCCTTGTCGTTTACAAAGGATCAAACACAAGAGATAATAGTGATAGGTATGACTGCAACAAGGAAATAAGAACAAGAAGTAAATATAAGGTGTGATCAGTGATGGTGATATGGACCGGGGTCCCATGATGTTCACTAGTGATGTCTCTCTCCGAAAAGACGTTAAAACAGCAAAGCGAGGTAAACAAATTACAGCTGGGCAATTGACAGGATTATGTGCGCAAACCAATGCTAACTATGCTGTAAAGAAAGGTAGAGGCTCAAAAGCATGGGCGGTATGCCAAGGCAAGTAGACCGAAATCCATCTGCATCTACTACTAATCATCCACCTTGAGATATCTATCCAGAACATCTCGCTGGTATTAAGTTGTGAGTCCCACCCAAAGTGTAAACTCAAAGCAACAGACAGCTGCATTAAAAGAACTTTGCGTAAAGTAAACAATCCTTGCACCCGCAAGTACAAGCACCGTTGTTTTCCCCCTTGTGGCAACAGCACATCCCCTAGACTCATGTTTCTGTCACTCAAACTAGTCATCAAGGGGCATCAACCCACAATCAAGCATAACATTCCCTCTTGGAGTTACTACCTACTACTCGGCCAAAGCAATAAATAGTAACGGAGAACATGCAAGAATTACTCAAGAACATAAATATAAAAGAGGTGAATGAAATATATTACTCACACACAATCTGAACATAATCTCATAATCCATCGGATCCCAGCAAACTCAGCAGAGCAACAGCATAAAGATTACATATGTGCCTCGATCATGTAGGGCAGCTCACGAGGTCTAAACCATGAAGAACAAAGTGGGGAGGACAACATCACATAGCTACTGGTCATGGACCCATGGTCCAAGGAGGACTACTCATGACTCATCCCGGAAGCGTCCATGGTGGTGGAGAAGCTCCCGGTGGTGATTCTCCCCTCCGGCAGGGTGCCGGGAAGAGTTCTCCTGGTGCTCCCGATCTTGGAAGCGCGGCGGCGGCGAAACAGAGGCGAGATCGTAAAAAGGGGTTCCGTCCTCGAGGGTTTCGGGACGCGAGGAGTAGATATGCCAAAGGGGGTCACCAGAAGCGGAGAGGGGGGCCCAGGCGCCCCCCTAGGGCGGCCAGGGGTGGGGCCGCCTGGGCTGCCCCTGGCTCCCCTCTGGCCCTGCTTTGGTTTTTCTTGAAGCTCCCGGTACGCTGATTTTTCCTGTATTTTTCCCGGAATTTTTAGGGCACTTTTAATATGGGGGAAACCTGAAATAGAAAAACAGCAGAAAACAGGAACTGGCACTGTGGTGCACTGAGTTAATAGGTTAGTCCAAATATGATCAAAAGTGTATGGAAGTGCATAAATATCATAGCAATATCACACAAAAGAGGCATGGAGCAAGCAGAAATTATAGATACGTTTTCGACGTATCAACATCCCCAAGCTTAATTCCTGCTCGTCCTCGAGTAGGTAAATGATAACAAGCATAATTTCTGTGGTGACATGCTATCAACCATATAAGAACTTTTAAGTAAAGCAATCAAGGCATGTAATTCAATTCAAGTCATAACAAGCAAGAGTCTATATTAGCATTGTAACAAGTAACATAAGAACATAAAGGTGCAAGAGCTCTCGCTGTCCGTGACTCGAATGTCTCCAAATGGTGTTTGCGTGCAAGAAAGGGGATAGGGATATATGAGAGAGTAAAACATAGTTTTTGTATTGTTGAGAACTTAATCTACTAAAGTTTCACACTTGGTCTTCTTTGGAATCTTATCATGACTCATCCCCACACCGTCAGCCAGGTACAAGTCAAAATGATCCACTCCCTTTCGATATTTTGAGCACTCATGCAATGGATGAGCATAAGCAAGAAAGTCGACACTTAGGATGGCTAAGAGAGAAAAATGATAGAGGGGGAAGACAAAAAGGTGTGAAAGGCTCACATCAATGAGGACAATCATCGGCGAGAAAAAGCCAAATGATAGATATGATGTGAGGAGTAGGGATTGCCATGCAACGGATGCACATATGAGCTAAGGTAAGCTCTCCAATGGGACTAGTGGGGGTGCATCCAACTTGCTTGCTCAAGAAGACCTAGAGCTCTTTTGAGGAGGCTCATCATTGGAATATACAAGCCAAGTTCTATAGTGTGAAGGTCCCCACATAGCTATATGCATGAATGATAATCTCTATGGAGCACAAGGTATAAGATGGAGTACGAGTGTGGATCTCTCAAAAGAAAATAGTAGTGTGCCCCCTTCTCTCTTTTTATTTCTTTTTCTCTTTTTTTTCAATTTTTTTATTTTTTTGTGGCCTCAATGGCTCTTTCTATTTAACTCTCATTTGTCCTCTTTGGGATATTTTGATTTGTCCTCTTTGGGATCTTTTGATTTGTCCTCTTTGGGATCTTTTCCTCACTTTAGGGGCAACACTCTATATATTACAAGAAGTATAGAAGATATTTCACACTTTACAAAAGTACTCAACATAAAGAAAATGAAACTATCATGATGTATGCAAATGTATGCCTCTGCCAGTGTAGCAGGATATGCAATGATACTAGCGCATCATGTAGCAATGATTAGGGCAAGGCCCAACTAGCATGCGGCTCATCGATCAAGCAAAAAGCATGTATGCCATGAAGATCAAGTCATGGGAAGATGGATGTTGCACGGCAATGTATCTCGGAAAGGCTATGGAAATGCCTTGATAGGTAGGTATGGTGGCTGTTTTGAGGAAGGATATAATGAGGCTTATGATGACAGAGCGTATTGTGCCGAAGATTTGGATGCACCGGCGAAGTATGCGCCAACTCTCGAGGTGAGAAAGGGCAATGCACGGTACCGAAGAGGCTAGAAAAATATGGCTAGGTGGAAGTGTCAACTTTCGAATACTCACATTAGTCCGAAGAACTCATGCACTTATTATCGGTAACTCTCAATCTAATTAGGAGGTTCACAAAGAGACAAGTACCCCGAGGAGGAGTGTATGGGGGTTTGGTTACCCTTGCGCATCCTCGACCCATGGTACGTGAGTGTACTCTAATATTTGATCCCTCCAAAGATTAGTGATCCATTTAGTAGCTAAAGTTCTCAACTATTTTGTAGGTTTTCGAAAATAAACACGGATTGCCCAAAATACGACATCTATCACTAATAGGCTAAAGCTCTTGTCACCAAAAGTTCAGACATTACTCATGGCAATACCTCAAAACTATTGTAAGTTACTACTAAAATTAAATAGCAACCTCAATTACCTACTTTAAGTTAAGACACACAACTCAGTGCAACAGGCAAACTCTCTTAACAATATAAACATGAAAACTCAAGAGAGTTCAGCAACCAACTAAACAAAAGCTCTTTAAAAAGAAAAGCATGAAAACTAAGAGCTAAACATGACAGTACCTATGGAAAGACAAAGAACATACACAGAAAAGATAAGCATGAAAATCCTATGTTGTGTTCTTGGTTGAAGTGGAGCGTGTTTCTCTCCCACACAAAGAAAGCTGGGTTCTAACTTGTTATGAACAACAAACAAAGCTAAAGAAAACTAAAAAGGAAACTAAGCGCAAGACGCTCCAAGCATAGCACATAACACATGAAGTGATAAGAATATAGTGGAACGAAAGACAAACTAATAATTCTTGATGGAGAAGGGGATGCAGGGGCATCCCCAAGCTTAGACGCTTGAGTCTTCTTGAATATTTCTTGGGGGTGCACGGGGGCATCCCCAAGCTTGAGCGTTTGACCCTCCTGGATCTTCTTTTATCATCTTCCCTCGCACACTTGAAAAGCCTTCATACATAACTCATCATAATCTGATTAGCGAGATTAGTACCCATAATGAAATAATTTTTCCCTACTGGAAATAAGGATAATCTTGAAGAGCTACTGTTTCTCAAGATTGCCAAAAGGTTTTTGCAAAGAAAAAGCAAGCTCAAGGTTTGCAAGACGAAGAAAAGGCAAAACAGGACAGAATCTGTGAAAAACAGACCAGTAGGTAGTAAATAATTTTTTCGGGGCACTTCTGCAACTCAAAACAAAAACCTCAGAACAGACGCCCGAAAGCCAATTGTATAGAGCACGCTGTCAAAAAAAATCAGATCAAAAAGATGAAATGGTGATTTTATACGAATTTTTATGTCCAAGGACATAATCTGTTTTCTGGACTGCACGTCACAACTTTTGAACTTTCTTGCAATCGGAGGCTAAACTTGGCACAAAGCTGAAAAGAAAAGATACAATGATGATGCTACTGTAGTAACAAACATCAAGACACAAAAAAAATCCTAATTCGTTGTGGGCTGCCTCCCAAAAGCGCTTTCTTTTATGCCTTTAAGCTAGGCATGATGCAAAAAGGAGAGGATCAAGTTTTATCAAGAGTAAAAGAATAGCTAGCCCGTATAACGGACTCAAAAGGCAACTTAATCTTCTTTCTAGGGAAGTGTTCCATCCCTTTCTTGAGAGGGAATTGGAATTTTATATTACCCTCTTTCATGTCAATGATAGCACCAACGGTGCGAAGAAAAGGACGTCTCAAAATAATTGGACATGAAGGTTCACATTCAATATCCATAATAGTAAAATCAACGGGAACATAATTGTCATTGACAACGATAAGAACATCGTCGATCTTCCCCAAAGGTTTCTTTACGGAAGAATCAACAAGACAAGAGTTTTGGACGTATCAGAGGCATGGAGACGCGGCCCATGGACTGAGTACTGTGGTGCACTGAGTTAATAGGTTAGTCCAAATATGATCAAAAGTGTATGGAAGTGCATAAATATCGTAGCAATATCACACAAAATAGGCATGGAGCAAGCAGAAATTATAGATACGTTTTGGACGTATCAGAGGCATGGAGACACGGCCCATTTACTGAATGGGGCCGAGGCGTGGTCCTCAAGGCGTCCACTCCCCACGATCACGGGATGGGGAGATGTCGCCTCACCCGTCCCCTCGGTTGTGCACGTCTTCCACGTGCCTCCCATGCGCTTGGGGTGGAAAATGGTGGAGTCGGGAAAAAGGGCCGTCGCTGGTTGGGGCGGCGGGTCGGTCCCGGCTCCCTCCACCTTCTGCGTCTTGATTGGCTGAGCGGGGTGATCGAGCCCCAGCCCCGCCCCTTTATAAAGAGCGGGAGGGGAGGGACGACGCCCCGCACTCTTCCATATTCTTTCTCCTTCAGCTTCTGCTCCTCTTTTCTGTTCGCCATGGAGAGAGGAAATCCCGGCCCTTCAATGGTGGCGGCGAGGGTCGCCGCTCGACAACGCGTCCCTCCTTCTCCTGCACCTGCGGTGGCAGAGCCGGCCACGAGGGGAAGGGGGAGGGGGCGAGGCCGGGGCGCTCGGGGAAGAGGAGGACGGGGCGGCCCGCCGGCCTCGCCCCCGCCAGCAGCTCCTCCTCCAGCGGAGGGCCATGTTGGGGATGACCCTTGCGAGTTCTTCGTCAGGTTGTGGCGGCCGCCGCGCTGTCGCCTTCGTCTCCCGACCCCATTCGCGTGGGAGATGGAGCTGGATCTGCCGGAGTCGCTGCGGCTGCACATGAGGGGCTGCGGGATCAGTGGCACGCGGGTCCGCGTCGAGTTCCCTGCTCCTCATGTGATGTATCTTCGTCAAGGGTGGAAGACATTTGCCCGTATCCACAGCCTGACGGATGGGCTCACCCTCCATTTCAAGTTGATGGAGGATGGCCATCTCTCCGTCAAGGTCTTCAGGCACTTCGGGACTCATGCAAGGTGCTGCGTGGAGAGCTCCTCCAATGACGAAGACTCCTCCTCGAACGAGGGTGACGAGGAGGACAGCGGCAGCGACGACGAGGACGGTAGGCGGCAGGATGACGGGTCCGACTAGGTGTCGGGCGCCGCTTCTGGTGGCACCGGCGACCCCATCATCCGCGTCGTCGGCTCCTTGAACTTCTCGGGGCCGTCCCCTTGGCGGCTGGCGTAGGGAGGCTGCGGAAGAGGAAGAGGAAGAGGGCGGGCGGCAAGGTCGTCATGTCGGAGTACGCGGGCACTGACGCCTTCGTCGCGTACTGACGTCATGCCGCCTCGTCTTCGAGCTCTGCTTCCGGCGCCGCCATCACCATCCAGCCTTCGGGCGGCCACCAAGACGTTCTCTTGGTGTCTTCTACCACCCGTAGCTCGCCTAGGCGCTCCTTTTGCCCTTCTCGCCTCCTTGACCTACCTCCTGAGGAGAGGGACAAGAAAGGCATTACGGGCATCTTATCTCTTTTTAGTTTGTAAGCCTTCGGGCATCTGTTAATTTAAAACTTGTAATCTCCTTGTTCATGTTTTTCATTCCCTATGGACTGTACCTGAATGGAATGTTTTTAATGAAAAAGGAATGTTTGCCGGGTCATTTGTTCGCAGGTAGAACCCACAACAGGGAACAAATCCTTGATATCTCTAAGATAAACATTTTCTCGCGCGGCAATAGGCCTTGCCGTCCCCCCACTCCGCTCGACCTTTCTCATGCCTTTGGCGGAGGCAGGGATGAAGTGGGTTTAGGCTCCTTGCTTCATCCTTTCGCTGCCGCGACTACAACCAAACTTGGCCCCAGGAACGAGCCCTAGGGCCTAAAGTTATGGGAGCACGGTAGCTTTAAGGAAGAAACGAGGTTTCACACGCCTCGGCCCATAATGGAATGCATGATAAGGGATGAAGAACTTATCTGAAGCTGCAGCGCCCAGCAACTCCGGTTTGCCGTGGGTGAATCTTTGCTCTTGCAGTCCCCGACAACACTGGCTTGCCGGGGCCTTGATGATTATTTGTTCCTTTCCCTTCTCCCCAAGTGGTTTCGGCAAGGATATTTGTGTGTCTTGTGAACCAAAGGAGATAGAGGAAAGACAAAGAGATGCAAACTCGACCTCTAAGCTAGGGGTTAGCCGCCGCTAAGCACTATCAACCCTAACCAAGGACGAGACTCAACTCAGCATGCATGCTATAATTTAGGGCACCAGCGCTTCATTTATTTATGCTCAGGGTCTGCGCCTGGCTTTGTACAAAGGGTTACATGCCTTGCCGGCAAGGCTTGTACAAAAGGGTGGCTTGCCGGGGGGGCCGACAAGCCGCGCCTTATGGGTAAAACTTGCGAAGATGCTCAATGTTCTAGGAATTGCTCACCAGAATGGCATTTTCGATCTCCAGGCGGACTGCGCCAGGCCTCGTGACTCGTATTACCCGATAAGGGCCTTCCCACTTCGGCGCCAACTTGTTTGTATTCTTGGCCGATTGAACGCGCCGAAGAACAAGGTCGCCTTCCTCAAAGCTTCGGGCATGGACCTTGCGGCTATGGTAGCGGCGCAAGGCCTGTTGGTAGCGTGCTGCTCTCACAGCCGCCCGAAGACGATCTTCCTCAAGGAGCATTGCGTCATCTTGGCGCAGTTGCTCTTGCTCAAGCTCATCATAAGCGAGCACTCGAGGTGACCCGTACATGAGTTCAGTGGGGAGAACTGCTTCTGCCCCGTATATTAGGGCAAAGGGTGTCTGGCCGGTGGCTTGATTTGGCGTCGTTCTGATCGACCAAAGAACCGCCAGCAACTCCTCAATCCAGCGCCTTCCACTCTTGTGCAGCCTGTCAAAGGTCTTTGTCCTTAGGCCTCGCAGCACTTCAGCGTTTGCCCTCTCAGCTTGACCATTGCTACGGGGGTGAGCAACGGAAGCGAAATAGACTTTGCTGCCGAGGTCTTGGGTATATTGCATGAAGGTGCGGCTTGTGAACAGCGTGCCATTGTCGGTGATGACCCTGTTGGGCACACCAAAACGGTACACTAGTCCCTTGAAGAACTTGACGGCTGACAGAGCTGTGACCGTCCTCACTGCCTCCACCTCCGGCCACTTGGTGAACTTGTCGATTGCAACGTACAAGTACTCAAAGCCCCCGACAACGCGGGGGAAAGGGCCCAGTATGTCGAGCCCTCAGACCGAGAAGGGCCAGGAGAGAGGAATGGTTTGAAGGGCTTGAGCTGGTTGATGAAGTTTCTTTGAATGAAACTGGCACGCTTCACACCTGGTGACCAGTGCCGTCGCATCCTGGAGGGCAGTGGGCCAGAAGAAGCCTTGCCGAAATGCCTTGCCGGCAAGGGCTCTTGACCCTATGTGGGATCCACATATGCCTCCATGTATCTCTGCCAACAGCCCCAGTCCTTCCTCTTGAGGATACACTTCAATTTCACGCCGTTCGGTCTCTTTCTGTACAGGACGTCATCGACGAAGTGGTACATAGCAGACCGACGGGCTATTTTTTCCGCTTCTTCCTGCTCCTCAGGAAGTTCCCCAGTCTGGAGGAATCAGACGGTATGCTGTGCCCACGCTGGAGCCTAGGGCTCGACGGCGAGGACTAAAGGCATTTCCTCCGCCATGGGAGCGGCTGTCTCGACGGCAAGAGCTTGACGCTCCGCCGGAGCCAGCTGTCCCGTGGCAGGCTCAGTGTCCCTGGCAATATCCTTGCCGGCGGCTCCGGGGAGCTCGGCGGGAAAGTACTTGCCGGGCCCTGATTTCCTTCTCTTGTTCTGCTCTGTTGATGGATCAACGGATGGCTGAGAAAGCTGAAGCACAAAGGTACCTGGTTCCACAGGTAGCTTGAGGGCAGCGCGCTTTGACAGGTAATCGGCGATGTCGTTCTCCGCTCGGGGAACGTGCTCCACCTGTATACCATCAAAGCGCTCTTCCAGCTTTCTCACTTCTTCGACGTAGGCCTTCATCAACGGGCTTTGGTAATCTTTGTTGACTTGCTTGACGACAAGCTGCGAATCGCCCCTGACGATGAGTTTCTTGATTCCGAGGTCTGCCACGATCCTAAGACCAGCAAGCAGCCCCTCATACTCAGCAGTATTGTTCGTTGATAGCTCCCTGGGGAAGCGCATCTGGACACGTACTTGAGGTGCTCTCCAATGGGCGCGACCAGCAGTACGCCAGCCCCGGCACCCTGTAAGGAGAAAGCTCCATCAAAGTACATGATCCAGTTGCAACTCGCCTCTTTGCCGGGGAGAGCAGTTTCCTGGACTTCTTCATCAGGCGTCGCGGTCCATTCTGCAACGAACTCCGCCAGGACTCGGCTTTGAATCGTCGAGGTACTTTCAAACTTGAGGCCAAAGCTGGACAGCTCCAGTGCCCACTCTACAATTCTTCCCGTTGCATCTGGATTGTGCAATATCCGTTGTAGAGGGAGGCGAGTGACGACAGTGATCTCGTGCGCCTGGAAGTAGTGACACAGCTTCCTCGAGGCCATAAGAAGGCCGAAGAGCAATTTCTGCACACCGGAGTACCTTGATCTAGCCCCCTGCAAGAGGGAGCTAACAAAGTAGACCGGGTGCTGCATCATTTTCTTCCTTGGTTGCACTCCAACCGGCCGTGTCATCTCTGCACTAGTGGCACCAGGCTCTGTCGCTGCTATCACCTCATCATCAATTTCTCTTTGCGCCACTAGTGCGGCGCTGACCACCTGGTTTGTTGCCGCCAAGAATAGCAGCAACGGTTCTTGTGGCCTAGGCGCAACTAGTATTGGCGTGGAGGAAAGATACCTCTTCAAATCTTGTAATGCTGCTTCAGCTGCTGGTGTCCACTCCATCGGGCCTTCCTTTTTCAAAATCTTGAAAAAGGGGAGGGCGCGCTCGGCAGACTTGGAAATGAATCTGCTCATGGTGGCAACGCAGCCAGCAAGAGGCGCACATCCTTGACCCGTCTGGGTGCTTCAATCTGCTCTATAGCTTTGATCTTGTCCGGATTGGCCTCTATCCCACGCTGCGATACAAAGAACCCGAGAAGCTTGCCGGACGGGACGCCGAAGATGCACTTCTCAGGGTTCAGCTTGAGATTAATCTTGCGTAGATTTACAAATGTTTCTTGGAAATCCGGTATAAGGGTTGCCCTGTTCTTGGTTTTGACCACTATATCATCCATATAAGCCTCCATATTTCTATGGAGCTGGGGTTCAAAACCAATCTGGACTGCCCTTGCAAACGTCGAGCCAGCACTCTTCAACCCGAAAGGCATTCGTACGAAACAGTACATACCACATGGGGTGATGAATGTTGTCTTCTCTTCGTCTTCTCTTGCCATGAAGATCTGATGGTAGCCATAGTAGGCATCGAGGAATGACAATAGGTCACACCCAGCCGTGGAGTCAACAATCTGGTCGATGCGCGGCAACGGGAAAGGGTCCTTGGGACAAGCTTTATTGATATCTATGTAATCAATACACAGCCTCCACTTCCCATTTTCCTTGCGCACTACCACGGGATTGGCCAACCACGTTGGATGGAGCACTCCTCTTACCAAAACCGCTGCTTCCAGTTTCCGGATCTCTTCTATGATGAACTCTTGTCGTTCCAAAGCTTGCTTCCTGACCTTCTGCTTGACGGGCCGCGCATGAGGACAGACAGCAAGGTGGTGCTCAATCACCTCCCTGGGAACGCCGGGGATGTCAGATGCTTGCCATGCAAACACGTCGACATTCGCCCGCAGGAAGGTGACGAGCGCGTCTTCCTATTTGTCGTCAAGGGTGGAGCTTATGGTGAAAGCCCCTCCTGTGCCGTCCTCCTTGACGGAAACCTTCTTGGTTCCCGGCGGTGTGGCCCTGGACCTCTTGTTTCTGCCGGTGGAGCTCTCTGGCACGTCCTCGACGGGAGCGCGATACTCCGAAGAGGTGCACTTGCTAGAGTGGGTGCCCGAGGTCTCACTGGTCTTCTTCTCGCCGGCGGAGCTCTCTGGCACGTCCTCGACGGGAGCACAACACTCCGAAGAGGTGCGCTTTCCGGAGTGGGTGCCCGAGGTCTCACCGGTCTTCTTCTTCTTCCCTCCTGGGGTTCCAGCGGTAGGAGCAAGTGCCCTCGTGGCGGCAGCAGCTGCAACCGCTTGCTGGTATAGTTGGTCAGCGCAAATTAGCGCATCTTTCTTATCGGAGGGGATGGTGAGTACACCGACAGTCATGTCTACATAGTTCTCAAACCCGTAGGATCCGCACGCTTAACGTTCGATGACGATTTGTATTATGAGTTATGTGATTTGATGACCGACGTTTGTTCGGAGTGCCGGATGAGATCACGGACATGACAAACAGTCTCGAAATGGTCGAGATGTAAAGTTCGATATATTGGAAGGCTATATTCGGACATCGGAAAAGTTCCGAGTGATTCGGGTATTTTTCGGAGTACCGGAGAGTTACGGGAATTCGTATCGGGCCTTAATGGGCCATACGGAAAAGGAGGGAAAGGCCTCAAGGGTGGTCGCGCCCCTTCCCCATGGACTGGTTTGAATTAGACTAGGGAAAGGGGGCGCCCCTTCCTTCCTTCTCTTTCTCCCTTACCCTTTTCCTATTCCATATGGGAGGAGGAATCCTACTAGGACTAGGGAGTCCTAGTAGGAATCCACACTTTGGCGCGCCCTATGAGGGCCGGCCTACTCCTCCCTCCATCCTTTATATATGTGGCCAGGGGGCACCCCCTGGACACACAAGTTGATTTTAGCCGTGTGCGGTGCCCCTCTCCACAGATACACACCTCGGTCATATCGTTGTAGTGCTTAGGCAAAGCCCTGCGCCGGTAGCTTCATCATCGCCGTCACCACGTCGTCGTGCTGATGAAACTCTCCTGTGATACTCAACTGGATCAAGGGCTCATGGTACGTCATCGAGCTGAACGTGTGCTAAACGCGGGGGTGCCGTACGTTCGGTGCTTGGATCGGTTGGATCGCGAAGACATTCGACTACATTAATCGCATCACTAGACGCTTCCGCTTTCGGTCTATGACGGTACGTAGACACACTCTTCCCTCTCGTTGCTATGCATCTAGTAGATAGATCTTGCGTGATCGTAGGAGAATTCTGAAATACTACATTCCCCAACAATAGGTATGGTGGCTGTTTTGAGCAAAGGTATAAGGAGGGTTTTATGCACCGGTGAATGTTGCACGGCATTAGAGTGGCTAGCAAGGTGGATGGGTGAGAGTGTGTATAATCCATGGACTCAACATTAGTCATAAGGAACTCACATACTTATCGTAAACGATTTATTAGCCCTCGAAGCAAAGTACTACTATGCATGCCGCTAGGGGGGAGGTTGGTAGGAGCTAACCATCGTGCGTCCCCGACTTTCACACAAAGGTGAACAATTAAGACACAAGCATTTTGTTTCGGTTGCACTTTTTGTAGACCATACGTGCATGCTTCGGGATTCATGAATTACTACTAGCATGATTCTAATATTACCATCCTCATATCTCAAAACGATCACAATTATCATATGGAAGTTTTTATTATACCTACTTTGGATGTCTGTCATATTAGGACTAAATTCATAACCCAAGCTAATTACCATGCTGTTTTAGAGACTCTCAAAATAATATAAGTGAAGCAAGATAGTTCAACAATTTCTACAAAATAAAACCACAGTCGTGCTCTAAAAAGATATAAGTAAAGCACTGGAGCAAAATTGCCTAGCTCAAAAGATATAAGTGAAGCACATAGAGTATTCTAATAAATCACGATTGAAGCGTGTCCCTCTCAAAAGGTGTTTACAGCAAGGAATATTGTGACAAACTAAAAAGCAAAGACTCATATCATACAAGACGCTCCAAGCAAAACACATATCATGTAGTGAATAATAATATAGCCTCTAGTAAAGTTACCGATGGATGAAGACTAAACAGGGGATGCCTTCCCGTGGCATCCCCAAGCTTAGACTCTTGGCCATCCTTGAATTTTATCTTGGCGTGCCTTGGGCATCCCCAAGCTTAGGCTTTTTCCACTCCTTATTCCATAGCCCCTCAAATCCTTACCCAAAACTTTAAAAATTCACAACGCAAAACTCAACAGAAATCTTATGAGCTCCGTTAGTAAAACAAGGCGAATAACAACTCAAGGTATTGGTGTGATCTTATTCTAATTTTATATTGGTGTTATATCTACTGTATTCCAACTTCTCCATGGTTCATACCCCCCGATACTAGCCATAGATGCATCAAAATAAGCAAACAACACATAGAAAACAGAATCTGTCCAAAACAGAATAGTCTGTAGCAATTTGAAAACTTCGCATACTTCTGTAGCTCTAAAAATTCTGAAAAATTAGGACGACGTGGGGAATTTGTATATCAATTATGTGTAAACATTTCAGAAGGTTTCAACGTTCCAGTAAATTATTGAATTTTCTGCACTTAGCGCAAAAGTTTTTGTTTTTCAGCAAAATCGAGTCAACAATCACCGTAAGCCATCCCAAAGGTCTTACTTGGCTCAAACACTAATTAAAACACCAAAACACAATCACTACAGAAGTAATAATGTGTAAAAATTGAAAAACAGGACCAAAAAGAAAAAACAAAATTGGGTTGTCTCCCAACAAACTCTTTCTTTATAGCCATTAAGATAGGCTTGAGAATTCAATGATGCTCACATGAAATACAAGACTTGAAGCACAAAAAAGAGCATCATATAGCATGTGAAAATCACATCTAAGTCTAACATACTTCCTATGCATCGGCATGTTATAGGAAAACAAATTAGCAAGACAAGAAAGATCTAGCATATGCAAGGAAGAAGAAAGAAACAATTGCAATCTCAACAAATCGAGAGGTAATTTAGTAACATGAAAATTTCTACAACCATATTTTTCCTCTCTCATAATAATTACATGTGGGATCATAATCAAATTCAACAATATAGCTGTCACATAAAATATTCCATACATGATCCACATGCATGCAAAGTTGACACTCTTTCAAAATAGGGGGATTAACATAGAACAAAGTCATTACTTCTCCAAGCTCACTTTTATCAAAAATTTCATAAGATTGATCAATACCCAAAGGTGTGGGATCAAAAGTTGACATTCTTTCAAACCCACATTCAATACTATGGCAATCATTATTATCAATCTCATATTCATCATGGGGTTTAAATAATTTTTCAAGATCGTAAGTAGCATCACCCCAATCATGATCATTGCAAAAAGTAGTGGGCATAACAAAATAAGCATCCCTAAGCTTAGGGTTTTGCATATCATCAACACAATTGACACAAATAGAATTTATAATAACATCATTGCAATCATGTTTTTCAATCAAGGAGCTATCGTGAATCACTTCATAAATTTCTTCTTTCAACACTTCACAATTTTCAGATTCATGAATTTCAAGTAAAACCTCATAAAGATGATGTAGTGCACTCAACTCACTAGCAATTGGTTCATCATAATCAGATCTTTTAAAAATATTAGCAAGTGGATGAGGATCCATAAATAGATCTTCAGCAAGCAAAGATGCAAGCAAATAGAAGGCACATGGCAACACAAGCAAACATAAGATCGGACGAGAAAAAGGGCAAATAAAAGGAAATAATTTCAAAACTCATTTTAGAAGTGGGGGAGAGGAAAACGAGAGGTGAATGGCAAATAATGTAAATGCGAGAGATGAGAGTTTAATGAAGGGTACTTGGTAGGTCTTGACTTGGCATAGATCTCAACGGCACTAGAGATTGGCGAGTTGGAAGAAGACAAATCTTGACTTGACTTGGAGTAGATCTCCCCGGCAACGGCGCCAGAAATTCTTCTTGCTACCTCTTGAGCTTGCGTTGGTTTTTCCCTTGAAGAGGAATGGGTGATGCAGCAAAGTAGAGTAAGTATGTCCCTCAGTTTGAGAATCAAGGTATCAATCCAGTAGGAGAGTACACACAAATCGCCAAATACATGCACAAACAATCAAACAACTCGCACCCAACACTATAAAGGAGTTGTCAATCCCTTCACGGTTATTTACAAAAGTGAGATCCGATAGAGATAGATGAACTAGTAAAGTAAATATTTTTGGGTTTTTGGTTTATAGATTGAAAAGTAAAAGATTGCAAAATAGTAGATCGGAGAGTTATAAGATGGAAAATAGACCCAGGGCCATAAGTTTCACTAGAGGCTTCTCTCATAATAGCAAATATTATGGTGGGTGAACAAATTACAATCAAGCAATTGATAGAAGAGCGAATAATTATGATGACATCTATCACTATGATCATGAATATAGGCATCACGTCCGTGACAAGTAGACCGAAACGATTCTGCATCTACTACTATTACTCCACACATCGACCGAAACGATTCTGCATCTAGAGTATTAAGTTCATAAGAACAGAGTAACGCATTAAGCAAGATGACATGATGTAGCGGAATTAACTCAAGCAATATGATGAAAACCCCATATTGTTATCCTCGATGGCAACAATACAATACGTGTCATGTCCCTTTCTATCACTGGGATTGAGCACTGCAAGATTGAACCCAAAGCAAAGCACTCTCCCATTGCAAGAAAAATCAATCTAGTTGGCTAAACCAAACCAATAGTTCAAACAGAATTACTAAGATATTAAATCATGCATATAAGAATTTAGAAGAAACTCAAATATTATTCATAGATAATCTGATCATAAACCCACAATTCATCGGATCTTGACAAACACACCGCAAAAGAAGATTACATCAGATAGATCTCCAAGAACAACGAGGAGAACATGGTATTGTGGATTAAAGAGAGGGAAGAAGCCATCTAGCTACTAGCTATGGAACCGTAGGTCTATGGTAAACTACTCACACTTCGTCGGAAGGGCAATAGAGTTGATGTAGATGCCCTCCGTGGTTGATTCCCCCTCCGGTAGAGTACCGGAAAAGGCCTCCAGATGGGATCTCGCGAGAACAAAAGGTTACAGCGGTGGAAAAGTGGTTTCGATGGATTTTCTCATGTTTCTGGAATATATGAGAATATATAGGCGGAAGAAATAGGTCGTTGGACGCTCGAGGGGCCCACAAGGGTGGCGGTGCACCCTACCCCCAGGGCGCGCCCTCCGTCCTTGTGGCTGCCTCGCAACTCCCCTGACGTGTACTCCAAGTCCTTCTAGTGTCTTCTGGTCCAAGAAAAATCCTCGTAAAGTTCCATTCCGTTTGGACTCCGTTTGATATTCCTTTTCCGTGGAACTCAAAAATAAGGAAAAAACAGAAACTCGCACCGGGCTCTGGGTTAATAGGTTAGTCACAAAAATCGTATAAAATAGCATATAAATGCATATAAAACATCGAAGATGGATAATATAATAGCATGGAACAATAAAAAAAATATAGATATGTTGGAGACGTATCAGGGGACTCCACATTTTCCCCTTACATATGGGCTGGATTTGGTGAGCCCGGTGTTGGGCCCGTGGGACTGGGGGTACCTAGGCCCATCTAACTTCATCCCAGGGTACGACACATATCCAAGGCCCAATGGGTGACCCATCAACAGGCATCGTTGGTGAGTACCTTCGCCAGGTCCAAGCCTCCCGAGGTCATCCCCTCTCAGGAGGCGGGCGTCGTCAGCAGGCTGAGCGGCTCAACCAAGAGCCTCGCGAGGTGGCCTCCCAAGGCGCCCTCTTGAGGTGCTCAAGGCAGACGTCGCCAGGCCCGGTCGCGTGGTCCACAGCCATATCACATGAGTGACGCACGCGGCAACAGGCGGCACCAGAGACTGTTGATACGTCTCCAATGTATCTATAATTTTTGGTTGTTCCATGTTGTTATATTATCATTCTTGGATGTTTTACAATCATTTTATAGTCACTTTTTGGGACTAACCTATTGACATAGTGCCAAGTGTGAGTTGTTGTTTTCTGCATGTTTTTTACATCGCAGGAAATTAATATCAAACGGAGTCCAAACACTGCGAAACTTTTTGGAGAATTTTTATGGGCCAGAAGACACCCAATGGGCTGAAGCAGCACCAGGGGGGTGCCCCGAGGGGGGCACAACCCACCAGGGCGCGCTAGACCCCCCTGGCGCGCCCAGGTGGGTTGTGCCCTGATACGTCTCCAACGTATCTATAATTTTTTATTGTTCCATGCTATTATATATTATGTTTTGGATGTTTAATGGGCTTTATTATACACTTTTATATTATTTTTGGGACTAACCTATTAACTCAAGGCCCAGTGCAGATTGCTGTTTTTGCCTATTTAAGTGTTTCATAGAAAAGGGATATCAAACGAAGTCCAAACAGAATGAAACCTTCGGGAGAGTTATTTTTGGAACGATATCTTCACGAGAGACTTGAGCACCAAGCCAGAGAAGAAACGTGGTTCCCACGAGGGTCCAAGGCGCGCCCCCACCCTCGTGGGCCCCACGCTGCTCCATCGACGTTCTTCTTCCTCCTATATATGTCCGCGCACCTTGAAAACATCGAGGCAACAGAAAAAACCCTAATTCCACCGCCGCAACCTTCTGTTCCCGTGAGATCCCATCTTGGGGCCTGTTCCGGAGCTTCGCCGGAGGGGGGATCTACAACGGAGTGCTTCTACATCAACACCATAGCCTCACCATGAGTTGTGAGTAGTTTACCACAGACCTTCGGGTCCATAGTTATTAGCTAGATGGCTTCTTCTCTCTTTTTGGATCTCAATACCAAGTTCTCCTTGGTTTTTGAGGAGATCTATTCGATGTAATCTTTTTGCGATGTGTTTGTCGAGATCTAATGAATTGTGGGTTTATGATCAAGATTATCTACAAGAAATATTTGGTTCTTTTCTGAAATCATTTATGTATGATTATAATATCCTTGCAAGTTTCTTCGAATTATCGGTTTGGCTTGGCCTACTAGATCTATAGTTGTTGCAATGGGAGAAGTGCTTGGCTTTGGGTTCAATCTTCCGGTGTCCTCTCCCAGTGACAGCAGGGGCATCAAGGCACGTATTGTATTGTTGCCATCGAGGATAAAAAGATGGGGTTTATATCATATTGCTTGAGTTTATCCCTCTACATCAAGTCATCTTGCTTAAAGCATTACTCTGTTCTTATGAACTTAATACTCTAGATGCATGCTGGATAGCGGTCGATGTGTGGAGTAATAGTAGTAGATGCAGAATCGTTTCGGTCTACTTGTCAAGGACGTGATGCCTATATATAATGATCATGCCTAGATATTCTCATAACTATGCACTTTTTTATCAATTGCTCGATAGTAATTTGTTCACCCACCGTAGAATTATGCTATCATGAGAGAAGCCACTAGTGAAACCTATGGCCCTCGGGTCTATTCTCAACATATTAATTTTCCAATCTACTTTACTTTGCTTTATTTACTTTATGTTCTTATATTAAAAAATACCAAAAATATCACACTATCCTATCTATCAGATCTCACTTTCGTAAGTGACCATAAAGGGATTGACAACCCCTTATCGCGTTGGCTGCGAAGTTCTTATTTGTTTGTGCAGGTGCGAGGGACTTGCGCGTGGTCTCCTACTGGATTGATACCTTGGTTCTCAAAAATTGAGGGAAATACTTACGCTACTGTGTTGCATCACCCTTTCCTCTTCGAGGGAATACAACGCAAGCTCGAGAAGTAGCAAGAAGAATTTCTGGCGCCGTTGCCAGGGAGGCTTACACAAAATTCATATACCAAGTACCTATCGCAAACCCTTATCCTTCGCACTACATTATTTGCCTCTCGTTTTCCTCTCCTCCACTTCACCTTTGCCGTTTTATTCGTCCTTTTTTCGTTTGCCTTTTTGTTTGCTCGTGTTGCCATGTGCCCTCTATTAGCTTGCATCTTCGCTTGCTAAATTATGGATCCTCATCCACTTGCTAATCTTTTTAAGAGATCCAATTATGATGAACCAATTGCTAGTGAGTTGTGTGCACTAGATTATCTTTATGGGGTTTTGCTTGAAATTCATGAATCTGAAAATTGTGAAGAATTGTTAAAAGTAAGAGTGATTCATGATAGCTCCTTGAATGAAAAGCATGATTGCAATGATGTTATTATAAATTCTATTAATGTTAATTGTGCTAATGATATGAAAACCCTAAGCTTGGGGATGCTTATTTTGCTATTCCCACTACTTGTTGCAATGATCATGATTGGGGTGATTCTTCTTATGATCTTGGAAATTTATTTAATCCCCATGATGTATGGAAGATTGATAATGTTTGCAATAATATTGAAAGTGGGTTTGGAAGAGTGTCAACTTTAAATCCCACATATTTGGAGAATGTTCAGTCTTATGATTTTTTTTTTTGATAAAAGTGGGTTTGGAGAGGTCATGACTTTAGTTAATGTTGATCCCACTATTTTGGAAGAGTGTCAACTTCCTATGCATGTGGATCATGTTGAGAGTATGCTTTGTGATAGCTATATTATTGAATTTTCTTATGATCCTACATGCAATTATTATGAGAGAGGAAAATATGGTTGTAGAAATCTTCATGTTACTAAATTACCTCTCTTCGTGTTGAGATGGATCATGTTTCTTTCTTCTTCTTTGCATATGCTAGATCTTGCTTGTCTTGCTAATTTGTTTTCCTATAAAATGCCTATGCATAGGAAGTATGTTAGACTTAGATGTGATTTTCACATGTTATATTATGCTCTTTTTGTGCTTCAAGTCTTGTCTTTCATGTGAGCATCATTGAATTATCGTGCCTAGCTAGGGGCGTTAAACGGTAGCGCTTGTTGGGAGGCAACCCAATTTTATTTTCTTTGTTTTTGCTTCTGTTTAGGAATAAATATTGCATATACCTTCTGTTTAGATGTGGTTTTGTGTTTTAATTAGTGTTTGTGCCAAGTAGAACCTTTGGGAAGACTTGTGTGAAGTTTATATGATCATGCTGTAAAAAACATAAACTTTAGCGTTCACGAGATTAGTCACCAGATTTTACTGGAGAGTGCTATTTAGTTGATTCTTTTTGCAGATGATTGATAGACAAATTCCTCATGTTTACCAATTTATTTAAAATAATTTGAGTTACAGAAGTATTCGAAAGTTACAGATTACTACAGATTGTCCTGTTTTTGACATATTCTGTTTTTCATGTGTTGTTTGCTTATTTTGATGAATCTATGAGTAGTATTGGAGGATATGAATCATAGAGAAGTTGTAATACAGTAGGTTTAACACCAATATAAACAAAGAATGAGTTCATTACAGTACCTTTGAGTGGGGGTTTGTTTTCTTATACTAACGGAGCTCACGAGATTTTTGGCTAAATTTTGTGTTGTGAAGTTTTCAAGTTTTGAGTATGGCTTTGATGGACTATGGAACAAAGAGTGGCAAGAGCCTAAGCTTGGGGATGCCCAAGGCAACCCAAGGTAAAATTCAAGGACAACCAAAAGCCTAAGCTTGGGGATGCCCCGGGAAGGCATCCCCTCTTTCGTCTTCATCTATCGGTAACTATACTCGGGACTATATTTTTATTCACCACATGATATGTGTTTTGCTTGGGGCATCATGTATGATTTGATTCTTTGCTTTTTAGTTTGCCACAATCATCCTTGAGGGACACACCTTTTGAGAGAGATAAATATGGTTTAGAATTTCTTAGAATACTCTATGTGCTTCACTTATATCCTTTGTGCTAGATAGTTTTGCTCTAGTGCTTCACTTATATCTTTTAGAGCACGTCGGTGGTTTTATTTTGTAGAAATTATTGATCTCTCATGCTTCACTCATATCCTTTTGAGAGTCTTTTAGAACAGCATGGTAATGTGCTTTGGTTATAAAACTAGTCCCAATATGATAGGCATCCAAGATGAATATAGTAAAAACTTTCATACAAAGTGCATTGAATATGATGAGAAGTTTGATACTTGATGATTGTTTTGAGATATGAGGATGGTGATATTAGAGTCATGCTAGTGGAGTAATTATGAATTTGAGAAATACTTGTGTTAAAGTTTGTGATTCCCGTAGCATGCGCGTATGGTGAACCACTATGTGACGAAGTTAGAGCATGAGGTATTTACTGAGTGTCATCCTTTGTGTGGAGGTCGGGGGTGCGTGATGGTTAACTCCTACCAACCTCCCCCTAGGAGTATGTGTTGATTACTTTGTTTTGATGAATCGTAAATTTTTGCAATAAGTATATGAGTTATTTATGACTAATGTTGAGTCCATGGATTATACGCACTCTCACCCTTCCACCATTGCTAGCCTCTCTTGTACCGCGCAACTCTCGCCGGTACCATAGACCCACCATATGCCTTCCTCAGAACAGCCACCATACCTACCTATCATGGCATTTCCATAGACATTCCGAGATATATTGCCATGCAACTTTCCACCGTTCCGTTCATATGACACACTTCATATTGTCATATTGCCATGCATGATCATGTAGTTGACATCGTATTTGTGGCTAGTCCACCATGCATAATTTCTCATACATGTCACTCATGATTCATTGCACATCCCGGTACACCGCCGGAGGCATTCATATAGAGTCATACTTTGTTCTAGCTTTGAGTTGTAATCTTTGAGTTGTAAGTCAATAAAAGTGTGATGATCTTCATTATTAGAGCATTGTCCCATGTGAGGAAAGGCCAAATAAAAAAGGAGATGGCCCAAAAAATATATAGAAAGGGGCTAAAAAATCCCCTCCAAAAAAGAGAGAAAAGAGAGAATGGACAATGCTACTATCCTTTTCGACACTTGTGCTTCAAAGTAGCACCATGATCTTCATGATAGAGAGTCTCTTGTTTTGTCACTTTCATATACTAGTGGGAATTTTCATTATAGAACTTGGCCTGTATATTCCAACGACGGGCTTCCTCAAATGCCCTAGGTCTTCATGAGAAAGCAAGTTGGATGCACACCCACTTAGTTTCTTATGATGAGCTTTCATACACTTATAGCTCTAGTGCATCCGTTGCATGGCAATCCCTACTCACTCACATTGATATCTATTTATGGGCATCTCCATAGCCAATTGATACGCCTAGTCGATGTGAGACTATCTTCCTCCTTTTTGTCTTCTCCACAACCACCACTCTATTCCACCTATAGTGCTACATCCATGGCTCACGCTCATGTTTTGCGTGAAAGTTGAAAGGTTTGAAATAATTTGAGTATGAAAACAATTGCTTGGCTGAATCCGGGGTTGTGCATGATATGAATATTTTGTGTGATGAAGAGGGAGCATAGCCTGACTATATGATTTTGTAGGGATAACTTTCTTTGGCCATGTTATTTTGAGAAGACATAATTGCTTTGTTAGTATGCTTGAAGTATTATTATTCTAATGTCAACATAGACTTTTGTTTCGAATCTTTCGGATCTGAACATTCATGCCACAATAAAGAAATTACATTGAAAATTATGTTGGTTAGCATTCCACATCAAAAATTCTGTTTTTATCATTTACCTACTCGAGGACGAGCAGGAATTAAGCTTGGGGACGCTTGATACGTCTCCAACGTATCTATAATTTTTTATTGTTCTATGCTATTATATATTATGTTTTGGATGTTTAATGGGCTTTATTATGCACTTTTATATTATTTTTGGGACTAACCTACTAACACAAGGCCCAGTGCAAATTGCTGTTTTTTTGCCTATTTCAGTATTTCGCAGAAAAGGGATATCAAACGGAGTCCAAACGGAATGAAACCTTCAGGAGAGTTATTTTTGGAACGATATCTTCACGAGAGACTTGAGCACCAAGCCAGAGAAGAAACGTGGTGCCCATGAGGGTCCAGGGCGCGCCCCCTCCCCTAGGCACGCCCTCCACCCTCGTGGGCCCCACTTTGCTCCACCGACGTACTTCTTCCTCCTATATATGTCCACGTACCCTGAAAACATCGAGGCAACAGAAAAAATCCTAATTCCACCGCCGCAACTTTCTGTTCCCGTGAGATCCCATCTTGGGGCCTGTTCCGGAGCTCCGTCGGAGGGGGGATCTACGACGGAGTGCTTCTACATCAACACCATAGCCTCACCATGAGTTGTGAGTAGTTTACCACAAACCTTCGGGTCCATAGTTATTAGCTAGATGACTTCTTCTCTCTTTTTGGATCTCAATACTGAGATCTCCTCGGTCTTCGAGGAGATCTATTCGATGTAATCTTTTTGAAGTGTGTTTGTCGAGATCTGATGAACTGTGGGTTTATGATCAAGATTATCTACGATAAATATTTGGTTCTTTTCTGAAATCTTTTATGTATGATTATAATATCCTTGCTAGTCTCTTCGAATTATCGGTTTGGTTTGGCCTACTAGATCGATAGTTCTTGCAATGGGAGAAGTGCTTGGCAAAAATACCAAAAATATCACACTATCCTATCTATCATATCTCAATTTCGTAAGTGACCGTAAACGGATTGACAACCCCTTATCGCGTTGGCTGTGAAGTTCTTATTTGTTTGTGCAGGTGTGAGGGACTCGCGCATGGTCTCCTACTGGATTGATACCTTGGTTCTCAAAAACTGAGGGAAATACTTACGCTACTGTGCTACATCACCCTTTCCACTTCGAGGGAATACAACGCAAGCTCCAGAAGTAGCATGCCCACCTCGGTGGCCTCCCGCACCGCATCTTTACCCTATAAATTCACAAATATTCTGAAACCCTTCGGGGTAGACCTAGATCAGAAGTTCCGCCGCCGCAGGCCTCTGTAGCCAGCGAAAACCAATCTAGACCCTTTCCGGTACTCTGCCGGAGGGGAAAATCATCACCGGTGGCCATCTTCATCATCCCGGCGGCCCACCATGATGAGGAGGGAGTAGTCCACCCTCGGGGCTGAGGGTTTGTACCAGCATCTATGTGTTGTATCTCTGTCTCTCTCTCGTGTTCTTGATGGCACAATCTTGGTGTATCGGGGGCTTTGTTAATATAGTTGGATCATATGGTGTTTTCCCCTCTCTATCTCGTGATGAATTGAGTTTTCCCTTTGAGATTTCTTTGGGTTGAATACTTTTATGGATTTGAGAACACTTGATATATGTCTTACAATTGAATACTCGTGGTGACAATGCGGTATCATATTGATCCACTTGATATATGTTTTGGCACTCAACTTGCGGATTCCCATGGTGATATTGGGGTAATCTATGCATAGGGGTTGATGCATGTTCTTGTCTTTATTTCTCCGGTAGAAATCTTGGGGCACTCTTCGAGGTTCTTTGTGTTGGATTGAGTATTACAAATTTGAATATGTTTTGGTGTTATCTTAGTACAAACTCTTGATAGATCGATCGGGAAGGATAACTTTTTGTTATCTTAGTATGAACTCTTGAAAGATCGATTGGAAAAGATAACCTTGTGTTATTCTAGTGCGAACTCTTGGATAGATCGATCACAAAGGGTAACTTTGTGTTACTTTAGTACGAACTCTTGGAAAGATTGATCGGAAAGAATAACTTTGAGGTGGTTTCGTACCCCACCAACAATTTCTTCTTATGTTCTCCGCTAGATAGGAACTTTGGAGTGATTCTTGATCGCACGCTGAGGGGTGGTTATATGATCCAATTATATTAGCACTGTTGGGAGATTGCACTAGCGAAAGTATGAACCCTAGGCCTTGTTTTCCATCATTGCAATACCATTTGTGCCCACTTTTGTTACTTGCTACCTTGCTGTTTTTTATTGTTCGCACTACAAAAATCAATATCTACTATCAATATTACACTTGTATCACCATCTCTTCGCCGAACTAGTGCACCTATACAATTTCGCATTGTATTTGGTGTGCTGGGGACACAAGAGACTTTTTATTATTTGGTTGCAGGGTAGTTTGAGAGAGACCATCTTCATCCTACATCTCCAACGGATTGATAAACTTTAGGTCATCCACTTGAGGGGAAATTGCTACTGTCCTACAAAATTCCGCGCTTGGAGGCCCAACATGTGTCTACAAGAATAAAGTTGCGTAGTAAACATCAAGCCCTTTTCTGGCACCATTGTCGGGGAGGTGAGTACTGGAAGGTATATCTTTAGATCTTGCAATCAAGTTTTTTAGTTTCTTGTTTTATCACTAGTTTGGTTTTGTAAAAGAAAAATATAAAGAAATGGAATTGAGGTTGCATCATATTATTGATCATCTTTATAATATCTTTCTTGAGAATGATGGATCGGAAAATTGTGCTCAATTGTGAGAAGAAGAAGTCAATAAAATGTTTGGCACAAAATATTTGAATGATGAGCATGATTGCAATGTTATTAGGGTGAATTCTTTGAGTATCCATGATGTTAATGATATGCTAAGCTACAAGCTTGGGGATGCTATATTTGATGAATTTGATATTTTTAGTCCCCCAAGTTTTGATGAGAAAATTTATTATGATGATTGTATGCCTTCTATTTATGATGATTATATTGATGAAAGTGGATTTGGAGAGGTCATGACTTTATTTAGTGATGAATCCACTATTTTGGAGGAGGTTGCAATTGACTATGATAACAAAGTTGCTATCTAGGATGATTATGGTGATGACATGTATGCTATATTGAATAATGATAACCATGGAACTTGTCATCGTGACTTTAATTTTCAATCTCATGTTAGTTATTTTGTTGAGTTTGCTCCCACCGCTATTCATGAGAATAAATTTGCTTATGTGGAGAGTAGCAAAATTTATATGCTTTTTGCATCATGAAAAGAATGATTTATGTGATGGTTATATTGTTGAATTCATTCTTGATGCTACTGAAAATTACTATGAGAGAGGAACATATGCTTTTACATATTGCTATAATATCAAGTTTCCTCTCTATGTGTGGAAAATTTTGAAGTTTTGCTTGTTTTGCCCTCCTATGCTAGTTGATTATTTCTCCCAAAAGTTATTTGTTCACAAAATCCCTATGCATAGTAAGTGGGTTAGACTTAAATTTTCTAGTCATATGTTTCATGATGCTCTCTTTGTGTTTCAATCTTTAACTTTTATGTGAGCATCATTGAAATCATCATGCCTAGCTAAAAGGCGTTAGAAAGCGCTTGTTGGGAGACAACCCAACACTTATACCTATTGTTTTTGTGTGTTCACATGGATAAGCTACTGTCGTAATCACGTTTTATAGCTTTTGTTTCAATAAAGTGCCAAGCAAAGCCTTAGGGTCATGTTGGGTGATAGTAGATTTGATCTTGCTGAAAAATAGAAACTTTTGCGCTCGTGAGAAAAATTCTCATTTTTAATAGAAGACTGATTTTAAGTTGATTCTTTTTGCAGAAGTTTAATATACAAATTGCTCACGTGGTCATATTTTTTCCAAGATTTTCAGAGGTGCAGAAGTATGGTGAATGTTCAAATCATTACAGACTGTTCTGTTTTTGACAGATTCTGTTTTCAATGCATAGTTTGCTTGTTTTCTACTTTCTATGGCTTATATTGATCAGTATAAATTGTAGAAATGATATGCTACAGTAAGAATTGTGTGATAACAATTATTAATCTTGTCGTTGACAGTACCCAAAGTGAATGATTTGTTTTATCATACTAACCCATCTCACAAAGTTTTGTTAAGCTTTGTGTGATTGAAGTTTTCAAGTTATGGGTGAGATATGGACATGAGGAGAATAAGGAGTGACAAGACCCTAAGCTTGGGTATGCCCAAGGCACCCCAAGGTAATATTCAAGGAAGATCCAAGCAACTAAGCTTGAGGATGCCCTGGAAGGCATCCCCTCTTTCGTCTGCAACATTATCGGTAACCTCACTTGGAGCTATGTTTTCATTCGTCACATGATATGAGTTTTGCTTGGAGTTTCAATTTATTTTGTTAGAATTTGCTTGATGGTATTTAGAATAATGTTTTGCATTCTTTATTTCAATAAAAGTGTCAAGGATAGCCTTTACCATGCTTATTTTGCAAGTCTATATGCTATTGTTTGAAAACAGAAAGTTGTCTATCATTGTCTGAATTCTTCTGGATAGTCAGAACATGATAAAATCTTGAAATTTTTACAAAGTTAGCATCAAGAAGTTCTCTGTAACGTGGTAATTTTTCAGAATTTTTAGAGCTAGGGAAGTACGAGAATAATTCCACTCTTTACAGACTGTACTGTTTTGGTAGATTGATGTTATGTTTGCATTGTTTGCATATGTTTGTGTGTTTAATGATTTTATTTGAGGATAGGAGTATTAAATATGCAGAGGCATTTAATATGCAATGTTGAATAATAATTTTAGTGATTTTCTACAGTAGAGGATGATAAGGTTTTGCATTGATTTATAGCAACTTATCTCACGAGTTCTTGTTGAGTTTTGTGTGGATGAAGCTTTTGAGATTTAGGGAAACCGTGATATGAGAAGAATTAAGGAGACACAAAAGCTCAAGCTTGGGGATTCCCAAGGCACCCCAAGATAATATTTCAAGAAGTCTCAAGCATCTAAGCTTGGGGATGCCCCGATAGGCATCCCACCTTTCTTCATCAACCATTATCGGTTAGTATCGGTTGATCCTAAGTCTTTCCAACTTCACATGAGATGTGCTATTCTTGAAATGTCATTTTATTTTGTTTATTTTCTTTTTTAATAAAAATACTTAGATCTGAAAGTTTTTAAACAAAATAGAGCCCACAAATAGTTGTCGGAAAAGCTAGATAAGCGGCATTCACGTCTCGTCAATGAAGCTCTTTTCTGGCACCGTTGCTCTAGTACTTCACTTATATCTTTTTGAGCACGGCGTGCTTTAGTGTTTTTGAAGAAATTATCTCTTGCTTCACTTAGATTAATTTGAGAGAATAAAATTTTACGCTCATGTTCTTCAATTATATTTGTTTGAGCTTATCAAAAGCAACACATAAAATTAGTCCCAATATGATAGATATCCAAGGAGGATATAATAATACTTTCATGAAGATCATTGGACAAAATAAACTTGATTCCTTGTAATAGTTTTGAGACATGATGATATGATATGTGAGTCATGTTGATGAGTAATTGTGTTTTAGTAAGATATTGGTGTTAAGGTTTATGATTCCCGAAGCATGCACGTATAGTCTCTCGTTATGCCGGGAAGTTGGAGCACAATTTATCCTTGATTGTCCTATCATTGTGTGAAGGCCGGGGGCGCGCCATGGTTAACTCCTACCAACCCCCCCCCCCCTAGGAGCATGCATAATATTACTTTGCTTCGAGGGCTAATAAACTTCTGCAATAAGTATGTGAGTTCTTTATGACTAATGTGAGTCCATGGCTTATACGCACTCTCACCCTTTCATAATTGCTAGCCTCTCTTGTACCGCGCAATTTTCGCCGGTGCATAAACTTTATTATACCTTCCTCGAAATAGCCACCATACCTACCTATATGCGGTATTCCCTTGCCGCTCTAAGCAAATTTGTATGTGCCATCTCTAATTTTCAAAATAACTTTCCCTTTTGTGTGCCCGTATGCTACTTCTCGAGCATGCGTTGTATTCCCTCGAAGAGGAAAGGGTGATGCAGCATAGTAGCGTAAGTATTTCCCTCAGTTTTTGAGAACCAAGGTATCAATCTAGTAGGAGACCACGCGCGAGTCCCTTGTACCTGCACAAACAAATAATAACTTCGCAGCCAATGCGGCAAGGGGTTGTCAATCCCTTCACGGTCACTTACAAAAGTGAGATCTGATAGATAGGATAGGATAATATTTTTGGTATTTTTGGTATAAGAACAGAAAATAAATAAAGCGAATAAGCAACGGCAATAGAAATTGGATAGTTGACGGAAAAGTAATATGATAAAGATAGACCCGGGGGCCATAGGTTTCACTAGTGGTTTCTCTCATGATAGCAAAATTCTATGGTGGGTGAACCAATTACGGTCGAGCAATTGATAGAAAAGCGCATAGTTATGAGAATATCTAGGCATGATCATTATATATAGGTGATACGTCTCCAATGTATCTATAATTTTTTATTATTCCATGCTATTATTTATGATGTTTTGGATGTTTAATGGGCTTTGTCATACACTTCTATATTATTTTTGGGACTAACCTACTAACCCAAAGGCCCAGTCCAGATTGTTGTTTTTTTGCCTGTTTCAGGGTTTTACACAAAAGGGATATCAAACGGAGTCCAAACGGAATGAAACCTTCGGGAGAGATATTTTTGGAGAAAATCACGCACGGGAGACTTGAGAAGCACGGAGTAGGGCATACATGGTGCCCACGAGGGTGGGGGCACCCCCTAGGGCGCGCCCCCTGCCTCGTGGGCCCCACGTCTGGCCCCCGTTGCCCTCCTTCCTCCTATATATACCTACGTACCCCGAAACCATCAGAACAACAGACAAAACCCTAGTTCCACCGCTGTAACCTTCTGTTCCCTTGAGATCCCATCTTAGGGCCTGTTCCGGAGCTCCGTCGGAGGGGGGATCTTCCATGGAGTGCTTCTACATCATCATCATCGCCTCACCATGTGTTGTGAGTAGTTTACCACAGACCTTCGGGTCCATAGCTAGTATCTAGATGGCTTCTTCTCTCTCTTTGGATCTCAATACAAAGTTCTCCTCGGTCTTCGAGGAGATCTATTCAATGTAATTTCTTTTTGTGGTGTGTTTGTCGAGATCCGTTGAATTGTGGGTTTATGATCAAGATTATCTATGAGAAATATTTGGTTCTTCTATGAACTCTTTATGTATGATTATAATATCCTTGCAAGTCTCTTCAAATTATTGGTTTGGTTTGGCCTACTAGATCTATAGTTCTTGCAATGGGAGTAGAGCTTGGCTTTGAGTTCAATCTTGCGGTGTCCTTTCCTTGTGACAGTAGGGGTAGCAAGGCACATATTGTATTGTTGCCATCGAGGATAAAAAGATGGGGTTTATATCACTAAGTTTGAGTTTATCCCTCTACATCATGTTATCTTGCTCAAGGCGTTACTCTGTTCTTATGAACTCAATACACTAGATGCATGCTGGATAGCGGTCAATGCGTGGATTAATAGTAGTAGATGGAGAATCGTTTCGGTCTACTTGTCTCGGATGTGATGCCTATATATAATGATCATGCCTATATAGTCTCATAATTATTTGCTTAGCTATCAATTGCTTGATAGTAATTTGTTTACCCGCCGTAGAATATCCTATCATGAGAGAAGCCACTAGAGAACACTATGGCCCCCGGGTCTATTCTCAACATATCAATCTACAATCACTTTACTTTTCTGCTTTTACTTTCTGTTCTTATAATCAAAAATACCAAAATATCAAACTATCATCTCTATCAGATCTCACTTTCGTAAGTGACCGTAAAGGGATTGACAACCCTTTATCGCGTTGGCTGCAAAGTTCTTATTCGTTTGTGCAGGTGCGAGGGACTCGCGCATGGTCTCCTACTGGATTGATACCTTGGTTCTCAAAAACTGAGGGAAATACTTACGCTACTATGTTGCATCTCCCTTTCCTCTTCGAGGGAATACAACGCAAGCACGAGAAGTAGCAAGAAGAATTTCTGGCGCCATTGCCGGGGAGGCTTACGCAAAATTCATATACCAAGTACCTATCACAAACCCTTGTCCTTCGCATTACAATCTTTGCCTCTCGTTTTTCTCTCCCCCACTTCACCCTTGCCGTTTTATTTGCCCTTCTTCTGCTGTGTGTTTATCGTTAGCTTGCTTCTTATTTGCTTGTGTGTGTTGCTTGCTTGCCCTCATGTTTGAGATGGGGGACGATTTTATCGAGAAGGGTAGTAATGTCGAGGGCAACGTCTATGTTGACCCCCCGAATGAAACTACCACTTTACATATTAAGAAGTTCCGGGTTGGTGGTGGTAATATCATTGTAAAAGGAGTTCTTCAAGACTTCTTTACTTGTGTCGGTGCTTTGCCCACGATGGGTGGCTCTATTCTTCACAGAACTAGTAGCCTTGCGGATGTTGTATCTCTGTTTATAGTTGAAACTTAAAGACAATTTATCCATATGCATCCCTGTATTCAGAGAATATTTTTGGAGTTTTCCAATATTGAGCATTCTTCTGTTAAGCGCGCAGCTACTATCTTTTTGGCTCATGAATTTAGATTTATCATGAAAGAGGCCGAAGAAATCTTTGCTCATTACGGGGTATATGCCGGTCGACCTCCCATAGAGGCTATCTTATTTAATCAAGAAGACCTAATGCGGTTGCGATCTCCTGATCATGTTGCTTTTAATGAAAACCTTAGAAAAAAGGTTCCTACCGATGTCTTGGTTGCTAGAATTTCTGAGATGAATGATGATTTTGCTATTCAAAACAATGGGTTAGGCTTCTCACTTAAGCGAAGGCTTATGACCTTCTGCCAAAAGAACGCCTATAATGATGAATTGGTTGTTCACTACAAAGGGCCAAGAGAGGAACCTATTCCTCCTGAGATTGATGTGGGGGACTTTTGTCCCATTATATTTAGCCATTTTGATTACTTTTGCTTGCCACAAAGGAAACTTGCTGCTGAACGTAGGGAATATGAGATGAGTTTTCGTGATATATCGTATCATTATGGCATTCCCTAGATCTATCCATGTATCGTGCCTAGCTAGGGGCGTAAAACGATAGCGCTTGTTGGGAGGCAACCCAATTTTATATTATTTTTTGTTTTTGCTTCTGTTTAGGAATAAATATTGCATCTGGCTTCCGTTTGGATGTGGTTTTCTGTTTTAATTAGTGTTTGAGCCAAGTAGAACCTTTGGCAAGACTTGTGTGAAGATTATGTGATCTTGTTGTGAAAAGCAGAATCGTTAGCGCTCGCTAGAATGGTCACCAGATTTTACTGGTGCATGCTATTTAGTTGATTCTTTTTGCAGATGATTAATAAACAAATTCCTCACCTTTACCAATTTAGTTTGAATTTTTTTGGAGTTACAGAAGTATGTGAAACCTGCAGATTACTACAGACTGTTCTGTTTTTGACAGATTTGTTTTTCGTGTGTTGTTTGCTTATTTCAATGCATCTATGAGTAGTATTGGGAAGTATGAACCATAGAGAAGTTGGAATACAGTAGGTTTAACACCAATATAAAGAAAGAATTAATTCATTGCAGTACCTTTGAGTAGTGGTTTGCTTTCTTATACTAACGGAGCTCACGAGATTTTTGTCTAAGTTTTGTGTTGTGAAGTTTTCAAGGTTTGAGTATTGCTTTGATGGACTATGGAACAAAGAGTGGCAAGAGCCTAAGCTTGGGGATTCCCATGGCACCCCAAGGTAAAATTCAAGGACAACCAAAAGCCTAAGCTTGGGGATGCCCCGAAAAGGCACCCCCTCTTTCGTCTTCATCCATCGGTAACTATACTCGGAGCTATATTTTTATTCACCACATGATATGTGTTTTACTTGGACCGTCTTGTATAATTTGAGTCTTTTCTTGTTAGTTTGCCACAATTATTCTTGCTGGACACACCTATTTGAGAGAGTTAAATATGGCCTAGGAATTGTTAGAACACTCTATGTGCTTCACTTATATCTTTTGAGTTAAATAGTTTTTACTCTAGTGCTGCGCTTATATCTTTTAGAGCACGGTGGTGATAATATTTTGAAGAAATTGTTGAACTCTCATGCTTCACTTATATCCTTTTGAGAGTCTATTAAAACAGCATGGTAATGTGCTTAGGCTATAAAACTAGTCTTCACGTGATAGACATCCAATATCAATGTAGTAAAAACTTTCACACTAAGTGCATTGAATATGATGAGAAGTTGGATGCTTGATAATTGTTTTGAAATATGAGGATAGTGATATTAGAGTCATGCTAGTGGAGTTATTATGAAATTGAGAAATACTTGTGTTAAGATTAGTGATTCCCGTAGCATGCACGTATGGTGAACCACTATGTGACGAAGTTAGAGCATGAGGTATTTGTAAAGTGTCAACCTTTGTGTGGAGGTCGGGGCGCGCAATGGTTAACTCCTACCAACCTCCCCCCTAGGAGCATGCGTTGATTGCTTTGTTTTGATGACTCGTAGATTTTTGCAATAAGTATATGAGTTCTTTATGACTAATGTTGAGTCCATGGATTAGACACACTCTCACCCTTCCACCATTGCTAGCCTCTCTTGTATCGCGCAACTTTCGCCGGTACCATACACCCACTATATATCCTTCCTCAAAATATCCACCATATATATTCCTCAAAACATCCACCATACCTACCTATCATGGCATTTCCATAGCCATTCCGAGATATATTGCCATGCAACTTTCAACCGTTCCGTTCATATGACGCGCTTCATATTGTCATATTGTCATGCATGATCATGTAGTTGACATCGTATTTATGGTAAAGCCACCATGCATAATTTTTCATATATGTCACTCTTGATTCATTGCACATCCCGGTACATCGCCGGAGGCATTCATATAGAGTCATACTTTGTTCTAGTATCGAGTTGTAATTTAATGAAAGTGTGATGATCATCATTATTAGAGCATTGTCCCATGTGAGGAAAGGCTAAATCAATAAAGCCCCTCCAAAAAAGAAAAAAAAGGCCAAAGAAAAAAGGCCCAAAAAAAGGAAAAGAAAAATAAAAAGGGGAAATTGCTACTATCTTTTTCCACACTTGTGCTTCAAAGTAGCACCATGTTCTTCATGATAGAGAGTCTCATGTTTAGTCACTTTCATATACTAGTGGGAATTTTCGTTATAGAACTTGGCTTGTATATTCCAACGATGGGCCTCCTCAAATGCCCTAGGTATTCATGAGCAAGCAAGTTGGATGCACACCCACTAGTTTCTTTTGTTGAGCTTTCATACATTTTTAGCTCTAGTGCATCCGCTGCATGGCAATCGCTACTCACTCACATTGATATCTATTGATGGGCATCTCCATAGCCTGTTGATACGCCTAGTCGATGTGAGACTATCTCCCTCATTTTTGTCTTCTCCACAACCACCTCTCTATTCCACCCATAGTGCTATGTCCATGGCTCACGCTCATGTATTGCGTGAAAGTTGAAAGGTTTGAAAGAATAGAGTATGAAAACAAGTGCTTGGCTGAAATCGGGGTTGTGCATGATATGAATATTTTGTGTGATGAAGAGGGAGCATAGCCAGACTATATGATTTTTTAGGGATAAATTTCTTTAGCCATAGTATTTTGAGAAGACATGATTGCTTTGTTAGTATGCTTGAAGTATTACTATTTCTTATGTCAATATAGACTTTTGTCTTGAATCTTTTAGATCTGAACATTCATGCCACAATTAAGAGAATTACATTGAAAAACTATGTTGGTTAGCATTCCACATCAAAAATTCCGTTTTTATCATTTACCCACTCGAGGACGAGCATGAATTAAGCTTGGGGATGCTCGATACGTCTCCAACGTATCTATAATTTTTTATTGTTCCATGCTATTATTTATAATGTTTTGGATGTTTAATGGGCTTTGTCATACACTTCTATATTATTTTTGGGACTAACCTACTAACCCAAAGGCCCAGTCCAGATTGCTGTTTATTTTTGCCTGTTTTAGGGTTTTACAAAAAAGGGATATCAAACGGAGTCCAAACGGAATGAAACCTTCGGGAGAGATATTTTTGGAGAAAATCACGCACGGGAGACTTGAGAACCACGGAGTAGGGCATACGTGGTGCCCACGAGGGTTGGGGGCGCCCCCCCTAGGGCGCGCCCCCATGCCTCGTGGGCCCCACGTCTGGCCCCCGGTGCCCTCCTTCCTCCTATATATACATACGTACCCCGAAACCATCAGAACAACAGAAAAAACCCTAGTTCCACCGTCGTAACCTTCAGTTCCCATGAGATCCCATCTTGGGGCCTGTTTTGGAGCTCCGCCGGAGGGGGGATCTTCCACGGAGTGCTTCTACATCATCATCATCGCCTCACCATGAGTTGTGAGTAGTTTACCACGGACCTTCGGGTCCATAGCTAGTATCTAGATGGCTTCTTCTCTCTCTTTGGATCTCAATACAAAGTTCTCCTTGGTCTTCGAGGAGATCTATTCGATGTAATCTCTTTTTGCGGTGTGTTTGTTGAGATCCGATGAATTGTGGGTTTATGATCAAGATTATCTATGAGAAATATTTGGTTCTTCTTTGAACTCTTTATGTATGATTATAATATCCTTGCAAGTCTCTTCGAATTATTGGTTTGGTTTGGCCTACTAGATCTATAGTTCTTGCAATGGGAGAAGTGCTTGGCTTTGGGTTCAATCTTGCGGTGACCTTACCCAATGACAGTAGGGGCAGCAAGGCACGTATTGTATTGTTGCCATCGAGGATAAAAAGATGGGGTTTATATCACTAAGTTTGAGTTTATCCCTCTACATCATGTCATCTTGCTTAAGGCGTTACTATGTTCTTATGAACTCAATACACTAGATGCATGCTGGATAGCGGTTGATGTGTGGAGTAATAGTAGTAGATGCATAATCGTTTCGGTCTACTTGCCTCGGACGTGATGCCTATATATAATGGTCATGCCTAGATAGTCTCATAATTATTCGCTTTTCTATCAATTGCTCGACAGTAATTTGTTTACCCGCCGTAGAATATCGCTATCATGAGAGAAGCAACTAGAGAACACTATGGCCCCCGGGTCTATTCTCAACATATCAATCTACAATCTACTTTACTTTTCCGCTTTTACTTTCTATTCTTATAATAAAAAATACCAAAAATATCAAACTATCATCACTATCAGATCTCACTTTCGTAAGTGACCGTAAAGCGATTGACAACCCTTATCGCGTTGGTTGCGAAGTTCTTATTTGTTTGGGAAGGTGCGAGGGACTCGCGCGTGGTCTCCTACTGGATTGATACCTTGGTTCTCAAAAACTGAGGGACATACTTACGCTATTGTGTTGCATCTCCCTTTCCTCTTCGAGGGAATACAACACAAGCTCGAGAAGTAGCAATAGGCATCACGTCCGTAACAAGTAGACCGAAACGATTCTGCATCTACTACTATTACGCCACACATCGACCGCTATCCAGCATGCATCTAGAGTATTAAGTTCATAAGAACAGAGTAACGCCTTAATCAAGATGACATGATGTAGGGGGATAAACTCAAGCAATATGATATAGACCCCATCTTTTTAAACTCAATGGCAACAATACAATATGTGCCTTGTTGCCCCTACTGTCACTGGGAAAGGACAGCGCAAGATTGAACCCAAAGCCAAGCACTTCTCCCATTGCAAGAACTATAGATCTAGTAGGCCAAACCAAACCAATAATTCGAAGAGACTTGCAAGGATATTATAATCATACATAAAAGATTTCAGAGAAGAATCAAATATTGTTCGTAGATAATCTTGATCATAAACCCACAATTCATCGGATCTCGACAAACACACCGCAAAAAGATTACAGCGAATAGATCTCCTCGAAGATTGAGGAGAACTTTGTATTGGGATCTAAAGAGAGAGAGAAGAAGCCATCTAGCTAATAACTATGGACCCGAAGGTCTGTTGGTAAACTACTCACAACTCATTGGTGGGGGTATGGTGTTGATGTAGAAGCACTCCGTGATCGATCCCCCCCTCCGGTGAAGCCCCGGAACAGGCCCCAAGATGGGATCTCACGGGAACAGAAGGTTGCGGCGGTTGAATTAGGGTTTCGTCTGTTGCCTCGATATTTCCAGGGTACAAGGATATATATAGGAGGAAGAGGGGCACCGGGGGAGCCAAAGGGGGCCCACGAGGGTGGAGGGCGCGCCTGCCCCCCTGGGCACGCCCCCTGCCCTCAGGGCCACCTCTTTCGTTCCCTCGCGTGTACTCCAAGTCTTCTGTGTAGATACGGTTCCAGAAATAACTCTCCCGAAGGTTTCATTCCGTTTGGACTCCGTTTGATATTCTTTTTCTGCGAAACACTGAAATAGGCAAAAAAAACAGCAATTTGCACTGGGCCTTGGGTTAGTAGGTTAGTCCCAAAAATAATATAAAAGTGTATAATAACGCCCATTAAACATCCAAAACAAAATATATAATAGCATGGAACAATAAAATATTATAGATACATTGGAGACGTATCAAGCATCCCCAAGCTTAATTCTTGCTCGTCCTCGAGTAGGTAAATGATAAAAACAGAATTTTTGATGTGGAATGCCAACCAACATAATTCTCAATGTAATTCTTTATTGTGGCATGAATGTTCAGATCCGAAAGATTCAAGACAAAAGTCTATATTGACATAACAATAATAATACTTCAAGCATACTAACAAAGCAATCATGTCTTCTCAAAATAACATGGCCAAAGAAAGTTATCCCTACAAAATCATATAGTCTGGCTATGCTCCCTCTTCATCACACAAAATGTTTAAATCATGCACAACCCCGGTTTCAGCCAAGCAATTGTTTTATACTCAATTTTTTTCAAACCTTTCAACTTTCACGCAATACATGAGCGTGAGCCATGGATATATCACTATAGGTGGAATAGAGTGGTGGTTGTGGAGAAGACAAAAAGGAGGAAGATAGTCTCACATCGACTAGGCGTATCAATGGGCTATGGAGATGCCCATCAATAGATATCAATGTGAGTGAGTAGGGATTGCCATGCAACGGATGCACTAGAGCTATAAATTTATGAAAGCTCATCAAAAGAAACTAAGTGGGTGTGCATCCAACTTGCTTGCTCATGAAGACCTAGGGCATTTGAGGAAGCCCATCGCTGGAATATACAAGCCAAGTTCAATAATGAAAATTCCCACTAGTATATGAAAGTGACAAAACAAGAGACTCTTTATCATGAAGATTATGGTACTACTTTGAAGCACAAGTGTGGAAAAGGATAGTAGCATTGTCCCTTATCTCTTTTCTCTCATTTTTTTGGAGGGGGCTTTTCTCTTTTTTTATTAGCCCCCCTCTCTCTCTCTCTCTTTTGGGCCATTTTTTTTATTTGGCCTTTCTCACACAGGACAATGCTCTAATAATGAAGATCATCACACTTTTATTTACTTACAACTCAAAGATTACAACTCGAAGCTAGAACAAAATATGACTCTATGTGAATGCCTCCGGCGGTGTACTAGGATGTGCAATGCATCAAGAGTGACATGTATGAATGAATTGTGAATGGTGGCCTTGCCACAAATACAATGTTCACTACATGATCATGCATGGCAATATGACATTAGAAGCGTGTCATATGAACGGAACGGTGGAAAGTTGCATGGCAATATATCTTGGAATGGCTATGGAAATGCCATGATAGGTAGGTATGGTGGCTGTTTTGAGGAAGGTATATGGTGGGTGTACGGTACCGGTGAAAGTTGCGCGGTACAAGAGAGGCTAGGAATGGTGGAAGGGTGAGAGTGCGTATAATCCATGGACTCAACATTAGTCATAAAGAACTCATATACTTATTGCAAAAATTTACGAGTTATCAAAACAAAGTATTCAACGCATGCTCCTAGGGGAAGGGTTGGTAGGAGTTAACCATCGCGTGATCCCGACCTCCATACAAAGGATGACACTCAATAAATAAATCATGCTCCAACTTCGTCACATAATGGTTCACCATACGTTCATGCTACGGGAATCACAAACTTTATCACAAGTGTTTCTCAAATTCACAATTACTCCACTAGCATGACTCTAATATCATCATCCTCATATCTCAAAACAATCATCAAGTATCAAACTTCTCCTATCATTCATTGCACTTGTATGAAAGTTTTTACTATACTCATCTTGGATGCCTATCATATTAGGACTAATTTTATAACCCAAGCACATTACTGATGTCTACTACGCAACCTTCTTCTTGTAGACGTTGTTGGGCCTCCAAGTGCAGAGGTTTGTAGGACAGTAGAAAATTTCCCTCAAGTGGATGACCTAAGGTTTATCAATCCGTGGGAGGCGTAGGATGAATATGGTCTCTCTCAAACAACTCTGCAACCAAATAACAAAGAGACTCTTGTGTCCCCAACACACCCAATACAATGGTAAATTGTATAGGTGCACTAGTTCGGCGAAGAGATGGTGATACAAGTGCAATATGGATGGTAGATATAGGTTTTTGTAATAAGAAAATATATAAACAGCAAGGTAGTAAGTGGTAAAAGTGAGCATAAACGGTATAGCAATGCGTTGAAACAATGCCTAGGGTTCATACTTCCGCTAGTGCAAGTTCCCTCAACAAGGATAACATAATTGGATCATATAAATATCCCTCAACATGCAACAAAGAGTCACTCTAAAGTCACTAATAGAGAAGAACAAACGAAGAGATTATTGTAGGGTACGAAACCACCTCAAATTTATTCTTTCTGATCGATCTATTCAAGAGTCCGTAGTAAAATAACACGAAGCTATTCTTTCCGTTCGATCTATCAAAGAGTTCGTACTAGAATAACACCTTAAGACACAAATCAACCAAAACCCTAATGTCACCTAGATACTCCATTGTCACCTCAAGTATCCGTGGGCATGATTATACGATATGCATCACACAATCTCAGATTCATCTATACAACCAACACAAAGAAATTCAAAGAGTGCCCCAAATTTTCTATCGGAGAGTCAAGACGATAACGTGTGCCAACCCCTAAGAATAGATTCCCAAGGTCACGGAACCCGCAAGTTGATCAACAAAACATACATCAAGTGAATCAATAGAATGCCCCATTTTCACCACAGGTATCCCACGCAAGACATACATCAAGTGTTCTCAAATCCTTAAAGACTCAATCCGATAAGATAACTTCAAAGGGAAAACTCAATCCATCACAAGAGAGTAGAGGGGGAGAAGCATCATAAGATCCAACTATAATAGCAAAGCTCACGATACATCAAGATCTTGCCATCTCAAGAACACGAGAGAGAGAGAGAGAGAGAGAGAGAGAGAGAGAGAGAGATCAAACACATAGCTACTATACATACCCTCAGCCCCGAGGGTGGACTACTCCCTCCTCGTCATGGAGAGCGCCGAGATGATGAAGATGGCCACCGGAGAGGGATTCCCCCCTCCGGCAGGGTGCCAGAATGGGTTTAGATTGGTTTTCGGTGGCAACAGAGGCTTTCAGCGGCGGAACTCCTGATCTAGGTTACTTTCCGAAGGTTTCAGTATTTATAGGAATTTTTGGCATAGGTCTCACGTCAGGGGGTCTCCGGGCTGTCCACGAGATAGGGGGGCGCCACCACCTGGGGTGGGCGCGCCCCCACCCTCGTGGGCAGTCCGTGGCTCTCCTAGCCCAACTCTTTTACATCGGGGGCTTCTTTTCGTCCAGAAAAAATCATCAAAAATTGGCACATCAATTGGACTCCGTTTGGTATTCCTTTTCTGTAAAACTCAAAAACAAGGAAAAAATAGAAACTGGCACTGGGCTCTGGGTTAATAGGTTAGTCCCAAAAATCATATAAAAGTGTATATAAAAGCCCATAAAGCATCCTAGAAGGATAATATAAGAGCATGGAACAATCAAAAATTATAGATACATTGGTGACATATCAAGCATCCCCAAGCTTAATTCATGCTCGTCCTCGAGTAGGTAAATGATAAAATAGGAAATTTTGATGTGGAATGCTAACCAACATAATTCTCAATGTAATTCTCTTTATTGTGGCATGAATGTTCAGATCCGAAAGATTCAAGACAAAAGTCTATATTGACATAAGAAGAATAATACTTCAAGCATACTAACAAAGCAATCATGTCTTCTAAATATAACATGGCCAAAGAAAGTTATCCCTAAAAAATCATATAGTCTGGCTATGCTCCCTCTTCATCACACAAAATATTCATATCATGCACAACCCCGGTTTCAGCCAAGCAATTGTTTTCATACTTATATTTTTTCAAACCTTTCAACTTTCACGCAGTGCATGCGCGTCAGCCATGGATATAACATTATAGGTGGAATAGAGTGGTGGTTGTGGAGAAGACAAAAAGGAGGAAGATAGTCTCACATCGACTAGGCGTATCAATGGGCTATGGAGATGCCCATCAATAGATATCAATGTGAGTGAGTAGGGATTGCCATGCAACGGATGCACTAGAGCTATAAATGTATGAAAGCTCATCAAAAGAAACTAAGTGGGTGTGCATCCAACTTGTTTGCTCATGAATACCTAGGGCATTTGAGGAAGCCCATCGTTGGAATATACAAGCCAAGTTCTATAATGAAATTCCCACTAGTATATGAAAGTGACTAAACATGAGACTCTCTATCATGAAGAACATGGTGCTACTTTGAAGCACAAGTGTGGAAAAAGATAGTAGCATTGTCCCTTTTTTTTTGCCTTTCCTTTTTTTCTTTGGGACAATGCTCTAATAATGATGATCATCACACATATTGATTTACAACTCGATACTAGAACAAATTATGAATCTATATGAATGCCTCCGGCGGTGTACCGGGATGTGCAATGAATCAAGAGTGACATGTATGAAAAATTATGCATGGTGGACTAGCCACAAATATGATGTCAACTACATGGTCATGCATGGCAATATGACAATATGAAGCGTGTCATATGAACCGAACGGTGGAAATTTGCATGGCAATATATCTCAGAATGGCTATGGAAATGCCATGATAGGTAGGTATGGTGGCTGTTTTGAGGAAGGTATATGGTGGGTGTATGGTATCGGCGAAAGTTGCGCGGTACAAGAGAGGCTAGCAATGGTGGAAGGGTGAGAGTGCGTATAATCCATGGACTCAACATTAGTCATAAAGAACTCATATACTTATTGCAAAAATTTACGATTCATCAAAACAAAGTAATCAACGCATACTCCTAGGGGGGAGGTTGGTAGGAGTTAACCATCGCATGCCTCCGACCTCCACACAAAGGTTGACAATCAATAAATACCTCATGCTCTAACTTCGTCACATAGCGGTTCACCATACGTGCATGCTACGGGAATCACAAACTTTAACACAAGTATTTCTCAAATTCATAATTACCTCGCTAGCATGACCCAAATACCACCATCCTCATATCTCAAAACAACCATCAAGTATCAAACTTCTCATAATATTCGATGCATTTTATGTGAAAGTTTTTACTATACCCAACTTGGATGCCTATCATATTAGGTCTAGTTTTATAACCAAAGCACATTACCATGCTGTTCTAAAAGACTCTCAAAATAATATAAGTGAAGCATGAGAGTTCATCTATTTCTTCATAATAAAACCACCGTCGTGATCTAAAAAGATATAAGTGAAGCACTAGAGCAAAAGACAAACTACTCCAAAGGATATTCAATGAGTAGTTGAATAATTACGTAACTATGTGAAGACTCTCTAACATTTAATAATTTCATATCTTTGGATATTATTCAAACAGCAAGCAAAACAAATAAAACAAAATGACGCTCCAAGCAAAACACTATCATGTGGTGAATAAAAATATAGTCCCGAGTAAAGTTACCGATAGGTGAAGACGAAAGAGGGGATGCCTTCCCGGGGCATCCCCAAGCTTAGGCTCTTGGTTGTCCTTGAATTTTACCTTGGGGTGCCTTGGGCATCCCCAATCTTAGGCCCTTGCCACTCCTTATTCCGTTGTCCATCGAATCTTTACCCAAAACTTGAAAACTTCACAACACAAAACTCAACAGAAAACTCGTAAGCTTCGTTAGTATAAGAAAATAAAACCACCACTTAGGTACTGTTGTGAACTCATTCTAAATTCATAATGGTGTAATATCTACTGTATTCCAACTTCTCTATGGTTCATACCCTCCGATACTACTCATAGATTCATCAAAATAAGCAAACAACACATAGAAAACAGAATGTGTCAAAAACAGAATAGTGTGTAGAAATCTGTAACTTTCAAATATTTCTGTAACTCTAAAAATTCTGAAATAAATTTGTGGACGTGAGGAATCTGTCTATTAATCATCTGCAAAAAGAATCAACTAAAAAGCACTCTCCAGTAAAAAATGGTAGCTAATCTCGTGGGTGCTAAAGTTTCTGTTTTTTACAGCATGATCACATAAACTTCACCCAAGTCTTCCCAAAGGTTCTACTTGGCACAAACACTAATTAAAACACAAAACCACATCTAAACAGAAGCTAGATGCAATATTTATTCCTAAACAGAAGCAAAAGCAAAGAAAATAAAATTGGGTTGCCTCCCAACAAGCGCTATCGTTTAACGCCCCTAGCTAGGCATGATGATTTCAATGATGCTCACATAAAAGATAAGAATTGAAACATAACGGGAGCATCATGAAGCATATAACTAGCACATTTAAGTCTAACCCACTTCCTATGAATAGGGAATTTTTTAGCAAACAACTTATGGGAACAATAATCAACTAGCATAGGAAGGGAAAACGAGTATAACTTCGAGATTTTAAGCACATAGAGAGGAAACTTGGTATTATTGCAATTCCTACAAGCATATGTTCCTCCCTCATAATAATTTTCAGTAGCATCATGATTGAATTCAACAATATAACCATCACGTAAAGCATTATTTTTATAATCTACAAGCATAGAAATTTTACTACTCCCATCATAAGCAAAATTCTTCTCATTCATAGTAGTGGGAGGAGCAAATTCAACAAAATAACTATCATGTGAAGCATAATCCAATTGAAAACTAAAATCATGATGACAAGTTTCATGGTTATCATTAATCTTTATAGCATACATGTAATCACAATAATCATCATAGATAGCAACTTTGTTCTCATAATCAATTGGAACCTCTTCCGAAATAGTGGATTTATCACTAAACAAAGTCATGACCTCTCCAACTCCACTTTCATAAATACAATCATCATAAATAGGAGGCATGCTTTCATCATAATAAATTTGCTCATCAAAACTTGGGGGACTAAAAATATCATCTTCATCAAACATAGCTTCCCCAAGCTTGTGGCTTTGCATATCATTAGCATCATGGATATTCAAAGGATTCACACTAACAACATTGCAATCATGCTCATCATGCACATATTTTATGCCAAGCATTCTATGTAATTCTTCTTCTAGTACTTGAGCACAATTTTACTTCCCATCATTTTCATGAAAGATATTAAAAAGATGAAGCATATGAGGTAACCTTAATTTCATTTTTTGTAGTTTTCTTTTATAAGCTAAACTGGAGATAAAACAAGAAACTAAAAGATTCGATTGCAAGATATAAAGATATGCCTTCAAACACTCACCTCCCCGGCAACGGCGCCAGAAAAGAGATTGATGTCTACTGCGCAACCTTCTTCTTGTAGACGTTGTTGGGCCTCCAAGTGCAGAGGTTTGTAGGACAGTAGCAAATTTCCCTCAAGTGGATGACCTAAGGTTTATCAATCCGTGGGAGGCGTAGGATGAAGATGGTCTCTCTCAAACAACCCTGCAACCAAATAACAAAGAGTCTCTTGTGTCCCCAACACACCGAATACAATGGTAAATTGTATAGGTGCACTAGTTCGGCAAAGAGATGGTGATACAAGTGCAATATGGATGGTAGATATAAGTTTTTGTAATAAGAAAATATAAAAACAGCAAGGAAGCAAGTGGTAAAAGTGAGCATAAACGGTATAGCAATGTGTTGAAACAAGGCCTACGGTTCATACTTGCACTAGTGCAAGTTCCCTCAACAAGGATAACATAATTGGATCATATAACTATCCCTCAACATGCAACAAAGAGTCACTCTAAAGTCACTAATAGCGAAGAACAAACGAAGAGATTATTGTAGGGTACGAAACCACCTCAAAGTTATTCTTTCTGATCGATCTATTCAAGGGTCCGTAGTAAAATAACACGAAGCTATTCTTTCGTTCGATCTATCATAGAGTTCGTACTAGAGTAACACCTTAAGACACAAATCAACCAAAACCCTAATGTCACCTAGATACTCCATTGTCACCTCAAGTATCCGTGGGCATGATTATATAATATGCATCACACAATCTCAGATTCATCTATTCAACCAACACAAAGAACTTCAAAGAGTGCCCCAAAGTTTCTACCATGAGTCAAGACGAAAACGTGTGCCAACCCCTAAGCATAGATTCCCAAGGTCACGGAACCCGCAAGTTGATCACCAAAACATACATCAAGTGAATCAATGGAATACCCCGTTGTCACCACAGGTATCCCACGCAAGACATACATCAAGTGTTCTCAAATCCTTAAAGACTAAATCCTATTAGATAACTTCAGAGGGAAAACTCAATCCATCACAAGAGAGTAGAGGGGGAGAAGCATCATAAGATCCAACTATAATAGCAAAGCTCGCGATACATCAAGATCGTGCCATCTCAAGAACACGAGAGAGAGAGAGAGAGAGAGATCAAACACATAGCTACTAATACATACCCTCAGCCCCGAGGGTGGACTACTCCCTCCTCGTCATGGAGAGCGCCGGTATGATGAAGATGGCCACCAGAGAGGCATTCCCCCCTCCGGCAGGGTGCCAGAACGGGTCTAGATTGGTTTTCGGTGGCAACAGAGGCTTTCAGCGGCGGAACTCCCGATCTAGGTTACTTTCCGGAGGTTTCAGTATTTATAGGAATTTTTGGCGTAGGTCTCACATCAGGGGGGGTCTCCGTGCTGTCCACGAGATAGGGGGGCGCCACCACTTGGGGTGGGCGCGCCCCCCATCCTCGTGGGCAGCCTGTGGCTCTCCTGGCCCAACTCTTTTACTTCGGGGGCTTCTTTTGTTCTAGAAAAAATCATCAAAAATTTGCACGTCAATTGGACTCTGTTTGGTATTCCTATTCTGTAAAACTCAAACACAAGGAAAAACAGAAACTGGCACTGGGCTCTGGGTTTATAGGTTAGTCCCAAAAATCATATAAAAGTGTATATAAAAGCCCATAAAACATCCTAGAAGGATAATATAAGAGCATAGAACAATCAAAAATTATAGATATGTTGGAGACGTATCAAGCATACCCAAGCTTAATTCCTGCTCGTCCTTGAGTAGGTAAATGATAAAAACAGAATTTTTGATGTGGAATGCTAACCAACATAATTCTCAATGTAATTCTCTTTATTGTGGCATGAATGTTCAGATCCGAAAGATTCAAGACAAAAGTCTATATTGACATAAGATGAATAATACTTCAAGCATACTAACAAAGCAATCATGTCTTCTCAAAATAACATAGCCAAAGAAAGTTATCCCTACAAAATCATATAGTCTGGCTATGCTCCCTCTTCATCACACAAATTGATCATATAAACTTCACACAAGTCTTCCCAAAGGTTCTACTTGGCACAAACACTAATTAAAACACAAAACCACATCTAAACATAAGCTAGATGCAATATTTATTCCTAAACAGAAGCAAAAACAAAGAAAATAAAATTGGGTTGCCTCCCAACAAGCGCTATCGTTTAACGCCCCTAGCTAGGCACGATACAAGAATAGATCTAGGTATTGCCATCTTTGGTAGGCAATTCTTCGATTAAGCACTTATAATCCTTAGGAACTTCTTTATTCCTATTGATAATCAAACTTCTAGGTAAGAAATCAAGAAATTCATTTGTAGCAAAAGGTTCCCTCGCGAAAGTGAGAAAGTTGGGATGAACACTTATGGATTTGAGATCCGCAGTTTTCTTACTAGATGATTCACCCTTATTTTTAGGAATATACATAAACTTGGATAATTTACTGATAGAGGGATTCGAAGTATTTTTCACAGCAGAAAGAGCAGACCCTACATTAGTGATAATATCCTCAAGTTCATCGATTCTAGTGGAATCTTGATCTATTCTCTCTTTAACTATAGGTTCTTTTTCTTTAAAAAAATCAGAATAACTCCTACCTTAGATCCATACAGGGTAATTTGGTTGTGGATCTTTTTATCCAAACTCTCAACCAACTCTACAGTAGCAACTTTGTTTTCAATAATTTCAAGCCTTTGCATAACATGTTCCAAAGTCAAAACAGTTCCATTAACCAGAAGAGGTGGTGGGCCAAACAATTCTGTCATAGCATTATAAGAATCAAAAGTATGGCTACCCAAGAAATTTCCTCCGGTAATGGTATCGAGCATAAGCCTATTCCAAGGAGTTATTCCAACATAAAAATTGCGAAGAAGCACGGAAGTGGAAAGCTTCCTAGTAGATCTATTTTGAGCATTGCAAATTCTATACCAAGCATCTTTCAGATTTTCTTCCTCCCTTTGTTTAAAATTAAGAACCTCACTCTCGGGATTATTGATAATGATAGGCGTGCTAGCCATGACGGCAAGGCAAACGGTAAACGCACGAAAAAAGAAGGGCGAATAAAATGGCAAGGGTGAAGTGGGGGAGAGGAAAACGAGAGGAAAATAATGCAGTGTGAAGGATAAGGGTTTGTGATAGGTACTTGGTATAGGACTTTTGCGTAGATCTCCCCGGCAACGGCGCCAGAAATTCTTCTTGCTACTTCTCGAGCTTGCGTTGTATTCCCTCGAAGAGGAAAGGGTGATGCGGCATAGTAGCGTAAGTATTTCCCTCAGTTTTTTAGAACCAAGGTTTCAATCTAGTAGGAGACCACGCGCGAGTCCCTCGCACCTGCACAAACAAATAAGAACTTCACAGCCAACGCAATAAGGGGTTGTCAATCCCTTCACGGTCACTTACGAAAGTGAGATCTGATAGATAGGATAAGATAATATTTTTGGTATTTTTGGTATAAGAACAGAAAGTAAATAAAGCAAATAAGCAACGGCAACAGAAATTGGCTAGTTGACGAAAAAGTAATATGATAAAGATTGACCCGGGGGCCATAGGTTTCACTAGTGGCTTCTCTCATGATAGCAGAATTCTACGGTGGGTGAACAAATTACTATCGAGCGATTCATAGAAAAGCGCATAGTTATGAGAATATCTAGGCATGATCATTATATATAGGCATCATGTCTGTAACAAGTAGACCAAAACGATTATGCATCTACTACTATTACTCCACACATCGACCGCTATCCACCATGCATCTAGAGTATTAAGTTCATAAGAACAGAGTAACGCCTTAAGCAAGATGACATGATGCAGAGGGATAAACTCAAGCAATATGATATAAACCCCATCTTTTTATCCTCGATGGCAATAATATAATACGTGCCTTGCTGCCCCTACTATCAGTGGGAAAGGACACCGCAAGATTGAACCCAAAGCCAAGCACTTCTCCCATTGCAAGAACTATAGATCTAGTAGGCCAAACCAAACCAATAATTCGAAGAGACTTGCAAGGATATTATAATCATACATAAAAGATTTCAGAGAAGAATCAAATATTGTTCATGGATAATCTTGATCATAAACCCACAATTCATCGGATCTCGACAAACACACCGCAAAAAAATTACATTGTATAGATCTCCTCGAAGATCGAGGAGAACTTTGTATTGAGATCCAAAGAGAGAGAAGAAGCCATCTAGCTAATAACTATTGACCCGAAGGTCTGTGGTAAACTACTCACAACTCATTGGTGAGGCTATGGTGTTGATGTAGAAGCACTCCGTGATCGACCCCCCCCCCTCCGGCGGAGCTCCGGAATAGGCCCCAAGATGGGATCTCACTGGAACAGAAGGTTGCGGCGGTGGAATTAGGGTTTCGTCTGTTGCCTCGATGTTTTCAGGGTACAAGGATATATATATATAGGAGGAAGAGGGGCACCGGGGGAGCCAGAGGGGGCCCACGAGGGTGGGGGCACGGCCCTGCCCTCGTGGCCACCTCTTTCGTTCCCTCGTGTGTACTCCAAGTCTTCTATGTAGATACAGTTCCAAAAATAACGCTCCCGAAGGTTTCATTCCGTTTGGACTCCGTTTGATATTCCTTTTCTGCGAAACACGAAAATAGGCAAAAAAACAACAATTTGCACTGGGCCTTGGGTTAGTAGGCTAGTCCCAAAAATAATATAAAAGTGTATAATAAAGCCCATTAAACATCCAAAACGGAATATATAATAGCATGGAACAATAAAAAATTATAGATACGTTGGAGACGTATCTTCGTACTGCTCGCAAGACGGTGATGGGTGGCCAATATTTTCCATGCTAGATGCGTTATTCTCACGATGAGTGTTTATTCACTTGTCATTGCACGAGAGTAAGGCAAAGGTATTAGGGATGCGCAGTCCCAAAGTTAAAAACAAATTTACTTTATGTTGTCAAATAATAAATTCCTTGGAAAGTGTTGGTATGGAAGGCAACTGTGGATTCGGCTAGCCATGGCTTGTGAAAATTTGGTGGAAAAGGAATAAACTTTATTTTATGTTTGGGAACCGCCTATGATATATTGTAATGCCCAGGATGGAGTTATACCTCCTACGTGTCGAGGCACGACTTAAAGGCATAAGTCCATCCTAGAATGATCTCAAGTTTGGTAATCTTTGCACAACTCATGTAAAAGAGGGATAGTAAACTGAAAATAGTTGGCTTACAATCGCCACGTCACAGAATAACAGTACAAGTCTCAAACATCATACATTAAGATCACTACAACCCTCTAAGGGCAAAACCAAATGTCAAAGTACCAAACTCAGATAAATAAAACAACCACAGGCGGATCGAATCCTAGTAAGAGACTCCACTACTGATCGTCCGGGTAGCGCACGTAGTACCGACTACGCTCCTCGTCGTACTCCCAATCCAGCTCGGTGCCATCACCTGGATAGCTCACAGCTGGACCTGCATCTGGTGTGTGAAGTAACTGTGAGCCACAGAGGACTCAGCAATCCCGTTCCCGGGTAACAGAACTATCAAAGCCTTTGGGTGAGGGAAAGGCTGAAGAAAGAACAAGTCTGCAGCAGCAACTAGCATCTAGCTTACGCAAGTGAGAGCGAGAAGAGAAGGCATCGGCGAGAAGTGATCACGAAGTGATCCTAGCTACAAGCTCACAATCATAACCCCTCCGTGTTCAACTCCCGAATCCCTATTCGGAAATTGGCAGTCACGGAACACACGCTGGTAGTGTATTAGTATCATTGTGTCAAGTTATCTACAACCGGAATTAACAAGCTCCCATCTGCCACATAACCGCGGGCACGGCTTTCGAAAGTTCAAAACCCTGCAGGGGTGTTCCAACTTGACCCATTACGAGCCCACGATCCGCGGAGTCGCAACTCCAAAGTGGGAAGACCCGAGTATCCTCGGAATCCCGTGCTCAAGATATACCGAGCTAAGGTAAGGCTAATCCAGCAAATCCTCCCGGCGTGTCGACACCCTGATAGTAGCCGCGCGTATCTAGATCTCAGGACACGTCCGGATGAGCAGTACGTACAGATACCGAAGATCCCAGCGAACCGGGTGGTATCCGCAAGTGGCTCTAGTTTGGACCAACACTCAAGTCGAGCACTGGCCCAGGGGGTTGAATTAATTAAGCCTCGGGTTAATTACTCCCTCGGAAAGGTTTTAGTTGTTTAGGCAAATAGTACCAAGGTTGGGACTTGCTGGAAAAGACTTAGCACTTAGTGGTTTATCGAGGGGGTCCCATACACCCCAACCGTGTTAGGAACGCATAATCAAGGAACATAATACCGGCTTATACGGATCCTAACGGCATGAGTGGAACAAATCACCAAGCAAAAGGCTTAGCCTTCCACCCTTGCCAATATATAGATGATTTCAATTAAAGCATTTATAGTGTGATATAACCCAACCAAACTTCAACATGGAGCAAGCATCTTCACTTCACCTGCAACTAGCAACGCTATAAGAAGGGCTGAGCGAAGCGTACTTAGCCAAGACAACGGTTTGCATAGGTAGGGTGGTTAAACATGGCAATTGGTTACAAGTAGGAGGCTGACAAGAAGAACATGGGCATCGAGGCAAAACTATAGATCGAGACTACTAGCAATAGGCGAAGATAGTAAAGTTATCGGGCTTCGGTCATCTTGCCTGAAGAGAAGACGTTCGGATCGAAAGAAGGGTCCTCGTGCTCAAACTCGTTGGAAACCTCGTGCTCAACCTCGTTGGAAAACTCGTGCTCAACTTCCGGCTCTAAACACAACAAACACACCAAGCACCAATCAACAAAATGCAATGCGCACTCGAAAAACATGAATGCATGATGGATGCACTAAAGACGCACATGGAGCACGTAAAACATCACTCAAGCAAAACACCTCAAAACAAGATAACAAGATGATATTAATAATCTACACAGAAAAACACCCAAGTTTGATATAAGATTCGCTGAAATCGGAGTTACGGGCTAAAAGTTATGCCCGAAACAAGATTTGAGCGAAAACTAAAAATTACAGCAACATAGCATCTTTGGAGCTCAATATAATTAATCTACAGCACCCAAAAAGCATGGCAAAGGACTTGAACACAAACTAGATATAAAGTACAGCAACTAGGTCCAAAGTGCACCCCCAACGGAGTCACGGATCAATAGCAATGATCTTGGACATATTGAACTTTGAAATAAAATTCTGGCAGCAGAATTTTATTGAAACTTTAGAGCAAAAGATAAACATGCTACAGCCACTCAAATGGACATGTGAGGACATGGATGGAAAGACAACAATATATACTACAAGGAACAATCAAAAACCACCCCAAAACTATCATGCTTTGTCCTACAACATCACACGAACATGGCATCGGAACGTTACAGATTTCAGACTTAGTGAAATTTCACTAAGTCCTAAAACAGCAATATCATCATAGCATCAAAAAGAGCATGTTTAAGTCACCTCGAAACTAAACATGGCAAAGGGTAAGCACCTCATTAAAATACATATGAAGGTGATCCCGAAACACACAAGCATGCATCATTGTGGTGAACACACCGATTACAACGAGCTCAACAAGATGGCATTTCATAACAAGTGAAAACACAACATGTGAACATGGCACTTTGCAACGATGATAACAAGGAAACAATACATCTACCATGCAACCTATCACACCCAACACGTAGTTCGTGGCAAGACGAACACGTGGACATGTCATTTGCATCGTTTGGACAAACGAGCTAAAAGTTATCACAAGTCAAAGGTGGCATGAAAATAACACATAACAACAGTTTATAACATGATGCACTCTTGCAACAGCAAAACAAGTGTCAAGATGACATCTAACATGCATGACTACAACAGGTAAAACGTAGAGGACATCTCCACGAACATCTGGACATGCTACACGCGCAAAACGGAGCAACAGGCACAAAGTTAGAGCAGGTCAAAGTTTGCATCTCAGATAAACAGATCTGGGGACTTAGAAGTTTTAGAGTCAACCTTAACGGATCAGATCTGAAAACGGGGTGGGCCGGAGGAACAGTGACGGCGGCCCGATCGCGGAGACGAGGCGGCCCAGGCGCGCGGTGGCCCGGGTGAGGGAGCCGGCGGCCCACCCGACCGAAGCGGGGCGGTGCGGCGAAGGAGCCCGAGACGAGGCCCGCTGGATCTCGGGCCGGGAGGCGACCCAGCCTTGGCGCGGTGGCGAAGGAGCTGCGGAGGGGCGCGGTTGGCTGGGCGGCGGTGCTGGGCCGGGGTGGCCGGCCCGTTCGCGGGGAAGTGGCGAGGCGCCTGGCGCTCGCGGCGGCGAAGCGAAGGGAGGCGAGCGGGCCGCTGACTGGCGATCGGCCCACGTTGAAGTGGTCCTTCTGGCGCACGGCGGCGGACGAAGCCCGCGGGAGAGGCCCAGGCCGGCGATCTGGTCCCCAGATCGGGATCCAGCTGGACCAGTCTCCTGGCTCGGCGCGGTCCGACCGAACGGCGCGGGAGGAGTGCGGTCGAGACCCTGGCGCGAGGATTGAAGCGTTGACCCTGGCGCGAGGACAGCTCGCTCCTGGCGGTTGCGGCTGCGGCTCTGGATCGAAGGATCCGATGGATCCCTCGGGAACCGGGCAGATAAAACTGGATCTGAGAGAACTGGAGAAAAAAAATAAAAGGAGAGGGGAGGAAGAAGAAGGGGATGCCAACATAGACTAGGGGTCTATATATAGCAGTTTAGACTAGGGTTTGGAGACTAGGGGTGTTTAGGAGCCCTCCGATCGCGATCCGACGGATCCGATCGCGGGGGTCGATTTAAAAGGACTAGACGGAGATGAAAGAATGCCACAGGGGTGTTTCCGGGACACGAAGTGAAGGCACATCGGACCCACACGGACAACGGAGGGAAAAGTCAACGGAGTCCAAACGAGACGAGATTTGAGAGGCGGGTTGCACACAACAAAACAACAACACACAAAACAACCTCGCGGCACACCGGTAACGAAAAACGCCCGAACAACAAAGTAGGCCTACGGGACGTCACGGACACGTGAGGGAGCTCCGGAACACGAAACGGACAACGGGAAGAAACGCCACGAACCGGATGCAACCCACAACACAAATGCAATGCAATGCACATGTCTACATGATATGAATGAATGCCACACACTCACACAACAAAACGACAAAAGCCCGAAAGACAAAGAACCCGAAAAGGAAAAAGATGAAGCCGGAGATTTATTATATACCCAAAAGGGAAAGTATTACATCCGGGGCATTACAAACTCTCCTCTACTACAAAAAGATCTCGTCCCGAGATCTAGGACTGGAAAAAGGAAGGGTACTCAGAACGAAGATGATCTTCTCGTTCCCAGGTAGCTTCTCGGTCTGTGTGATGTGACCACTTGACTTTCAGAAACTTGATGGACTTGTTGCGAGTCTTGCGTTCGGTTTCTTCGAGAATTGCAACTGGATGCTCTCGGTAGGAAAGGTCTTGTTGAAGATCAATCTCCTCAAACGGAATCATGCGCTCAGGTGCCTTGAAGCATTTGCGAAGCTGAGACACATGAAAGACATCATGAACATTTGCAAAGTTGGAAGGGAGCTCGAGCTGATAGGCTAGATCGCCTCTTTTGCCAAGAATTTTGAAAGGCCCGACGTATCTAGGAGCAAGCTTTCCTTTGATACCGAACCTTTGGGTTCCTTTCATCGGAGAAACTCGGAGATAGACATGATCACCGATGTCGAAAGCCAAATCACGATGCTTTCCATCATAGTAACTCTTCTGACGCGACTGAGCGGCCTTGAGATTCTCACGTATGACTTTGCACATTTCTTCGGCTTCAGAGATCAAATCATTGCCAAGAAGTTGGCGTTCACCTGTTTCAGACCAGTTGAGAGGGGTACGGCACTTTCTGCCATAGAGAATTTCAAACGGTGCTTTGCCTGCACTTGCTTGAAAGCTGTTGTTGTAAGAGAACTCGGCAAATGGAAGGCAGTCCTCCCATTTCATGCCGAAGGAGATGACACAGGCTCTGAGCATATCTTCAAGGATCTGATTCACACGCTCGACTTGACCACTAGTCTGAGGGTGAAAGGCAGTGCTGAACCTGATCTTCGTGCCCATGGCGGACTGAAAGGAGTCCCAGAACCTTGATGTGAACAAGCTGCCACGGTCTGAGGATATCACTTGAGGAATGCCATGCAGGGACACAATTCTGGAAGTGTACAGCTCTGCAAGTTGAGCTGCATTGATTGATTCTTTGACTGGAAGAAAGTGAGCGACTTTGGTAAGCTTGTCAATCACCACAAAGATAGCATCATTGCCTCGCTTGGATTTAGGAAAACCAGTGACGAAGTCCATTTCAATGTGGTCGAACTTCCACTCAGGAATAGGAAGAGGTTGGAGAAGACCGGCTGGACGTTGATGTTCTGCTTTCACTCTTCTGCATACATCACATTCATTCACGAACTGGGCAATCTCCCTTTTCATGCGTGTCCACCAGTAAGATTGCTTGAGGTCTTGGTACATCTTGGAACTGCCAGGATGAATGGAAAGGAGAGAATCATGAGCTTCTTCCATTATGAGCTTCCTGAGATCACCTTTGGGAACAACGAGTCTGTCCTCGAAGAACAAGGTATCTCTCTCATCAACACGGAAGCACTTATATTTTGGAGTGCCCTTTGCAATCCCATGTTTCACCTTCTTCACCATGGTATCACTGAGCTGGGCCTCACGGACTTGATCTTCCAAGGTAGGAGCAATCTGGAGATTTGCAAGAAAACCCTGCGGAACAACCTGAAGGTTGAGCTTCCTGAAAGCTTCACAAAGCTCAGGCTGGTGTGGCTTGATAAGAAGGCTGTTGCAATATGCCTTTCTGCTCAAAGCATCTGCAATCACATTCGCCTTGCCTGGAGTGTACTCAATGCTGGGGTTGTACTCTTGGATCATCTCGACCCAACGAGTCTGGCGGAGGTTCAGATGCGGCTGTGTGAAGATGTACTTCAAGCTCTTGTGATCAGTGAAGATGTCGACCTTTCTGCCCAACAACAGATGTCTCCACGTAATCAGAGCATGTACCACAGCTGCTAGCTCGAGATCATGTGTGGGATAGTTCTTCTCAGCTCGCTTTAGCTGACGTGAAGTGTATGCCACAATTCTCTTCTCTTGCATAAGCACACCACCAAGACCTTGAAGAGAAGCGTCACAGAACACTTCATAGGGCTTGGATTCATCTGGAGGAATCAGAACTGGAGCAGAGACAATCTTCTCTTTGAGGGTTTTGAAAGCCACTTCACAATCGGGAGACCAAAAGTATTTGACATTCTTCTGAAGGAGGTTGGAAAGAGGCTTGGCAATCTTGGAGAAGTTCTCCACAAACCTTCTGCAATAGCTGGCAAGACCCAGAAAACTGCGGAGCTGCTTGACGTTCTGAGGAGCCTCCCAGTTGACAATTGCTTCAACTTTCTCGGGATTAACCGCAATACCGTCAGCTGAGATAATGTGGCCCAGGTAGAGAACCTTATCGAGCCAAAACTCGCACTTGGAAAACTTGGCATAGAATTTATGCTCTCGGGGTCGATCAAGAACCAGACGCAAGTGCTTTTCGTGATCTTCTTCATTCTTGGAAAACACCAGAATATCATCCAGATACACAAGCACGAATTCGCCAGTATAGGGGTTGAAGATGTAATGCATCATCCTTGAAAAGGTAGGAGGAGCATTGGCGAGACCGAAGGACATGACGGTATACTCATATGAATCGTAGCTCGTTCTGAAGGCCGTCTTGGGAATGTCTTCCTCGCGAATGCGAATTTGATGGTAGCCCATTCGAAGGTCAAGCTTAGAGAACACTTTTGCTCCTTTGAGCTGCTCAAAGAGTTCGTTGATGTTGGGGAGCGGATACTTGTTCTTAATCGTCTTCTTGTTCAGTGGCCGGTAGTCAACACAGAGACGCTCCGTGCCATCTTTCTTCTTGACAAATAAGACACCACAGCCCCACGGAGATGTACTCGGTCTGATGAGACCCATACGCTCCTGTTCATCCAACTGTTTCTTCAATTCCTTCAATTCATCTGAAGAGAGCTTGTATGGACGTCGACAAACAGGTTCGGTGCCCGGCTCGAGTTCAATGACAAACTCCACCTGACGGTGTGGAGGCATGCCTAGAAGTTCTTCTGGAAAGACGTCTTGATATTCATTCACCACTGGAATTTGCTCTATGGCATTAATTTCACCCTTATCATTAAGAGAGAAAAGCCGAATAGTATTATCCCTGGAGGCGAAGATAATCACATCTTCATCAGAATGAGTCAATTTGACTTCCTTTTGAGCACAATCAATGTGAGCATCATGCTGAGAAAGCCAATCCATTCCGAGGATGAGGTCAATATCGGAATGACCAAGAACCACCGGAGAAGCCAAAAATCGATAATCACCCATGCGAATAGAAATATCCGGAACATGCACCCGAGAGGTCATTTGCAAACCAGGAGAAATAATGCTCAACGGCTTCGGCATCACTTGAGTGACAAATTCATGCTTAGCAACAAAAGGTCTTGAAATGAAGGACAAAGATGCACCCGAATCAAACAATACTTTAGCTGGAAAAGAGTTCACTGAGAGGTTACCCAAAATGACATCAGAAGAGTTCTCTGCTTCAGCTGCACTCATCAGATTGACCCTTGCAGACTTTGGATCATGCTTGACAATAGCTGAACTCATAGGAGGAGGAGGTGGAAGACGCTTCGGATTCGGACATCTGTTGGCATAATGACCCTTCTGGCCACACTTGTTGCACACCACTTCAGAGAGAGGACGGAACTGAGAGCCACTGGACTTGGAGCCTTGAGACTGAAACTGCTTCTTCGACTGGTTGCTTGGGTTGGGTGGGTGGGAGAAACCACGACCACTAGAGTTCTTGTTGTTGGAGTTGTTGAATGGAGCTCGAATCATTGGAGGAGGAGGAAGCCAGAATTTCTGTTGTTTCGCAGCCAACTGAGACGATGAGGTAGAGTGAACAGCATCTCGAATTCTCTTCTTAGAAGCCTCCATCTTGAGCTGAGCTGCTTCTTGTTTCAAAGCCATATTATAGAACTTATCGAATTCGTCTGGCTCGAACAAAGTGAGAGCAAGCTGAAGTTCATCTTTGAGACCTCCACGGAACTGATAGATTTTGCTCTTTGCATCAGGAATGTCTTGCTTTGCATAACGAGCGAGGTTTTGGAACTTGACATTATACTGATAGACTGTCATGGAGCCCTGCTTGAGGTTGCGGAATTGCTCACGCATACCCTCGATAACACTTGTAGGAATGTGATGCGAGCGGAAATCCTTGCAGAAATTCTCCCACGAGATCACTTGACCCGGCCTTGAGTCTTTGTACTGCTGCCACCAGTCAGCTGCTTGATCTTTCAGTTGGAAGGCTGCAAACTTCACATAGTCATCTTCTTTCACGTTACTGCACTCAAAATGCTTCTTTATGTCGGTCAGCCAATCCTCAGCATCAAGAGGGTCGACACAGTAACTGAAAGCTTTAGGATTGTTGGCCAAGAACTGGTTGAGGGTAGCATGGTGCTGCTGGAAGAAGTTGCCTTGGTTCATTGGAACGCCCTGATTAGCTTGATTAGCTTGATTAGCTTGCATCATCTGCATCATCAACTGAGTGTTCTGAGCAGTAGTCTGCATAATTGCTCTCCAAGCCTCAGGCGGAGGAGGAGGGGAAGGAGGATGCTCTGGGACCTCTTCCACCTCTGGGTTGGCATTCGGAACCTTTTTCGGAGCCATCCTGTAAGAGATGACCACGAATCAGCAATTGATTGACAAAAGGAATAAGCTGAATCAATGGAATGAATTGCAACAAGTCTTCACAATAATCATTCGAACAATAAGAACGAATGAAATCATCCGAACAAGAGGAACGAATGAATTTCTCAGTTAATTGATAACATCAGTCTTCACGAGAAGCCACATAGGGATCAAAAGGATAAAATAATAAAAACAACAAGGTACGGAAAGGAACAAACACAAGAGAGGAGTTTCGTTCTAACATCTTTGTGCTGAAAGCATATGAACGCGTTACGAAAAGGTTTTGCAATCCCCGGATCAGCATAGCCAAGGACCCTTTAAGATGCAACTCCTGATAGTAACATCGGTCATATAACCCCTTCACTCAATGTCGAACCCCGAACTCACTAACCTGCATTCGTTGGAAGAATGCCTACGATCTACTGGATAAAACTCACCTATAGCTTTCCGAAAGATTCCAGTTATGCAATCAGGTGTTGGGGATACACGGGAAGCACCGCGCAATCAACTCTAACCTACATCCAGGTGTATCCATCCTTCAACACATAACCAGTCTTTCTCGGAAACTGTGTACCTCGGACCTTCGAAAAGCATCCACTATAACAAGCTATGGCAATACTCCCGAACTACCTCCCCAGTACTGGGTGATGTCGGGGTTATCTTGTCACTGGCCGTATAGGGGAGATTTTCGATGTCGGCCGTCTTAAGTATTTAGTACTGTCGCGATATGCTTGTTACAATGATACCCCGAAGCTCAACTCCTCGGTAACAGGAGGCATCGAGAACAATATCCTTGTCACAAGAACATCGAAACAATCCCAGAATACTCGCGAGATTCCTAAAAAAAAAATTGTGCAAATTTTGAAGATAGGAGAGACAAGAGTAGACGTCAGGAGTCCTCACCAGAGAGAAAGGGGATGAGAAGCAAAGAAATCCTACTCTCCGATATAATATAGGACTCAAAAGTTTTCAGTGTGTGCCTAGACTCAACCGTCAACGGTTCGATCAAACAGTGGGGGCTCCTAGGTCGGAGAAGGCTCTGATACCAACTTGTAATGCCCAGGATGGAGTTATACCTCCTACGTGTCGAGGCACGACTTAAAGGCATAAGTCCATCCTAGAATGATCTCAAGTTTGGTAATCTTTGCACAACTCATGTAAAAGAGGGATAGTAAACTGAAAATAGTTGGCTTACAATCGCCACGTCACAGAATAACAGTACAAGTCTCAAACATCATACATTAAGATCACTACAACCCTCTAAGGGCAAAACCAAATGTCAAAGTACCAAACTCAGATAAATAAAACAACCACAGGCGGATCGAATCCTAGTAAGAGACTCCACTACTGATCGTCCGGGTAGCGCACGTAGTACCGACTACGCTCCTCGTCGTACTCCCAATCCAGCTCGGTGCCATCACCTGGATAGCTCACAGCTGGACCTGCATCTGGTGTGTGAAGTAACTGTGAGCCACAGAGGACTCAGCAATCCCGTTCCCGGGTAACAGAACTATCAAAGCCTTTGGGTGAGGGAAAGGCTGAAGAAAGAACAAGTCTGCAGCAGCAACTAGCATCTAGCTTACGCAAGTGAGAGCGAGAAGAGAAGGCATCGGCGAGAAGTGATCACGAAGTGATCCTAGCTACAAGCTCACAATCATAACCCCTCCGTGTTCAACTCCCGAATCCCTATTCGGAAATTGGCAGTCACGGAACACACGCTGGTAGTGTATTAGTATCATTGTGTCAAGTTATCTACAACCGGAATTAACAAGCTCCCATCTGCCACATAACCGCGGGCACGGCTTTCGAAAGTTCAAAACCCTGCAGGGGTGTTCCAACTTGACCCATTACAAGCCCACGATCCGCGGAGTCGCAACTCCAAAGTGGGAAGACCCGAGTATCCTCGGAATCCCGTGCTCAAGATATACCGAGCTAAGGTAAGGCTAATCCAGCAAATCCTCCCGGCGTGTCGACACCCTGATAGTAGCCGCGCGTATCTAGGTCTCAGGACACGTCCGGATGAGCAGTACGTACAGATACCGAAGATCCCAGCGAACCGGGTGGTATCCGCAAGTGGCTCTAGTTTGGACCAACACTCAAGTCGAGCACTGGCCCAGGGGGTTGAATTAATTAAGCCTCGGGTTAATTACTCCCTCGGAAAGGTTTTAGTTGTTTAGGCAAATAGTACCAAGGTTGGGACTTGCTGGAAAAGACTTAGCACTTAGCGGTTTATCGAGGGGGTCCCATACACCCCAACCGTGTTAGGAACGCATAATCAAGGAACATAAAACCGACTTATACGGATCCTAACGGCATGAGTGGAACAAATCACCAAGCAAAAGGCTTAGCCTTCCACCCTTGCCAATATATAGATGATTTCAATTAAAGCATTTATATAGTGTGATATAACCCAACCAAACTTCAACATGAAGCAAGCATCTTCACTTCACCTGCAACTAGCAACGCTATAAGAAGGGCTGAGCGAAGCGTACTTAGCCAAGCAACGGTTTGCATAGGTAGGTGGTTAAACATGGCAATTGGTTACAAGTAGGAGGCTGACAAGAAGAACATGGGCATCGAGGCAAAACTATAGATCGAGACTACTAGCAATAGGCGAAGATAGTAAAGTTATCGGGGTTCGGTCATCTTGCCTGAAGAGAAGACGTTCGGATCGAAAGAAGGGTCCTCGTGCTCAAACTCGTTGGAAACCTCGTGCTCAACCTCGTTGGAAAACTCGTGCTCAACTTCCGGCTCTAAACACAACAAACACACCAAGCACCAATCAACAAAATGCAATGCGCACTCGAAAAACATGAATGCATGATGGATGCACTAAAGACGCACATGGAGCACGTAAAACATCACTCAAGCAAAACACCTCAAAACAAGATAACAAGATGATATTAATAATCTACACAGAAAAACACCCAAGTTTGATATAAGATTCGCTGAAATCGGAGTTACGGGCTAAAAGTTATGCCCGAAACAAGATTTGAGCGAAAACTGAAAATTACAGCAACATAGCATCTTTGGAGCTCAATATAATTAATCTACAGCACCCAAAAAGCATGGCAAAGGACTTGAACACAAACTAGATATAAAGTACAGCAACTAGGTCCAAAGTGCACCCCCAACGGAGTCACGGATCAATAGCAATGATCTTGGACATATTAAACTTTGAAATAAAATTCTCGCAGCAGAATTTTATTGAAACTTTAGAGCAAAAGATAAACATGCTACAGCCACTCAAATGGACATGTGAGGACATGGATGGAAAGACAACAATATATACTACACGGAACAATCAAAAACCACCCCAAAACTATCATGCTTTGTCCTACAACATCACACGAACATGGCATCAGAACGTTACAGATTTCAGACTTAGTGAAATTTCACTAAGTCCTAAAACAGCAATATCATCATAGCATCAAAAAGAGCATGTTTAAGTCACCTCGAAACTAAACATGGCAAAGGGTAAGCACCTCATTAAAATACATATGAAGGTGATCCCGAAACACACAAGCATGCATCATTGTGGTGAACACACCGATTACAACGAGCTCAACAAGATGGCATTTCATAACAAGTGAAAACACAACATGTGAACATGGCACTTTGCAACGATGATAACAAGGAAACAATACATCTACCATGCAACCTATCACACCCAACACGTAGTTCGTGGCAAGACGAACACGTGGACATGTCATTTGCATCGTTTGGACAAACGAGCTAAAAGTTATCACAAGTCAAAGGTGGCATGAAAATAACACATAACAGCAGTTTATAACATGATGCACTCTTGCAACAGCAAAACAAGTGTCAAGATGACATCTAACATGCATGACTACAACAGGTAAAACGTAGAGGACATCTCCACGAACATCTGGACATGCTACACGCGCAAAACGGAGCAACAGGCACAAAGTTAGAGCAGGTCAAAGTTTGCATCTCAGATAAACAGATCTGGGGACTTAGAAGTTTTAGAGTCAACCTTAACGGATCAGATCTGAAAACGGGGTGGGCCGGAGGAACAGTGACGGCGGCCCGATCGCGGAGACGAGGCGGCCCAGGCGCGCGGTGGCCCGGGTGAGGGAGCCGGCGGCCCACCCGACCGAAGCGGGGCGGTGCGGCGAAGGAGCCCGAGACGAGGCCCGCTGGATCTCGGGCCGGGAGGCGACCCAGCCTTGGCGCGGTGGCGAAGGAGCTGCGGAGGGGCGCGGTTGGCTGGGCGGTGGTGCTGGGCCGGGGTGGCCGGCCCGTTCGCGGGGAAGTGGCGAGGCGCCTGGCGCTCGCGGCGGCGAAGCGAAGGGAGGCGAGCGGGCCGCTGACTGGCGATCGGCCCACGTTGAAGTGGTCCTTCTGGCGCACGGCGGCGGACGAAGCCCGCGGGAGAGGCCCAGGCCGGCGATCTGGTCCCCAGATCGGGATCCAGCTGGACCAGTCTCCTGGCTCGGCGCGGTCCGACCGAACGGCGCGGGAGGAGTGCGGTCGAGACCCTGGCGCGAGGATTGAAGCGTTGACCCTGGCGCGAGGACAGCTCGCTCCTGGCGGCTGCGGCTGCGGCTCTGGATCGAAGGATCCGATGGATCCCTCGGGAACCGGGCAGATAAAACTGGATCTGAGAGAACTAGAGAAAAAAAAAGGAGAGGGGAGGAAGAAGAAGGGGATGCCAACATAGACTAGGGGTCTATATATAGCAGTTTAGACTAGGGTTTGGAGACTAGGGGTGTTTAGGAGCCCTCCGATCGCGATCCGACGGATCCGATCGCGGGGGTCGATTTAAAAGGACTAGACGGAGATGAAAGAATGCCACAGGGGTGTTTCCGGGACACGAAGTGAAGGCACATCGGACCCACACGGACAACGGAGGGAAAAGTCAACGGAGTCCAAACGAGACGAGATTTGAGAGGCGGGTTGCACACAACAAAACAACAACACACAAAACAACCTCGCGGCACACCGGTAACGAAAAACGCCCGAACAACAAAGTAGGCCTACGGGACGTCACGGACACGTGAGGGAGCTCCGGAACACGAAACGGACAACGGGAAGAAACGCCACGAACCGGATGCAACCCACAACACAAATGCAATGCAATGCACATGTCTACATGATATGAATGAATGCCACACACTCACACAACAAAACGACGAAAGCCCGAAAGACAAAGAACCCGAAAAGGAAAAAGATGAAGCCGGAGATTTATTATATACCCAAAAGGGAAAGTATTACATCCGGGGCATTACATATATCTAGCATGGAAAGTGTTGGTAACCTTGAGTCGTTTTCGTTGGTGGGAAAGTATACCTCCCAAAGTAATTTTATCTCTCAATTTAAGATTTGAGCTCTGGCACCTCTACAAATCCCTACTCCTCACATTGATATCGATTGATGGACATCTCCATAGTCCATTAGTTTGTCTAGTTGATGTGAGACTTTCTTCCCTTCTTTTGTCTACTACCACCGCATTCTATTCCACCTATATTGCTATATCCATGGCTTGCGCTCATGTATTGCGTGAGAGTTGAAAATGCTGAAGCCCGTTAAAAAGTATGAACCAATTGCTTGGCTGACGCTGGGGTAGTACATGATTTATACTTTGAGCTGGGATGACAGAGCATGACAAGACTATATGATTGTAGGGATAACGTTCTTTAGCAAATTATATTCTGAAAGACATGGTTGCTTGTTGTTATGCTTGAGTATTTAAATCTCATGTCAAAACTAGACTATTGCTTTGAACCACATAAAAGTCCAAATGTCCATGCTATAAAGAATATGATATGACATGATAGGCAACATTGCACATAAAAAATTCTGTTTTTATCATTTACCTACTCGAGAACGAGCAGGAATTAAGCTTGGAGATGCTGATACGTCTCCAATGTATCTATAATTTTCTATTGTTCCATGCTGTTATATTATCATTCTTGGATGTTTTACAATCATTTTATAGTCATTTATATTATTTTTGGGACTAACCTATTGACATAGTGCCAAGTGCCAGTTGTTGTTTTCTGCATGTTTTTTACATCGCGGGAAATCAATATCAAACGGAGTCCAAACACCGCAAAACTTTTTGTAGAATTTTTATGGGCCAGAAGACACCCAATGGGCTGAAGCAGCACCTGGGGGGTGCCCACCTCGGTGGCCTCCCACACCGCCTCTTTACCCTATAAATTCACAAATATTTCGAAACCCTTCGGGTAGACCTAGATCAGAAGTTCCGCCGCCGCAGGCCTCTGTAGCCATCGAAAACCAATCTAGACCCTTTCAGGTACTCTACCGGAGGGGGAAATCATCACAGGTGGCCATCTTCATCATCCCGGCGGCCACCATAATGAGGAGGGAGTAGTCCACCCTCGGGGCTGAGGGTTTGTACCAGTAGCAATGTGTTCTCTCTCTCTCTCTCTCTCTCTCTCTCTCTCTCTCTCTCTCTCGTGTTCTTGATGGCACGATCTTGATGTATCGGGGGCTTTGTTAATATAGTTGGATCATATGGTGTTTCCCCCTCTCTATCTCGTGATAAATTGAGTTTTCCCTTTGAGATTTCTTTGGATTGAAAACTTTTATAGATTTGAGAACACTTGATATATGTCTTGCAACTGAATACTCGTGGTGACAATGGGGTATCATATTGATCCATTTGTTATATGTCTTGGCACTCAACTTGCGGATTCCTGCGGTGATATTGGGGTAATCTATGCATAGGGGTTGATGCACGTTCTTGTCTTTCTTTCTCCGGTAGAAATCTTGGGGCACTCTTCCAGGTTCTTTCTGTTGGATTGACTATTACAAATTTGAATATGTCTTGGTGTTATCTTAGTATGAACTCTTGACAGATCGATCGGGAAGGATAACTTTGTGTTATCTTAGTACGAACTCTTGAAAGATCGATCGAAAAAGTTAACCTTGTGTTATTCTAGTATGAACTCTTGGATAGATCGATCGAAAAGGGTAACTTTGTGTTACTTTAGTACGAACTCTTGGGAAGATTGATCGGAAAGAATAATTTTGAGGTGGTTTCGTACCCCACTAACAATTTCTTCTTATGTTCTCCGCTAGATAGGAACTTTGGAGTGATTCTTCATCGTATGTTGAGGGGTGGTTATGATCCAATTATATTAGCATTGTTGAGAGATTGCACTAGCGAAAGTACGGACCCTAGGCCTTGTTTTCCATCATTGCAATACCGTTTGTGCTCACTTTTGTTACTTGCTACCTTGCTGTTTTTTATTGTTCGCACTACAAAAATCAATATCTACTATCAATATTACACTTGTATCACCATCTCCTCGCCGAACTAGTGCACCTATGCAATTTCGCATTGTATTTGGTGTGTTGGGGACACAAGAGACTTTTTATTATTTGGTTGTAGGGTTGTTTGAGAGAGACCATCTTCATCCTACACCTCCTACAGTTTGATAAATCTTAGGTCATCCACTTGAGGGAAAATTGCTACTGTCCTACAAAACTCCGCGCTTGGAGGCCCAACACGTGTCTACAAGAATAAAGTTGCGTAGTAGACATCAACCGTGTCAGCGGGCGCAGATGAGGAGGATTACCTCTTCTTTGTTAAGGGAATAAGGCCAGTTCGCTGGTTCCCCAAGCAATCCCCAGAGGTTTCCCGATCGGTGAAAGAAGACTTGGACGGCAGCCACGTAGGACGCAGGTCATCATCGAGCCCACTGGCACGTCATGGACGAAAGCTTTGCAGGCGAAGACTACTTTTGTGAGTATAGACTACGCCCTTGCCCCCTTCAAAATCATCGTTGTGTGGCAACTGTTCCCGCCAATGTTTTCGGGGGAAGAGGACCAATGCATGTATAAAAGGAGGGCAAGGTGCTGATGTAGAGGAGGTCGGCCATTCTTGTCTCCAACCCTTGTACTCTAGTTCTCTAGTGAGTGCAATCCAACCACAAAGCAGGAGTATAGTCTTACACCGGAAGGTGGTCCAAACCTGGGTAACTCTGGTGTCGCCAGCCAGCTTGCGCTCGCACGCTCTCACCGTAGCTCCACCGTGGTAGTCACGAGGCAGGGTAGGGCGTAGAACCAGCGCACCCCAGTGTTCGAACCTTTGGGTCCCCGGAGCCCCGATTTCGACTCCCGGACCGTCCAAACAGTTGGATTTTGGGGAGCCCATTTGATGTCCAAACACGTCGAACATATATTTAAATACATTATAGGCCGTAGCAACGCACATGTGTTCGACTAGTTTAGTGTAAAACATGGGCGAAAATCCGTTGGTGCCCCCGGGTGCGCGCTCCTGCGCATGAAAACATTTTTTGAAATGCCAAAAAATATTCTATATGTTCTTTGTCACATCCAAATGCTATGTACAATTTTGCAGGCAAAAAGATTAAACATTTTGGCATGTGCTTAAAATAAAGTAAATCACCAAATATATCCCCAAATTTCACCTTAAATTTGTTTTTTTCACCGGTGAAACATCGCTCCTCCGTTTCGCATGAAGAATTTCAAGGATTCTTGCGATACTAACATGAATATATACACCAAATTCAATTTTTTTTAAAACATTTACTATATTTTTTGTTTACCATTCACATGGGAGCACACGCTCCCGGGAACCGAAACGCCATTCTCAAAACCCGTGTGGCTACTGCACATAATTGTGCATAAAAGTTTGCATCACCCCCTCCCCCTCCAGTTTAAATGCAGCCCTCAGTTTGCATATTATCCATTGAAGATGAATTACGGCACAATCAATAGGTTTTTCACTCCAAAATCAGAAGGCTGTAAACAAAGAAGATTTCGATGTGTTTCGGCTGCATAGAGTCTTCTACTTATCTGTTACTCCCTCCTTTCCGGTTTATAGAGCTCAAATCTGAAATCTCATCAACCAAGACACATGGTGAGTGAAGGAATGTATCTCGTACTTTACAAAACTATCCAAACTAAATTGCATTAATTGCAATTAATTGTGGTGCATGCATGCTTGGACACTACTCCCTCCGTAAACTAATATAAGAGCTTTTAGATCACTAAATTAGTGATCTAAAAGCTCTTATATTAGTTTACCCAGGGAGTAGATGAGTAGTAGCATTACACGCATTGGTGAGTTCCTTCTTAATTCTTGCATGCAAAGATTTAATGCGCCTTGAAATCTCAAAAGGAGATGGAGATGGGCCCTTTAAATCAGAAAAAAATAAAAATTGAGATAAGCCCTATAAACCGGAAAGGAGGGAGTATAAAACTGGACACCACTCGTTTGGACTTGGGGGTCGACATCAACTTTGGTATTAGTCCCGTCCTTTCTGGTTTATTGGGCCAATCTCATTATCTTGGTTTTTCATATTATAAGTCATATTTTCACTTCTTTCCACCACATGTTCACATTCCAAAGTGTATTAAATTGATGAATGCAGGGATTAAAAGAACCAACCAATGCATGTAATCATTCATATTTATTTAGTAATCGTCCATGCATACACTGTAATATATGCAGATTAAAATTTGAATAATTTCATAAACTACAAGATACATTCCTCCACTCATCAGATTTAAGCCTTATACCGAAAAGGAGTGAGTAATTCATTCTCGATATAATGGATCAAATTTTACAAATCCCACCCTGGTTTCGTTGTGATCAGTACAATGAGTCATCAACTCCAAAAAGAAAGGAAAAAGACAATCAATCAAAAAGTCACTCCCCATAACACAAAATACTCGTCGAATTATTAAAAAGGCGTTCAATTTAAATTTTTAGAGAAAAAGGGCATTCTGTTAGAGTAACACTTTAAACAACACATGCATCCACTCAAAAAGAAAGGAAAAAAAGACAATCAATCAAATTGATGCATGCAAGGATTAAAAGAATCAACCAATGCATGTAATCATCATCTTCATTTAGTTGTCATCCATGCATACACTTTAATTAATGCAGATTAAAGTTTGAGTAATTTTATAAATTATAAGATACATTCCTCCACTCACCATCTACCTTGATTGATGTGATTTCATATTTAAGGCATATAAATCAAAAAGAACGGAGTTATTTATTCTCTATATAAATGATCAAATTTTACAAATGGATGTGTCTAGGGCACATCTAGATCTGCCATAGTTATTGACATCTAAGTGATTTAATCAAGCATGAAAAAAATGAAAAAGAAAAAAGAAAATACCCGCATGAATCTCCATATAAGATCAATGCTATAGGATTTTTTTATGATTAATGCTGTAGGACTTAGATGTGCAATACTTATGACATATCTAGATATGCTTTTAGCAAAACTGTTTACAAATCTCATCCCAGATTCGTTGTGATCAATACAATGAGTCATCAACTCAAAAAAGAAAGGAAAAGACAATAAATCAAAAAGTCACTCCCGAGGACACAAATACTCGTCCAATTATTAGAAGGGCGTTCAATTTATTTTTTTAGAGAAAAAGGGCATTCTCTTAGAGTATCACTTTAAACAACACATGCGTCAACTCAAAAAAGAAAGGAGAAAAGACAATCAATTAAATTGATTCATGCAAGGATTAAAAGAACCAACCAATGCATGTAATCATCCTATACATTTAGTTGTCGTCCATGCATACACTTTAATCAATGCAGATTAAAGTTTGAGCAATTTTATAAATTATAATATTCATTCCTCCACTCACCATCTACCTTGATTGATGAGATTTCAGATTTAAGGCCTATAAATTAAAAAGGAGTTATTTATTCTCAATATAAATGATCAAATTTTACAAATGGGTGTCTCTAGGGCACATCTAGATGATCCACAGTTAGTGCACATCTAAGTGATTTAATCAAGCATAAAAAAAGGAAAAATAGAAAAGAAAACACCCGCACGAATCTCCGAAGATCAATGCTATAGGATATATTCTTACGATTAATGCTATAGGACTTAGATGTGCAATACTTATGACACATCTAGATATGCTTTAGCAAAATTGTTTACAAATCTCATCCCAGTTTCGTTGTGATCAATACAATGAGTCATCAACTCAAAAAAGAAAAGAAAAAGTCAATCAATTAAAAAGTCACTTCCCAGGACACAAATAGTCGTCCAATTATTAAAAAGGCGTTGAATTTATGTATTTTAGAGAAAAAGGGCATTCTGTTAGAGTATCACTTTAAACAACACATGCATCAACTCAAAAAAGAAAAGAAAAAATACAATCAATTAAATTGATGCATGCAAGGATTAAAAGAACCAACCAATGCATGTAATCATCATATTCATTTAGGTGTCGTCCATGCATACACTTTAATTAATGCAGATTAAAGTTTGAGTAATTTTATAAATTATAAGATACATTACTCCACTCATCATCTACCTTGATTGTTGAGATTTCAGATTTAAGGCCTATAAATCAAAAAGAAGGAAGTTATTTATTCTCAATATAAATGATCAAATTTTACAAATGGGTGTCTCTAGGGCACATCTAGATGTGCCATAGTTATTGCACATATAATTGATTTAGTCAAGCATGAAAAAAAAACGAAAATACCCGCACGAATCTCTGTATAAGATCAATGCTATAGGATTTTTTTTAACGGTTAATACTATAGGACTTAGATGTGCAATACTTACGACATATCTAGATATGCTTTAGCAAAAGAGTTTACAAATATCATCCCGGTTTCGTTGTGATCAATACAATGAGTCATCAACTCAAGAAAGAAAGGAAAAGGACAATCAATCAAAAAGTCACTCCCCAGGACACAAATACAGCGTCCAATTATTGGAAGGGCATTCAATTTATTTTTTTAGAGAAAAAGGCATTCTGTTAGAGTATCACTTTAAACAACACATGCATCATCCCTCTCCACGAAGGAGAACAATCACACAAATCCGGCAGAAAAACAGCGGCTTGCAATTGCTTTACCATCAAGTTGTTGCATTTCTTTATTTGCTTACCAGCTGTCACACTGGGCCCACCCGGTATGCGTGTCCCGTAGCCCCGCCAGCCTTCTATTTATGCTCTCTCCCATGGAAGGAGAGAGCCATCCAGAACCAGAAGCAAAGCTCACACAAAGTCTCAAGATGATGAACCCAAAGAGCCGTGTCCAAGAGTGGGAGGCCGACCACATCGACCTCATCCCGGGGATGCCCGACGACGTCGCCGTCGATTGCCTGGCGCGCGTCCCGCACGGATCCTACCGCTCGATGCGCCGCGTGTGCCGCGGCTGGAGGAGCGCCGCCGCCGCTCCCGAGTTCGCCCTGGCGCGCGCCGAGGCCGGCGCCAACGAAGATCTGGTCTTTCTCATGCAGTTCGGCAACCCGGTGGCCGGGGACGACGGGGCGCCCGAGAACACCCCGGCGTACGGCGTGGCTGTGTACAACGTCACCACCGGGGAGTGGCACCGCGAAAGCTCGGCGCCGCCGGTGCCGATGTTCGCCCAGTGCGCGGCCGTGGGCACCCGCGTCGCGGTGATGGGCGGCTGGGACCCCAAGACCTTCGAGCCCGTGGCGGACGTCAACGTGCTCGACGCCGCCACCGGCGTCTGGCGCCGCGGCTCGCCGATGCGGTCCGCGCGGTCCTTCTTCGCGTGCGCCGAGGCAGGGGGCAAGATCTACGTCGCCGGCGGGCACGACAAGCTCAAGAACGCGCTCAAGACGGCGGAGGCGTACGACGCGGAGGCCGACGGCTGGGACCCGCTCCCGGACATGTCGGAGGAGCGCGACGAGTGCGACGGCATGGCCACCGTCGCCGGCGACCGGTTCCTGGCCGTGAGCGGGTACCGCACGGGGCGCCAGGGAGGGTTCGAGCGGGACGCCGAGTGGTTCGACCCGGCGACCCGCGAGTGGCGCCGGCTGGAGCGCGTGCGCGCCCCGCCGTCGGCGGCTCACGTGGTGGTGCGCGGCCGGGTGTGGTGCATCGAGGGCACGGCCGTGATGGAGTGGCGCGGGGAGCGCCGTGGCTGGCTCGAGGTGGGCCCTTACCCGCCCGGTCTCAAGGCCGGCACGGCGCGCGCGGTCGCCGTCGGCGGCGGCGAGCGCGTGGTGGTGACCGGCGCCATCGAGTCAGAGGGAGGCGGCGGCGGGCACGCGCTGTGGGTGTTCGACGTCAAGTCCAAGAACTGGACCGTGGTGCGCCCTCCGCCGCAGTTCGCCGGCTTCGTCTTCTCCCTGGCATCCGTCCGCGTGTGATGAGAACCTCCCCCGGCGCCGCTCCCGACCAAGAAGACGACTACTACTACTACTAGCGAGTATGTATGCATGTTCTTGAGTTGCAGTGCTTTTGCCATTGATGGATCTGAGATCCGCCGTCTCATCGTCTGAGATCTGCGCATCCCGGATGCAATCAACAACTACTAGTATCATCATCAGCGAAACCGGATGAATCATCGCCAGGAAAAAAGAAGGAAAAAACAGATCGCCAAGAAGAAAACAACAAAAATAACTAGAGGATTGTAAGCTTGTCAGATCAGATCTGTGCACTCTAGTCTTCATGGTTGTGAACTCTCTACTCTCCTCCCCTCTTTTGCTGTTGAGACAGCCTGCCATTTCTGTTGTTGAGACAGCGTGGTGTTTTGGTTCTATGATATTAGCAATGAGTCGCTGTACATATTATTGTGAGTTGGCAGATCATATCATATGGTTTCTCCATGTTCTCTCCAGATCCAGCTCTGTTTCTCCGCTGAACGCACCTCTCGGTGCCGGTGGCTCGCCGCCGTCGAGCAATCATCTTTACGTTTCTTTCCATACAATTTTCATACTATCTCACGTCCTATTCAATTGGTGCTCGCCGCCGCCCCGGCGGCGGCTGAACCCGAAGAGGAGCTGACCTTGCCGGCCGATTCTTTCTATAATTAAGTCGCTAGGTGAGGCCTCGCACTCCACGCAACAGCAAACCGGCCAGCTATCCGTCCCATCCGTTTCTCCTCCCACGTCGCCATCCAAGGATAGGAACCAGCGGAGATGAGGTCGCCACCGATTATGGCGTCCGTGCTTGGCCCACGGGTTTTGGACCGCTTGCCCATCTAGCACGCACGGCCCTCCACTGTAGCGGCCCGACCTTTATTATCGGGAGGATCCTGACCTGACGCCGCTAGGTGGCTGTTAGCTGCATCCATCCATCCATCTTCTTGGCATGGGCGACGTGAAATTTGCGGGGGACGCACGGATGTCGTGCCATGCTGCGCAATCCCGATGAAATCGATTGCGAGCGCGATCGCGTTCTACTTCTCTTCTGTGCTGTTGTGAGGGCGATCGACTGATCACCACATTCCCAGTGAAACTGCCACCTTGATGTATGCTTTTTTCGTCAAGTTTGGATTGCTTACCACGATTGTCACCTTGTAGCTTGATGTATGTAACCATGCTATTATAGCATATACTCCTTGAGGTTCTTTTCTTTCTTTGCAACGGGACACAGGCCAAAGGAGCATGACGGCGTCCGTGTTTTGTTGCTTCTTGATGCAGACAAGCTGAGATATGCAGTCTTTGTGGCGTCCGGGAAACGAACACTGCTAGTGGTTGCTATGCGACCTCGATCCTTTCGTGAAAGCTCCAGAGAACATCCTTTTTTTTCCTTTTGAAACAACCACACATTTTTATTAGACAACCTGTTCACAGAGATTACACATATGGTTATCATAAGAGACAAACATGTTTGTCAAGCAATTTTACACAAAGAGTTTCGCAACAAGTAAAATCACTATTCCACCTTTGAAGAAACTTGTGCCCCGCCGAAACGTAGTCCATAAAGGTCCTCCGCCACCACGGTGGCAACGTCAGAAAAAGAGTAGAGTTGAACACCGTCATACTGAAATCTGGGAGCGCACCATCACATACAACGATGCTTTTCGAGCCGATGAACCGGGCCGCCGCAAGCGACGAGACCGAGACTTTGTGGCACGTCAGCCGAGGAAGATCACAGTGGTCACCAGATCTCGACGCCGTCAACTTCACCAGATGTAGTCGAAGAAGAGGAACGTCGCCGCCTGCCATCGTCCACACACCCAACTGCAAGACAACAGCCGACGTGACCATCCCCCGCGAGAGTGCCGACGACCGACCACTCGACACGAAGCTCGCCGGATCCAGAGATCGGCGAGACACCGGGCCACCTGCCCCTGACTCCGAAATGAAGGAAGAGTAGAGGCAAATTACTCGGACGCGGCGCCGTCTCCTTCATGGAAGCAGCGCCTCAAGGAAGCACTAGGCCAACTCTAACTACAGGCGGAGCCGAAGCACCAGGGTACCCACCCCCTCCTGTCGCCGGAACGACATACGGAGGAGGAGTCCGATGGGCAGCGCCTTGTCTGGTTAAGTTACGGGCAGATGAGATCGCCCAAATCCTTTCTCTCCGGAGAGTTGGGCAATATGAGAACCGCTATGGCATCATCATCCAGAGAACGTCCTTGTGTTTGCTCTTGCGCGTCAACACATGTTTCATTTTTAAAACGGAGGCAAACTATTTTCTCATTCATTAATTAAAGAGAGGAATATAGTTTAGGGTGTGTCCAGGCCTCGCTCAGACGTGACATAGTTATGTCACATTTAAGTATATCATCACCTGTTTATGGCAATTTTTTTTTTGCGATTATCCATGGCTTAGGCCTTGTCCAGTCAAATTACGAACATAATTGATTTGCTACCAACATTTGGTATTGCGAATATTTGGCAAGCCAACATTTGGCAACCTTTTATGAGATTTGCAACAAAAATTGGCAAACAATCAATCGCTAGCCAATATTTGTAGTTGCCAAAATTTGGCATGCCAACTTTTGGCAAAAAACCAATTATGCTCTACACTTCCAAAAATAAATTAAATGATAGAAGAGAAAAATAAAAATACTGGTAAAAAAACCAGAAAATGTTCATATATTCGAAAATGCTTTTCTAAAAAAATCACGAATTTTACAATTGTTCACGAATTTGAAACATATTGCAGTAAATTCAAAAAATGTTCACTAATTCGATAAATGTGCACACATTTTTTTTATAAATTCCCAAAGATGCTGGTGAATTGAAAATAGATGCACATATTTAAAAAATGTCCACAGGTTCCTTTTTTTTGTGAATTCGAAATGTTTTCACGACAAATTCAAAAACAGAAAATATACATATTTGGATCACACCAAATTTGAATGTTTAGGATTGCAAAATAGAAAAAAAAAAATAGTGACAGAGAGCAAAGGAGAAACAAGAAAACGATATTATTTTGTTTTTCAGTAAAATATACATTTTAAGGTTTTTCTTTTTCTTGGAGAGAACCAAAATACCATACATATGTGTAATTATGTTTGGAACTGAAAAGGAAGAAAAAACAATTAGCAAGTTTGTTTGGTCAAGTAGAAACATGGATATTTTAGGTTGCCTCGGTCAAAAAAAAAATCAGGCCAAGTTACGAGTCAAGGATGCACTTTTAAGTGAGGTTTAAAAAAAGGGGTTCGACCGAGTTGCAAGTTGACTGTGACTTTGCAACTAAGGCAAAAATAAAAGGTTGGACCTAGTTACGAGTCGACCGTGGACTTGCAACTGGGACAAATAAAACTTTGGGCCTAGTTATGAGTCATGGGTGGACTTGCAACTCATGAAAAAAAATAGGAGATAAACTTGGTTGTGAACCGAGGATAGACTTGCAACTAAGGCAAAAAAACAGGATCATGCCAGATGGAGCTCAGTTGCCATTCGATTGTGAACCTGCAACCAAGACAAAAACTTCGGGGTCAATTTTGAGTCGAGAGTGGACTTGCAACAAGGCAGAAAAAATGGGCCAGGCTCGCTAGTGAGCCGAGGGGAAACTTGCAACTGAGGCAAACAAAGGGTTGGGCCAGATTGAGACCAGTTGCGAGTTGATGATAGACTCACAACTAGGAGAAAGAAAACTTCAGGCCGAGTTGCAAGTAAAGGGTGTGCTTGCAACTGGGAGAAAAATTAATCGGGCCCCATTGCGTGTCAAGGCTGGAGTTGCAACATGTACAAAAATGGGTCAGGCCGCCAATTGCGTATCGAGGATGAAGTTGCAGCCGTGACAAAATTGACCGGGCCCTGTTGTGTGTCAAGGGTAGACTTGTAACTAGGAAAAAAAAGTTGCCCCCCCCCCCCCCGATT
>LR738712.1:89449625-89565191 GCA_902687465.1 Secale cereale
GGGGGGGGGGGTCCTTCCCACACGACCCTGAAACCGTCAGCAATAGGTCCTCCAGTCACACTGTAACGCCCCGGAAACACCCGCCGATGGTCGTTACTCCTGGCGGGATCTAGACTGGCCCCACATATTAATACTAGTCTTTTCTGCGCACTTTGTCCTCACTCGTGAGCACCCGGGAGCAACTGCCCGGTCGGTCACCCATCCTGAAATTACTCCAAGCTGAGCACGCTTAACTTTGGAGTTCTGTCCGAATGGGCTCCCGGAAAAGAAGGAATTCCTTATTATATGAGTTGTCTACCATCCCTAATAAGCCATGCTATCACACACACACGGGACAAAAAGAGCTTGTGTGCGAATGGGCAAGCCATACCAGACAATTATATATGCCTAATCATTTCCGTTCATATGCACATCCCACATAGTGAATCTCAGATAAACCTTTTCGTTCGTATGTACATCACACATAATTTTTATGTGGAAACGTTTTTGCAAGGTGGCCTAACGTAAAAGTCCTTATCACACTCTGTTTGGACGGCCGGCTTATGCTCGGTTCATGGCACGTTCTTGCCATGTTTATTAGTAACTCAGGATGCCAGGGCTTGACGGAACTATCACAATCAATGGAGACAGGAAAATTTCTCTGGAGTGTGAGGAAGGAGATCCAGCTTATCCCGAGTCGGCCTGTGCAGCTGAGGAGTTTCAATTTTACAAGGATAATATTGACCTGGATGATATGACCTCTCTGATATGACCTCTCTGGAAAAACCAACTACTGAGTCTGATCCCCTGCTCAAGTTCAGGTCGGCTGTGGATACAAAGCAAGTTGACTTCATCCCTGGTGACTCGTCTCAGTAGTTCACCATTGGGACAAATCACAAATATGGACCCCGAATAGGAAAGCACGCTTATCGAGTTCACTCGTGAGAATCGAGATATTTTCTCTTGGAGACCTTCTAACATGCCTGTTGTACCGAGAGAACTCGCTGAACATTTCCTAAATGTCGATCCCAATATGAAACATGTACGGCAATACTTTCATGTTTTTAACGAGAGAGACGCAAAGCCATTGGAGAAGAAGTGGCCTGGCTCCTAGCAGCCGGATTCATCGTTGAAGTTTTTCACCCAGAGTGTCTAGCTAACCCAATGCTTGTTTTGAAGAAAAATGGAACTTAGCGGTTGTGTGTTGATTACACAGACCTGAACAAAGCCTGCCCTAAGGATCCGTTTGGTCTTCCTCACATTGATCAGATCATCGAGTTCACTGCTGGCTGTGAGTGTCTATATTTTCTGGATGCTTACTTTGGATATCATTAGATCAAGATGGCGGAAAAAGATCATGAGAAGATAGCCTATATCACACCCTTTGGAGCTTTCTGTTGTACATATATGCCATTTGGATTGAAAAGTGCAGGTGCAACCTACCAGCGTTGTGTCCAAAATTATTTTCACAAGCAAATCGGTCGTAACGTTCATGCTTACATTGATGACATCATAGCCAAATCTCGGAAGAAGGAATTTTTTCTTGACGACCTCAAGGAAACATTTGATAACCTTTGAGTTTGCCAGATGAAGCTCGACCTGCAAAATGTGAGTTTGATGCTCCTGCGGGTAAACTACTGGGTATTTTGATGTCTAAGCATGGCATTGAGGCTAATCCGGAAAAGATCAAAGCTATCACAACGTTAGCCAAGCTGGCCAATATCAATGCCATCCAGAGGCTGATGGGCCGCGTGGCAGCTTTGAGCCGGTTTATAAGCCAACTTGGGGTAAAGACCATCCCTCTATATCAGCTTTTGAAGAAGACAAATGACTTCATTTGGGGTGACGCATCAGATAAAGCTTTTGAGTCCCTCAAGAAGTAGTTATCCGAGCCACCTATCCTTGCCGCTCCTCAGGAGAAGGAGTCGATGCTCTTATACATTGCTGCTAATAATAAAGCGGTAAGTGTGGCAGTTGTCGTGGAACACAAGGAAGAGGGGAAAGAATATCCAGCCCTAAGACCATTTTATTATGTTAGTGAGATTTTGACCGAGTCAAAGAAGCGATATCCACAATGGCAGAAGTCGGTTTTCGGTGTTTTCATGGCTAGTTGCAAGTTGAAACACTATTTTCAGGAGCACCCTATCACTATGGTTAGTTCAGCACCTCCGGGAGATATCATCTAGAATAGGGAGGCTACAGGCTGGGTTGCCAAGTGGGCTATTGAACTTGGTGCGCACCATTTAAATTACGTGCCACTGACAGCCATAAAATCTCAAACTTTGGTTGATTTCATTAATGACTGGACTAAGTTCTAAACTCGAGAAGAGAGTCCGGACAATATGTACTGGACAATACACTTTGATGGCCCGGGGAAATTGGAAGGCTTGGGGGTTGGAGTTGTCTTAACTTCTTCGCGAGGTGATAAATTTTGCTATGTTTTGAGACTCATGTTTCCATGTACTAAAAATGCAGCTGAATATGAGGCTTTGCTTCATGGGCTTCGTATGATTAAGGATATGAATCTAAGCCAGGTTGGGTGTTTGGGCGACTCAGTTTTGAACGCTCAACACGTCTCTGAGACTTGGGACTCTAAAGACCCCTCATGGCAGCTTACATGCGCGATGTTACAGTCATCGCAGGTCATTTCAAGGGATACCAGGTTGATCACATTGATCGCCTGCTCAATGAGGCAGAAGATGCACTGTCTCTCTTGGGATCTCAATGCAAGCCTGTCCCACCAAATGTTTTCTTGGACGTTTTGCATAACCCGCCAGTCAAGCTACCGATGGGGGAAGACATAACTATTCCTGACCCGGAGACAGCTCTTGTTGCTTCTGTTCATTGGCTAGATGGCAAGTCAATTGAGGAGATTGCCCCGCTGATTTTTGAGAAGGTGCCTCGACTCCGTCGCAAGCTCACCTCCATGCGCGATGCCTTATTTGACCGATCTTGGGCATGACAAATTGTTGGTTCTCTCGGGCCCGCTGCATTGAACCAGTACGTCCATCTGTGGCGACGACTACGGCACATTGTGCTTTCTGAGCCGCCTGACTCCATCAGACGGAGGTGGATTTGGACCGGTACCTACTCCGCGAGCTCCTATTATCAAGCTCTATTTCATGGCTCCATCGAGGCACCCCATTGGAGGCTAACTTGGAGAACGTGGGCGCCTCTCTGTGTGAAGATCTTCTTTGGCCTAGCTCTGAGAGATCCCTTTGCAACAAGGTACAGAAAACCATGCCCCACCTACTCTCGGGATGCCCGTTCTCCAGACAAGTATGGCACGAGATCTTGGGTTGGTGCCAGCTTCCGGTCACCATTCCATCCGCGGACGTCCCCTTCCATGATTGGCTTGCATCATTGGCTGCTGGCTCCTCGCTCTGTTTATGCCGCGGCTTCACGTCGATTGCCCTGCTCATCACTTGGTGGATCTGGAAGCAACACAAAGCCTGCATCTTACTGACTCACGCCGCGCCGCGTGTCCGTGCTGGTCAAAGGTTTTTCAGTAACTGTTGTCTGCTACTATTTCTACCTATCAATGCAATGATGTATTCACGAAAAAAGAAGGGGTATGTGATGCAACTCTGGCCATCGGATGCGGAGAGCGGCTGCGCCATGCGACGCACAACATGGATGATGCTGTCAGCACCTGTTAAAGTTTGGGCCCATTTGGGGAGCCCAATAAGAAATTCCTGAAAATCTCAAATTGGCCCATGTGCATGGCAGAATTTTTGGAGGTGCAATGTGGTGCTAAAGTTTAGTCCCACCATGCTAGTTGGGAGAGATGGACACCACCTTATAAGGTGGAGTATTGTGCTACTTGGTTAGCTTGTGAGAACAAAAGGCTCTCGCACGCGCTCCTCCTCCTTCGCCGCCGCCGCTCGCACGCACGCCTCGTCGCGCCGCGGGTTGCGGGAATCTCGCCGAGCCGAGCTTTATTTTTGCAGTCCAGGAAAAACGGTTTAGACAGACGCGTCACAGTTAGTCGTTTCGGGTCACGTGTCATAGTTAGTCGTTTCGGATTGCTCCCGGATCGTGGGCTACTGTAACCGACGTAAGTCTTGGCCCACGTTGTACCCGTTAGGGTTTTCCCGAGCCGCACTATATAAAGTCCGCACTGCGTGCGCTGCAAACACACCGAAACCAATCTAGGGTTTTGCCACACCTCGTTCCTTGCGCCGCCACCGTGGTCTACTCCATCCCGAGCGCCGGCGTCCACCGGCAAACGGGACAACAGGTCTTCGAAACCACTTGCCCTTGTGATCCTGTACCGGAGAGGGCGAATAAGGTTTTTGGGAAGCGCTCCACACGACTGCTTTCAAGTTCTTCATCACGGCTCGACTTCCTGGACGATCTCCGGGTCCACGGGCGACTCGTCTTCAGCGCCGTCTTCTTGGAGCTGCTACCGTAGCCGCTCAAGCTGCTGCCGTCGCTGCACCAACAACTACTTCATCTACAACGGTTCGGTACGTTCATCATGTTCCGATGGCTGCGTTCGTAGATGTCTTGCTGCTGTTCATGTTAATTAATACATCTAGTATTTTCGAGATTAACATGTTAGTAGCACTTGAGTTCATGTTTTATATACTGGAATTAATCCTGGAAATTATGCCTCATAATCCAACAATCCAAAAACCGTATGTTTGTTATAGGCAATTTCCTGAGTTAAACATGGGACATTTATCTGATTTGCTGAGGCCGGACAAGTTTATCGGCGTGGACTTTAAGAGATGGCAGTACAAGACCACACTGTGGTTGCAGTCTCTGAAAGTGTTCGAGGCTAGTGAGGGTTTACCTGAAGGAACTATATCTGATGAGGATCAGAACAAGTTCAAGGAAACCAATACTGCCTTTGTGGGACTTGTTCTGAGTGTCCCTAGCAACAAGCTATTTGATGTGTACATGCACATTACAAATGGCAAAGAGCTCTGGGAGGCACTGAATGCTAAGTTCGGTGTAGCAGATGCTGGGAGTGAACTGTACATCATGGAGAGCTTCCATGACAACAGGATGGTTAACAACCGTTCTGTAGTCGAACAGGCTCATGAGAAACAGTGCATTACTAAGGAGCTTGAGCACTCTAAGTGTGACTTGCCTGACAAGTTTGTGGCTGGCTGCATTATTGCAAAGCTACCTTCCTCGTGGAGGAGTTTCGCCACAACTCTCAACCACAAGAGACTGGAGATATCGGTTGAAAACCTGATAGCGTCTCTTGATGTTGAGGAGAAGGCCAGGGCTAAGGACACTGCTGAGAGAGGTGGTGAAGGTCAGTCTAGCGCCAACATGGTGCAGAAAAACCATCACCACAGTAAGAACAAGGCCAAGAGCAAGTCTGCTTTTAACATGCCTACCAAGACTACTTCTTTTAAGAAGAATAAGAAGACGATGAACAAAGCTGAGCTAAAGTGGTACACTTGTGGAGAGCCCGGCCACTTCTTTGTGGACTGCCCAGATCGTGCAGACAAGAAAGGGAAGACCAAGAGTGTCAACATGGTGACCGCTAGCAATGTTGATGTGTATGCTAATTTACCGTATATGCTTTCAGTTTTTTAATCTCCTTGTTGGTGGATTGATACGGCTGCTAATGTTCATGTGTGTGCTGACATTTCTATGTTCACTTCTTATCAGGTCGAGCAGGACTTTTCCGTCTTAATGGGGAATGGATCACATGCTTCTGTTCGTGGTGTTGGCACGGTAGATCTGAAGTTTACTTCGGGGAAGATCGTGCAGCTGAGGAACGTGCAGCATGTCTCTACTATGAACAAGAATCTCGTTAGCGGATCTCTTCTTTGCATAGATGGATTTAAATTAGTCTTGGAGTCCAATAAAGTAGTTGTGTCTAAGTTTGGACAATTTATTGGTAAAGGGTATGAGTGCGGAGGCTTGTTCCGCTTTTCGTTATCGGACTTTTGTAATAAGTCAGTAAACCATATTTGTGGTAGTGTGGGATGCCAATATTTGGCACTCTCGTTTATGTCATATTAATTTTGGTTTAATGAGTAGACTTTCCAGTTTGAGTTTAATTCCTACGTTCACCATTGCTAAAGGTTCTAAGTGCCATAGTTGTGTGCAATCTAAGCAACCTCGAAAGCCTCACAAGGCAGCCGAGGAGAGAATTTTGGCACCTCTAGAACTCATACATTCTGATATGTGCGAGATGAATGGTGTGTTGACAAAAGGTGGAAAGAGATATTTCATGACGTTAACTGATGATGCTACTAGATTCTGCTATGTTTATTTGTTGCAAACTAAAGGTTAGGCTTTAGACTACTTTAAAATCTATAAGGCTGAAGTAGAAAATCAATTAGATAGAAAGATCAAACATCTTAGGTCGGATCGTGGTGGAGAGTATCTCTCTAAAATATTTGATGAATTCTATGAGGAACACGATATTATTCATGAGAGGACGCCTCCCTATTCGCCCCAATCAAACGGAATTACTGAGAGGAAAAACTGCACGCTGACCGACTTGGTGAATTCCATGTTGGACACTACTGGTTTATCTAAGGCATGGTGGGGGGAGGCTTTATTGACTTCATGTCATGTCCTGAATAATGTTCCAAACAAGAATAACGAGAAAACCCCTTATGAGGAATGGGTTGGGAGAAAACCATCACTTTCGTATTTGCGCACTTGGGGATGCTTGGCGAAAGTCAACGTTCCAATTCCGAAGAAACGCGAACTCGGACCAAAGACAGTGGATTGTATCTTTCTAGGCTATGCTCAGCGTAGCGTTGGTTATAGATTTTTAGTGGTTAAATCCGAGGTACCCGATATGCATGTTGATACTATTATGGAATCTCGTGATGCAACATTTTTTGAGAATATGTTTCCCATGAAAGATATGCATAGCTTTGCTGAATTTTCTTCTGAATTAATTCCTGAATCTAGTACATCTAATGATTACTCTGAACAACCACATGTTGAGAAAGTCCTTGAGAAGGATGACAATGAAGCTCTTAAACAGAGCAAGAGACAGAGGGTTGAAAAATCCTTTGGTGATGACTTCATTGTGTACCTTGTGGACAATACACCTACGTCCATTGCAGAGGCATTTGCATCTCCAGATGCAGATGACTGGAAAGAAGCTGTCCATAATGAGATGGACTCCATTCTTTCTAATGGGACGTGGGAATTATCTGAGCGACCATATGGTTGTAAGTCAGTGGGCTGCAAGTGGGTGTTCAAGAAGAAGTTGAGGCCTGATGGTACTATTGAGAAGTACAAGGCACGGCTTGTAGCCAAGGGCTACACCCAGCGAGAAGGCGAATATTACTTTGACACCTATTCACCCGTTGCTAGACTCACGACCATTCGTGTACTACTTTCCCTGGCTGCTTCTTATGGTCTGATCGTTCATCAAATGGACGTAAAGACAGCTTTCCTTAATGGAGAGTTGGAAGAGGAAATCTATATGGATCAGCCTGACGGGTTTGTGGTAAAAGGTGAAGAGAAGAAGGTGTGCAAATTGTTAAAATCTTTGTATGGGCTGAAGCAAGCACCTAAGCAATGGCATGAGAAGTTTGACAGAAGTTTAACTTCTGCGGGCTTTGTCATTAATTGTGATAAACGAGGTCAAGTCATTTCTATCAATGTTCTTTGATATGAAGGATCTGGGAGAAGCTGATGTAATTCTGAACATTAAGCTTATTAAGGATGAGAGTGGGATTACGTTAACGCAATCACACTATGTTGAGAAGATCTTGAGCCGTTTCGGTTTTACCGATAGCAAGCCTTCTCCAACACCTTATGATCCCAGCGTGACACTTCGAAAGAATAAGAAGAGAGCGAGAGATCAATTGAGATACTCTCAAATAATCGATTCACTCATGTACCTTGCGAGCGCGACCAGGCCTGACATCTCTTTTGCTGTGAGCAAGTTGAGCAGGTTCATGTCAAAGGCGGGTAATGATCGTTGGCATGCACTTGAAAGGGTCATGCGCTATCTGAACGGTACTATGAGTTATGAGATTCACTATTCAGGGCACCCTGCCGTGCTTGAGGGATATAGTGACTCAAACTGGATATCATATGTAGATGAGCTCTACGCCACAAGTGGATATGCATTTCTTTTTGGAGGTGGCGCAGTGTCATGGAGATCTTGCAAACAGACCATATTGGCGAGGTCAACCATGGAAGCAGAACTTGCTGCTTTAGATACAACCACTGTTGAGGCAGAATGGCTGCGTGAGCTCTTGATGGACTTGCCGATGGTCGAAAAACCATTACCAACCATCCTCATGAACTGTGACAATCAAACTGTGATTGCCAAGGTGACCAGTTCTAAGGATAATGACAAGTCATCAAGACACGTTAAAAGACGTTTCAAGTCTGTCAGGAAATTGAGAAACTCCGGAGTAATTGCTATTATGTATATTCAAGCAGACAAAAACCTGGCAGATCCCTTTACGAAGGGACTATCACGTAATGTGATAGATAGTGCATCGAGGAAGATGGGTATGAGACCCGTGAGTATTATACCATAGTGGTAACCCAACCTATGTGATCGGAGATCCCGTGAATTAGGACCTGAGAAAAACAAACTAGTGGTTTAATTGAGGAGAGTATTTTGTGAACCCTCTCTAAGTGAAGATGCATAACTCTCAAGATCTGTATGGCAGGTTGGCAACATGCCTTAATGTGTTTATGTGGCTATTCGTAGCAAAGATGTTGTCCTACAGAGCATTCTTAAAAGAACACACCTATATGAGTCCGACTGTAAACGTCGCAGTCTATGAGATTTGGGTGATCTCTAGTAAACTCATTAAGAGACAACGAAGTACGACGCATATGCTTCATCCGCGGGGTAGGCTACTGGCAGCCAAGTACTAGTTATGATTTTGAGTGAAATCTAAAAGCACCAAACTTGCAATTCAAGGTTCGTCCATTGTTCAAGTTGCCGATAGACGTAGCTCAAGATTCTAGGCAGAAGTTCAACTTAACAGTCTCTGCTGAAACACTAGTATATAAACAAGACACGAGGTCTGGCAAAATTCTCTAAATGGGAATTTGAGATCTGGTGGGGGATTGTTAAAGTTTGGGCCCATCTGGGGAGCCCAATAAGAAATTCCTGAAATTCTCAAATTGGCCCATGTGCATGGCAGAATTTTTGGAGGTGCAATGTGGTGCTAAAGTTTAGTCCCATCGTGCTAGTTGGGAGAGATGGACACCACCTTATAAGGTGGAGTGTTGTGCTACTTGGTAAGCTTATGAGAATAAAAGGCTCTCTCACGCGCTCCTCCTCCTCTGCCGCTCTCGCCGAGCCAAGCTTTATTCCCACGTTGTACCCGTTAGGGTTTTCCCGAGCCGCACTAGAAACCAATCTAGGGTTTTGCCACACCTCGTTCCTTGCGTCGCCACCGTGGTCTACTCCATCCCAAGCGCCGGCGTCCATCGGCGAACGGGACAGCAGGTCTCCGAAATCACTTGTCCTTGTGATCCTGTACGGGAGAGGGCGAATAAGGTTTTTGGGAAGCGCTCTGCGCGACTGCTTTCAAGTTCTTCATCACGGCTCGACTTCCTGGACGATCTCCGGGTCCGCGGGCGACTCGTCTTCAGCGCCGTCTTCTTCGAGCTACTACCGTAGCCGCTCAAGCTGCTGCCGTCGCTGCACCAACAACTACTTCATCTACAACGGTTCGGTACGTTCATCACGTTCCAATGGCTGCGTTCGTAGATGTCTTGCTGCTGTTCATGTTAATTAATACATCTAGTATTTTCGAGATTAACATGTTAGTAGCACTTGCGTTCATATTTTATATATTGGAATTAATCCTGGAAATTATGCCTAATAATCCAACAACACCTAGGAAAACGGCAGGACGACTAGGCATGGGTCGTCGGACATGGACATGATAACTATTTGGAGTATACGTACAGGAGACGTCCGGTGTAACCAAGCCGCATGTATAATTCGATCACTAGTCTTTATCCTTCAGCGACACGCCCTAAAACAATATAAGAACATATACACGGCGGCATCCAAACGGAGCCGGCCGGCGACGCATGTCCTCTTCCATACGGACTGATCTTCCGATACGCACCTCTGCAGTATTGAATTGCAAATTAGTATGAATCATTGAGAAAAGAGATGGTAGATGGTACAACGTTTGCACCTATTAATTAAACATGGCGCTGATCACGTCATTTTTTTGACGAAAAAGCAGCTAGCCAGGCGCTGGTTTTCCATTGATGAAGAAGTTAGAGAACTAGAGATCAAACGTTCTGAAAAAAGAAAAGAAAAAACAGCGTGGCGCCGGCAACCACACCTAAGCTGTTACACTGGCCGATCTGAACAGAGTGCTGCCAAATTTGCATTTTTGAACAATGCTTCTCTCCTTGAAATGTGTGTGTTCTCTAAAACAACTCGTCGTTATTCATGTAAGTAAATTATATACTTCCTCCGTAGTGTCAAAAACGCTCTTATATTATGGGAAGGAGGAAGTAAAAAAAAAGTCAGTAGCAGTGGAGCACTTGTCTGCATAGAACTTACCCTGATTAACAAATGTGCCCTCATTGTCTATTTGTACAGACCATAAAAAGGTTATCAATCAAGGTCTTGACACATGGAAATCAGAGGACGTGAAGCCCCTGCTGAGCAAACAAGGAAAGCGACGAGCACGCACTCATAGAAAACATGAACTTAAAACTTAAAATACCACAAGACGGCAACGCAACGCTGGTGCCAGTATATACTTAGCACCTAATTAAACATTCTTTTGCGGCAGGACAGATTGACGGACAATTCTTATGATTGTGTGGCTGTATATATATAAAGTTCCACATACATGAATCTCCACTCATCTGGTAAGATTCAAAGTAAGTAGTTCGGTGCCAATGCTTCAGCTTTCAAGCACTAGAACCTAATCAGGTGAGTTGTACACATATTTACCATGGAGAAGGGGCAGGACATGGCGGCATCCGGCGGTGAGAAAGGTTCAGAGCAGCACGCCATTGATGTAGTTCCCGTAGAGGTAGAGCATGGCGACGGCAAGGCTGTCGTGCACGCCGGAGCCGGAGATGACGCCGAGAAGGAGAGACTGGTCGCTGTTGAGGAGCCCCAGAAGAAGAAGAAGAGCACGAGGGTGGCAGCTCTGGATGCCTTCAGAGGGCTCACCATTGTGGTACTAGCTATGTTCCTCTGAATACGCACATATGATTACTTTTTCCCAAGCGAATATGCTCTGAAATGCTTACAAGCCACCATGCATATGAACTGCTGACAGTCTCTTGCGTGCAGCTGATGGTACTGGTGGACGATGCCGGCGGGGCTTACGAGCGGATGGACCACTCGCCGTGGAACGGTTGCACTCTGGCAGACTTTGTCATGCCCTTCTTCCTCTTCATCGTCGGCGTCGCGATCGCCTTTGCCATGAAGGTCAGTAAATCACTTCTCCGTGCTCATGCTCTTGCAAATTTGGTAAACCAAACATTTTTGGTGGATATGTAGATTTTTTTTTAAAAAAACAAATGCTCATCAGGATGAATATTTTGCAGAGGGTTCCAAACATTGGTGCCGCTGTGAAGAAGGTCAGCGTCAGAACACTGAAAATGCTCTTCTGGGGCCTGCTACTGCAAGGTACTTGAGGTCGATGTGTACAGTGTTTACACAATTCAGTTTGCACACATGTTGTTTAGTTTGAGACTGTCGAATTCGAATGTAGGTGGATACTCTCATGCTCCGGACGACCTTGCTTATGGAGTGGACATGAAGGTGATAAGATGGTGTGGCATCCTCCAGGTTCGGTTCATTTACCAAAGTAACCAAACAAGCAAGGCTGTCGTTCATTTCATCCATCTAGGTCTTAATCATAACATAGTTCTTTCCTTATATTTGACGATGGTTCATCAGAGGATAGCTTTGGTGTACTTCCTGGTTGCCCTCATAGAGGTGTTCACCATAAAGGTGCGGCCTGCCACCGTCCGGTCCGGTCCTTACGCCATCTTCGATGCTTACCGGTGGCAATGGTACAACAATGTTTCCCTGATACTTGGCTTGCTGCACTGTAAAGTGCATATTCTTAATTTTTTTCCCAACTCTGATTATGATGGAAAATTCTTGACATTTCTGGCGATCGACAGGTTATGCGGTTTCATTGTGTTCGTCGTATACATGGTCACGACGTTCTCGCTGTATGTTCCAGATTGGAGCTATGTGTACCATTTGGATGGCGATGTCAATGATGGGAAGCGGTTTACGGTACTTGGAGCTAACCTTTAGGATGCTATCCCTGTTGATTATTTCCATATTTGATACAAATACTTGTGTTTTCAGGTTCAATGTGGTGTAAGGGGTCACCTGGATCCGGCTTGCAATGCAGTGGGTCATGTTGACAGGGTGGTCTGGGGGATTAATCATCTCTACACGCAGCCCGTTTGGATCCGGACTAAGGTAATCTTAATATGTTCAGATTTTATTTTACTGTTATGTATAAGTAGCTGCAGAAAGTTTTCCTTACTAGCTAAATGATATAGTACACTACACATTAAGCTAGAAAGTGAAGTCTGACAATATGTGCACTGAAATTGCCATTTTCAGGATTGTACATTTAGCTCACCAGAATCAGGTCCTCTCCGTGCTGATGCTCCATCATGGTGTCTTGCGCCATTCGAACCAGAAGGATTGTTAAGGTTGGACATCCAACATAGCCTACCCTGAATTAATCTTAGTTATATAGTTTGTTTATTTCACATATTCAAGTATTTTCCCTGTTTTACATTTCAGTTCAATATCGTCGATTCTATCAGGGACAATTGGGATCCACTATGGCCATGTTCTAATCCATTTCAAGGTGATTATCCAAAACATTGTACTAGTACCATTTAGTTATGATAAAAGAAACTATGACATCGAAGTTTCTTAATATTAGACCCATAAGGAGAGGCTGAAACACTGGCTTTCGATGGGCTTTTCGCTCCTCCTGCTCGGCATTCTCCTTCACTTTACAAAAGGTACTTATCCTAACAATCCAGTTCCGACACTTGAACTAATCACTACAAAATGTGGCCTCAGAATCTTACATCCATCGCTCTTCTACCGTAGCTATTCCAATCAATAAGCAACTCTACAGTATCAGTTATGTTTGCTTCACTGCCGGCGCGGCTGGAATAGTTCTTTCAGCTTTCTACATGCTGGTACGGTTTATCATAAGTACTTCGAGCATGAAATTGTTGCACTTCCATCAGCTCTTTCCCAATGATTTACTCATTTCATTGTCACAATGACAGATTGATGTCTGGGGCCTGAGAGTACCATTCTTGTTCCTCGAGTGGATCGGCATGAACGCCATGCTTGTGTACGTCCTGGCGGCACAGGGCATATTTGCAGCATTCGTGAACGGATGGTACTATGAGTCACAAGATAAAACCCTTGTAAGTAGTGGGTGAAGGTTAACTTGGTAGTGACATTTGGAGCCTGTTTTTGCATAAGGGTTAATTTGTTTGTCTTGTTTATTTTGGCAGGTTAACTGGATCCAAAAGCATGTGTTTGTCAATGTCTGGCATTCAGAAAGGCTGGGAACTCTGCTGTATGTCATATTTGGAGAGATCCTCTTCTGGGGTGTCGTCTCTGGCATCTTGCACAAGCTGGGGATTTATTGGAAACTATGAGAGTTCTGGATGATAGCTGTGTACAATGATCTGTTGTGTCTTCCAGCAGTAAATTATGTCATTCATTTCCATCAGACATTATTTTGTATGATTGGTGTAAAGAATGTGATAAACGTCTTCTTTTATTGTCAAATTTGTTACTTTAATATATATTTCTGTTGATAAAAGTAATAAAATTTTCAAGTTCAAAACTTCGAGACTAGGGATACTCCTATATAACAAAGCACCCGAGCCGTCTAATGGCAAGATGGTCAGCCTGTTGGTATTAGAGGTTGACCGATGGCATTAGGTAAAAATATAAGCTACGGTACCAAAAGTGTCCATAGGGAATAGATTTTTAAGGACAGTTGAAGCTCTTAAGCTTATCCAGGTGAGAGAATGCAGGGTTTGGAGAACATGGGCAACTTGCCACTTTGCTCAGGGATCATGAGACAAGTCTGCCTGTCCTAGCTCCTCTTTATTCAGCCATATGCTTGAAAGAGACTCCAGATCTCCATCCATGGATACCGCCAAAGGCCGGCAGTGCCAAATTGGCAATAGAATCTAAACGTCTACGCACAATGTACACATCTGCATCTTTGCTCTTATCCGCGACTCCAACTCCTCTGATCATTGGTGCACTTCACTTGTCTTCCAGAAGATACGAGTGGAATTGTCACTGCCCCTGAGATGGTTTATACTGCCCGCTTCGAATTAGGAAGAAACAAACGAGAAGGCGGCAATTCTGTTCCCTTCTTGTCCTATTCCTGTTAATCATGCAAACTTTTGTTGTTCTTCTTTCTTCATTTTTTCTATTATGCTGTGATACCAAGTGCAATTCATCTGTAAGAACAAGAAGGCTCTATTGGCAACTATCAAGATAAGATTGGCATAGGGCACAAAAGGTTCCGAATGTTGCCCGATATCGAAGGATCCAAGAAAACGAAAGTTAATCAATAATCATTATCGAACTGCTGGCATGAGTTGTTTTGTGCCGTTTCTCTAGTAAGTTGGGCTTTTTGTAAGAGTAGGATAGTAAGAGCTATTCATGCCAAGTTGCCAACGCATGCATGATGAACCCTTGGTTCAGACTTCAGACTCAATAAATAAACTACAGCATGCATGAGGAAGTCAGACTATGTTCCCCACACTCGCCCTTACAATCGTGCAACTGTTTCTTTTGTGTGTGTGATCTTCTATCTTGTCATTTTGTAAGAACAAGTTGATGTTTGGAACTGTTTGGCCACTGTGGTGGCATCTGTCTTGGGGGCTGAGTTTTCTGAATATTGAGCATCCTATGCTACTACTCCATATAAGTGTATACACTGAAAGAGGGTTATGAGAAGGGAAGCCAATACTTCGCTGATAATAGGCGATGAATAAAACTTAAGGCGGTGCACTGATCATCTCTGTGGCATCTACGATTCTCTTTGTGATCAGTGAACAAGCGGGCGACCTTTTTTTTCTCTACGTCTTCGACATCGGGACTCCTCGTGATTGATCCAGCAAGACTCCTCGCTGCTCTTTTCAGTCTGTTCTTCTGCTGATGGATTTGGATAACTCCGGTCTCAGGCCAGCAGAAACAAATACGTAATGGTTTTCGATAGCAGACTGCAACCATCGATGCTGGATCGGTTACCGTTTGCTGTCACTTGTCTTGATTGGGCGATCCTCTGCTGGGAGATGGAGCCTGCCTCGGCCATTACTTCTCATGTTACCAGCTCGTCAGTGTCAGAGTCGCCACCGGTCTCTGAATCATGTAGCAGCATCTCCCGATCTGCCATGCATTAATTATTTTTGCGCGCCACATGGTGCTGCCATGAACACTGTGAGATCATAGAGCAGTAGAGCAGTCAATCAACTGTTTCATACATTAAAGTATGCAGACCGTTGTGGATGTGAATAAATTGTCTGGTCAAACAGTAAACTGATGCACCGGCTAAGTAGATGCATGAGATTATGGACCAGCAGCACTGGATTTATTTATGGAGAGAAAAGAGGGTTATCAGCTTCTTTGAATAAACCAATTAGCTTGATATGATTGATGAATGGTGTCATGTGCGAGATCTTCTCTTCGCAGTCTGAGCTGATACATTGTTCACACCAAGCGAATCCTCAAGGTATAATTATTTGTTTAGGCTTCTCCAAAAAAGAGATTATGCCCGAGCCTCTACATCTATTGATGCATAGAACATAACTAGTTAAAATAAAAGAGGAAAAAAGTATACTTTGCTGTCCTCACCTGTTGACAAAATTTATATTTTTGTTGGCAGGAAACTTTGTAAGAAAAACGCATCTATTTTTCTGTCCTCGCCTATTGACAAAATGATGATTAAGTTGCCTTCAAGAAATGATAACACCCTCGCCCCATTGTTGCCACGTCCAACAATAGATGGCTTGGACAAGTATTTTCATCCTAGATGCAAAGACCAATCAATGAAGGGCAGAACATCAGCATGAAGTTTTTTTTTTTTTTTTTTGAAAATGAGGATGTACCCCCGGCTTCTGCATCTGGACGATAGATGCAACCATATTATTAATTATTCCCAAAGAGCTTACAAGGCAATACATCAATAAGTCTGAAGTCACCATCTTGGCAACGCTTGTTGCTACTCTTATCCCTTGATGAAGGGGTGCTGAATGTCCGAGCCTAATACCAAACAGACATCGCATCAAAGCCTAACATCTAAAGTCGGATGCCTCATCCAAGCCACTTCCTAGACTGGGTCACACACCGGTCCGACACACTCCCAGTGAGCACCGCACGCTGCAAGTGCCGGCACCTCCATCTTCCATCGATCCATCCTCAGAGCAGAACTGATGCATCGACCTTACTAGGCCTCTCTGCCATCGACACTAGACAGCGTCGCCCTCCTGCGCGAGTCCGTCAACCTGCATCGGACGCCGAGCCTCCACTGCGCCATGCAGCCGAGACCCACCGTCATCTATGAAGAAGATGAAACCCCGCTCCGCCTCTGAGCCCTTCCAATCAGCACCTGCTCCAAAACGATGCCCTCAAGAGGGAGAACGGCACCATAGTTTTCGTCATCATCTGACCCGAGAGACCCGGATATAGGGTTTCCCCCAAAGCAGATGCGTATTGAAGGAAGAGGGTGAAGATGACGCTTCAATAAGGTAATAACGCAAGTTTTTTGTTATTGTGTCTGACTAATGAGGGCACTGGCGGAGCTATGTTGAGGCCGAGGGGGGACGCTGCCCCCCAGCCTTGGACCAAACTCTGAAGGAATTATTTTAGGGAGGGCTTAGATGAGATTTTATTAGCAATTTAGAACCCCAAATACTCATGTTTTTGCATTGCCCCCCCAACAATTTGTACCAAGCTCGGCCACTGAATGAGGGAAAGAACAAGAATTTTGCATAGGATACTAAACGGTGATCCGAAAGCTGCGCAAACCAGTATTCGGTGGAGAACCACCGTGGTGTCTTTCGGACGAGGCCGCGCACCTCTCCCGGCACTCCTTGCGGCCATGTGCCAATGAAGTGTGATGTCTACTACACAACCTTCTTCTTGTAGACTTGTGTTGGGCCTCCAAGCGCAGAGTTTTGTAGGACAGTAGCAATTTTCCCTCAAGTGGGTGACCTAAGGTTTATCAATCCGTGGGAGCGTAGGATGGAGATGGTCTTTCTCAAGCAACCCTGCAACCAAATAACAAAGAGTCTCTTGTGTCCCCAATACACCCAATGCAATGGTAAATTGTATAGGTGCACTAGTTCGGCGAAGAGATGGTGATACAAGTGTAATATGGATGGTAGATATAGGTTTTTGTAATCTAAAAATATAAAAACAGCAAGGTAACTAACGATAACTAGATGATACCCCGCGCGTTGCTGCGGGAATTGGTTGCAAAAAATTTAAGTGAGATTTATTTTTTCCTTTTGTAGGAATATGAACATTGGTAATGAAATGACAAACTAGAATTGAAAATAATATAATTTACTGTACTTGAGTATATTGTATAGTTTCAAAATATCCATTACATATAAGTAGAATAATAGAATGAATGGTGGGTCTATACCCATGCATGAATATGCCAGACTCATTTAAAAAACCAAAGTGTATAGCTGAATCATATGTATTTTCTAAGAATACACGTGCACCCGCTTTACAAAAAATTTCCTGGAGCCTTAGACAATAAATATATGCATTTATGACCTATAGTAGAAAAAACAATAAATAAATTAGACATTCTTGATGTGTGTAAGTATGACCATCGGTTTATATATCTTAGCTGACCTCACTCTCCACCCATATCTCATCTTCTAAAAGACATTCCAAATCTCGACGTGTCAAGGTTGTGTCATGGATATTCACCAACTTGGTTTTGCTTGGGAAGGACATGATGTATTCCTTCATTTCAGCAAAATTAATAGCACATGCATTTTCACTTATCTCATTCAGATCCATCTGAAACAACATAGACATTAGCCGACAGCGGAACACATGCAACGATTACCACACATAAGCGTATGTAGAAGCTGATCCGTCGATTGCTAATACGTGAATGCAAGGAGCTCACCTCGGCGGGTGCGACGGACGTGACGAGCGGAGCGCAGAGGCAACGGCGGTCGTGGCGCAGCGTCACCGGGAGGACGGTCTTGAGGTGCTTTACACTAGTGAGCCCGTCCCGGCTGCCGTCTGGTCGCCATCGGCCACAGCTTCTCTTCCACACCTGATGAACGTGCCCACAAAGGATCGGCCAGAGAGAGAGAGAGAGAGAGAGAGAGAAGAAAGAGATATATGCAGGGCCGTCAATGGGGTCGGGAGAGAAGCCTAGAGATTTATTTCCTTCTCTTCCGCTGAACTCGAGAAATCCTTCCCGCATGTGACGCACGGCCTTAACCGCCCTGCAATCTCCACGATTATCTTCCCTACATACACATGATTGTTTCCTTCTGATTTGTTAACAGATTGGCTAGCACCATTATCGCATGCAAAAATATCGGGAGCAAGAAAATCGCCCGAGATATCGCGTTTGGAAAGAGTTGATTGTCATGCATTATTGCGTTTGGAAAGGAGATATGCATTATTGCGTTTGGAAAGGAGATATCAGGTTTGATATCGCGTTTGAAAATCGCCCGAGGAAAGGAGATTGATGACCGTCATGAATGAATTGATTGTGTCTGGTTACCTTAAGTTAATTGATTGCGTTTGGAAAGAATTGATTGTCATGCATTATTGCGTTTGGAAAGAATTGATTGTCATGCATGAATCAGGGACGTAAGGGGGGAAACGGAACCTGACTGCGTGCGATGAGTGGGGTGGGGGTGGGGATGGTGTGACGAAAAAAACCAGTTGAAAAAACAACCAGACGAGGTGGGACGAAAAAAAACCTGGAACAAAGACTACCAACTGCTTCATTAGGAGTAGAGAAAAGTGAGCACAAACGGTATTGCAATGTGTGGAAACAAGGCCTAGGGTTCATACTTTCACTAGTGCAAGTTCTCTCAACAATGATAACATAATTGGATCATATAACAATCCCTCAACATGCAACAAAGAGTCACTCCAAAGTCACTAATAGCGGAGAACAAATAGAGAGATTATTGTAGGGTACGAAACCACCTCAAAGTTATTCTTTCTGATAAATCTGTTGGGCTGTTCCTATAAGTGACACAAACAGCCCTAGAGTTCGTACTAAAATAACACCTTAAGACACACATCAACCAAAACCCTAATGTCATCTAGATACTCCAATGTCACCACAAGTATCTGTGGGTTTGATTATATGATATGCATCACACAATCTCAGATTCATCTATTCAAACCAACACAAAGAACTTCAAAGAGTGTCCCAAAATTTCTACCAGAGAGTCAAGACGAAAACGTGTGCCAACCCCTATGCATAAGTTCATAAGGTCACTGAACCCGCAAGTTGATCACCAAAACATACATCAAGTAGATCACGTGAATATCACATTGTCACCACAGATAAGCACATGCAAGACATACATCAAGTGTTCTCAAATCCTTAAAGACTCAATCCGATAAGATAACTTCCAAGGGAAAACTCAATTCATCACAAGGTAGAGAGGGAGAAACATCATATGATTCAACTATAATAGCAAATCTCGCGGTACATCAAGATCGTGCCACATCGAGAACACGGGAGAGTGAGAGAGAGATCAAACACATAGCTATTGGTACATACCCTCAGACCCGAGGGTGAACTACTCCCTCCTCGTCATGGAGAGCGCCGGGATAATGAAGATGGCCACCGGTGATGGTTTCCCCCTCCGGCAGGGTGTCGGAACGGGCTCCCGATTGGTTTTTCGTGGCTACAGAGGCTTGCGGCGACGGAACTCCCGATCTAGGTTTGTTTTGGGGGTTTCCAGTATTTATAGGAATTTTTGGCGTCGGGGGCAAGTCAGGGGGACCCACGAGGCGGCCACTGAAGGAAATATGCCCTAGAGGCAATAATAAAGTTGTTATTTATATTTCCTTGTTTCATGATAAATGTCTTTTATTCATGCTAGAATTATATTAACAAGAAACTTGATACATGCGTGAATACATAGACAAACCAGAGTAAATAGCATAAAACTATTACTTTACAGGCTAGGGTTCCAAAAAACTACCGGATTTATTTTTTTCGCTGATAACTACCAAGTGAGGGGTTGACTGTTTCAAAAAACCCCAAATCCTCTTTGTTAAAAAAATTAAACATGTTTATGACAGGTCGGGCCCGCCACTAAACACACCGTTTGTTTGACCGTTAACTGACTTGTGGGGGCCACATGTCACCGCCTCATCCATATATTTTTTACGGATTAGCCCCTACAAATATTTTAAAAAAGCAATCGGGTCCCTGGAATCATTTAAAAAATGCAACCAGGTCCTTGGACTATCGCCGCCATGCCTCCAAAGGGCTCTACCCATGGTCGCCATTGCGCCTCCATGGGGCTCCGCCCGTGGTGGCCGTTGCACGCCGCCATGGGTGGTCGCCACCGCACTCCGCCGCCACGGGGTTCCGCCCGTGGTCACCGTGCGCCATGGGGCTTCGCCCATGGCCGTCGTCGCGTGCCATGGGGCTCTGCCCGCAGTCGCCGCATGATACGTCTCCAACGTATCTACTTTTCAAAACCCTTTTGCCCTTGTTTTGGACTCTAACTTGCATGATTTGAATGGAACTAATCCGGACTGATGCTGTTTTCAGCAGAATTTACGTGGTGTTGTTTTTGTGCAGAAATAAAAAGTTCTCGGAATGACCTGAAAATCCACGGAGAATTATTTTGGAAAATATAAAAATACCTGCAAAAATATCCACGTCAGGGGGGCCCCACCATGTCCACGAGGGTGGGGGGTGCGCCCCGTGCCTCGTGGGCCCCCTGGCGCTCCACCGACGTATCTCCGGACCCCATATATTCATTTTCAGGGAGAAAACAAATCAAGGAGGAAGAATTATCGCGTTTTACGAGATGGAGCCGCCGCCAAGCTCTAATCTCTCTCGGGAGGGCTGATCTGGAGTCCGTTTGGGGCTCCGGAGAGTGGAGATCGTCACCATCGTCATCATCAACCTTCCTCCATCACCAATTCCATGATGCTCACCGCCGTGCGTGAGTAATTCAATCGTAGGCTTGCTGGACGGTGATGGGTTGGATGGGATCTACCATGTAATTGAGTTAGTTTTGTTAGGGTTTGATCCCTAGTATCCACTATGTTCTGAGATTGATGTTGCTATGACTTTGCTATGCTTAATGCTTGTCACTAGGTCCCGAGTGCCATGATTTCAGATCTGAACCTATTATGTTTTCATGAATATATTTGTGTTCTTGATCCTATCTTGCAAGTCTATAGTCACCTACTATGTGTTATGATCCGGCAACCCCGAAGTGACAATAATCCGGATCACTCCCGGTGATGACCGTAGTCTGAGGAGTTCATGTATTCACTATGTGTTAATGCTTTGGTCCGGTACTCTATTAAAAGGAGGCCTTAATATCCCTTAGTTTCCAATAGGACCCCGCTGCCACGGGAGGGTAGGACAAAAGATGGCATGCAAGTTCTTTTCCATAAGCACGTATGACTATATTCGGAATACATGCCTACATTACATTGATGAACTGGAGCTAGTTCTGTGTCACCCTAGGTTATAACTTTTACATGATGAATTGCATCCGACATAATTCCCCATCACCGATCCAATGCCTACGGGTTTTTCCCATATTGCTAGTTGCTTATTTACTTTTCCGCTGCTACTATTACAAAACCTACAGAAACACTACCGTTACTTTTATTGCTGTTACCACTATTACCATATTACTTTGCTACTAAATTACCTTGCTGCAGATACTAAGTTTCCAGGTGTGGTTGAATCGACAACTCAGCTGCTAATACTTAAGAGTATTCTTTGGCTTTCCTTGTGTCTAATCAATAAATTTGGGTTGAATACTTTACCCTCGAAAACTGTTGCGATCCCCTACACTTGTGGGTTATCAAGACTAATTTCTGGCGCTTTTGCCGGGGAGCATAGCTCTATTCTTTAAGTCACTTCAGATTTATATATGTTGATCACTATGAAGAATTTGAAGGACTCAAAAACCAAGATCTATCCCACAACTACGAGGGGAGGTAAGGAACTGCCATCTAGCTCTGCACTTGATTCACCCTCTGTTATGAGTAAACTTGCGACACCTACTCCTGCTATTGAATCTGATATGTCATATGTTCTTGATGATGCCACTTCTGCTATGTATGATGAAACTACTTCCATGCCTGATAATACTGTGCCACTAGGTGAATGTCTAGATGAACAAATTGCTAAGGTTAGGGAGAATGCAAATATTGAAACTGATAATATTTATGAAAGTGATGATGAAGCTTCTCCCCCTAGATATGAATTGCCTGTTGTTCCTGAGGGTTATGTTATGGATGAAGAAACTGCTAGAGACTTTCTTGCTTGCAACGATAGATATGATCTTAAGAAATTATTAGCTAAGCTAAAATAAAAGTCCTTGAATGCTAGAATGAAACATGACCCTGCTTTTGCTACTTCACCTATCTTTGTCACTAATAAGGATTATGAATTCTCTGTTGTCCCTGAGTTAATTACTTTGGTTAAATCTGATCCTTTCCATGGCTATGAATCTGAAACTGTTGTGGCACATCTTACTAAGTTGAATGATATAGCCACCCTGTTTACCAATGATGAAAAGATTTGTTACTACTATATCCTTAAGTTGTTTCTGTTCTCGTTAAAGGGTGATGCTAAGACATGGTTTAATTCTCTTGATCCTGGTTGTGTGCGTAGTCCCCAGGACATGATGTATTACTTCTTTGCTAAATATTTCCCCGCTCATAAGAAACAAGTTGCCTTACGGGAAATATATAACTTTGTGCAAATTGAAGAAGAGAGTCTCCCACAAGCTTGGGGGGCTTCTCCAATTATTTAATGCTTTGCCTGATCACCGTCTTGAGAGGAATGATATACTTGATGTCTTTTACAATGGACTAACCGATGCTTCCAGAGACCACCTGGATAGTTGTGCTGGTTGTGTTTTCAGGGAAAGAACGGTTGATCAAGCTGAATTACTATTGAATAATATGCTGGCCAATGAAAATAATTGGACACGTCCTGATCCAGCCCATAAGCCAACTCCGAAGAAAAGAGGTGTTCTATTTCTCAGTCCTGAAGATATGCAAAAGGCAAAGAAATCTATGAAAATAAAAGGTATTAAAGCTGAAGATGTTAAGAATTTACCACCTATTGAAGAAATACATGGTCTTGATAACCCGACACAGGTAGTAAAGGTAAATTCTCTTTATAGATTTTATGAAGGTGATATTCCTCGTTATAGGTCTGCTAGCCAATGCTTAGATGAGTTTGACAATTTTATTGTGAAGCAAGAAAACTTCAATACTTATGTTGGTAGACAATTGCAACATAGTGCTTATATGATTGAACGCTTGAGTGATTATCTGTCTAGAGTTAAAGGTGAATTGAAACTCATTAGTAAACATGCTTCCATGGTTACCACTCAAGTAGGACAAGTACTTAAGGCTCAGAATGGTTTGCTCAGTGAATTAAATAGTAAGAATAATGATAATGCCATTAGAGTTGTGACTAGAGGTGGCAGAATGACTCAGGAACCTCCGTATCCTGAAGGCCACCCTAAGAGAATTGAGCAAGATTCTCAGAGAACCAATTTAGATGCACCTAGTTCTTCTAAGAAGAAGAAAAATAAAAATCATAGGACTTTGCATGCTTCTAGTGAACCTGTAGCTCACACACCTAATAATCCCAATGATATATCTATTTCAGATGCTGAGACATAATCTGGTAATGAACGTGAACCTAGTGATAATATAAATGATGATGTTCATGATGATGCTCAACCTAGCAATGATAATGATGTAGAGATTGAACCTGCTGTCGATCTTGATAACCCACAATCAAAGAATCAACGCTATGATAAGAAAGACTTTGTTGCTAGGAAGCACGGTAGGGAAAGAGAGCCATGGGTTCAGAAACCCATGCCTTTTCCTCCGAAACCATCCAAGAAAAAGGATGATGAAGATTTTGAGCACTTTGCTGAAATGATTAGACCTATCTTTTTGCGTATGCGTTTAACCGATATGCTCAAAACAAATCCTTATGCTAAATATATGAAGGATATTATTACCAATAAAAGAAAGATACCTAAAGTAGAAATTTCCACCATGCTTGCCAACTACACTTTTAAAGGTGGAATACCTAAGAAACTAGGATATCCAGGAGTACCTACTATACCTTGCTATGCTTAATGCTTGTCACTAGGGACTGAGTGCCATGATTTCAGATCTGAACCGATTATATTTTCATGAATATATGTGTGTTCTTGATCCTATGTTGCAAGTCTATAGTCACCTACTATGTGTTATGATCCGGCAACCCCAAAGTGACAATAATTAGGACCACTCCCGGTGATGACCGTAGTTTGAGGAGTTCATGTATTCACTATGTGTTAATGCTTTGGTCCGGTACTCTATTAAAAGGAGGCCTTAATATTCCTTAGTTTCCAATAGGACCCCGCTGCCACGGGAGGGTAGGACAAAAGATGTCATGCAAGTTCTTTTCCATAAGCATGTATGACTATATTCGGAATACATGCCTACATTACATTGATGAACTGGAGCTAGTTCTGTGTCACCCTAGGTTATAACTTTTACATGATGAATTGCATCCGACATAATTCCCCGTCACCGATCCAATGCCTACGAGTTTTTCCCATATTGCTAGTTGCTTATTTACTTTTCCGCTGCTACCATTACAAAAACTACAAAAACACTACCGTTACTTTTATTGCTGTTACCACTACTACCATATTACTTTGCTACTAAATTACCTTGCTGCAGATACTAAGTTTCCAGGTGTGGTTGAATTGACAACTCAACTGCTACTACTTAAGAGTATTCTTTGGCTCCCCTTGTGTCGAATCAATAAATTTGGGTTGAATACTTTACCCTCGAAAACTGTTGCGATCCCCTACACTTGTGGGTTATCACCGCACGCGCCATGGGGGGCTTGTGTGCAGGCCGCCGCTAGCACCACCAGCCAGAACAGCTCGACCCTGCATCCGCGTCGAGGCCGGCCACGCCGCCACCACCTCCAATCGGGGCCGCTGGATATAGCAAGTAGAGCCCCTCCTCGGCGCCGAGGCCGGCCACGTGATACGTCCATTTTGCATCATGCTTTTATGTTGATATTTATTGCACTATGGGCTGTTATTACACGTTATGTCACAATACTTATGCCTTTTCTCTCTTATTTTACAAGGATTACATGAAGAGGGAGAATGCCGACAGCTGGAATTCTGGGCTGGAAAAGAAGCAAACACTGGAAACCTATTCTGCACAACTCAAAAAGCTCCGAAACTCCACAGGACACCGTTTCAGAAAACATAAAAAATATCTGGCGAAAGAAGATCACCAGGGGGCCACCACCTTCCACGAGGGTGGGGGGCGCGCCCCCCCTCTCTAGGCGCGGCCTCCTGCCTCGTGCCCCCCCCCGATGCCCATCTTCTCCTATATGAGGTGGTTTGACCTGGGAAAAAAAATCATAAGGAGGCTTTCGGGACCGGACGCTGCCATCTCGAGGCGGAACCTTGACGGAAACCAATCTAGGGCTTCGGCAGAGCTGTTCTGCCGGGGATACTTCCCTCCGGGAGGGGGAAATCGTCACCGTCGTCATCACCACCAACTCTCTCATCTTGGGGAGGGTTATCTTCATCGACATCTTCACCAGCGCCATCTCCTCTCAAACCCTAGTTCATCTCTTGTATCCAATCTTTGTACCCAAACCTCAGATTTGTACCTGTGGGTTGCTACTAGTGTTGATTACTCCTTGTTGTTGATGCTAGTTGGTTTATTTGGTGGAAGATCATATGTTCATATCCATTATGCATATTAATACCCCTCTGATCATGAACCATATTATGTCTTGTGAGTAGTTACTTTGGTTCCTGAGGACATGGGAGAAGTCTTGCTATAAGTAGTCATGTGAATTTGGTATTCGTTCGATATTTTGATGAGATGTATGTTTTCTCTCCTCTAGTGGTGTCATGTGAACGTCGACTACATGACACTTCACCATTATTTGCCCCTAGAGGAAGGCATTGGGAAGTAATAAGTAGATGATGGGTTGCTAGAGTGACAGAAGCTTAAACCCTAGTTTATGCGTTGCTTCGTAAGGGGCTGATTTGGATCCGCTTGTTTCATGCTATGGTTAGGTTTACCTTAATACTTCTTTTGTAGTTGCGGATGCTAGCATTAGAGGTTAATCATAAGTGGGAGGCTTGTCCAAGTAAGGACAGCACCCAAGCACTGGTCCACCCACATACCAAATTACCAAAGTACCGAACGGGAATCAGATGATCGTGATGAAAACTAGCTTGACGATAATTCCCATGTGTCCTCGGGAGAGCTTTTCTTCGTATAAGAGTTTGTCCAGGCTTGTCCTTTGCTACAAAAAGGATTGGGCCACCTTTCTGCACCTTATTTACTTTTACCTTTTGTCACTTGCTACCAATTACCTTACCACAAAACTATCTCTTACCTATAATTTCAGTGCTTGCAGACAATACCTTACTGAAAACTGCCTATCATTTCCTTCTGCTCTTCGTTGGTTCGACACTCTTACTTATCGAAAGGACTACGATAGATACCCCCACGATCCGATCGCAAGAACTTTATTTTTCTGTCACGTTAATTCTCAACCTCATTCTGAAATTCCTTGAACTTTTCAAAGGTCTCAGACTTGTGCTTCATCAAGAAGATATACCCATATCTACTCAAGTCATCTATGAGGGTGAGAACATAACGATAGCCTCCGCGAGCCTCAACGCTCATTGGACCGCACACATCGGTATGTATGATTTCCAATAAGTTGGTTGCTCGCTCCATTGTTCCGGAGAACGGAGTTCTGGTCATCTTGCCCAAGAGGCAAGGTTCGCACGTGTCAAATGATTCATAATCAAGAGACTCCAGAAGTCCATCTGCATGGAGCTTCTTCATACGTTTGACACCAATATGACCAAGGCGGCAATGCCACAAGTATGTGGGACTATCATTATCAACTTTACATCTTTTGGCATTCACACTATGAATATGTGTATCATCACGTTCGAGATTCATCAAAAATAAACCATTGACCAGCGGGGCATGACCATAAAACATAGCTCTGAAATAAATAGAACAACCATTATTCTCGGATTTAAATGAGTAGCCATCTCGCATCAAACGAGATCCAGATACAATGTTCATGCTCAAAGCTGGTACTAAATAACAATTATTAAGGTTTAAAACTAATCCCGAGGGTAGATGTAGAGGCAGCGTGCCGACGGCGATCACATCAACCTTGGAACCATTCCCAACGTGCATCGTCACCTCGTCCTTCGCCAGTCTCCGCTTATTCCGCAGCTCCTGCTTTGAGTTACAAATATGAGCAACTGCACCGGTATCAAATACCCAGGAGCTACTACGAGCGCTGGTAAGGTACACATCAATAACATGTATATCACATATACCTTTGACGTTGCCGACCTTCTTGTCTGCTAAGTATTTGGGGCAGTTCCGCTTCCAGTGACCCGTTCCCTTGCAATAAAAGCACTCAGTCTCAGGCTTGGGTCCATACTTTGGCTTCTTCCCGGCAACTGGCTTACCGGGCGCGGCAACTCCTTTGCCGTCCTTCTTGAAGTTCTTCTTACCCTTGCCCTTCTTGAACTTAGTGGTTTTATTGACCATCAACACTTGATGCTCTTTCTTGATCTCCACCTCCGCTGATTTCAGCATTGAATACACCTCGGGAATGGACTTCTCCATCCCTTGCATATTGAAGTTCAACACAAAGCTCTTGTAGCTAGGTGGGAGCGACTGAAGGATTCTGTCAATGACCGCTTCGTCGGGGAGATTCATTCCCAACTGAGACAAGCGGTTGTGCAACCCAGACAACTTGAGTATGTGCTCACTGACAGAACTATTTCCTCCATCTTACAGCTGTAGAATGCGTTGGAGACATCATATCTCTCAACTCGGGCATGAGCCTGGAAAACCATTTTCAGCTCTTGGAACATCTCATATGCTCCGTGGTGCTCAAAACGCTTTTGGAGCCCCGATTCTAAGCTGTAGAGCATGCCGCACTGAACCATGGAGTAATCATCACAACGCGACTGCCAAGCGATCATAACATCTTGGTTTGCCGGGGTGGGAGCGTCACCTAGCGGTGCTTCTAGGACATAAGTTTTCTTGGCAGCTATGAGGATGATCCTCATGTTACGGACCCAATCCCAATCCGTATAGTTGCTACCATCGTCTTTCAGCTTGGTTTTCTCTAGGAACGCGTTGAAGTTGAGGGTGACATGAGCGTGGGCCATTTGATCTACAAGACATATTGTAAAGAATTTAGACTAAGTTCATGACAATTAAGTTCATCTAATCAAATTTTAATGAACTCCCACTCAGATTGACATCTCTCTAGTCATCTAAGTGATACATGATCCGAATCGACTAGCCCGTGTTCGATCATCACGTGAGACGGACTAGTCATCAACGGTGAACATATTCATGTTGATCGTTGAAGGAAATATGCCCTAGAGGCAATAATAAAGTTGTTATTTATATTTCCTTATATCATGATAAATGTTTATTATTCATGCTAGAATTGTATTAACCGGAAACTTAGTACATGTGTGAATACATAGACAAAACAGAGTGTCCCTAGTATGCCTCTACTAGACTGGCTCATTGATCAAAGATGGTTATGTTTCCTAACCATAGACATGAGTTGTCATTTGATCAACGGGATCACATCATTAGGAGAATGATGTGATGGACAAGACCCATCCGTTAGCATAGCACTATGATCGTTTAGTTTTACTGCTATTGCTTTCTTCATGACTTATACATGTTCCTATGACTATGAGATTATGCAACTCCCGAATACCGTAGGAACACCTTGTGTGGTATCAAACGTCACAACGTAACTGGGTGATCATAAAGATGCTCTACAGGTGTCTCCGAAAGTATTCGTGGTGTTGGCATAGATCAAGATTAGGATTTGTCACTCCGAGTGTCGGAGAGGTATCTCTGGGCCCTCTCGGTAACACACATCACAATAAGCCTTGCAAGCAAAATACTAATAAGTTAGTCACGAGATGATGTGTTACGGAACGAGTAAAGAGACTTGCCGGTAACGAGATTGAACTAGGTATGGAGATACCGACGATCGAATCTCGGGCAAGTAACATACCGATGACAAAAGGAACAACGTATGTTGTTATGCGATTTTACCGATAAAGATCTTCGTAGAATATGTAGGAACCAATATGAGCATCCAGGTTCCGCTATTGGTTATTGACCGGAGATGAGTCTCGGTCATGTCTACATAGTTCTCGAACCCGTAGGGTCCGCACGCTTAACGTTTGATGACGATCGGTATTATGAGTTTATGAGTTTTGATGTACCGAAGGTAGTTCGGAGTCCTGGATGAGATCACGGACATGACGAGGAGTCTAGGAATGTCCGAGACATAAAGATTGATATATTGGACGACTATATTCGGACACTGGAAGTGTTCCGGAAAAGTTTCGGATTTAACTGGATTGCCGGAGGGGGTTACCGGAACCCCCACGAGGGGGGATGGTCCATAGTGGGCCTTGAAGGAAAGGAGAGAGACAGCCCATAGAGGCTGTCCGGCGCCCCACCAGGGGATCCTAGTTGGACTAGGATTGGGGGGCGCCACCTCTCCCTCTTTTCCTTTCCCTCTCTTCCTTCTTGGTGGACTCCTACTAGGAATAGGATTGCAATCCTATTCCTAGTAGGATTGCCCTAGCCGCACCATAGGAGGCCGGCCAGCCCTCCTCCCTTGCTTCTTTATATACGGGGGCAGGGGGGCACCCAAAGACACACAAGTTGAATTGTTCCAGCCGTGTGCGGTGCCCCCCTCCACAGAAACACACCTCGGTCATACCGTTGCATTGCTTAGGCGAAGCCCTGCGCCGGTAAATACATCATATCCGTCACCACGCCGTCGTGCTGACGAAACTCTCCCGTGAAGCTCAACCGGATCAAGAGCTCATGGGACGTCATCAAGCTGAACGTGTGCTGAACGCGGAGGTGCCGTACGTTCGGTGCTTGATCGGTTGAATCGCGAAGAAGTTCGACTACATCAACCACGTCACTTGACGCTTCCGCTTCCGGTCTACGAGGGTACGTAGACACACTCTTCCCTCTCGTTGCTATGCATCTGGTAGATAGATCTTGCGTGATCGTAGGAAAATTTTAAAATACTATGTTCCCCAACAGTGGCATCATGAGCCAGGTCTATGCGTAGATGATATGCACGAGTAGAACACAATGAGTTGTGGGCGATACTAGTCATACTGCTTACCAGCATGTCATACTTTGCTTCGGCGGTATTGTGAGATGAAGCGGCCCGGACCGACATTACGCGTACGCTTACGCGAGACTGGTTTCACCGTTACGAGCACTCGTTGCTTAAAGGTGACTGGCGGGTGTCTGTCTCTCTCACTTTAGTTGAATCAAGTGTGGCTACGCCTGGTCCTTGTGAAGGTTAAAATAGCACATACTTGACGAAACATCGTTGTGGTTTTGTATGCATAGGTAAGAACGGTTCTTGCTAAGCCCGTAGCAGCCACGTAAAACTTGCAACAACAAAGTAGAGGACGTCTAACTTGTTTTTGCAGGGCGTGTTGTGATGTGATATGGTCAAGACATGATGAGTTATACGGTTTTTGTATGAGATGATCATGTTTTGTAATGTTATCGGCAACTGGCAGGAGCCATATGGTTGTCGCTTTATTGTATGAAATGCAATCGCCATGTAATTGCTTTACTTTATCACTAAGCGGTAGCGATAGTCGTAGAAGCAATAGTTGGCGAGACGACAACGATGCTACGATGGAGATCAAGGTGTCGCGCCGGTGACGAAGGTGATCATGACGGTGCTTTGGAGATGGAGATCAAAAGCACAAGATGATGATGGCCATATCATGTCACATATTTTGATTGCATGTGATGTTTATCTTATTATGCTTCTTATTTTGCTTAGAACGACGGTAGCATTATAAGATGATCCCTTACTAAATTTCAAGGTATAAGTGTTCTCCCTTAGTATGCACCGTTGCGAAAGTTCGTCGTGCCGAGACACCACGTGATGATCTGGTGTGATAAGCTCTACGTTCAAATACAACGGGTGTAAGCCAGTTTTGCGCACGCAGAATACTCGGGTTAAACTTGACGAGCCTAGCATATGCAGATATGGCCTCGGAACACTGGAGACCGAAAGGTCGAGCGTGAATCATATAGTAGATATGATCAACATAAGATGTTCACCATTGAAACTACTCCATCTCACGTGATGATCGGACATGGTTTAGTTGATTTGGATCACGTGATCATTTAGATGACCGGAGGGATGTCTATCTAAGTGGGAGTTCTTAAGTAATATGATTAATTGAACTTTAATTTATCATGAACTTAGTCCTGGTAGTATTAGCATATCTATGTTGTAGATCAATAGCTCGCGATGTTGCTCCACGTTTATTTTTTATATGTTCCTAGAGAAAACCAAGTTGAAAGATGTTAGTAGCAATGATGCGGAATTGTTCCGTGATCTGAGGATTATCCTCATTGCTGCACAGAAGAATTATGTCCTTGATGCACCGCTAGGTGACAGACCTATTGCAGGAGCAGATGTAGACGTTATGAACGTTTTGACAAAATCTCGATATGATGACTACTTGATAGATTAATGCACCATACTTTACGGCTTATAACCGGGACTTCAAAAACATTTTGAAACGCCACGGAGCATATGAGATGTTCCAAGAGTTGAAATTAGTATTTCATACTCATGCTCGTGTCGAGAGGTATAAGACCTCTGACAGTACTTTGCCTACAAGATGGAGGAGGATAGCTCAACCAGTGAGCATGTGCTCAGATTGTCTGGGTAGTACAATTGCTTGAATCAAGTGGGAGTTAATCTTCCAGATAAGATAGTAATTGACAAAGTTCTCTAGACACTATCACCAAGTTAGTAGAACTTCGTGATGAACTATAATATGCAAGGGATGACGAAAGTAATTCCCGAGCTCTTCACGATGCTGAAATCGGCGAAGGTAGAAATCAAGAAAGAGCATCAAGTGTTGATGGTTAACCAGACCACTTGTTTCAAGTAAAGGGCAAAGGGATAGAAGGGGAACTTCAAGAAGAATGACAAGCAAGTTGTCACTCCCGTGAAGAAACCCAAAGCTAAACTCAAGCCTGAAACTAAGTGCTTCTACTGCAAAGGAAATGGTCACTAGAAGTGGAACTGCCCTAGATATTTGGTGGATAAGAAGGATGGCAAAGTGAACAAAGGTATATTTGATATACAGATTATTGATGTGTATTTTACTAGTGTTCATAGCAACCCCTCGGTATTTGATATTGGTTCAGTTGCTAAAGAGTAGTAACTCGAAATGGGAGTTGCATAATGAACAGAAACTAGTTAAAGGATGAAGTGACGATGTGTATTGGAAGTAGTTCCAAGATTGATATGATCATCATCGCACACTCCCAATACTTTCGGGATTAGTATTGAACCTAAATAAGTGTTATTTGGTGTTTGTGTTGAGCATGAATATGATTTGATCATGTTTATTGCAATACAGTTATTCATGTAAGTTAGAGAATAATTGTTGTTCTGTTTACATGAATAAAACCTTCTATGGTCATACACCCAATGAAAATGGTTTGTTGGATCTCGATCGTGTGATACACATATTCATAATATTGAAGCCAAAAGATGCAAGGTTAATAATGATAGTGCAACTTATTTGTGGCACTGCCGTTTAGGTCATATTGGTGTAAAGCGCATGAAGAAACTCCATAGTGATGGACTTTTCGAATCACTTGATTATGAATCACTTGGTGCTTGCGAACCATGCCTCATGGGCAAGATGACTAAAACTCCGTTCTCCGGAACCGTGGAGCAAGCAACAGAGTTGTTGGAAATCATACATACTGATGTATGCGGACCAATGAGTGTTGAAGCTCGCGACAGGTATCGTTATTTTCTGACCTTCACTGATGATTTGAGCAGATTTGGGTATATCTACTTAATGAAGCACAAGTCTGAAACATTTGAAAAGTTCAAAGAATTTCAGAGTGAAGTGGAGAATCATCGTAACAAGAAAATAAGAGTTTCTACGATATGATCGTAGAGGTAAAATATTTGAGTTAGCGAGTTTGGCCTTCAATAAAAACAATGTGAAATAGTTTCACTACTCACGCCACCTGGAACACCACAGTGTAATGGTGTGTCCGAACGTCATAACCGTACTTTATTAGATATGGTGCGATCGATGATGTCTCTTACCGATCTACCACTATCGCTTTTGGGGTTATGCATTAGAGACAACTACATTCACGTTAAATAGGGCACCATCTAAATCCGTGGAGATGACACCGTATGAACTGTGGTTTGACGAGAAACCTAAGCTGTCATTTCTTTAAGTTTGGGACTGCGATGCTTATGTGAAAAAGTTTCAACATGATAAGCTCGAACCCAATTCGGAGAAGTAAATCTTCATAGGATACCCAAAAAGAAACTGTTGGGTACACCTTCTATCACAGATCCTAAGGCAAGGTCTTTGTTGCTAAGAGTGGATCCTTTCTAGAGAAGGAGTTTCTCTCGAAAGAAGTGAGTGGGAGGAAAGTAGAACTTGATGAGGTAATTGTACCTTCTCCCGAATTGGAAGGTAGTACATCACAGAAACTCATTCCAGTGATTCCTACACCAATTAGTGAGGAAGCTAATGATGATGATCATGAAACTTCAGATCAAGTTTCTGCTGAACTTCGTAGATCAACCAGAGTTCGTTCCGCACCAGAGTGGTACGGCAACCCAGTTCTAGAAGTCATGTTACTAGACCATGATGAACCTACGAACTATGAGGAAGCGATGATGAGCCCAGATTCCGCAAAATGGCTTGAGACCATGAAATCTGAGATGGGATCCATGTATTAGAACAAAGTATGGACTTTGGTTAACTTTCCCGATGATCGGCAAGCCATCGAAAATAAATGGATCTTCAAGAGGAAGACCGACGCAAACGGTAATGTTACTGTTTACAAAGCTCGACTTGTTGCGAAAGGGTTTCGACAAGTTCAAGGAGTTGACTACGATGAGACTTTCTCACCCGTAGCGATGCTTAAGTCTGTCCGAATCATGTTAGTAATTGCCGCATTTTAAGAAATCTGGCAAATGGATAACAAAACTGCATTCTTTAATGGATTTATTAAAGAAGACTTGTATATGATGCAACCAGAAGGTTTTGTCAATCCTAAAGGTGCTAACAAAATGTGCAAGCTCCAGCGATCCATCTATGGACTGGTGCAAGCATCTCGGAGTTGGAATATACGCTTTGATAAGTTGATCAAAGCATATAGATTTATACAGACTTGCGGTGAAGCCTGTATTTACAAGAAGTGAGTGGGAGCACTACAACCTTTCTGATAAGTATATGTGAATGACATATTGTCGATCGGAAATGATGTAGAATTTTCTGGAAAGCATAAAGGAGTGTTTGAAAGGAGTTTTTTCAAAGAAAGACCTTGGTGAAGCTGCTTACATATTGGGAATCAAGATCTATAGAGATAGATCAAGACGCTTGATAAGACTTTCGATGAGTACATACCTTGATAAGATTTTGAAGTAGTTCAAAATGGATCAGTCAAAGAAGGAGTTCTTGCCTTACTTGGAAGGTGTGAAGTTGAGTAAGACTCAAAGCCATACCACGGCAGAAAAATATAGAGAGAATGAAAGTCATTCCCTATGCCTCAGCCATAGGTTCTATAAAGTATGCCATGCTGTGTACAAAACACGTTGTGTACCTTGCCATGAGTTTGACAGGGAGGTACAATAGTGATCCAGGAGTAGATCACTGTACAGCGGTCAAAATTATCCTTAGTAATTGGATGACTAAGGAAATATTTCTCGATTATGGAGGTGATAAAGTGTTCGTCGTAAAGGGTTACGCCGATGCAAGCTTTGACACTAAATCCAGATGACTCTAAGTATCAATCTGGATGCGTATTGAAAGTGGGAGCAATTAGCTAGAGTAGCTCCATGCAGAGCATTGTAGACATAGAAATTTGCGAAATACATACGGATCTGAATGTGACAGACCCGTTGACTAAACTTCTCTCACAAGCAAAACATGATCACACCTTATTACTCTCGGGTATTAATCACATAGCGATGTGAACTAGATTATTGACTCTAGTAAACCCTTTGGGTGTTGGTCACATGGTGATGTGAACTATGGGTGTTATTCACATAATGATGTGAACTATCGGTATTAAATCACATGGCGATGTGAGCTAGATTATTGACTCTAGTGCAAGTGGGAGACTGAAGGAAATATGCCCTAGAGGCAATAATAAAGTTGTTATTTATATTTCCTTATATCATGATAAATGTTTATTATTCATGCTAGAATTGTATTAACCGGAAACTTAGTACATGTGTGGATACATAGACAAAACAATATGTCCCTAGTATGCCTCTACTAGACTAGCTCATTGATCAAAGATGGTTATGTTTCCTAGCCATAGACATGAGTTGTCATTTGATCAACGGGATCACATCATTAGGAGAATGATGTGATGGACAAGACCCATCCGTTAGCATAGCACTATGATCGTTTAGTTTTACTGCTATTGCTTTCTTCATGACTTATACATGTTCCTATGACTATGACTTATACCCAAAAGAGACTGTTGGGTACACCTTCTATCACAGATCCGAAGGCAAGATATTCGTTGCTAAAAATGGATCCTTTCTAGAGAAGGAGTTTCTCTCGAAAGAAGTGAGTGGGAGGAAAGTAGAACTTGATGAGGTAATAGTACCTTCTCCCGGATTGGAAAGTAGTACATCACAGAAAATTGTTCCAGTGATTCCTACACCAATCAGTGAGGAAGTTAATGATAATGATCATGAAACTTTGGATCAAGTTTCTGCTGAACGTCGTAGATCAACCAGAGTACGTTCCGCACCAGAGTGGTACGGCAACCCAGTTCTGGAAATCATGTTACTAGACCATGATGAACCTACGAACTATGAGGAAGCGATGATGAGCCCAGATTCCGCAAAATGGCTTGAAGCCATGAAATCTGAGATGGGATCCATGTATGAGAACAAAGTGTGGACTTTGGTTGACTTGCCCGATGATCGGCAGGCCATCGAAAATAAATGGATCTTCAAGAGGAAGACCGACGCAGACGGTAATGTTACTGTTTACAAAGCTCGACTTGTTGCGAAAGGTTTTCGACAAGTTCAAGGAGTTGACTACGATGAGACTTTCTCACCTGTAGCGATGCTTAAGTCTGTCCGAATCATGTTAGCAATTGCCGCATTTTATGAAATCTGGCAAATGGATGTCAAAACTGCATTCCTGAATGGATATCTCAAAGAAGAGTTGTATATGATGCAACCAGAAGGTTTTGTCGATCCAAAAGGTGCTAACAAAGTATGCAAGCTCCAGCGATCCATCTATGGACTGGTGCAAGCATCTCGGAGTTGGAATATACGCTTTGATGAGGTGATCAAAGCATATCGTTTTATACAGACTTTTGGAGAAGCCTGTATTTACAAGAAAGTGAGTGGGAGCTCTGTAGCATTTCTAATATTATATGTGGATGACATATTGTTGATTGGAAATGATATAGAATTTCTGGACAGCATAAAAGGATACTTGAATAAGAGTTTTTCAATGAAAGACCTCGGTGAAGCTGCTTATATATTAGGCATCAAGATCTATAGAGATAGATCAAGACGCTTAATTGGACTTTCACAAAGCACATACCTTGATAAGATTTTGAAGAAGTTCAAAATGGATCAGTCAAAGAAAGGGTTCTTGCTTGTATTACAAGGTATGAAGTTGAGTAAGACTCAATGCCCGACCACTGCAGAAAAATATAGAGAGAATGAAAAGTCATTCCCTATGCCTCATCCATAGGTTCTATAAAGTATGCCATGCTGTGTACCAAACATGTTGTGTACCTTGCCATGAGTTTGTCAAGGGGGTACAATAGTGATCCAGAAGTAGATCACTGTACAGCGGTCAAAATTATCCTTAGTAACTGGATGACTAAGGAAATGTTTCTCGATTATGGAGGTGATAAAGAGTTCGTCGTAAAGGGTTACGCCGATGCAAGCTTTGACACTAAATCCAGATGACTCTAAGTATCAATCTGGATGCGTATTGAAAGTGGGAGCAATTAGCTAGAGTAGCTCTATGCAGAGCATTGTAGACATAGAAATTTGCGAAATACATACGGATCTGAATGTGACAGACCCGTTGACTAAACTTCTCTCACAAGCAAAACATGATCACACCTTATTACTCTTGGGTATTAATCACATAGCGATGTGAACTAGATTATTGACTCTAGTAAACCCTTTGGGTGTTGGTCACATGGCGATGTGAACAATGGGTGTTATTCACATAACGATGTGAACTATCGGTATTAAATCACATGGCGATGTGAGCTAGATTATTGACTCTAGTGCAAGTGGGAGACTGAAGGAAATATGCCCTAGAGGCAATAATAAAGTTGTTATTTATATTTCCTTATATCATGATAAATGTTTATTATTCATGCTAGAATTGTATTAACCGGAAACTTAGTACATGTGTGAATACATAGACAAAACAGAGTGTCCCTAGTATGCCTCTACTAGACTGGCTCATTGATCAAAGATGGTTATGTTTCCTAACCATAGACATGAGTTGTCATTTGATCAACGGGATCACATCATTAGGAGAATGATGTGATGGACAAGACCCATCCGTTAGCATAGCACTATGATCGTTTAGTTTTACTGCTATTGCTTTCTTCATGACTTATACATGTTCCTATGACTATGAGATTATGCAACTCCCGAATACCGTAGGAACACCTTGTGTGGTATCAAACGTCACAACGTAACTGGGTGATCATAAAGATGCTCTACAGGTGTCTCCGAAAGTATTCGTGGTGTTGGCATAGATCAAGATTAGGATTTGTCACTCCGAGTGTCGGAGAGGTATCTCTGGGCCCTCTCGGTAACACACATCACAATAAGCCTTGCAAGCAAAAGACTAATAAGTTAGTCACGAGATGATGTGTTACGGAACGAGTAAAGAGACTTGCCGGTAACGAGATTGAACTAGGTATGGAGATACCGACGATCGAATCTCGGGCAAGTAACATACCGATGACAAAAGGAACAACGTATGTTGTTATGCGGTTTGACCGATAAAGATCTTCGTAGAATATGTAGGAACCAATATGAGCATCCAGGTTCCGCTATTGGTTATTGACCGGAGATGAGTCTCGGTCATGTCTACATAGTTCTCGAACCCGTAGGGTCCGCACGCTTAACGTTTGATGACGATCGGTATTATGAGTTTATGAGTTTTGATGTACCGAAGGTAGTTCGGAGTCCCAGATGAGATCACGGACATGACGAGGAGTCTAGGAATGTGCGAGACATAAAGATTGATATATTGGACGACTATATTCGGACACCGGAAGTGTTCCGGAAAAGTTTCGGATTTAACTGGATTGCCGGAGGGGGTTACCGGAACCCCCCACGAGGGGGGATGGTCCATAGTGGGCCTTGAAGGAAAGGAGAGAGGCAGCCCATAGAGGCTGGCCGGCGCCCCACCAGGGGATCCTAGTTGGACTAGGATTGGGGGGCGCCACCTCTCCCTCTTTTCCTTTCCCTCTCTTCCTTCTTGGTGGACTCCTACTAGGAATAGGATTGCAATCCTATTCCTAGTAGGATTGCCCTAGCCGCACCATAGGAGGCCGGCCAGCCCTCCTCCCTTGCTCCTTTATATACGGGGGCAGGGGGGCACCCAAAGACACACAAGTTGAATTGTTCCAGCCGCGTGCGGTGCCCCCCTCCACAGAAACACACCTCGGTCATACCGTTGCATTGCTTAGGCGAAGCCCTGCGCCGGTAAATACATCATATCCGTCACCACGCCGTCGTGCTGACGAAACTCTCCCGTGAAGCTCAACTGGATCAAGAGCTCATGGGACGTCATCAAGCTGAACGTGTGCTGAACGCGGAGGTGCCGTACGTTCGGTGCTTGATCGGTTGAATCGCGAAGAAGTTCGACTACATCAACCGCGTCACTTGACGCTTCCGCTTCCGGTCTACGAGGGTACGTAGACACACTCTTCCCTCTCGTTGCTATGCATCTGGTAGATAGATCTTGCGTGATCGTAGGAAAATTTTAAAATACTACGTTCCCCAACAATCGTATCTTCTATACGACTCATGTTCGACCTTTCGGTCTTCCGTGTTCCGAGGCCATGTATGTACATGCTAGGCTCGTCAAGTGAACCCTAAGTGTATTGCGTGTGTAAATCTGGCTTACACCCGTCGTATGCGAACGTTAGAGCCTATCACACCCGATCATCACGTGGTGCTTCGGAACAACGATCCTTAGCAATGGTGCACAGTTAGGGGGAACACAATTCTTGAAATTTTCAGTGAGAGATCATCTTATTTACTACCGTCGTTCTAAGTAAACAAGATGCATAAACATGATATACATCACATGCAATCAAATAAAGTGACATGATATTGCCAATATCATCTTGCTCCTTCGATCTCCATCTTCGGGGCATCATGATCATCTTTGTCACCGGCATGACACCATGATCTCCATCATCGTGTCTTCATGAAGTCGTCACGCCAACTATTACTTCTACTACTATGGCTAACGTTCAGCAATGAAGTAAAGTAATTACATGGCGTTATTCAGTGACACGCAGGTCATACAATAATTGAGACAACTCCTATGGCTCCTGCCGGTTGTCATTTTCATCGACATGCAAGTTGTGATTCCCTATTACAAGCACATGATCAATCTCATACATCACATATATCATTCATCACATCTTCTTGGCCATACCACATCACATAGCACATGCTGCAAGAACAAGTTAGACGACCTCTAATTGTTGTTGCAAGTTTTTACGTGGCTTCTATAGGTTTTCTAGCAAGAACGTTTCTTACCTACGCCAAAACCACAACGTGATTTGTCAATTTCTATTTACCCTTCATAAGGACCCTGTTCATCGAATCCGATCCGACTAAAGTGGGAGAGACAGACACCCGCCAGCCACCTTATGCAACTAGTGCATGTCTGTCGGTGGAACCAGTCTCACGTAAGCGTACGTGTAAGATCGGTCCGGGCCGCTTCATCCCACGATGCCGCCGAATCAAGATTGGACTAGTAACGGCAAGAGAATTGAACAAAATCAACGCGCACAACTTGTTTGTGTTCTACTCGTGCAAGATGCTACGCAAAGACCTAGCTCAGATGCCACTGTTGGGGAACGCAGCAGAATTCAAAAAATTTCCTACGCTTCACCAAGATCAATCTAAGGAGTCATCTAGCAACGAGCATAAAGGAGTGCATCTACATACCCTTTGTAGATCGCGTGCGGAAGCGTTCGAAGGAACGTGGATGATGGAGTCATACTCTTCGTGACCCTCGTCACCGATGATCCCAGCGCCGAACGGACGGCACCTCCGCGTTCAACACACGTACGGTATAGCGACATCTCCTCCTTTTTGATCCAGCAAGGGGGAGGAGAGGTTGATGGAGATCCAGCATCACGACGGCGTGGTGGTGGATGCAACAGGAAAAGCTGCAGGGCTTCGCCGATGCCCTGCGGGAGGAGTTGGAGGTGTGACGGGGAGGAGAGGCGCCAGAGGCTTGGGGTGTGGCTGCCCTCTCTCCCCCCACTATATTTAGGGGGCCAGGGGGGCGCCGGCCCTAGGAGATGCAATCTCCTAGGGGGCGGCGGCCAGGGGGGAGAACTTGCCCCCCAAGGCATAGGGGGCGCCCCCACCCCCTAGGGTTTCAACCCTAGGCGCATGGAGGGGGGCCCATGTGGGTGCGCCAGACCACCAGGGGCTGGCCCCCTTCCCCTTGCGGCCCACGGGGTCCTCCGAGATGGGTGGCCCTACCCGGTGGACCCCCGGGTCCCTTCTGGTGGTCCCGGGACACTCCCGGTGACCCCCAGAACTATCCCGATGGCCGAAACTGGACTTCCTATATATCATTCTTTACCTCCGGACCATTCCGGAACTCCTCGTGACGTCCGGGATCTCATCCGGGACTCCGAACAGCATTCGGGTTTCCGTGTGCATGTATCTCTACAACCCTAGCGTCACCGAACCTTAAGTGTGTAGACCCTACTGGTTCGGGAGACATGCAGACATGACCGAGACGACTCTCCGGTCAATAACCAACAGCGGGATCTGGATACCCATGTTGGTTCCCACGCGTTCCTCGATGATCTCATCAGATGAACCACTGTGTCAAGGATTCACTCAATCCCGTATGTTATTCCCTTTGTCTATCGGTACGGTACTTGCCCGAGATTCGATCGTCGGTATGCCCGATACCTTGTTCAATCTCGTCATGGCAAGTCTCTTTACTCGTTCCGTAATCCATCATCCCATGACTAACTCCTTAGTCACTTTGAGCTCATTATGATGATGTCTTACCGAGTGGGCCCAGAGATACCTCTTCGTCATACGGAGTGACAATATCCCAGTCTCGGTTCGTACCAACTCAACAGACACTTTCGGAGATACCCGTTGCGTACCTTTATAGTCACCCAGTTACGTTGTGACATTTGGCACACCCAAAGTATTCCTACGGTATCCGGGAGCTGCACAACCTCATGGTCTAAGGAACAAATACTTGACACTGGAAAAGCTTAAGCATTACGAACTATACGATCTCGTGCTAGGCTTAGGATTGGGTCTTGTCCATCACATCATTCTCCTAATGATGTGATCCCGTTATCAATGACATCCTATGTCCATGGTCAGGAAACCGTGACCATCTGTTGATCAACGAGCTAGTAACTAGAGGCTTACCAGGGACACGTTGTGGTCTATGTATTCACACATGTATCGTTGTTTCCGTACGATACAATTTAAGCATGAATAACAAACAATTATCATGAACAAGGAAATATAATAATAACCCTTTTATTATTGCCTCTAGGGCATATTTCCAACACCCTCTGCGAAGGGCCTATCTATTATTCTTGCCTTATAAGAGTCAAGGTGAAATTCACATTTCCTTTTTACATTTTATCCTTTGGCAAGCACATTGTGTTGGAAAGATCTTGACATATATATACCCACTTGGATGTAAGTTTTCATGGTCTATTACTATTGACATTACCCTTGAGGTAAAAGGTTGGGAGGCAACACCATAAGCCCCTATATTTCTCTGTGTCCGATTAAAACTCCATAACCATAAGTATTGCGTGAGTGTGAGCAATTGTGAAAGACTATATGATAGTTGAGTATGTAGGCTTGCTGAAAAGCTCTTATATTGACTCTTCCCGATATTACGATAAATTGCAATTGATTCAATGACCGAGATTATAGTTTGTTGGTTTTCAATGAAGTTTATGATTCATGCTCGATATTGTGAATGAATTGTTACTTTAGCATAAGAATCATATGACAATATATATATATATATATATATATATATATATATATATATATATGTTGCTATTATGAGAATGATCATGATGCCCTCATGTCCGTATTTTGTTTCTATCGACACCTCTATCTCTAAACATGTGGACATATTTTTTGATATCGGCTTTCGCTTGAGGACAAGCGAGGTCTAAGCTTGGGGGAGTTGATACGTCCATTTTGCATCATGCTTTTATGTTGATATTTATTGCACTATGGGCTGTTATTACACGTTATGTCACAATACTTATGCCTTTTATCTCTTATTTTACAAGGATTACATGAAGAGGGAGGATGCCGGCTCCTGGAATTCTGGACAGGAAAAGAAGCAAACGCTGGAAACCTATTCTGCACAACTCAAAAAGCTCCAAAACTCCACAGGACGCCGTTTCAGAAAATATAAAAAATATCTGGCGAAAGAAGATCACCAGGGGGGCCACCACCTGTCCACGAGGGTGGCCCCCCTCTCTGGGCGCGCCCCCCTGCCTCGTGGGCCCCCCAATGCCCATCTTCTCCTATATGAGGTGTTTTGACCTGGAAAAAATCATAAGGAGGCTTTCGGGACCAGACGCCGCCGTCTCGAGGCGGAACCTTGACGGAAACCAATCTAGGGCTTCGGCAGAGCTGTTCTGCCGGGGATACTTCCGTCCGGGAGGGGGAAATCATCATCGCCGTCATCACCAACAACTCTCCTATCTTGGGGAGGGTTATCTTCATCAACATCTTCACCAGCACCATCTCCTCTCAAACCCTAGTTCATATCTTGTATCCAATCTTTGTACCCAAACCTTTGATTGGTACCTGTGGGTTGCTAGTAGTGTTGAGTACTCCTTGTAGTTGATGCTAGTTGGTTTATTTGGTGGAAGATCATATGCTCAGATCCATTATGCATATTAATACCCCTCTGATCATGAACCATATTATGTCTTGTGAGTAGTTACTTTGGTTACTGAGGACATGGGAGAAGTCTTGCTATAAGTAGTCATGTGAATTTGGTATTCGTTCCATATTTTGATGAGATGTATGTTGTCTCTCCTCTAGTGGTGTCATGTGAACGTCGACAACATGACACTTCACCATTATTTGGGCCTAGAGGAAGGCATTGGGAAGTAATAAGTAGATGATGGGTTGCTAGAGTGACAGAAGCTTAAACCATAGTTTATGTGTTGCTTCGTAAGGGGCTGATTTGGATCCACTTGTTTCATGCTATGGTTAGGTTTACCTTAATACTTCTTTTGTAGTTGCGGATGCTTGCATTAGAGGATAATCATAAGTGGGAGGCTTGTCCAAGTAAGGACAACACCCAAGCACAGGTCCACCCACATACCAAATTATAAAAGTACCGAACGCGAATCAGATGATCGTGATGAAAACTAGCTTGACGATAATTCCCATGTGTCCTCGGAAGCGCTTTCCTTCGTATAAGAGTTTGTCCAGGCTTGTCCTTTGCTACAAAAAGGATTGGGCCACCTTGCTGCACCTTATTTACTTTTACCTTTTGTCACTTGCTACCAATTACCTTATCACAAAACTACTGTTATCTATAATTTCAGTGCTTGCAGACAATACCTTACTGAAAACTGCCTATCATTTCCTTCTGCTCCTCGTTGGGTTCGACACTCTTACTTATCGAAAGGACTACGATAGATCCCCTACCCTTGTGGGTCATCACCACGCCGCCACCACCTCGAGCTGGGGCCACTGGACCGAGCTGGTCGAGCTGCTCCACCCACCTGGAGCCAGCGCGAGCAAGAGGGGAGGGAGAGAGGCGGCGTGTCGGGGAGCTCTGCGGCTGCGCGCGCTGTACGACGAAGGGCGGCGGAAGGGATCTCACGGTGGCGCCATGGCTACTGGCCGGCGAGCTCCACACGATAGCTGATGGCCGGCGAGCAAGGTGCGGGCGCCTGCTCCTCTCGATCTGGAGCACAGCCACGGGAAGGACCCGATTGCCTTTTTAATCTGTTTCTAGGGACCTGATTGCTTTTCTAAAATATTTATAGGGGCCTGATTGATTTTGTAAGAAACACTGACATGTGGGACCCACATGTCAGTTAACGGTCAAACAAACGGTCAAACAGATGGTTCGTTTAGGTGCGGGCCCGACATGTCATAAACATGTTTAATTTTTAAACAATGGTCATTTGGTTTTTTTTTGAAACAGTCGACCATCCACTTGGTAGTTATCTGAGAAAAGTTAAAAGCCGGTAGTTTTTTGGAACCCTAGCATGTAAAGTAGTAGTTTTATGCTATTTACTCGACAAAACAGAATGTCCCTAGTATGCCTCTACTAGACTAGCTCATTAATCAAAGATGGTTGTGTTTCCTAACCATAGACATGTGTTGTCATTTGATTGACGAGATCACATCATTAGGAGAATGATGTGATGGACAAGATCCATCCATTAGCTTAGCACTATGGTCATTTAGTTTTATTGCTATTGCTTTCTTCATGACTTATACATGTTCCTCTCACTATAAGATTATGCAACTCCCGAATACCGGAGGAACACCTTGTGTGCTATCAAACGTCACAATGTAACTGGGTGATTATAAAGATGATCTACATGTGTTTTCGAAGGTGTTTGTGGTGTTGGCATAGATCGAGAATAGGATTTGTCACTCCGAGTGTCGGAGAGGTATCTTTGGGCCCTCTCGGTAATACTCATCATAATAAGCCTTGCAAGCAAATGGCTAATGAGTTAGTCACGAGATGATGTATTACGGAAAATAGACTTGTCGGTAACGAGATTGAACTAGGTATGATGACACCGACGATCGAATCTCGGACAAGTAACATACTGATGACAAAGGGAACAACGTATGTTGTTATGCGGTTTGACCGATAAAGATCTTCGTAGAATATTTAGGAGCCAATATGAGCATCCAGATTCCGCTATTGGTTATTGACCGGAGATGTGTCTCGGTCATGTCTACATAGTTCTCGAACCCGTAGGGTCCGCACGCTTAACGTTCGATGACGTTTCGTATTATGAGTTATGTGTTTTTGATGACCGAAGATGTTTAGAGTCTCGGATGTGATCACGGACATGACGAGGAGTCCCGAAATAGTCGAGACATAAAGAATGATATATTGGACGATGTTATTCGGACACCGGATGAGTTTCGGGGGTTACCGGATAAATATCGAAGTGCCGGGGACTTATCGGAACCCCCGGGGTAACTAATGGGCCTTAGTGGGCTTTAGGGGAGAGAGAGGAGAGGCCACAAGGGCTGGCCGCGCCCCCATGGGCCTAGTCCGAATTGGACTAGGGGGAGGAGCAGTGCGCCCTCTTTCCTTCTCCTCTCCCTCTCCTTCCTTCCCACTCTCTTCCTTTTGGTGGAAACTGATACGTCCAAAATGCATCACTATTTTGTATCATATATTATCCTTATTAATTGATATATTTCACATTACGATGATGTTCTTATGTTGTTTTGGCCTATTTTACATAGTTTGCAACTTTCCGGTGCCGAAGCAGCAGACGCAGGATTCAGCGGTAAAAAGTGGATGCTGAGTTGCTGAAGAAGAATACCTCCAAATTACCTGAAAATTGACGGAGAGTATTTTCCAGACGAATCACGAAGACACGCGAAAGGGCAACCAGAGGGGGGCCACAGGGCATCCAGGCGCCCTGGGGGCGCCCCCCTGGCCGCGCCGGGGGGGCGCCTGGACCCCCTGGCCCACCTCCGGCTGCCCCCTTTTGCCTATATACTCTCCGTTATCCGAAAACCGTAAAAAAGAGAGTTTTTACGGAGTTCCGCCGCCGCTCCGTGGCGGATACCTACAGAGAAGAAAAAGCCATCTCCAGCGGGGCAGATTCCGCCGGGGAGGTCACCTCCCGGAAGGGGAGATCATCGCCATCGTCATCACCATCGTCACGGGCATCATCGAGATCATCATCAACATCATCCCCAACATCAGCACCATCTCCATCTTCATCCAAATCTCATCTCACAACTGCAACTTGTGTTGTAACCCGTACTATCTATCATCTCTACTCTATCGGTGTTGATTACTACTTTGTGGTGAATGCTATTGAGTTTTGTTGGAGAAATATTATTATGTCCAGATTGTTTATCACCCATTTATCCCCACTGATCATGATCTCTTTTATGTCTTGTGAGTAGTTACCTTAGTTCTTGAGGACATGGGGAAAGTCTTGTTGTTAGTAGTCATATGCTGTTGAAGTAATATGTGTTGTTTGATACTTAAGTTGTGTTGTCATTCTACTAGTGGTGTTGTGTGAGTCGAACACTCAACACTTCGCCTTATTAAGGACCTAGGAGAATAAATTGTGTACAAAGAATGCTTACGGTGGGCTGCCGGAGTGACAGAAACCTGAACCCCAGTTCGCACGCTTTTGCACAAGGGAACAATGGATCACCGATCGTATCGCTATGGTTAGGCTTTTGCCTTAAATTCTATCTTGTATTTGCGGATGCTTGCAAGGTGTTTAATCATAAGAGTGCACTCATATTAGTCTAGAGAGAGTACTAGCATAGATCCACCCACTCAACACTTATCAACACATAACATAGTATCGATACGGAATATGGCGAAAGCACATGACTACCTCTCCCGTATGTCCTCAGGAACGCTTTAGCCTTTATAAGTTCAGTTGCTAGGCCTCTCCTTTGCTCAGAAAGGATTGGGCCACTTGTTACTCTCAGTGCCTTTTACTTTACTTGCTTTTACTTTCTGTTGCTTATATCAAGAAAACCCCTAAAAAGTTATCTTTAAGTGCTTGCAGTAGTTCCTTGCTCATAATCGCTTATCAATACCTTCTGCTCCTCGTTGGGTTCGACACTCTTACTTATCAAAAACACTGCAATAGATCCCTTACGGTTGTGGGTCATCAAGTACCGTTTTCTGGCGCCATTGCCGGGGAGCGTAGTGCTATTGGTAAAGTGAAACTGGTAAGGAAGTTTTTATAATTCTGTTTTTATCTTTTGCTGTTGCTGCTCTTTGTCCTTATGGACAACCTTGTTATTGGATCGTTGCTTGCGGGAAGACGCCCCACACCTGTGGTGGTTGCTCCTCCCCCTACTGAAATTGTGCCCTATAAAATACCAGCTGGTATTATCGATTATGTTTTGACTAATCGTTATGCAGGAGACAAACATCCTGGTGAACACTTGCTATATCTGTCACAACTATGTTCATTATTTAAGCTTGCAGGTGTATCAAGGGAGTTTGTCATGAGGAAATTGTTTGCCGTATCACTTATAGATAAAGCTTCAGATTAGTATAGGCTTCTCGATAACTCGCACTTGCTTGACTGGCAAGAGCTTATGTCTCTCTTTTATACTAAGTTTTATCCTCTTCATGAAATTCATCGAGACAGGAACTATATCTATAATTTTAGGTCTCGTGACGGAGAAAGCATTGCTCAAGCTTGGGGGAGATTGAAGTCCCTAATGCTCAAATGTCCTATTCATGAGCTCCCCAAGGAAATTATACTTACAAATTTTTATGCTAGGCTTCCTCGTCAGGATAAGGAAATGTTGAATGCCTCCTCTAGTGGGGTATTTCAGACGAAGAGTGTTGAAGAAAGGTGGGATCGCATTGAAAGGATCTAGAGGAATACCGAAGATTGGGAAATTGATAAAGGTATTGAACCCGCTATAAATTATGAACATCATTATATTGAGAGCTATGTGAAAACTGATTACTTCAATACTTTTTGCTCTAAGATTGGTCTTGATTCCCATCTAGTGATTGATTTCTGTAAGAATTTTGCCTCTCACGTTGATTCTTTTAAAAAGATGAGAGACCAGCATCATGAACCTTTTAAAGAGCTACATGTTGATATTCATGTTGCTGACCCTATTTTGCCTGCAGTTATATATGAAAAGCCTCCTTTTCCCGCAAGGATAAGGGAGCACTCTCTTGTGACAGGCGTAATAAATAAAAGTCAGAGAAGAATTGATGAGCCTGAGGACCAGATCAGGGTCGATCCTCAAGTTGCATTGATTAAAGACCTTGTTACTAATGATGTTTTGGATTCCAATATAATTTTTTTTGCTGTTTCCACTAACCTTGTCACAGCCAAGAATAAAGGCCCAATTTTAGGTACTCCAGTGGTATCTGTTAAAATAGGAGATCACAATTATTATGGGCTATGCGATTTGGAATCGAGTGCAAGTGCTATCCCCTATTCACATTATGAAGAGATCATCGGTGAGATTTCCCCTTGTGAACTTGAAGAAGTTGATGTTACCATTCATCTTGCAAACAGAACAACTATCTATCCTATCGGAATTGTGAGGGACGTTGAAGTCCTATGTGGAAAGGTAAAATACCCTACCGACTTTCTAGTACTTGGTTCAGAGAGGGACAATTTTTGTCCTATTATTTTTGGTAGACCTTTTCTTAGAACTTGTGGAGCTATAATAGATTGCAAGAAAGGTAAAGTTTCTGTTGAATTCAATGGTGAGCCATATGAATTTAATTTTTCTAAGTTCTCTAAGCAGCCTCGTGGTACTGATTTACCTAGTGATGATAAAATTATTGAAAGTATTGCCTCTATTGCTATTCCCCCTAATGATCCTTTGCAGCAATATATGGAGCACCACGAGAATGATTTGCATATGCAGGAAAGAAATGAACTAGATGAAATATTCTTGAGGCAGCCTGCTATCCTGAAGCACAACCTTCCGGTTGAACCTTTGGGAATTTTATCAAAACCGAAAGAAGACCCGGTGTTCGATCTTAAACCTCTTCCCGATACGCTCAAGTATGCTTATTTAGATGAAAAGAAAGTATATCCTGTTATTATCAATTCTAACCTTTCAGGATATGAAGAAGAGCGACTATTGGAAGTACTTCGTAAACACCGAGGCGCAATTGGCTATACCCTTGATGACCTTAAGGGGATTAGTCCATCTATCTGTCAACGTACTATCAACCTTGAGCCTGATGCTAAACCAGTTGTTGATCATCAACGATGGTTGAACCCAAGATGATGGATGTTGTAAGAACTGAAATTCTCAAGCTTCTAGCCGCAGGTATTATCTACCCTATAGCTGATAGTAAGTGGGTAAGTCCGGTACATTGTGTTCCTAAGAAAGGAGGTACAACTGTGGTTCCTAATGATAAGAATGAACTAATACCTCCGAGAATTATTATTGGATATAGAATGTGTATTGATTACAGGAAGCTGAACAAGGCAACCAGGAAGGATCACTACCCGTTGCCGTTCATCGACCAAATGCTTGAAAGGTTATCCAAAAATACCCACTTTTGTTATCTCGATGGTTATTCTGGCTTCTCTCAAATTCATGTTAACACTGCTGATCAAGAGAAGACCACTTTTACTTGTCCCTTTGGTACTTATGCTTACAGGCGTATGCCTTTTGGTTTATGTAATGCCCCTGCTACTTTTCAAAGGTGTATGTCTGCTATCTTTCATGGTTTCTGTGGGGATATTATGGAAGTCTTCATGGACGATTTCTCCTTCTATGGAACTTCCTTTGACCATTGTCTCCACAACCTTAATAAAGTTTTGCAGAGATGTGAGGAGACAAATTTGGTACTCAACTGGGAGAAGTGCCACTTCATGGTTAACGAAGGAATTGTTCTTGGTCATAATATTTCCGAAAGGGGAATTGAAGTGGACAAGGCCAAGATCGAAGCTATTGAGAGGATGCCCTATCCAAGGGACATCAAAGGTATTCACAGTTTTCTTGGTCATGCTAGTTTCTATAGAAGATTTATTAAAGACTTTTCTAAGACCTCGAGGCCCCTCACTAATCTTCTCTAGAAGGACGTTCCTTTTGTATTTGATGAGGATTGTAAGGAAGCTTTTGAAGTTCTTAAGAAAGCCTTAATAACCGCTCCTATAGTACAACCACCTGACTGGAATTTACCTTTCGAGATTATGTGTGATGCTAGTGATTTTGCTGTTGGAGCTGTTTTAGGACAAAGAGTTGATAATAAATTGAATGTTATACATTATGCTAGCAAAACCCTTGATAGTGCTCAAAGGAATTATGCTACTACTGAGAAGGAATACTTAGCTGTAGTATTTGCTTGTGATAAGTTTAGGCAGTATATTGTTGATTCCAAAGTAATTATTCATACTGATCATGCTGCCATTAAGTACCTTATGACAAAGAAGGATGCCAAGCCAAGGCTTATCAGATGGGTACTCCTTCTTCAAGAATTTGATTTGCAGATTGTTGATAGGAAAGGAGAAGACAATCCGGTGGCGGACAATCTTTCAAGGATGGAAGATATACCGCACGATCCCATCCCAGTCAACGACAGTTTTCCAGACGAACAACTTGCCGTTGTAAAAGTACAATCTCCTTCCGATCCTTGGTTTGCAGATTATGCTAATTTTATTGTTGCAAAGTATTTGCCTCCAGGTTTAACACTTCAGCAAAGGAAGAAGTTCTTTCATGATTTGAGGCACTACTTTTGGGATGACCCACATCTTTTCAAAGAAGGCCCCGACGGGATCGTGAGAAGATGCATACCGGAACATGAGCAAAAGGACATTCTCAAACAGTGTCATGATAGTCCCTATGGAGGACATCAAGCCGGTGAGAGGACTGCACATAAGGTTCTTCAATCAGGTTTTTATTGGCCTACTCTCTTTAAGTTGCTAGAAATTATGTTTTAGCCTGTGATAAATGTCAGAGAGTTGGTAACATTAGTAGAAGGAATGAGATGCCTATGAATTACTCACTAGTGATTGAACCTTTTGATTGTTGGGGTTTTGATTTTATGGGTCCTTTTCCTTCTTCGCACAAGTACACTCACATTTTAGTAGTTGTCGATTATGTGACCAAGTGGGTTGAAGCAATCCCCACTGAAAGTGCTGATCACAAGACATCTTTGAAAATGCTTAAAGATGTAATTTTTCCTAGGTTTGGTGTACCTAGGTATCTCATGACTGATGGAGGATCACACTTCATGCACGGAGCTTTTAGAAAAGCTTTAGCCAAATACGATGTCAATCATAGAATTGCTTCACCATATCATCCTCAAACTAGTGGGCAAGTTGAACTCACCAATAGAGAGATTAAGTTGATCTTGCAGAAGACAGTAAACAGAAATAGAAAGGACTGGTCAAACAAGTTAGGAGATGCTTTGTGGGCGTATAGAACTGCTTACAAAAACCCCATGGGCATGTCCCCCTATAAGATGGTGTATGGCAAGGCTTGCCATTTGCCATTAGAGTTAGAGCACAAAGCTTTCTGGGCTGTTAGAGAGCTTAATGCTGACCCAAAATTAGCTGGTGAGAAGCGTCTCATGAACTTGACTTCTCTAGATGAATGGAGAAGTGAAGCTTACGAGAGCGCTAAAATGTTCAAGGAAAAGGTAAAGAAGTGGCATGATAGGAAGATTCTGAAACGTGAATTTAATGTTGGTGATAAAGTTTTGTTGTTTAGATCCCTTTTCAGGTTTTCTCCAGGCAAACTACTTTCCAGGTGGGAAGGGCCATTTCATATTGAAGAAGTTTATCGGTCTGGTGCAATTAAGATTAACAATTTTGAAGGCACCAAACCTCAAGTTGTGAATGGGCAAAGACTTAAACATTACATAGAAGGAGACACTGTCAATGTTGATGTGAATATAATATACACAACAACTCATGAAGAACATGTTGCAGCCCTGTTTCAGACGCCAGCAGAAGCAGAATAAAGAAAAGGTATGTATTACGGTAAGGAAACATCGCGAACCACCATAAAAGTTCCGTATTATGAGTTTTTGCAAAATTAGTAAAATTCTAAGCCTAAGTGGAGCCGGAGACGAGCTCGAGGGGGTCCAGGCGCCCCCCTGGCGCGCCCTACCTCCTGGCCGCGCCGCCAGGGCGCCTGGACACCCGGGAGTCCGTCTCCGACCCCGCTTTAGCCTGTTACCTTCCTTTCTGTGCATAAATTTTTGCTATATATTTGCCCGGGTTGTTCCGGCAATGTATCTCGCGATTTCGTGTGTTTTCTTTTCTATCTGTTTTTGCCAGGGAATCTTTCAGATGAATCTAGGTGCCATGGCTTCTCCAAGTTCCCCCAAGGACAAGTTCGTCGTCAACGTCATCAACCCTTACCTCGCTGAGGTGAAGAAGAACCCTCAGGTTGTTCGGATGGAGGACGGTGTCCTTCATCAAGAAGATCTGAAGGGACCTATCAAGGAGGGGAGCATCCAGGTCAGGCTGGAAGAAGTGGAGCAAGAAGTCTTCAAGTACAAGAAGATGATCGAGCGTGGTGTTGAATCTAACTTTGACATCATCAACGAGCTGAAGACCTACTTCCTGAAGGAGATGAAGGAGATGTGGGAAAGCATCACCGCATCTGAAGAAAGAATTAAAGAGCTCCAAGGGCAAATTTATGATCTACATCGCCAGAACTGTGAGTATGAACTAAGGTTTATGCGCATGGGTATGGGTGCTGCATGCAGGATTCAGGAGACGAACTTCTCGTATGAGACTGGAGAACCCCGTCCATGGAAGCGTTTCGCCGAGGACTACGTGATCAACGCCAACAAGGATGAGGAGTGAAATCTCCTTGGGTAACGGCATTCCCTTGGATTGTTCCAAGCTTGGGGGAGTGCCCGATATCTTTATCTTTACCTTTTGTCTTTTAGAGTCAAGTAGAGTCGTATCATGTCTAGGGAGGTTATTATGTGAGATAGGTGTGTGCATTGAGGTCTATCACTCCTTCGGTGGAGAGTGTATCCGTGAGTGTGGAGTCGTCTATGATGGAATATTAATGAGAAGTCTATTGGTTCCTTTGCTACACTCGGTATTCTCTTCACGCAATCGATCTTACATGATGATTCTTATGGGGAGTATTGACCTTATATCAGGTATGGCTGTGAAAACTTTATTTAATCTTGGCAAACATAGCTTTGGTCATAACAACAAGCATGATTTTCTTAAAGTATCGACATAGCCAAAACCTTTATGTTATTATGCTTGAAGTGTTATGCTGACAAGGAAGACAACTTGATGTGTTATGCTTATTTCAATGATTATGCTTTATATTGTTTTGCATCTTAGTAATCATCAATTGTCTGCTCTCTCAAAACCTTTGCTAGCCTAACTCTGTACCAAGCGGAATTCTGCTTGTGCATCCATACCCTTAAGCCAATACCTTCCATATGAGTCCACCATACCTTCCTATTCGTGGTATTCCACTACCACCTCCTAAAGTACAGAATTTATGTGTTATCCTTAAATGTTCAAAATCTTTTATTTTTGTGCCTCTGCTTTAGCTCATGAGGAAGTAATAGTTAATTCATGGTCTTTTTGAGTTGGACAAGCTTCACCCCGGGATTGCATGTCTAATGTGCAAACCCATAATACGAGAAGGAACTAGCATAGAGTGCGCCCGGCTCATTAAAAATAATAATATGTATACAACAAACAAACCCTCTTTCACGCTTTGTTCATGAGAAATCAGAAAACTTTGGCAGTGATAAACAGAGGAGATTAAGAGGATGTGATCGTCCTCATGCGGGAGCCGTTCCTCGAAACTTGTCCAGCTCGAGAAGTAATTGAGTTATCTATTAGCATTCGTTGACAAATCATGCACCTCTCAAAACTTGTTTTCATTCTGTTTGATTTAAGGATAGCACATGAGTTTTCCCTACTATCCTAGAGCAGGGCCTATCTTTTAATTTTAGATTGAGTCAGTTATTCCTACTTCCTTCTATTTCTCAAAGAGAGCAGACATTTGATGTTGATAAGGATTCATTCATATAAAGTTGCATTAAGATTTGTCATATCATATCCTTGTTGACATTATCGTTTGATAAGTAAGTTGTTTGTCAAGCCCAGCTAAGGCAAATATCTTCCTTTGTGTTAACACTTTCACTTCTTGCCTGATAACATGTTCTTTCAAAAGCTTCAATTAATCTCATCAAAGCATAAGAGAAAGAGTGAAAGTTAAAGCTATTTGTTGTTCTTTGACCAAAGGACATGTTTGCCATGATTTGATGAGTTTCCTTAGCCCTACTTCCGAATATAAGTGTTACCACTCTTTTATAAGGGCCTTATGAATTGAAGATTGCTGTTGAGGATATTTGAGTTGGTGAAGAAACTATGATGCTTCTTGTCCGTATTCTATTTATCGACACTTCACTCTCTAAACTTGTGGACAGGTTTACCGAGCTCAGTATTCGCTTGGGGACAAGTGAGGTCTAAGCTTGGGGGTGTTGATACGTCCAAAATGCATCACTATTTTGTATCATAATTTATCCTTATTCATTGATATATTTCACATTACGATGATGTTCTTATGTTGTTTTGGCCTATTTTACACAGTTTGCAACTTTCCGGTGCCGAAGCAGCAGACGCAGGATTCAGCGGTAAAAAGTGGACGCTGAGTTGCTGAAGAAGAATACCTCCAAATTACCTGAAAATTGACGGAGAGTATTTTTCAGACGAATCACGAAGACACGCGAAAGGGCAACCAGAGGGGGGCCACAGGGCGTCCAGGCGCCCTGGGGGCGCCCCCCTAGCCGCGCCGGGGGGGGGGGGCGCCTGGACCCCTTGGCCCACCTCCGGCTGCCCCCTTTTGCCTATATACTCTCCGTTATCCGGAAACCCTAAAAAAGAGAGTTTTTACGGAGTTCCGCCGCCGCTCCGTGGCGGAAACCTACAGAGAAGAAAAAGCCATCTCCGGCGGGCAGATTCCGCCGGGGAGATCACCTCCCGGAAGGGGAGATCATCGCCATCGTCATCACCATCGTCACGGGCATCATCGAGATCATCATCAACATCATCCCCAACATCAGCACCATCTCCATCTTCATCCAAATCTCATCACACAACTGTAACTTGTGTTGTAACCCGTAGTATCTATCCTCTCTACTCTATCGGTGTTGATTACTACTTTGTGGTGAATGCTATTGAGTTTTGTAGGAGAAATATTATTATGTCCAGATTGTTTATCACCCATTTATCCCCACTGATCATGATCTCTTTTATGTCTTGTGAGTAGTTACCTTAGTTCTTGAGGACATGGGGAAAGTCTTGTTGTTAGTAGTCATATGCTGTTGAAGTAATATGTGTTGTTTGATACTTAAGTTGTGTTGTCATTCTACTAGTGGTGTTATGTGAGTCGAACACTCAACACTTCGCCTTATTAAGGACCTAGGAGAATACATTGTGTACAAAGAATGCTTACGGTGGGTTACCGGAGTGACAGAAACCTGAACCCCAGTTCGCACGCTTTTGCACAAGGGAACAATGGATCACCGATCGTATTGCTATGGTTAGGCTGTTGCCTTAAATTCTATCTTGTATTTGCGGATGCTTGCAAGGTGTTTAATCATAAGAGTGCACTCATCTTAGTCTAGAGAGTGTACTAGCATAGATCCACCCACTCAACACTTATCAACACATAACATAGTATCGATACGGAATATGGCGAAAGCACATGACTACCTCTCCCGTGTGTCCTCAGGAACGCTTTAGCCTTTATAAGTTCAGTTGCTAGGCCTCTCCTTTGCTCAGAAAGGATTGGGCCACTTGTTACTCTCAGTGCCTTTTACTTTACTTGCTTTTACTTTCTGTTGCTTATATCAAGAAAACCCCTAAAAAGTTATCTTTCAGTGCTTGCAGTAGTTCCTTGCTCAGAATCGCTTATCAATACCTTCTGCTCCTCGTTGGGTTCGACACTCTTACTTATCGAAAACGCTGCAATAGATCCCTTACGGTTGTGGGTCATCAGAAACCTACAAAGTCTAGGAATCCTAGTAGGAATCCCCGCTTGGGGCGTGCCCTAGGGGCCGGCTAGCCCTTCCCTCCTCCCTTCTTTATATACGTGGGTAGGGGGCACCCTAGAACACACAAGCCAATCTTTTAGCCGTGTGCGGTGCTCCCCTCCACAGTTACACACCTCGGTCATATCGTTGCAGTGCTTAGGCGAAGCCATGCGCCGGTAACTTCATCATCACCATCACCACGTCGTCGTGTGACGAAACTCTCCCTCGTCCTTAACTGGATCAAGAGCTCGAGGGACGTCATTGTGCTGAACGTGTGCTAAACACGGAGGTGCCGTACGTTTGGTATTTGGATCGGTTGGATCGTGAAGACGTTCGACTACATCAACCGCGTTACTAAACGCTTCCGCTTTCGGTCTACGAGGGTACATGGACACAGGGTCCCCGCTCGTTGCTATGCTTCTCCTAGATAGATCTTACGTGATCGTAGGAAAATTTTGAAATACTACGGGGCTGTTTGGTTTGAGACTAAGTTTGCCAAAGGTTGCCACACCTAAGGTTAGGCAAGTTTGACCAACTTAGGCGTGTGTTTGGTTCGAGCGACATCTTAGGCAAGCCACACTAGGGTCCCACATCATATATACTCAAAAAGTGTGGCAAGATTCCCTTTGGCTTGCCAACTTGTGGCTCTCATTTTGAAGAACTAACCTTAGGCAAGTTTGGCAACATTGTGGGGATGTTTGGTTCTAGGCCTAATATTGCCACACTTTGCCACACATTTTTGCCAAGCTTGCCTAAGGTTAGTTCATCAAAATGAGAGCCACAAGTTGGCAAGCCTAAGGGAATCTTGCCACACTTTTTATGTGTATGCCATGTGGGGCCTAAGTGTGGCTTGCCAAAAGTGTGGCTTGAACCAAACACTCACCTAAGTTGGTCAAACTTTCCTAACCTTAGGTGTGGCAATCTTTGGAAAAGTTAGTCACAAACCAAATAGCCCCTTATGGCAAAGTGTGGCACTCCTAGGCCTAGAACCAAACAGCCCCTATGTTCCCCAACAGCCACAAGGTAGGGGGGCGCGCCCTAGGGGGTGGTGGCGCCCCCCATCCTTGTGGTGGCCTCTTGGCTCTTCTGGTCCACCACCGGTGCTCCGTGGGCTTCTTCTGGTCCATAAAAAATCACCAAAAAGTTTCGTTCCGATTGGACTCCGTTTGATATTCCTTTTCCGCGAAACTCAAAAACAAGTAAAAAACAGAAACTGGCACTGGGCTCTAGGTTAATAGGTTAGTCCCAAAAATCATATAAAATAGCATATAAATGCATATAAAACATCCAAGATAGATAATATAATAGCATGGAAAAATAAAAAAATATAGATACGTTGGAGACGTATCAAGGTGCAAGCCTCATGGAGCTGCCAAGCCGATCATATTCCGAGGAGGAGTGTCCCACCGCCGGCAATGGTGACGAGAGGAGGCAGTGGCACTAGAGGATGGGTGACAAATCTTCCCGCCTAAGATCACCGCCACGACCATCAAGGAGCCACCATACTCATTCCACGGATGTGGCCGTTGCCGTAGTCTTTCCATAACTCAAACCATTCATGCTTGGGCCACCCGACAGCCTCCCCATCAAACCAATTGGCCTGAGACGAGACACACACATGGACATGCGACATGCCCTAAGCAAACACATAGCTACTGAGCTTCCGAAGTCACCGTTGAGCTTTGCCCTAAGGTTATGGGTAATTCCAGGTAGTTTATGAACCTCCGTATCCTCCCGAGCTTTGCTACACCTACCGGGGATTACGCAGTAAGATCATCTACAACCGGACTTGGCAAATCCGGCACCTCAAACGCTCGCAGGCGCGTTCGAACACGTCCGCAGGCACTGACCGAGCTTCCCTTAAATAATGTTCCATATCCCGACACCTCTATTATCATATCTTAAATTCATACAAACCCATGTAACTACGTTAATGCACACACATCGTCCGACTACTCCATCACTACTAACTAAACATGTCATCGGATTATAAAAATTTGGCATGTTTGGCTATGGTGGAGTTCATCCACGGCTGCCCTTGCCCTTCCTGGTGCCCTTGCCATCCTTCTCGAGGAAGTACCGGACGAAGACACGGTACAGATCGAGCCGTATCTCCTCGTCGCTGGAGCTGTCCTCGCCGTCACTGTCCGCCTTCTCCTCCTTCGATGGCAGTCCGGCCATGGCACGGACCGCCCGATTCTGCTCTCGGGCGAGGGCACGGATGATCCTCCGCTGCCATTTCTTCACAATGCGGGCACAGATGGCTTCCTTCTCTGCGGCCGCCCGCACCGTCGCCATTTCCGCCGCGATACGAGCCTCGGCGGCCCTTATCCTCTCCTTCCCATGGCGAGCCGCCTTGTGCCGGTGGGACTCATACCCTGCCCGACCGATGATGGGGAAGGAGAGGGATTTCAGCTGCCGGGACCACGAGGGTCCAGCCCCGTAGGACCCGAGCGCCCGATGAGCCGACACTATGGAGTCGCGGCGTACAGATTCGTCTGTCGGCCGGGCGCTGTCCTCCCGGGAGCGGCGGAGTGCAATGTGTACTACCATTGCCTCCTCCAACCCGCACGGGATGACACCCCAGTCGACGGATCCGGACTGGTTGGAGTCCGATCCGTTGCCTGCCATGCCAGAGAAGGCCGGAGGTGAGCTCGGTTAGTGAAGGGTGTAGGGTTTGCTCCGATGAGCGGATGTGAACGAATATATGTGGGGTTGGGTGGACCAGCATGGGACGGCTCCGACGTGGCGAGCGTGCACGAGCGCCCCATATCCGCCCTAGTTTTGGTCTCGATATGAGGGGTGCCAGTAAACCCAGACGTTTGAGACTCCGTCATGATCGAAAAATCGTGACTGGTCAGTGACCGGATGGCCTGTCCGGATGTTTGAGGAGGGTTTTAGGCGCCCAACTGTAGATGCTCTAGTGAGGTTACAGGATGATTTGGCAGTTTTTATTGATCATTAGTTGGGGCGCATGCCCACCCTGAAATTCAGAGGGGTTGTTTGATTCGTGGGAAAAGAAATTACGTAGGTTACATAGAAGTTCTTTCGTAGGTCCACCATTTTTGGTATCCACCCTAACAAGTCCCTAAGAGCATCTCCAACAGTCGCGCTATACAAGCGCCGCACCCTAAAAAAGGCAGTTTTAGCACGCGCGCAACGCGGCGGGCAGCTCCAGCGGGCGCACAAAAACGGCGCGCGCGCCATTTCCAATTCAGCGCGTTGGCCGAAACACAATCTCGCGCCCCTTATTTGCTGCACCGGCTCGCGCGCGCGCGACTCTCCCGCGCTCGCTACTCTCTCCCGCGCTCGCTCGCTCCCTCCTCCACTCTCGCGACCGCGCTGCCGCCCCCATCCGGCCGCGCCGCCGCCACCGCTCGCGCCCCCGGCGACCGTTCAGCGCTTCCCCGGCCTATCCCAGCGCCGCCGTCACCGCCCGCGCCCGTCGGCGACTACTCAAGCGCTTCTCCGGTCTGTCTCCGCTGCGATCGCCGCCCGCGCACGCCGGCGACCGTTCAGGCGCTTCGCCGGCCTCCCCGCGCCGCTGCGCTTCCGCCCCACCCCCTCCTAGTCCGACCGGACCTCGCGCGCCTCCGACGTCTGAGGAACAGCGCCCGAGGGCTCGCTGCCGCGCCGCGCCCGCAAGGTGTTCGACAAAACACCTACAAGGTATGTATTGCTCCAAACTGAATTTGGTGCATATTTTGAATTGTAGTTTTGATAGTATAGTATTGAACATTGTAGATGAGTTCGTCGTATGATTCTTCCGAAGATGAATTTGATATGGAAGAGGAGGAGGATCTTGCAATGATCATAGCTATGCATATCAATAAAAAACCGAAGCACGGTGGTTCGGTTATGGGTCGGGAATTTTTTTGGAGAGATAGGATTGATGCCCATAATAGATTGATGAAGAACTATTTCGTGGAGAATCCCACATACCCGGAGTCGTATTTTCGTCGCCGGTTTAGGATGAGCACAGACTTGTTCAAGCGCATTGCAGAGAAACTAGCGAGCCATGACCGGTTTTTCCAGCAAAGGAGGAATGCTGCTGGAGAGCTCGGGCATAGCACCTTTCTGAAGGTGACAGCCGCTTTGCGTATATTGGCATACGGTATCCCGGCCGATCTAGTTGATGATCACTTGGCTATGGGTGAGAGCCAAGCCATCATGTGTGTCAAGCGCTTTGAAGTGGGAATTGTGCAAGTGTTTGGCGAGGAGTATTTGAGATCTCCCACTGCTGAAGACGCTGCAAGGCTATTGGCGATGAACAAATCTCGCGGCTTTCCTGGCATGCTTGGCTCAATAGATTGCATGCATTGGAGTTGGAAAAATTGTCCAAAGGCATGGCATGGGCAATTCCACGGACAAAAAAAGGGTTCCACTATAATCCTTGAAGCGGTGGCCGATCAAGAGACTTGGATTTGGCATGCATTCTTTGGAATGCCTGGATCTTTGAATGACATCAATGTTGTCAACCGGTCACCACTGATGAATAAGATTGCGAATGGTGAGTTGCCACCGGTGCAGTTTGTAGCAAATGGCCATACGTACAACTATGGCTATTATCTAGCGGATGGCATCTATCCAAAGTGGCAAACCTTCGTGAAACCTTTGAAAAAGCCAGAAGGTAAGAAAAAACTTGATTTCCACAATGCTCAGGCGGCTGCTAGAAAAGATGTGGAAAGAGCATTTGGGATTTTGCAAGCCCAATTTGCTATTGTGAGAGGACCGGCTAGATTTTGAGATCAAAAAATGCTTTGGTACATCATGCACGCTTGTGTGATCATGCACAACATGATCATCGAGAATGAGCGTGGCCAAGAGTTAGACTACTCATAGTATGAGCTCTTGGGACATCCCGTGCGAGTGCGACGGAGGGCTGAAAGGGTAGCCCGTTTTGTTGCCTCCTATCATGCCATTCGGCGTCCCGCAACGCACAATGATCTTCAGAAGGATCTGATTGAAGAGTGGTGGGCATGGCATGGACGACAAAGAGCATGATTTCATTGCATTATTTGTATTGTATTGTTCATGAACTATTGGTTATGTTTATTGCATTATTTGTTGTACAAACGATAAACTATTTGTTTGAGTTGTAATAACTATTTATTGTTGATTTATTTTGTTTGTTTGATCGTTTTTCTTCTATTTTTTGAATTGTATATGTGGTTTGTGCTTGCTACGCGCGCTGCATTTTTGGGCACTGCTGGAGCGACGCACGCGCTGCATTATAGCGCGGCTGCTGGAGCTGGCGCCTATCCGCGCGCTAAACCAGCCGAAGCGCGCGCGGCAAATGCCATTTTTGGGCGCGGCGCGTAGCGCGGCTGTTGGAGATGCTCTAAGAGCATCTCCAACAGCCGCGCTATACAAGCGCCGCGCCCTAAAAAAGGCAGTTTTAGCGCACGTGCAACGCCGCGGGCAGCTCCAGCGGGCGCACAAAAACGGCGCGCGCGCCATTTCCAATTCAGCGCGCTGGCCGAAACGCAATCCCGCACCCCTTATTTGATGCGTCGGCTCGCGCGCGCTGCTCTCTCCCGCGCTCGCTCGCGACCGCGCTGCCGCCCCCATCCGGCCGCGCCGCCGCCGCCGCTCGCGCCCCCGACGACCGTTCAGCGCTTCCCCGGCCTATCCCGGCGCCGCCGTCATCGCCCGTGCCTGCCGGCGACCACTCAAGCGCTTCCCCGGTCTGTCTCCGCTGCGGCCGTCGCCCGCGCCCGCCGGCGACAGTCAAGGCGCTTCGCCGGCCTCCCCGCGCCGCTGCGCTTTCACCCCACCCCCTCCTAGTCCGACCGGACCTCGCGCGCCTCCGACGTCCGAGGAACAGCGCCCGAGGGCTCGCTGCCGCGCCGCGCCCGCAAGGTGTTCGACAAAACACCTACAAGGTATGTATTGCTCCAAACTGAATTTGGTGCATATTTTGAATTGTAGTTTTGATAGTATAGTATTGAACATTGTAGATGAGTTTGTCGTATGATTCTTCCGAAGATGAATTTGATATGGAAGAGGAGGAGGATCTTGCAATGATCATAGCTATGCATATCAATAAAAAACCGAAGCACGGTGGTTCGGTTATGGGTCGGGAAATTTTTTGGAGAGATAGGATTGATGCCCGTAACAGATTGATGAAGAACTATTTCGTGGAGAATCCCACATACCCGGAGTCGTATTTTCGTCGCCGGTTTAGGATGAGCACAGACTTGTTCAAGCGCATTGCAGAGAAACTAGCGAGCCATGGCCGGTTTTTCCAGCAAAGGAGGAATGCTGCTGGAGAGCTCGGGCATAGCACCTTTCTGAAGGTGACAGCCGCTTTGCGTATGTTGGCATACGGTATCCCGGCCGATCTAGTTGATGATCACTTGGCTATGGGTGAGAGCCAAGCCATCATGTGTGTCAAGCGCTTTGCAGTGGGAATTGTGCAAGTGTTTGGCGAGGAGTATTTGAGATCTCCCACTACTGAAGACGCTGCAATGCTATTGGCGATGAACAAATCTCGCGGCTTTCCTGGCATGCTTGGCTCAATAGATTCCATGCATTGGAGTTGGAAGAATTGTCCAAAGGCATGGCATGGGCAATTCCACGGACAAAAAAAGGGTTCCACTATAATCCTTGAAGCGGTGGCCGATCAGGAGACTTGGATTTGGCATGCATTCTTTGGAATGCCTGGATCTTTGAATGACATCAATGTTGTCAACCGGTCACCGCTGATGAATAAGATTGCGAATGGTGAGTTGCCACCGGTGCAGTTTGTAGCAAATGGCCATACGTACAACTATGGCTATTATCTAGCGGATGGCATCTATCCAAAGTGGCAAACCTTCGTGAAGCCGTTGAAAAAGCCAGAAGGTAAGAAAAATCTTGATTTCCATAATGCTCAGGCGGCTGCTAGAAAAGATGTGGAAAGAGCATTTGGGATTTTGCAAGCCCAATTTGCTATTGTGAGAGGACCGGCTAGATTTTGGGATCAAAAAATGCTTTGATACATCATGCACGCTTGTGTGATCATGCACAACATGATCATCGAGAATGAGCGTGGCCAAGATTTAGACTACTCACAGTATGAGCTCTTGGGACATCCCGTGCGAGTGCGACGGAGGGCTGAAAGGGTAGCCTGTTTTGTTGCCTCCTATCATGCCATTCGGCGTCCCGCAACGCACAATGATCTTCAGAAGGATCTGATTGAAGAGTGGTGGGCATGGCATGGACGACAAAGAGCATGATTTCATTGCATTATTTGTATTGTATTGTTCATGAACTATTGGTTGTGTTTATTGCATTATTTGTTGTACTGAACGATAAACTATTTGTTTGAGTTGTAATAACTATTTATTGTTGATTTATTTTGTTTGTTTGATCGTTTTTCTTCTATTTTTTGAATTGTATATGTGGTTTGTGCTTGCTGCACGCGCTGCATTATAGTGCGGCTGCTGGAGCTGGCGCCTATCCGCGCGCTAAACCAGCCGAAGCGCGCGCGGCAAATACGTTTTTTAGATGCGGCGCGTAGCACGGCTGTTGGAGATGCTCTAACTACGGTTCTGTTCATCGAGCTCGTGCTCCAAAAGCAATTTCCAGCTCTATTGGCGCTTTGTTTGTTTGTTTGTTGAAAATGAGAGCTTGGAACTTTTCTATGGACGTGAATATTTCATTCTTATTTATTTTTCTGGTTGCAAACAGTTGACCAATGCATGGCCACATATATTAATCTCATTCTGATCAGTGATCAGCAGGTATGCATGCATGGCCAACGGTCAACCAGTGCTATCCATGCACGATTGAGCACCAGCACGCAGCACATGCATGGCACTGGCAGGAGGAGTTGACCATCGGTCTGCATCGTTATGCATGCGCGAGCCCACGTTAACCGGCCTCACCAAATGTCAACCTGGCTATCTATCTATCGGCAAAACAAAGTGACGTCGATCGCAACAGCTTGCCACCGCCCAGCCGATAGATTTGGCGACTTTAGTTAGTCAAATGCAGTGCAGCTCCGAAGGGTCGTGGAGCTCTTTCCACTACGGTTGGGCTGCATGCATGCATGATGCAGGATGCGCCGCGTTCCGATCTCAGTGGGTGGATGCATGGCCATGGATCCATCTGGACCAACAGATTTTCTTGGTAGTGTGATCTAGGATGTTGGCACCCATCGTATGTGGGTGGCAGGTAAAGCGCGTGGACGACTAATATATGCTCAGCAGCTCCTCATGCACGATCCTCAAAAAAGAAAAAGAAAAACAGCTTCTCATGCACGTACAGATACAAAGTAGCTTGTCATCCAAGTGTAGAGGCGGCCGTACTGCGCTTGCTTGGTGAGCAATGAAGAATTAGCTAGGCATGTTAATTAACTTTTGTTCACGACGATCGCACGCACGGCGGTGCATGCACGTTGCCACCTTGTGAGGCATTCACAGCAGACACCAGACAGCCCAAGTCCAAGGAACAGGTTAATCGCCACACTGATTAATTAAGTCCCAAAGTCATGGCACGACCTACCTAGCCAGCCACCAATTCAAAGGCACGCAATCACGTACCGGTACGTACGTGCCAGCCCCCGAAGGACAACACGGCTGACCGAGCTTGAATTTACTTCACGATCGACCATCGTAGTACTATGAAAAAGGCGACCAAATCCAGATTTCGGGGCTTGATTTCAACTTTTCGCCAACAGCAGCGTCGTGCTGCTAATTAAGGTTACGCGCCATCGATGCCGTGATGATCATCGCGTAGCCAATGGCCTCGCCTACACGCGCGCCTCTAGCTAGAGTGCTAGAGTGATGATGCCGTCTGATCTGTCCGAGATCCACAGCCAGGTGGCATCCACACATGGCGGTCGAGCTAGGTGTCGATTATTTGTGTGGCGAGGAGGGAGCAGTTGTGTAAATTTACGTGTCCCACGGCTTGTCAGCCGAGTACAAGGCATATATCCCATTTCACCTCTTCCACGTCAAGAGCTGCAAATGTGGCACCTACTACCTCCTAAGTACTCCTCTGAATATCACAACCAATTCTGGTTGAGAGAAAGGTGGTGATGGCCCTCTTGGTTCTGACGTGGCATATATTCACTTCCTTCCATGGAGCTTGGTTGGCACATGTATAGGCAATGAGAGCATATCATAGCCTCCAAACCCCACAGAAAAGACGGACAAGCGCCCCAAAAGCAATCCTCTAACCTCTCCTTTAATTCACAACTTATTACATAATTTAATCAGTCTCTTAAAGCTCACAATTCTTCCCTTTGGAGAGCAGTCCTGCCAACATGCCATGTGCAGAAACCTTCCCCCGGCATCTACCTTTGCTTCTTCATCTCTTTATTGAGTTATCTCCAAAGGAAAAGTATATATCCTTACCACCTTTGGCATGCATTTGCGCTGCACTAGGATTAATTAAATACTACTCTCTCTGTTCCTAAATATTTGTCTTTCTAGAGATTTCAACAAGTGACTACATACGAAGCAAAATAAGTGAATCTACACTCTAAAATATGTCTATATACACCCGTATGTTGTAGTCCATTTAAAATATCTAGAAAAACAAATATTTAATACGGAGGGAGTACACGACATGCAACCACTAAATCACCTTACAAACAACTCTGGTGCAAATTAGGTCTTCTCTTTGACATTGTATGTAGGAGTACTCCATATATTGCACTAGGCGAATTAGTGATGTACATGCAACAACTCTTCATCAAGTTAAATGCTGTAAAGTTGCAAGTTCCTAGGTAGCACATCATGGAGAGCAAAGTACAGAAATATTTGCATTTTTTTAGTGCCCTTTTGTCTTTATTTTACCCTGTGGTGTATGGCGGAGGGCAGAGCCACCACCGGCCGGCCGGCCACCGCCCTCTCTGTCACTGACATCTCCATGTGCCACGATCACTGCATGTGGCTCCACCTCCATTTCCTACTCACTCTTCCTCTCCGTCATAAAACCTCGCCTCTCCAGCTCCAATCTCTCCATATATAAAAGCTAAACCTGCTCCATCTATCAGCTACTAATACAGCTTCGCTACATAGCTCGGCCATTTCATCGACCAGAAAGCCGAACAATAGATATCCGTCCGTTTCTCTGCCTCATCAAAACATCATCATCCTAGGCACAAGCACAAGCTTCGTGAGAAGACGAAGCATGAGCAATGGCAGCTCCCCCACATCCTCCTCCCCTTCGGTCTGCTCGAGGTCATGGTGCGTGATTGCTAACCAGTTGACATATCTCCCATTTTGCTTCTTAATTTGTCAGCCTGTATTGTGATCTTCACTTCTTCACAAAGAAGCTCAAGCCTGATCGTGTTGTGTGTATGTGCGCCATCGGCTTGTAATTTGTTTGTAGGTCCATAAGTGAGGATTCTTTGAGGAGGTACGTGAGCTACGCTAGCGAGAGCTGCATCCAGGAGCTGCTCGCGGCGTCGGACTCCGGCGGCGCCGGGCGGGGCGGGGCAGGAAGCGGAGGAGGAGGCGACGAGGAGGACGACGGGTGGCAGGCGCTGGCGTACTGCAACGGCGTGGAGATAGCCAAGCGGCGGTCGGGGACGGGGCAGATGTTCCGGAGCCGGTGGCTGCTCTACGGCGTCTCGCCGGAGCAGTTCATGGCCGTCGCCAACGCCGTCGACGCCGCAAAGGTAACTCATATGAAATATTCATTTTCCATTTTCTTCTTCTTCTTCCATATGGAGTACAAATATAACTATAGAAGTGTACTTATTGGAGTATGATTTTTTGCCAATAATGATGGGTTAGTCGGTACGACCGGGAGGTTAGTCTTGACACTTTGGCAGCAGCTGTCTTGACTAGCTGGACAACTTATGACCGCTTTAATTGGCCACGGAGGTGACGGTAACGCGTCGCGTGATTTGCCAACCCAACACATGTGCATGTCTACCGTGCCTGGGGCATGCATGCATGCACCCACCCGTGACCGAATTCCATTGGCAGCCTAGCTAGCGTTGCACTTGCACAGGCCAACCGTGACAGTAATTGATTCTGTGGGTGGCTACTGCATGCACTGGAGCAGCTCCAAGCGGGCACGCCTGAGTTTGCGAGCCCACAAGTACGAGCCAAATCATTTGGCAGTTGGCACCTCGAGATCCCAGAGCGGGCAGAGAGCACGCCATACGAGGATGATTAGCTAGATGCATGCATGTGTGCTACCGACTATTGTGGTTACTCGGTGGCAGTCGGCATGCAGACAATGACATGCATGGCCGCCCCATATGACCACGCGCATGTGGAGCCACATGCATCTTCCAACTACAGTTAATCTGAATGGGATTAAACAGAATACATGTGAAATAAATATAGAAATCCTTGAAAGTTCCAATATAATAATGCTTTTGAAATTTGAAGTAACCTAGTTTTGATTCCAGAAGGAATAAAACCGTGAATTTGATGCGATAAAAATGAAAATGTCTAGGACAGACGAACGTGAAGTGTCCATTCTTTGACTCGAAAGTTATGTACTCCCTCCGTCCAGGTGCATTGGGCGCCTAAGGAGCTACACGATGATCTAGGTGTGATGGGATTGGCCGTAATATTAGATGTAATTAGCATTAAAATTTTTGTAATTTGAGCTAATTAATTGCAATTCCTTTGCCTTACCAATCAACATGCAGCACGAAACACATGCAACCAGAGTTATTGTTCATAAGATTGAAAACTTGTGCATGAGGGTGAAGCGAACGAGGCATGGGAGTGATACGAGGCTGATTTAATTCCTTCACGCCTTACTCATTTGGAAATTCTAAAATCGCTAAGGCTGGTCACAATGGGGAGTAACATAGAGCAAGAACATACACGCTATTCTATGCTATGTTACAACCATCACAATGGGTAGGAATATCATGCAAAACTCTATTTATTAGTTTATAGACTCACAATGTCTTGAAATATGTGATGTTCCGGTAACTAGCTATGTTACCACTACCCTCTCTTTCCTGATCATAGCACTAGGTACACACCATGCATGTTCGGATGGTCCATTGGTCCTGTTCCCTAATCTGGTAGGTCGAGCTTCTACCGTTTTGGATGTAGCTACTGTTCTAATATTCCTCACAAGAAAAGGTAGTAGTCCACTAACATTGCATTATAACCCTGCCAACTAGTTATGCTTAGCTGGAACAGTGTAGTTCACTACACACACAAAAAAATTCGGCGTCTCCGTTTAAGCTGATCAATGTGTTTATCATCCGTTGAAAAGTTTATCAATCCAATGTGCTGTTGCCGTTATCACGTGCAGCAGTGGGAGACCGACCTCGTCGACGCGACATACATCAAGGAGCTGGGCGACGACCTGAGCATCATCCACCTCAAGTTCGGCGACACCTCCAAGCGGCCGGGTGGCCTCTTCCGCCGCCGGGACCTCGTGGTGTACGAGCGACGCCAGACCATGGACGACGGCACGCTGGTGGTGGCCGTGGCGTCGCTGCCCAAGGAGATCGCGGCGGGCCTTCTGCCACGGGACTCCAAGGGCCGGAGCTCCGTCGGCCGGGGCCTGCTCCTGCAGTCGGGGTGGGTCGTCGAGAAGCTCCTTGACGACGACGGCGTCGAGTCGTGCATCGTGACCTACGTGGTGCAGCTTGACCCGGCGGCGGGGTGGCTGCCACGGTGCATCGTCAGCCGGCTCGACAACAAGCTGGTCACCATCATCGCCAAGCTCAAGAAGCTGGCGCAGACCACTACGTGCCCGTCAGCGCCACCGGCCGCCCGTAGTTGCAACTCCGAGGAGGTGTGATCGAGGAGGATTAAGCATCTGAATTCTCTCGGGACGTCTACAAACACTGTCACCATTAGGCGTAAAGTAAAGTACATACGATTTTGTGGAAATGGCGTCTCGTAACTTGGGAGTTGCCTGCATCTCTACTAGTAGTATTTCATCCAGCGAGAATGTGTGTATACGTACTTTGGCTTTTGCAATCGACCGCACATATGCATGCTTCTAAGAGCATCTCTAGCAGACCGTGTATTTTTTTAAGGTCATAGCAGACCGTGTATAATACCGATCCTTAAAATACGTTTACAGTTCACGGAAAAACGGCTTTGCAAGCCGGTGCGGGCGTCGATCAAGCAGACTCGAAAATAATATCCCTTTTTACGGATCCGCTTCACGGGGTTTACTCGACCGCCGCACGCGCCGGCCCGTAAATCAGCAATTTGCATTTCACTTTCGGGCACGAAAACACATTTTTTTTTGCTTCTTTATTTTCTCAAGGGCATTGGGTACATAATAATTGACTAAATCTTTGCTAGTTTCTTCTCTAATTGCTTCCTCTCTAGTTTCTTCTCTAATTGCATATGTAGCCGTATCATTAGCCTCAATTCTACCAACGAGTGGACGAACATCTATTAAGTTTTTCCTATCAGTAAATCAATGTATTTTTCTTCCCAATACCAAAATGAGCATCCACCTTTCTACACACATGACCGTCTCAATAAGCTACCGAAATTAAACCGAATAAGTTGACAAAGCCCAATGAAAACAAGAACATACCCCGTCGTTTTCGTATTTGAAGAATACCCATCCGGGGTGTTGCGGCGTGCTAGATGTTAGCCGTAGCACTATCTGTGTGCAGTCGTCGCACTGTATGAGCGGCATCGACGAGCCGCTGCGCAGGCGCCGAGCCCGAGCGACGGCCGTCCAAGTCCTTGCCGGCAAACCGACGACGGCGGCTAGAGAACGAACCATTACCCACATGCGGCGTAGGGGCTTTGCGGGGATTGTGTGGGGTGCTCCTTGGCCAATCCATGGCTTGGTGCAGCCGCCGGTGGTCGAAAACGCCAAATCAGGCAGCCGCGACAAACAATCGCCGATCTGCAACTTTCCGGCTGGCCGAGACAGGAGGTAGTGGTGGAGGACAGTCTCGGGTGTGAGGCAGCCCGCCGGCGTGATCCCGGCGGCTGGTATGGCCGGAATCGTAGGCGGCGGCCCGGCGGCGGTGGGTGGGGAAAAGCACGGGCTGAAATGCTCCCCCCAACCGCTCCCGCTATATATAAGGCACCGACGGGGCGAGGGGGAGAACCTACGTTTTCGCGGGTTTGGGAGGGAATTTTGCCACGTCCCTCCAAAATATTAACGGGTTCGATGTTTGCGGGGTCTGATCGGGTAGCTTTTTTTGCCCGGACCCGTATTTTGACGGTTATGTTACGGGTTGGGGCATTACACGGGGTTTGCTAGAGATGCTCTAAGTTTACTATAGTGTAAATGAAAAGGTCTCGTAGTTACTCCCTCTAGTGTCAAAAAAATGCTCTTATATTATGGGATGGAGGGTGTACAATTTTTCCCGGTTGCAATCGTGTCTCCAGTGTTCCAGAGTCCAGTCATCTACATAGTTCATTAATCCTGACATGGCCCACAGCAATAACTCGGAGAAAAACATATGTTTGTGAACAGATCAGTACAAGGATACAACACATATTTATCTGTGATCAGGAGGTGATCGCCACACCAGGCGATGGAACAGGGTTTTTTCCCCGAAAAACTGGGAGCCCTCGGACTGAAGGCGATTAGGGTTTCGGTGGCAACTGGCGCTCGTTGACACCTCGTCGGCGGGGCGATCTGATCTGCGACGAGAGGGATGGCGTCTGCGTCGTCTCCCACGGCGCACACTGCGAACGTAGCTGAGCCGCTGTCGCCTCGCACGGCAAAGGCTCGTCTGGAAGAAGCCATGGGCAAGTTAGATCTGACCGAGGAGGAGGCTACTCCGTTGGTGATCGATGATCTGGGAGAAGGAATCCAGGAGAAGTGGCTGATCGCGGGCAAGGTTCTTCATCGCAAAATCCTACATATCCAGACCATTGCTAACGCGTTAAGGCCGGCATGGGGAAACCCTAGAGGCTTGATCTTCAAGCCGGGGGGAGAGAACATATTCGTGGCGGAGTTTGAGAACCGCCGTGATTGTGATCGCGTGCGAGATGGTTCTCCGTGGTACGTGAGCCGACATGCAGTCATCCTCTCAGAATTTGAAGACTGCATGAGGCCGTCGAAGCTGAAGTTTGACAAAATCCAGCTATGGGCTAGGGTGTTAAATCTTCCTTTCAATCTGCGAACTGAAGCTTGGGGAAAAGCAATAGCAAAGCAGATTGATAAAGAGGCCTACTCCGTCCAGTTTGATCCAGTTGGCGGATTTTTAAGAGCTAGGGTTACCCTAGATGTGAGTAAACCCTTAAGGCGGTGGATCTTAATTGACTCTGCCAAGAGGAAATCCAGAGATTGGTATGATATCCAATATGAACAAGTTCCAAACTTTTGTTTTTCGTGTGGCCGCCTAGGTCACTCGGATATGTTTTGTTCCAATCCAGGCACGAGGGATGAACATGGAAATCTCCCTTTCAACACAAACCTACATGCACCTGAGGAACGCAAGAGTGCGGCGTCTAGCGACGACTCATCCAGAGGACCTCAGAAGACTGTGGCCAGCAGGAAAGATGCCTCTTCTTCAAATACGAATGCGGCTGCCACAGCTGAGGTAAATTTGCCCCAGAAAAGAAAGAACCAACCCAAGCGAAAGGGGGGCCTCATATGGAGAAAGTATACCGCAGAGTTGAACCTCTGGCCCTCCCCAGTAATGCGATGGTGGAGGGGAGTGGTGCTGCTACGGACATGGTGGTGTTCACAACTCACGCAAACAAGGATTCTATTTAGGGTAATGGGAAGGAGGAGGGAGAGACCTCAGAGCCGGACCCAAAGAAGAAGAAACCTACCCCAACCTCATCAGAGAATACATCGGCGGCGGCTGCTAGTCAGCCCCGCGGAGAGCCATGAAACAACTCAGCTGGAACTGCTGGGGGCTTGGGAACCCCGAGGCAGTTCGCGAGCTTCACAAAATTGTGAAGCAGGAAGGGCCCGGCCTACTCTTTGTGATGGAGACGAAGATTAGGGCTAAGAGAGTTGGAATTCTTAAACATACACTCGGCTTTTCGGGTTGTTTTGCTGTTGATAGTACGGGGCTTAGTGGCGGCCTCGGGTTATTTTGGACAAGTGATATTTTGGTAGGTCTTAAGAGTTATAGTTCCGGCCATATTGATGTGGTGGCTCGGAAAGGTGGTTCCCCCTCACACGAATGGAGATTCACGGGGTTCTACGGAGCACCGAGGAGCGAGGATCGTTACCATAGTTGGAACTGCTTGAGAAGGTTGCATGCAATACCGCATCAAGCATGGCTATGTCTTGGTAATTTCAATGAAACACAACATGCCACAGAACACTTCAGTAGAGCTCAGCGGGCGGAATGGCAGATGCATGCGTTCCGGAATGTTCTGGATGATTGCTCCATGCAGGATCTTGGGTTCTCAGGGGTGCCATACACATAGGATAATGGTCAGGCCGGCGAGATGAACGTGAAAGCCCATCTGGACAGAGGGGTGGCCAATGAAGCTTTTCTTCAGAGCTTTGAATTCGCACGAGTGCGACACATTGTCTCGGTAGAGTCAGACCACTATTTTGTTTTGGTCGAGACACAAGATATACAACATACACGAGGACCAAAGCAGTTTCGGTACGAAGATGTGTGGCAGTCTCATGCTGAGTATGATCAGATCGTTGCGGAGGCGTGGCGACGAAATCATGCTGGCCAAGATCTTGCTGCTATACATCACACACTACAACAGCTCCAGGTTGAGCTGGGGGCGTGGGGTGCGAAAGAGTTCGGCTGCCTCGCTAAGAGGGTTCGAAAGTTACAAAAGAAACTTGAAAATTTAAGGAGGAGATCCACCGGTCGGGGGCCTTCTGACGAGGAGAAAGCGATTGTGGTGCAATTGCGGGAAACGTTGCGACATGAGGAGATTTGGATTCGGCAACGCTCACGTGTACCATGGCTACGGAAGGGTGATCGTAACACGGCATATTATCACGCCCAAGCAGCACAACGGAAACGGGTGAACCGTATTGCGAGTCTTCAGCACTTGGACGGCTCCATGTGCGCGACTGAGGATGAAGACAAGGCGGAGGTACAATCATTCTTTCAGAACTTGTACTCTTCTCAAGGCTACAATGATATGAATGAGCTGCTTCAATTTGTCCAGTCACGTGTGACGGAGGACATGAATTTTTCCCTGGATAAACCATTCGAGCCGGACGAGGTCCGCGATGCCCTATTTCAGATGTCCCCATCAAAAGCACCAGGCGTCGATGGTTTTACCGCAGGGTTCTTTCAACGACACTGGGATCTCATCAAGGGTGACCTAGTGCCGGCGATTCTTGGCTTTTTGAATGGGGGCGATCTACCTGATGGCTTTAATGACACGTCTATCACACTTATACCTAAGGTACGACATCCTCAGTCCATCACTCAATACCGGCCGATTTCCCTGTGTCCTGTATCCTACAAAATTGCTACCAAGATGATAACTAACCGTTTCAAAGAGTTAATGGACATAGTTATTAGCCAGGAACAGAGTGCTTTTGTCCCCGGTCGTCTGATTACTGATAATGTGGTGGTGGCTTTTGAAAGTGTTCACACAATGAGACGAAGGAAGAAGGGGAAGAACTATTCGCGTGTTGTCAAATTGGACACGATGAAGGCCTACGATAGAGTGGAATGGCATTATCTCGAGGCGATCATGGTTAAGCTGGGTTTTAGTGCTCAGTTTGTGAAACTGGTACTGAAGTGTGTATCTTCTGTCCGGTTTTCGGTGAGGGTGAATGGGGAGTTGTTGCCATTTTTTACCCCGTCTAGGGGGCTGCGGCAGGGTTGCCCTATGTCCCCATTTCTTTTCCTACTCTGTGCCGAAGGATTCACATCGTTGCTCAACTTTTATGGTGGTATTCATATTGACATGGGCATCCGTGTATCCTACCGTGCACCTTGGGTGAGTCATTTACTTTTTGCCGATGATAGTCTTATCTTCATCAGTGCAACCCAGGAGAGTGTAGATCGTCTCAATGCGATTCTGCTGATTTATGCTTCTTGCTCGGCACAGGCAGTCAATTGTGAGAAAAGTGTTATTTTTTTCTCGCCCAACACTCCGCATGCAAGACGTCAAGCAGTCAAATTGGTTCTTGGTCTTCATGTTGAAGCTTTTAGTGATAGATATCTTGGTTTACCGACTGCGGTGGGAAGAATCACTAGTGGGACTTTCGACCACATCGGAGATAGATCCAAGAGTAAAATGAATGGCTACGCAGAGCGACTAATAGCTTGTGCCGGGAGGGAAACACTTATTAAGTCGGTGATCCAGGCCATCCCAACTTTCAGTATGAGTTGTTTCCGTCTGACAAAGAAGGTATGCAAAGGCCTTATTGCTAGTATGCAAAATTCTGGTGGAGTGGATCTCTTGATCGACGATCTATGCATTGGCTATCGTGGGAGAAACTTGCATCACCAAAGTGTCAGGGTGGAATGGGCTTTCGCGATCTTGAATTATTCAACCTGGCCCTACTTGGTAATCATGGATGGAGGTTTATTACAAATCCCAACTCTCTATGTGCCCAAGTGATGAAAGGACGCTATTTTCCGGACTGTGACTTCAAGGAGGCTCGTGTACCACAAACTTCATCAGCTATTTGGCGAGCTATCATCGCCGGAAGGGAAGCTCTCCATGTTGGTCTAATCAAGAGGGTGGGGGACGGCGGCGCTATCTCAGTTTGGGAAGATAAGTGGATCCCGGGCCTCTCTTCTTTGTCCCCAACGGTTAAACCGGGAGGGACAACCCTTGCCACGGTCGATGAGCTCATCGACCATGATAGCTGGACATGGCGGCGGGATCTGATCCACAACATGTTCATTCGACCAGACGCCGACGCCATTTTGAATATCCCCTTACGTCATGGGGGTGGGATGATTTTCGAGCTTGGGCTTTTGAAAGAAGTGGCATATACTCCGTAAAATCTTCGTACCGTGCTCTCGTGACTCGGAAAGAGCGTATAGCTCAAGAGGAAGGGGCGGCTACAAACTCCTCACAGACTGATGAACGGATGTGGAAGTCGCTTTGGAAGCTTGAGGTTTTGCCAAAGGTACGTGTATTATGGTGGCGGGTTATTCGTGGCATTCTTCCAGATGAATGCATGCTTCGGCACCGCCATATCAAACCTATAAGCAGATGCAATGTCTGCCAAGCACTGGATGAGGATCTCATGCACGCCTTAGTGCATTGCTCTCATGCCAAACTCTTTTGGGAGCAAGCTCATGGTCTCTTTGGTATGAGAAGGCCGCGGCTGCATCTCAGGCTGGCAATGGGGATTACCCAGGCGGGTATTGGACTCCCATCCCCGTCCCCGCGAGAGTCACCCCATGCCCATCCCCATCCCCATATCCGCCCGTGGGAAACAAATGTTTCCAATCCCCATCCCCATCATGTTTCTCATCCCCATGGGGAAACCCATGCATGAAATCAACAATCCCCTCCAGTAGCGTTTAAGTAGAAAAAACAATGTTTTAACACAATAAACAATATGTCGTGGCTAGGTTAGCGATTTCTTTGGGATTTTTGGGCCCAAGGGGTGGGATTAGTGGGAATTTAGGTGGGTATGATCAGGAATTACCTAGGTTTGCCAATTTTAGGGCCCAAAAGTAAGGCACTAACGGGTAAGGTGGGTAACGGGTAAGTGTAATGCTATCCCATCCCCATACCCATCTTATGCGATGGGTAATATATTTGACCCACCAGTTTCCCCGTGGGCAAAAAACCCGGCACATCCCCGTCCCTAATAGAGTAATTAACCATGGGGACGCGGGTAACGGTTAACCATTGCCAGCTTGAGCTGCATCCCGCTACATGGTCCCGTGATATCATATGTGATGATCAATTCACGGACACTGAGAGGGCCCAAATGATTTCTGTTATGTGGGCAATTTGGCACTCGATAAATCGAGTGACTCACGATGATGACCAGTTGGAGCCGTTCACTTCGGTGAGGAGGATTCGGGAGGACTTGGCGCTACTGGATATCCCTCATTCTCACGCGATGCTACTATCGGGCCATGGTTGGAGACCGCCGAACGCAGGGGCGATCAAGATCAATACAGACACAACATTGAGCATGGACTCCGACAAGGTGGGTGTGGGCGATGTAGCACGGTCTAACACATCATGTTGGGTGCTTGGAGTAAACCTCACATTGGGGTTACGGATCCGTTCATAGGTGAGACGCTCGCGCTTCGAGAGGGAGTTATCTTCGCAAATCTACGGGGCTACGTCGGCGGCGATGGCAAGCACCGCCCTGGCTCCGGATGCCCTCCATCCCGAACCTCTCCACATCATGCGGGTTCTATTTCCTCTACGGTCTGGGCCGCCGTGGCTGGTGCGCGAGTTGTTCCGGCACGCGGACAACATGGTCCGATGGAGCGGCTGTGGGGTGGTGGCAACGGAGGTCACCGCTCTCGAGCTTGTCCGCGCCGGCGTGATGCACTAGGCGCGTCTCGGCACCGTGGACCTCTGGTGCATCAAGCGGCTCACCGACGTTTACAACCACGTCCTGCTCGGCGACTGGACCAAGGTGCCACCGGCCGCTCGGGCGCTTCAACTTTGTTGACCTAGAGAGTTGTAGATTCTTTTTTTCTTAGATTAGTTCCTTTAAATTTTCTTCTAATCTGTCTGATCTGACCTGCTTCTTCCACAGCACTGTGCCAATGTTCCCTCCTCTGAACCTTCTGAGTTCCAAGGATCTGGTAAATAGGTGAGGTGTACTTATATTCTCTGTTTCAACTTCTTTCACGTTCAAAGATGTGATTACAACTCCCGCTCTCACTCTCTAGCCTAGAGAACATGAGCTGCTTAACTGCAACCTTTTTTTAGAGTATACTGAACACCTGAACTGCAACTTTGCCAAGAGAGCAGGAGGAAACCAGGTGGCCTTTCTAGTTCATTTGGGCTACTTCTGCTCCGATGCAATGTGAGGATCTATGCGCTCTGTATCATCTCATCAAAATATGTGAAAAATGCCTTTCTGAATATATTGACTTTTCTTCTAATGCATGTACGTTTTCTCCATGGAGTATAATTTATTAATTTTCAGGTCATGTTCCTTCAACACTACTAGAAACTGGTGAAAACCGGACAATGATGAAGACCATAAATGTTACCGGATATTTAACTACGAGGCAGGTATAGTTTCCACATTTTCGTTTGAACCTCACACTTGATTGTACCGACATTTTCATTGTGCGGAAATTTGGTGGTATGTAGCTAAATAGTTGAGCTGATTGCTTTCTGGATTGGCAACCATTCCATTTTTTGAAGTTGTCTAACAGGCTTTTTTTGCCTCTATTAATTGTAAAAAAAATCCTTTCAACCCGCCGCATGAATTACTTATAGTTGTGTGTATACATTTGAAGTATTGAGCTTCACGTTCTTCTTATACTCTTTATATGATACAGAGACTACATGCAAATTCTCTTCCATGTGTTTTTTATATATCTTTCAGATTATGTTCATAATTTTTTTATTTAGGTTATGCAATGCTAGAGTTCTATTCTTACCCCTTTCAAGGAATATGACAGTTCATGTGCATTATACAATTGGGTTGTTCTTGCACAATTTTTTTTGAATGACAGATGCACCCATAGGGTTAGTGCAAATGCATATGAGAAATCATATAGCACATGACGAATTGATAGTATTGTAATCTCCAACATAAAAAATGTGTGCCTTTCAGCCGTAGGCCTGTATCATTTTGAAACGTACTTGCTATTTGCTACACTGACAAACACGAGATGTTCGGTACATTTCTTCATTATCCTTAAGCTCAATAGTATTTATCACACGTTCTACTTTTTAGTATTTTCAAGGAAGTGCTTCTAGCATGGTGGTAAGTCCTCTAGGTGAAAGGCTATAATCTTGGTGCTCTCGAAAAGGGTGCCTCACTAAGTTTGCAATTGGCCCACCGCAGACAGTTGAGCCGACATTCGGGTCCTCCCTTGACATAAAAGCCAGGCCTTTGAGTTTAATCCTTCTATTTTCCTAACAATTGAATTTTTCCTAAAATACATTCCAGTCAATATTGTTTATGCTTTCACACACCTCTTTTATATTTGCGAATTTGAAAAGTAATTTTGAGCTTTTGTTCTATTATGTTTTTTCGTCTGGTGTTGGCATGCTTGAATCATTTTATTTTCAAACCTTGAAGGTGCGCACTACTGGCTGAAATGTTATATAACTAAAATTGATGATGCTTATTTACATTGCTTCCATCCTTCCTTTGTTACATCAATACAAGAAACTTGGATAGGAGACACTTTGGTTTTTCTTCCTTTTGGTCCCATTTATATCATCTTATTTGTTCGCACAACATTGTATTGATGATGGAATGACAGACTGGAATTTAACAATATGTCACTTGGGGATTTCTTCTTTTCTGCTGAGTCCTGTAATGTGAACCAATACTCGGGCCAGGATTCTCACATCAAATAAACTATAGCATCCCGCAGCAACGCGCGGGGCATCAGCTAGTTCTTGAAGATCTAATGCCCCACCACCTCCCCGAGGGGACAAAAATTTCTCCGGAGGTGGCTGCAGTTCTTTGGGGCATGTAGCTCGCTGCTTGGGAGTCACAGAACGCGGTTGCTATGGGGCAGCCTAATCACTCGCTCATATGATGTGTTTTTTCTTGCAGTCATGCTCACTCTAGAAAAAATCACCGGTTGCTTGCTAACAGAAATATCAACTTTGATTTATGATAGATTAAACATTTCTTTCTGAAATTATTCAAGAACGTAAAAATAGTTCACAAAATTTAAAAATGTCAGGAAATTTTAAATAAAACAAAAAATAATTTAAAATAGTCAAAAAATTTCAAAAAGGTTCACGAATTTAAAATTTCATGATTTTAAAAAATGTATGCGAATTTTGAAAATAATCTTCAATTTTTTTTAAAAAAATCATGGTTAAAAAAGGTTCATTAAAATCGGTAAAAATGTTCTTGAATTTAAAGAATGTTCACGAATTAAAAAATAGAAAAAATAACTACAAAACCACAATGAAACATTGAAAATATTATGAGAACAAACCCGGCAGTTTTTAAATCCACTAGAACAATACTTAAAATACAAGAAAGTTTATATTATGAGATATTTTGAAAATCATTTATATTTAATTTTTTTAATAAAGTATTTTAAATTCAGGCACATTTTCAAATAGTGAAAATTTTAAAACTTTAATAAAAAAGTAATTAGGTGAGTTTTTTGTGATGCACGAACATTCTTCAAATATCTGAAGATTTTCTAAAATTTCGGAACATTTAATAATCCGTCAATATTTTTTACTTGTTTTAGCATTTTAAAATTTGTGGAGACTGTTAAAATCGGACAAAATTTTATTTTCTGGCATGTTTTAAATTCTGAACTATTTCTAAAATTAATGCTCATTTCGAAAATGCGTGATACCTTTTAAACTAATGGAAAAAGAGTATTCCGTATTATTTTGGAAATGTTATTATATTTTTAACCGTGAACATTATTTCAAGTTTGGGAACATTTTTTTGATTTAGGAAAAATATCAATATAGTTTTAAAATTCAGGAGTTTTAAAACTTGATTTTTTTGAAAAGCTTTAAAAATTTGAACATTCTTTAGAATCCTATAACATTATAAAAATTTATAAATATAATTTAAATCATCTCATTAATGAGGAAACCGCCGATTTCATTGATCCCTGTGACAAGGGCCACTTTAATAAACTCCATGTGTCATTGTACAGTCTCAAGCAAGCCTCATGTGCTTGTTATGATCACCTTAAAGAGTTTCTAGTCCAAGAAGGATTGGTGATGGGGCAAATCGATGCCACTCTTTTTATTAGGAGATAAAAGGGTAATTTGATCATATGTCAAATCTATGTGGATGTCATTATATTTGGTTACCCTAGCATATACGTGTGCAAGGATTTCGCTAAGACTATGACCCAGAAATTTGAGATGTCAATTATGGGAGAGTTGAAATCCTTCCCCGCTTACCAATTTAATCAATTTAATGAAGGAATTTTCTCTCTCAAAGCAAGTACACCGTAGACATTGTCAAGAAATTTGAAATGTCAAATGATGAACCATGCAAGCCACTACGCCTACTACATGGCATCTTGACCAAGACCTTTATGGAAGTCGGTCGATCCGAAAGTATACCGCTCACTCGTTCGATTGTTGCTTTACCTTGTGCATCTAGGCCAGATATCATGTTGAGTGCATGCACGTGTGGAAGATATCAGGGTACTCCCTATAGAACCATTATTTGATGGTTAATAGGATCCATAGATACCTTGTTCACACCTCAAGTTCAGGGCTTTGGTACCCCAAGGATGCAAAGTTTGATATTGTTGGGTACTCAGATGTGGATTGGGTCGGAGACAAAGTGACTGTAAGTAAACCTCTGATTCATGTCAATTTTTTGGACGCTCATTGGTAAGGTCACCCTTGAAGAAGCAAAATTGTGTCTCCATCTGCACCTCCAAAGCCAATTATGTTTCCACCACACGTTGTTATTCTCAATTATTGTGGATGAGGCAATACTTGAAAGCTTATGGGATCACACAGACAAGATGCTTCTTCTATGTTACAATGTAATTACAATCATGTGATGTGTTTGTTAAGATAATATACAGATGATAGTTTAACTTGGCGACAATCATGATTGTAGATTCTTATTGAAATGGAGAAACAAATTTAAATTTAATTCAAATTGCAGCGGTAGTATATATACATTTGGAATGCACAAAAATATTTGTATGAGTAGGTTACATGCATTATACAGCTAGCAGAAAAATATAATTGGACATAACATGGATTCAAAATTTGGAATAGCATTTGTAATAATCATACAATGAAACGGGACAAGACTCTCTATTTGTGTGGTGCGATTTTTTTCCGTTGAGGGAAGTGTGAATTGATTTGGTACAGTACACGTTAGGCTTGTCCCGAAATTTCAACCCGCACATTTTTATCCCGAAAATTCAGATATCACTTTGTCTCTTTGTGCTCTGAAAACTCGCTCCTTCTCAACCCGCACCTTGCTATTTCGAAATTACAACGCACATGAAAACTCCCTCTGCTGCCAAATCCTAACATGCGACATCTCAGTTCTAACCCTGAGCTGAAAGGGCTGCTAGTTCAAATCGGTGGGGCTACATTTGTAACACACCCTACATTTTAGACAAGCGTGTCCCTAAGTCATGGTTCCCTCCTCCCATCACCTCCTTTTCGTCATTCAAAAACCCAGGACGCCATAACCTCTCTGCTCCAGCCACGAAACTCCACCCTTCTCTGTTTGCCACCCCACCGCTGTCCAGCCGGAGCCTCTTGCCCGACGACATCGTCCACCGCAACAACTCGACGTCCCTCATGCACTGCCCCAGATAAAGATCCATCACCGATCTCGTCACCCCGCCTGTTCAGCCGCCCCGTTCTCCACCTCCAAGGAGCTACTCCGACGATCACCTCGTCCATTGCTGCTGCTCCATCACCACAACACTGCCTTAACCTGCTCCACCGGAACCGCAGCATCCTCGACGACTTCTCGGACGAAGCCGAGGCCTACTCGGCGCCACCAAAGTGGTTGTACACTCATTGCATCACACCTTCTCCTTAACTCGACCTTACGGTGCTGCCGGTGCTCGATTCCACTCCCCCATGGGGCGGCTTGTCTGTGTACACAAACAGAGGTCTTGGTTTCCCCCTGTGTCAGGGATATTACTATTGGGTATAAACCGCCCAGGTGGGGCCGGTTTATGCCTGTCAAGATTATTTCTACTGAAGCCCAGCGGAGCATGGAGCGTGACGCTTTGTATCAGAAAGGTTTAGAGCCCAAGAGGTGTTAGGGCCCATGATTTGTAAACCGCCATACAGCGTGTAACTTGTGATGTAAGGCAGAAAGGATAGAGACCGAGCCAGACACATTTATGAGCCGGTCTCGGGACTCTGTAAACCGGACCGGGCGTCACCTCGTGTATATAAAGGGATGACCCGGCGACGATTCAGGACAGAGAACAACAACTCGAGACACAGGCAAAGCGGTTTCACTCCCTGGTCATCGAAACCCTAGCAATATTACACCAAACTAGACGTAGGCTTTTACCTTCATCGAAGGGGCCGAACTAGTATAAATTCCTTGTGTCCTTGTCCGCTTTAACCCCTTTAAGCTAACCCGTAGCGATGGCCTCACAACTAAGTCCTTTTGCTAGGACATCTGCCATGACAAAACCACAACAGTTGGCGCCCACCGTGGGGCTATTGCATGATGGTTTCGAGTTCTTGAAGGGCAGTACATTCTGTTGAACCGGCGGTGCCACGCTACCTGCATTGGTCAGAACATCCCATTGTGTGGAGTCGGGAGGATCATCCGCCCCGAGTTGATAATCCGGGTCAGCTGGCTCTAGTTGTGGCACCTCAGGTGGGGGGCTATAAGTTTACCAAGATGCTTATGGACGGAGGTAGTAGCATCAACATTCTACATGACGAGAATTTTCGGCGCATGGGGCTGACAGATGAAAAGCTTCGGCAGTCCAACACAGTTTTTCATGGCGTGGTGCCCGGTAAATCGGCGTATCCAGTCGGTAAGATAGACTTGGAGATCACTTTTGGAGATGAGCATGATTCTAGGTCTGAGACTTTGACCTTTGAAGTGGTAAAGATCAAGAGCCCGTATCACGCCCTGTTCGGGCGGCCGGTTTATGCTAAATTCATGGCGAGGCCTTGTTATGTTTATCTACAGCTCAAGATGCCAGGTCACAAGGGAACCATTACGGTTCATGGGAGTCGCAAGATTGCTTTGGAGTGCGAAGAAGGTGATGCAGCTTATGCTGAGGCAGTTTGTGCAACTGAGGAGCTGAAATTTTATAAAGATAATGTTGATCCGGCAGATATGTCTCCGCTGAAAAAGCCAACCACATAGCATGATCCGGCCTTGAAGTTTAAATCAGCTGATGAGACCAAGCAGGTTGACTTTGTTCCTGGCGATTCATCCAAACAGTTCACCATCAGTGCTAACCTAGATCCAAAATAGGAAAGCGCGCTCATCGAGTTCATCCATGAGAATCAGGACATTTTTGCATGGAAACCTTCTGACATGCCAGGTGTACCGAGGGAACTCGCTGAGCACACTCTTAATATTGATCCCAAGTTTAAACCGGTTAAACAGTTTCTCCGCCGCTTCAATGAAGAAAGGTGCAAGGCTATTGGTGAAGAGGTAGCCAGGCTCTTGGCGGCAGGTTTTATAGTTGAAGTGTTTCATCCTGAGTGGTTGGCTAATCCGGTGCTGGTGCGAAAAAAGAATGGCACTTGGCGAATGTGTGTTGATTACACAGATCTGAACAAGGCTTGCCCAGCTGATCCCTTTGCCCTCCCCCGTATTGATCAAATCATTGATGCTACGGCGGGTTGTGAACGCTTAAGTTTTTTGGATGCTTATTCCGGTTATCATCAGATCAAGATGGCAGTTAAGGACTAGGAGAAAATAGCCTTAATAACTCCCTTTGGGGCCTTCTGCTACGTGTCTATGCCTTTTGGGCTCAAGAGTGCCCAGGCGACCTATCAACGATGTGTGCAGAATTGTCTTCGTGGGCAAATTGGGCGGAACGTTCACGCTTATGTGGACGATATTGTGGTAAAATCCAGGAAAGAAGAGACGTTGATAACAGACTTGAAGGAAACCTTTGGTAATCTCCGGGTTTACAAAATGATGCTTTATCTGGACAAGTGTGTTTTTGGTGTTCCGGCAGGCAAGCTCCTGGGGTTCCTGGTATCAAACAGAGGAATTGAAGCAAATCCGGAGAAGATCAAGGCAATTACATCCTTGGCTATACCGACGTGCATCAACGATGTCCAACGCTTGGCGGGCTGTATTGCAGCACTCAGCCGGTTTATCAGCCATTTGGGGGAGAAAGCCATCCCGTTTTATCAGATGATGAAAAAGACAGATTGTTTTGTCTGGAATGATGTTGCTGATGATGCGTTCGAAGATTTGAAGAAACAATTGGCGGAACCACTGGTCCTTGCTGCGCCAGTTGATAATGAGCCACTGTTGCTATACGTGGCTGCTAATGCAAGAGCAGTAAGCATTGCCATCGTGGTAGAGCGCAAGGAGGCAGAAAAGGAATATCCGGTTCAACGGCCGGTTTACTACATCAGCGAGGTGCTCATTGAGTCAAAGCAGAGATACCCGCATTGGCAGAAGTTGGTATATGGAGTCTTCATGGCAAATCGGAAGCTGAAGCAGTACTTTCAAGGTCATCCAATCACTGTGGTCAGTTCAGTCCCTCTTGGCGATATAATCTAGAACAGAGAGGCGACTGGTCGGGTTGCAAAGTGGGCCATTGAGCTTAGTCCTCACGGATTGAAGTATGTGCCCCGTACTGCAATCAAATCCCAAGCACTAGTGGACTTCATCAATGATTGGACAGAGTTGCAAGCACCAGAGGAAAAGCCGGATCACACGTATTGGACTATTCACTTCGATGGATCGAGGCAATTGGAGGGCTCGGGGGTGGAGTCGTATTAACTTCCCCACGAGGTGATAAGTTCTGTTATGTCCTCCGTTTATTGTTCCCTTGTACTAACAATGCAGCTAAGTATGAAGCTCTCCTCCATGGTCTGCGAATGGCTAAGGAGATGAATTTAAGCCAGGTTAAATGTTTCGGCAATTCAGACCTGGTGGCTCAACATGTGTCGGGTAAGTGGGATTCCAAAGATCCACTTATGGCAGCATATCGACGAGAGGTGGACGCTGTTGCTGGACACTTCAAGGGTTATCAAATGGACCATATAGACCGGCGAAAGAATGAAACGGCTGATGCGTTAAGCCGGCTCGGCTCTCAGTGTAAACCGGTTCCGCCCAATATTTTTCTAGACGTATTGCATAGCCCGTCGGTGAAATTACCTTCAGAAGAAGACTTGGCTGTTCCTGATCCGGAGGATCAACTAGTGGCGGCGCTTCATGTTATTCCGGATTGGACGCTCCCTTACCTGGCGTACATGAACCGAGGTGAGTTACCAGAGGATGAAGTGTTGGCCAGACAGATAGTCCAGTGATCCAAATCAATGACTATCGTCAATGGAGAACTACATCATTGCACCGTTTCTGGGGCATTTCAACGGTGTGTATCGCCAGAGGAAGGCCATGGTATTCTTAGAGAGATCACGAAGGAGATTGTGGTCATCATGCCGGTTCAAAATCCTTGGTGGCTAAAGCTTTTCGTCATGGGTTCTACTGGTTGACGGCTCATGCCGACGCAGAGGACTTGGTCAAAAAATGTGATGCTTGCCAGAAATTCTCACGGCGTGCTCATATACCGGCTCAAGAATTAAGGATGATTCCAATTACTTGGCCATTTGCAACTTGGGGGCTTGACATGGTCGGACCCTTCAAGAGATCCCCAGATAAGAAGACCCACCTTTTGGTGGCAGTGGATAAGTTTACCAAATGGTTTGAGGCGGAACCAGTCAGTAAGTGTGATGCAGCAACGGTGGTTCAGTTCATCAAGAAGGTGAATTTCCGGTTTGGCTTTCCACACAACATCATAACTGATAATGGTACCAATCTATCCAAGGGGGCTATGGAGGAATTCTGTCAACGAGAACACATCCGTCGTGATGTATCATCAGTAGCTTATCCTCAATCCATTGGTCAAGCGGAGAGAGCCAATCAAGAGATCTTGAGAGGCATCAAACCCCGACTTATGGTCCCTTTGCAGAGGACGCCGGGTTGCTGGGTGGAGGAGTTACCCTCTGTGTTATGGAGCATCGACACCACACCCAACAGATCGACATGGTACATGCCTTTCTTCATGGTATATGGAGCTGAAGCGGTCCTCCCTAGTGATATCCGTCATGACTCGCCACGAGTGGTGGCCTACATCAAAGCTGATAACGGGAAGGCAAGGCAGGATGCGTTGGACCAGTTGGATGAAGAGCATGACACAACAGCAGCTCGATCGGCAATTTATCAGCAAGATCTGCGCCGGTACCATAGTTGCCGGGTTAAGACCAGAACATTTCAAGAAGGAGATTTAGTGCTCTGGCTCATCCAAGACCAAATGGACATGCACAAGCTATCCCCGCTTTGGGAAGGACCTTTTGTGGTCAGCAAGAACCTGCACAATGAATCATACTACCTCGTCGGAGTTCGAGAACATAAGGACTCACGTACTGCGGAGGAGGAGACAAGACGGCCGTGGAACATCGCTCTTCTTCGACCTTATTACACTTGAGCCATAGGCTCCGCTTTATGTACATAGATTTGCAATGTATATATCATGATCAATATAATAAGACGACGGCCCCATTACAGTGGGGTATCTGTTGCTTTTTCTTCATAACAGTTTGTCACATGGGGGCTCCTGTGTGCAAAGGAGTTCCTATGGCCTCTTAAACCGGCGGTCACACCAAGGCCATCATAAGAGCATAGCTCTGGTTGCTTCGGTAATCCGTCTATCAAGGCCCACATGATGATGAGGGGAAAAAGAGAGTTTGATGCCTAGCACAACTCAAACATAGGCCCCGACGAGCATAGCTCAAATGCTACCTGGGGGCTCCTGATGCATAGCATCAACGAGTTGACAACCCTTGTAGTAGGCTATCAAGCCATGGCATGGAAGCCTGGTGTATACACCTAAAACCTCGGATTAGCCTACCTGCATTAAGTAAGTCACTCCGCCCAGGTATACCTGGTACGACCCGTCAAACGTATACACAAGTCAATCTTTACAGACCCTGAACTTGGTAACGTTAAATTGACGATCGTCGAACGTATACGCAAGTCAATCTTTACATACCCTGAACTTGGTAACGTTAAATTGATGATTTGGTTAAGGATTGAGGACCATCTTAACAGGCTTTGTGAAATGGTTAATGTTAGTAGCCTGGCAGCTCATAAAAAGCCTCGAATTTGGAGCCTGGCAGCTCGTAAAAAGCCTCGACTACATGGTTTTTATTTAACAATGTCTCTTTTGATGTTTCCTTGCAATTTTTATCTTCAAGGTCATTGGTGTTTATCCAAGTCCATTGACTCAGGAGTGGATGACTATAAGTTGCCACTAAAAAATACCAGTGTTTACAAAACCTGTTCTGGTTTGATTATAAATCCCCAATGTTGTCTATAGTTAAACCAGAGTTTATCATAACCCGGTACGGTTCCATCATGAACCGGCAAATGATCAAGGGAGTCATCAACACTTGCAACTTCGATCATCGTCTTTACTATTGATTATTGATTAAGGCTACTCATGAAAAACTTAATCATAGGTATGATATATGTTTTATATTTTATACACAGTTCAGGTTATAACCTAGACCATGTGTTTGGGCATCATGACCCGTCCGGCGATAAACCGCCAGGACACTTTAAACATTGTCTTATGCAGAAACAGGTGGAGTAAACCGTCAAAGGCATTATAAGAAAGAAATAATTATGAAGTTGCCAGCTGAAGCAATCTCATACAAAGGACAGTGCGTGAGAACACAAAGTATTTCAGCTACCCTATTACAAGGCGCTGGATAGCCCAAAAGAATATCAGTTTTTTCCTAAAGTGCTGGGACATCAAATTTAAACCGGCACCGGATTAGGACACCGCGTCAGCTCGACGTGAAGGCTGTGGATCGACTTGTTCCGACTCCTGGACATTCGTTTCAAGCAACTGGAAGTGAATGGTTGCCCAATTTATCCTGGTCAGCGCTTTGAAAACAACTTCATCGTTCACGAGTTCAGACGGATCAATATCAGGAGCGTAAGTGTGCTTACGGACGGGCAGGATGAGATTTACAATCTCGTAAGCTGGAGGGTCGACCCGCACGTTCTCAGCATCATAACCCAGAAGATAACGAGACAGATTAGCCTCATCAGATAATTTGCTGACAAGAGGCCGCATTTCCTTAGTCAAAGCGCGCAGATAGCTGTCTGTAAAGGCTGATCCATTCTCTTTCATGCTGGGGTAGCCGTTCATTGCTTCTGCCGGATCAAAGTCAGGCACCCACGCTTTCGCCCTAGTTAAAGACATCAAGGCACCCGCCCTTGCAGATGATTTCTTCAACTCGACAAGACGTGCATGCAGAATTGATAACTTTTCTAAAGTGCCCTTGATCGTTGTGGGAGCCGGTTTATTATGGGACGCAGCACAGACAATCCTCTGAGCACCGGAATACAATTGTTCAACAAGAGTATACGCGGCCTTCAACTTTTTTCGCATGTCGGTGTGATGACCCTCAACCGTAAGGGATCTGTTGCAGCGTTTTCGATAAGTAAGAGTGTCGAACCCAACGAGGAGCAGAAGGTATTGATAAGCGATTCTGAACAAGAAATTACTGCAAGCACTGAAAGATAAGTTTTTAGGGGTTTTCTCGATATAAGCAACGGGAATGTAAAAGCAAGTAATGTAAAAGATACTGAGAGTAACAAGTGGCCCAATCCTTTCTTAGTAAAGGAGAGGCCTAGCAACTGAACTTATAAAGACTAAAACGTTCTTGAGGACACACGGGAGAGGTAGTCATGTGATTTCGCCATATTCCGTATCGATACTATGTTATGTGTTGATAAGTGTTGGTGGGTGGATCTATGCTAGTGCACTCTCTAGACAAAGATGAATGCACTCTTATGATTAAACACCTTGCAAACATCCGCAAATACAAGATGGAATTTAAGGCAAAAGCCTAACCATAGCAATATGATCGAGGATCCATTATTCCCTTATGCAAAAGCGTGCAAACTGGGGTTCAGGTTTTTGTCACTCCGGCAACCCACCGTAAGCATTCTTTATACATAATGCATTCCCCTAGGTCCTTAATAAGGCGAAGTGTTGGGTGTTCGACTCACACAACACCACTAGTAGAATGACAACACAACTTAAGTATCAAACAACACATATTACTTCAACAGCATATGACTACTAACAACAAGACTTTCCCCATGTCCTCAAGAACTAAGGTAACTACTCACAAGACATAAAAGAGATCATGATCAGTGGGGATAAATATGTGATAAACAACCTAGACATACTAATATTTCTCCAACAAAACTCAATAGCATTCACCACAAAGTAGTAATCAACACCGATGGAGTTGAGAGGATAGGTAGTACAAGTTACAACACGAGTTGCGATGGAAAGATGAGATTTGGATGAAGATGGAGATGGTGCTGGTGTTGGGGATGATGTTGATGATGATCTCGATGATGCCCGTGATGATGGTGATGACGATGGCGATGATATCCCCTTCCGGGAGGTGATCTCCCCGGCGGAATCTGCCCGCCGGAGATGCCCTTTTCTTCTCTGTAGGTTTCCGCCTCGAAGCGGCGGCGGAACTCCGTAAAAAGTCCCGTGCCTAGGGTTTTCGAGGGACGGAGAACATATATGCAAAAGGGGGCGACCAGAGGTGGGCCTGGGGCTCCAGGCACCCCCCCGGCTCGGCCAGGGGGGGGGGGCGCCCCCAGGCCGCCTGGGCACCCTGTGGCCCCCCTCTGACTCCCCTTTTGCGTGTCTTCGTTATTCGTCTGAAAAATACCTCCTGTCAATTTTCAGGTAATTTGGAGGTGTTCTTCTTCAGCAACTCAGTATCCACTTTTTCCTGCTGAATCCTGCGTCTGCTGTTCCGGCACCGGAAAGTTGCAAACTGTGTAAAATAGACCAAAACAACATAAGAACATCATCATAACGTGAAATATATCAATGAATAAAGATGAATTATGATACAAAATAGTGATGCATTTTGGACGTATCAACACCCCCAAGCTTAGACCTCGCTTGTCCCCAAGCGAATATGAACTCGGTAAACCTGTCCACAAGTTTAGAGAGTGAAGTGTCGATAAATAGAATACGGACAAGAAGCATCATAGTCTCTTCACCAACTCAAATATCCTCAGCAGCAATCTTCAACTCATAAGGCTCTTAGGAAAAAGTGTTAACACTTATATTCGAAAGTAGGACCAAGGAAACTCATTATATCATGGCAAACATGTCCTTTGGTCAAAGAACAACAAATAATTTTAACTTTCGCTCTTATATTTTGATGGGATTAATTGAAGTTTTTTGAAATAACATGTCAGTAAGCAAGAAGTGAAAGTGTTAACACAAAGGAAGATATTTGCCTTAGCTGGGCATGACAAACAACTTACTTATCAAATGATAATGTCAACAAGGATATGATATGACAAATCTTAATGCAGCTTTATATGCATGAATCCTTATCAACATCAAACGTCTGCTCTCTTTGAGAAATAGAAGGAAGTAGGAATAACTGACTCAACTTAAAATTAAAAGATAGGCCCTGCTCTAGGGTAGTAGGGAGAACTCATCTGCTATCCTCAAATCAAACAGAATGAAAACAAGTTTTGAGAGGTGCATGATTCGTCAACGAATGCTAATAGATAACTCAATTACTTCTTGAACTGGACAAGTTTCGAGGAACGGCTCCCGTATGAGGACGATAACATCCTCTTATTCTCCTTTGTTTATCACTGCCAAAGTTTTCTGATTTCTCATGAACAAAGCGTGAAGGAGGGTTTGTTTGTTATATTATTTTAAGTCGGGCGCACTCAATGCCAGTTCCTTTTCGTATTATGGATTTGCACATTATACATGCAATCCCGGGGTGAAGCTTGTCCAACTCAAAAAGGTCATGAATTGGCTACTACTTCCTCATGAGCTAAAGCAGAGGCACAAAATAAAAGATTTTGAACATTTAAGGATAACACATAAATTATATACTTTAGGAGGTGGTAGTGGAGTACCACGAGTAGGTAGGTATGGTGGACTCATATGGAAGGTATTGGCTTAAGGGTATGGATGCACAAGCAGAATTCCGCTTAGTACAGAGTTAGGCTAGCAAAGGTTTTGAAAGAGCAGACAATTGATGATGACTAAGATGCAAAGCATTATAAAGCATGAACATTGAAATAAGCATAACACATCAAGTTGTCTTCCTTGTCAACATAATACTTCAAGCATAATGACATAAAGGTTTTGGCTATGTTGATACTTTAAGAAAATCATGCTTGTTGTTATGACCAAAGCTATATTTGCCAAGATTAAATAAAGTTTCATAGCCATACCTGACATAAGGTCAATACTCCCCATAAGAATCATCATATAAGGTCGATTGCGTGAAGAGAATACCGAGTGCAGCAAAAAGGAACCGATAGACTTCTCATTAATATTCCATCATAGACGACTCCACACACACGGATACAATTCTTCACCAAGGGGGCGATAGACCTTAATGCACACACCTATCTCATATAATAACCTCCCTAGACATGATACGACTTTACTTGACTTCCAAAAGACAAAAAGTAAAGATAATGATACCGGGCACTCCCCCAAGCTTGGAACAAGCCAAGGGAATGCCATTACCCATGGAGATTTCACCCATGCTTGTTGGCGTTAACCACGTAGTCCTTGGTGAAACGCTTCCATGGGTATCTTGCTAAAGTCTCTTGTGAGAGGCTCATCTCCTGAATCCTGCATTCAGCACCCAAACTCATGCGCATAAATCTAAGTTCATACTCACAGTTCTGGTTATATAAATCATTAATTTGCCCTTGGAGTTCTATAATTCTGTCTTCAGATGCGGCGATTCTTTCCCACATCTCCTTCAGAAAGTAGTTCTTCAGCTCGTTGGTGATGTCAAAGTTAGCTTCGACACCACGCTCGGTCATCTTCTTGTACTTGAAGACTTCTTGCTCCACTTCTTCCAGCCTGGTCTGGACACTCCCCTCCTTGATAGGTCCCTTCAGATCTTCTTGGTGAAGGACGCCTTCCTTCATCTGAACAACCTGAGGGTGCTTCTTCACCTCGGCGAGGTAAGGGTTGATGACGTTGACGACGAATGTGTCCTTGGGGGAACTTGGAGAAGCCATGGCACCTAAATTTAGCTGAAAGATTTCCTGGCAGAAACAGATCGAAGAGAAAACACGCGAAATCGCAAGATACATTGCCGGAACAATCCGGGCAAATATATAGAAAAATTTATGCACAGAAAGGAAGGTAACGGACCAAAGCGGGGTCGGAGACGGGCACCAGGGTGCCCAGGCGGCCTGCCGGCGCGGCCCAGGGGGGGGGGGGGGCGCCAGGGGGGCGCCTGGACTCCCTTGTGGTCGTCTCCGGCTCCACTTCGACTCGGAATTTTACTAATTTTTCAAAAACTCGTAATACGGAACTTTTATGATGTTTTGCGGTGTTTTCTTACCGTACTACATACCTTTTCTTTATTCTGCTTCTGCTGGCGTCTGAAACAGGGCTGCAACATGTTCTTCGTGGGTTGTTGTGTATATTATATTCACATCAACATCGACAGGGTCTCCTGCTATGTAATGTTTAAGTCTTTGCCCATTCACAACTTGAGGTTTGGTGCCTTCAAAATTATTAATCTTAATTGCACTAGACCGATAAACTTCTTCAATATGAAATGGTCCTTCCCACCTGGAAAGTAGTTTACCTGGAGAAAACCTGAAACGGGATCTAAACAACAAAACTTTATCACCAACATTAAATTCACGTTTCAGAATCTTCCTATCATGCCACCTTTTTACCTTTTCTTTGAACATTTTAGCGCTCTCGTAAGCTTCACTTCTCCATTCATCTAGAGAAGTCAAGTTCATGAGACGCTTCTCACCAGCTAGTTTTGGGTCAGCGTTAAGCTCTCTAACAGCCCAGAAAGCTTTGTGCTCTAGCTCTAATGGCAGATGGCAAGCCTTGCCATATACCATCTTATAGGGGGACATGCCCATGGGGTTTTTGTAAGCAGTTCTATATGCCCACAAAGCATCTCCCAATTTATTTGACCAATCCTTCCTATTTCTGTTTACTGTTTTCTGCAAGATCAACTTAATCTCTCTATTGGTGAGCTCAACTTGCCCACTAGTTTGAGGATGATAAGGTGAAGCAATTCTATGATTAACATCATATTTAGCCAAAGCTTTTCTAAAAGCTCCGTGCGTGAAGTGTGATCCTCCATCGGTCATGAGGTACCTTGGTACACCAAACCTAGGAAATATTACATCCTTAAGCATTTTCAAGGATGTTTTGTGATCAGCACTTTCAGTGGGGATTGCTTCAACCCACTTGGTCACATAATCAACAGCTACTAAAATGTGAGTGTACTTGTGCGAAGAAGGAAAAGGACCCATAAAATTGAAACCCCAACAATCGAAAGGTTCAATCACTAGTGAGTAATTAATAGGCATCTCATTCCTTCTACTAATGTTACCAACTCTCTGACATTTATCACAAGCTAAAACATAATTTCTAGCATCTTTAAAGAGAGTAGGCCAATAAAAACCTGATTGAAGAACCTTATGTGCAGTCCTCTCACCGGCATGATGTCCTCCATAGGGACTATCGTGACACCGTCGGAGAATGTCAATCTGCTCATGTTCCGGAATGCATCTTCTCACGATCTCGTCGGGGTCTTCTTTGAAAAGATGTGGGTCATCCCAAAAGTAGTGCCTCAAATCATGAAAGAACTTCTTCCTCTGCTGAAATGTTAGACCCGGAGGCAAATACTTCGCAACAATAAAATTAGCATAATCTGCATACCAAGGATCGGAAAGAGGTTGTACTTTTACAACGGCAAGTTGTTCGTCTGGAAAACTATCGTTAACTGGAATGGGGTCATGCGGTATATCTTCCATTCTTGAAAGATTGTCCGCCACCGGATTGTCTTCCCCCTTCCTATCAACAATCTGCAGATCAAATTCTTGAAGAAGGAGTACCCATCTGATAAGCCTTGGCTTGGCATCCTTCTTTGTCATAAGATACTTAATGGCAGCATGATCAGTATGAATAATAACTTTGGAATCAACAATATACTGCCTAAACTTGTCACAAGCAAAAACTACAGCTAAGAATTCCTTCTCAGTAGTAGCATAATTTCTTTGAGCACTATCAAGGGTCTTACTAGCATAATGTATAACATTCAATTTCTTATCAACCCTTTGTCCTAAAACAGCTCCAACAGCAAAATCACTTGCATCACACATAATTTCAAAAGGTAAGTTCCAGTCAGGTGGTTGTACTATAGGAGCAGTTATTAAAGCTTTCTTAAGGATTTCAAAAGCTTCCTTACAATTTTCATCAAACGCAAAAGGAACATCCTTCTGGAGAAGATTAGTGAGGGGTCTCGAGGTTTTAGAAAAGTCTTTAATAAATCTTCTATAAAAACCTGCATGACCAAGAAAACTGCGAATACCTTTGATGTCCTTTGGATAAGGCATCCTCTCAATAGCTTCGATCTTGGCTTTGTCCACTTCAATTCCCCTTTCGAAAATCTTGTGACCAAGAACAATTCCTTCATTAACCATAAAGTGGCACTTCTCCCAGTTGAGTACCAAATTTGTCTCCTCGCATCTCTGCAAAACTTTATTAAGGTTGTGAAGACAATGGTCAAATGAAGTTCCATAGACGAAGAAATCGTCCATGAAGACTTCCATTATATCCCCGCAGAAACCATGAAAGATAGCAGACATACACCTTTGAAAAGTAGCAGGGGCATTACATAAACCAAAAGGCATACGTCTGTAAGCATAAGTACCAAAAGGACAAGTAAAAGTGGTCTTCTCTTGATCGACAGTGTTAACATGAATTTGAGAGAAGCCAGAATAACCATCGAGATAACAAAAGTGAGTATTTTTGGATAACCTTTCAAGCATTTGGTCGATGAACGGCAACGAGTAGTGATCCTTCCTGGTTGCCTTGTTCAACTTCCTGCAATCAATACACATTCTATATCCAATAATAATCCTCTGAGGTATTAGTTCATTTTTATCATTAGGAACCACAGTTGTACTTCCTTTCTTAGGAACACAATGTACTGGACTTACCCACTTACTGTCAGCTATAGGGTAGATAATACCTACGGCTAGGAGCTTGAGAATCTCAGTTCTCACGACATCCATCATCTTCGGGTTCAACCGTCGTTGATGATCAACAACTAGCTTAGCATCAGGCTCAAGGTTGATAGTATGTTGACAGATAGATGGACTAATCCCCTTAAGGTCATGAAGGGTATAGCCAATTTCGCCTCGGTGTTTACGAAGTACTTCCAATAATCGCTCTTCTTCATATCCTGAAAGGTTAGAATTGATAATAACAGGATATACTTTCTTTTCATCTAAATAAGCATACTTGAGCGTATCGGGAAGAGGTTTAAGATCGAACACCGGGTCTTCTTTCGGTTTTGATAAAATTCCCAAAGGTTCAACCGGAAGGTTGTGCTTCAGGATAGCAGGCTGCCTCAAGAATATTTCATCTAGTTCATTTCTTTCCTGCATATGTAAATCATTCTCGTGGTCCTCCATGTATTGCTGCAAAGGATCGTCAGGGGGAATAGCAATAGAGGCAATACTTTCAATAATTTTATCATCACTAGGTAAATCAGTACCACGAGGCTGCTTAGAGAACTTAGAAAAATTAAATTCATATGGCTCACCATTGAATTCAACAGAAACTTTACCTTTCTTGCAATCTATTATAGCTCCACAAGTTCTAAGAAAAGGTATACCAAAAATGATGGGACAAAAATTGTCCCTGGCTGAACCAAGTACCAAAAAGTCGGTAGGGTATTTTACCTTTCCACATAGGACTTCAACGTCCCTCACAATTCTGATAGGAGAGATAGTTGATCTATTTGCAAGATGAATAGTAACATCAACTTCTTCAAGTTCACAAGGGGAAATCTCACCGATGATTTCTTCATAGAGTGAATAAGGAATAGCACTTGCACTCGATCCCAAATCGCATAGCCCATAATAATTGCGATCTCCTATTTTAACAGATACCACCGGAGTACCTGAAATTGGGCCTTTGTTCTTGGCTGTGACAAGGTTAGTGGAAACAGCACAAAAAGTTATATTGGAATCCCAAACATCATCAGTAACAAGGTCTTTAATCAATGCAACTCGAGGATCGACCCTGATCTGGTCCTCAGGTTCATCAACTTTTCTCTCACTTTTATTTATTATGCCTGTCACAAGAGAGTGCTCCTTTATCCTCGTGGGAAAAAGGAGGCTGTTCATATATAACTGCAGGCAAAATAGGCTCATCAACATAAATATCAATAGGTTTTTCTTTAAAAGGTGCATGGTGCTGGTCTCTATTCTTTTTAAAGAATCAACGTGAGAGGCAAAATTCTTACACAAATCAATCACTAGATGGGAATCAAGACCAATCTTAGAGCAAAAAGTATTGAAGTAATCAGTTTCTACATAGCTCTCAATATAATCATGTTCATAATTTATAGCGGGTTCAATACCTTTATCAATTTCCCAATCTTCGGTATTCCTCTGGATTCTTTCAAGGAGATCCCACCTTTCTTCAACACTCTTCTTCTGAAATACCCCACTAGAGGAGGCATCCAGCATCTCCTTATCCTAACGAGAAAGCCTGGCATAAAAATTTGTAATTATAATTTCCTTGGGAAGCTTATGAATAGGGCATTTGAGCATTAGAGACTTCAATCTCCCCCAAGCTTGAGCAATGCTTTCTCCGTCACGAGACCTAAAGTGATACAACAAACAATTTCCTCATGACAAACTCCCTCGATACACCTGCAAGCTTAAATAATGAACATAGTCGTGACAAATACAGCAAGTGTTCACCGGGATGTCTGTCTCCTGCATAACGATTAGTCAAAACATAATCGATAATGCCAGCTGGTATTTTATAAGGCACAATTTCAATAGGGGGAGGATCAACCACCACAGGTGTGGGGTGTCTTCCCGCAAGCAACGCTCCAATAATAGGGTTATCCATAAGGACAAAGAGCAGCAATAGCAAAAATAAAAACAGAATTATAAAAAGACTTTCTTACCAGTTTCACTTTACCAATAGCGCTACGCTCCCCGGCAACGGCGCCAGAAAACGGTACTTGATGACCCTCAACCGTAAGGGATCTGTTGCAGCGTTTTCGATAAGTAAGAGTGTCGAACCCAACGCGGAGCAGAAGGTATTGATAAGCGATTCTGAACAAGAAATTACTGCAAGCACTAAAAGATAATTTTTTAGGGGTTTTCTCGATATAAGCAACAGGAATGTAAAGGCAAGTAATGTAAAAGATACTGAGAGTAACAAGTGGCCCAATCCTTTCTTAGTAAAGGAGAGGCCTAGCAACTGAACTTATAAAGACTAAAACGTTCTTGAGGACACACGGGAGAGGTAGTCATGTGCTTTCGCCATATTCCGTATCGATACTATGTTATGTGTTGATAAGTGTTGGTGGGTGGATCTATGCTAGTGCACTCTCTAGACTAAGATGAATGCACTCTTATGATTAAACACCTTGCAAGCAGCCGCAAATACAAGATAGAATTTAAGGCAAAAGCCTAACCATAGCAATACGATCGAGGATCCATTATTCCCTTATGCAAAAGCGTGCAAACTGGGGTTCAGGTTTCTGTCACTCCGGCAACCCACCGTAAGCATTCTTTATACATAATGCATTCCCCTAGGTCCTTAATAAGGCGAGGTGTTGGGTGTTCGACTCACACAACACCACTAGTAGAATGACAACACAACTTAAGTATCAAACAACACATATTACTTCAACAGCATATGACTACTAACAACAAGACTTTCCCCATGTCCTCAAGAACTAAGGTAACTACTCACAAGACATAAAAGAGATCATGATCAGTGGGGATAAATATGTGATAAACAATCTGGACATACTAATATTTCTCCAACAAAACTCAATAGCATTCACCACAAAGTAGTAATCAACACCGATGGAGTAGAGAGGATAGGTAGTACAAGTTACAACACGAGTTGCGATGGAAAGATGAGATTTGGATGAAGATGGAGATGGTGCTGGTGTTGGGGATGATGTTGATGATGATCTCGATGATGCCCGTGATGATGGTGATGACGATGGCGACGATCTCCCCTTCCGGGAGGTGATCTCCCCGGCGGAATCTACCCGCCGGAGATGCCCTTTTCTTCTCTGTAGGTTTCCGCCTCGAAGCGGCGGCGGAACTCCGTAAAAAGTCTCGTGCCTAGGGTTTTCGGGGGACGGAGAACATATATGCAAAAGGGGGCGAACAGAGGTGGGCCAGGGGCTCCAGGCGCCCCCCAGCACGGCCAGGGGGGGGGGGCGCCCCCAGGCCGCCTGGGCACCCTGTGGCCCCCCTCTGACTCCCCTTTTGCGTGTCTTCGTTATTCGTCTGAAAAATACCTCCCGTCAATTTTCAGGTAATTTGGAGGTGTTCTTCTTCAGCAACTCAGTATCCACTTTTTCCTGCTGAATCCTGCGTCTGCTGTTCCGGCACCGGAAAGTTGCAAACTGTGTAAAATAGACCAAAACAACATAAGAACATCATCATAACGTGAAATATATCAATGAATAAAGATGAATTATGATACAAAATAGTGATGCATTTTGGACGTATCACGGTGCCGAGATGAGCAATGCGTTTTCCTGCATCAAAGAGTATGAGTTAAACCGGAAGGTGCAGGACAACCATATTCAAGATTACGTTAACAATACTTACCAAAGATGGTAGTCATCATGGCGTCTATCTGCTGTGGTAAACCGGATAGTTCCCCTGTCACCGGATTAAGAGCAGCCTCTGCATCAGTTGCCCTTTTTTTTTTCCAAGATAGCCTTTTCAGCATCCCAATCCGACCGTTCCTTTTTAAAGTCCTTCTTCAGTTCTTCTATATTCGCTAAAGAAGCTGTCAGCTCATCTTTGAATTTGGAAGCGGTGGTTTCTTGGAACTTTAGAGTATCCTGGAGCTCGGCCACTTGAGAGTTTTTCTGGTTTAAATCAGTCTGCCAAGAGGAGAGCATGTTATACATTGAGGAAGCATATTCAAAAGTCCCAAGCACATAACAAGTTATACACTTGGCACTTGGGGGCTAATTTGTATTTGCGGTTCAACAGAGATTTTTCAGTAAATTCCCAAGCATACAACAAGTTATACACTTGGCACTTGGGGGTTAATGTGACATTGTTCATAACAGCTTATAAGCTGAAATACCGGTTCATCCTAAAGGAGTAAACCGGCCCTTGGGGACTACAAATGTGAAAATTTCATAGATATTTTGAAGTCCCAGTTCATCCTAAAGGAATAAACCGACACTTGGGGGCTACGATGGAGTGAAGGTAAGCTACACGGCTTATGCAGAAACAAAGTACATATTAAAGCAGAAAGTTACCTCATAACGCTCCTTCATCATAGCCACTAAATCGGCTTCATGATCACGTCTAGTGTACAGCCGGTTCAGATTGCCAGAATGGAGTTCTTGGGCACTGAGCTGAGCATAATTGGACAAGTCAATATCCCATTTCCCCTTGTCCTTGCCAGAAAGTTCATCCTTTGCAGTATGCTTGGACAAAGCGACAGGTTCACTAGGAGTAGTGTAGCCAACTCCAGTGATTTCAACATCTTCAGTTGAAGCGGCTGTGTGTTTAACCGGGCTAGCAGGAGCAGTGCTGGCTCGGACGGGATCGGCCGGTTCAATGTCAGCATCAATTGGAGTGCTCACTTGATCAACAAAGACTTCATGATCCATGGTAATATGATCATCATGCAAAGTGTCAATGGGTTCTTCAGCAGGTTCAGGATCCTTTGTCGGTTCAAGAATCGCGTCATCACCTACCGGCTTATTCAGTTTGGCCTTTTTGCTAGGCTTAGGCTTACTTTAAAAGTTAAAGATGATTAAAATCAGAAGAGTCAAGACAGAAATTAAATCGGCCAAGTGAAAATACTTACCCAGGAACAGTTTTGAGGGGAGGAATCTGTGTGGCCGTTGATTCGCCAGACGACGAATGAGGAGTTTCCTGATAATTCGAATCAGACGGATTAAGAGGTTGTCGAATAAGACTTGCTTTGGGATAAAGAGCGTCTGGAGTGTGTAAAACCTCGGAATGACACCTCCAAGCTGGAGTGTGTGGTAATCCGGTGGATTCAATGGCGTGACCACTATGCCGTGTGGTGCGGCGAGCTTCATGTTGCTATTTCTTCAAAATAAAGTTTGGATCCAAGTAAGCGAAAGATTGAGAAAACTATACTTTCTGGCCTGCTCGACGAATTTTTGGTGTTGGCAGAGGTTCTGAACCGGAAGAAAGAGTAATTACCTCAACATCATCCGCTTTGCTGCCTTCAGCACGTCCCTGGGCACAGTCATTGTTAATAAAATGCAAATAAAGAAAGTCAAAGAAATTAAGAGAGTCAGGTAGTACCTCAGAGGCCGGTTCATCATCCTCCGGATTTGATTCAGACACATCACTGGTTTTCTTCTTGACGGTCTTCTTAATTGCTTTGGTTCTTTGGGGAGGCACCCTCGCCGGTTTATCCTAGGCTTTCCTTTTCCAGAAGGGGTCGTTACCCTGTCAAAGATCATTAAGTCGTTTAGAAGGAGTATTAAAAATAGACGGGAAATAAGGCTAAAATGAGGCAGAGGAAGACTTTACCGATGGCGGTTTGTTGAATTCGCAGAAGGGAGCCAATCCGGTCTGACTACAAGTTTCTATAGGTTCATTCAGCAGTCTCTTGACCAACTCGTTGATCTCATTTTCTGATAGCACCGCTTCTGTATGGCGCAGAGGATCTTTGGGATTCCCAGTATACTCGCACATTAAACCGGAACACCGGCTTAGCGGGAGAATACTCCAAGAAATCCAGCAACGGACGAAGTCAACCCCTGTCAAGCCATTGGCCGTGAAGGCCCTGAGCTTTGAGAGCTGAGGAGCGTAATGAGCTCATTCCTGGGCACTTAGCCGCTGTGGAAAGGGATGGTTCTCCGAAAGACGGTGGGGGCGATAACCCGACAACGGATTCTCCTCTTCTGGGGAAGTGTCTAGACAGTAAAACCAAGTTTGATTCCACTCTTTTGGATGGATGTGGAGAGTGGCGTGAGGAAAACTAACGTCCTTTCTTTTCTGAATAGACATCTCACCGAGCTCGGTGTTTGGAACGTCATGAAATTCTGTGCGATGGTTTAGATGGAAGAAATCCCGGAATAACTCAACTGATGGCTCCTCTTGCAGATAAGCTTCACAGAAAACTTGGAAATTGCATATATTGGACACGAAATTGGGCCCAATGTCTTGAGGATGGAGTTGGAAATCAGCTAGCACATCACAAAAAAACTTTGACCCGGGAGGACTAAACCCTCGGGCTAAATGATCAAGAAAAACAATGACTTCTCCATCCTTGGGTTCTGGAGGACACTTCGGTCCAGGGACTCTCCAGTGAAGAACGTTCTTTGGGCCTAAAGCGCCAATCTCGGCCCGGTTCTACAATTCTGCTTCAGTAACCCGGGACTGGACCCAGTTGCAGGAAGTGAACTGTTTGGCTTGCTTTGCCATTGTTAACAGGAAGGCTGAAAGCATAGTGAATGACCGGTTTATAATTTCTGCAAAGTTAAACCGGCAGTGTTCAAAGGTACTTACAAAACGGCGGTTTAAGCAGGGGCCTAATGGTATCTACCGTTTTATATATTTTTTCTGAAAAGCTAAACCGCCGCTGAGAATACGAAGATTACAGATCTACAGTTATGGGAAAACAGGTTTTATACAAACAGTGGTGAAGCTATGGATCTACATCATGTTAGAAATTCAGAAATATTCAGTTCATATTCAACAGACGCGATGAAGGCTCTAGCAGATGCAATCTAAACTAGTACTATTGGGAAAGATAAAGGCGCTATGAGGAAGCGGAGTTACTCCTACAGCTATCAAATAGGAGGGTGAGATCTACACTAATTATTGGGCCATGGCGAAGAACGACGAGGAGTAGTGCTCTATCTATGAACCTACAGGGAAAACCCTAATGAGATTTATATACAGGACAAAGAAGGAACTTACCGGAGCAAAAGAGTGTGGAGGCACGCCGACGTTTTTCTGGTCCGACCGGGTTGATGCAGCGGTCAAGCTTGACGAAGAACCAAGGGTCGACAGTGGCGACGGATCTTGAGCAAGAACGGGCGCGAGGAAGAAGAAGAGGCAAGGGAGCAAGGGGGAAAAGGAGATACCCCTCTGCCCTATTTATAAGCCGCAAAATAAAACGGCAGGCGCGGGAATCAAGGAGCCAGAAAAGTAGATATGGCAAGATACTATTTGATGCGATCACCCTAGGTAATATTGTTGTTTCACCATTGGTGCTAAATAAGATACCTTCAAAATATATTGTGCTTGCTTTACGTCAAAGGAAGGTGTTGCATTCAACAAATCAAAGAGGTATATTAGGCTCCATGCCTTGCTCACGAAATATCCAAGGAAGTCAAAAACAAGACATTTTATTCAGGGGTCCAAGTATTGGTGAGATGCCTATTGAGCTAGTTCCTTCAGATGAAGTGGAGCCTTGTTTTAGAACTCCATGCAACTAGTAGTACAACTCTAATCAGTAAAGCAAACTTACGTGAAGGTCAAAGTCTTCTAGTTTTTAGTTTTGTCCCAGCCGTGTCCTAGTTGGATGCTTTATAGTTTTTTCCCTTGTTGGGTCCGGTTTGTGTTTGTGATTTTGTCGCCCAGGTGCCTGCGTGTGCCTATAAATAAAGGCCATATGGCCATGTAAAAGGGGAGGGTTTTTAGTGGAGGAAAAATATTCTCAGATGCATCCGATGATGAGGCAGTCTGTTTCCTGTGTTCCATAATTGGATTTGTGATTGCTTGTGTTCCGGCGAATTGATCTCCAGGGCACTAGTTAGTTCGGTTCTTGATCTTCAAGGAGCGATCCACATCCGCAGCCACATTGCATTGAGTGGTTGTACAACTCCGGACGTCTGAAGGTGACTCACAAGGTACGCGTAAAGTTTAATATTGGCACATATTACGATGAGGTGATTTGCGATGTTGTGCCAATGGATGTGTGTCAGTTGCTATTGGGTCGTCCGTGGCAATATGATCTCAATGCTATACATGAGGGGAGGTCTAACACTTATGTGTTCCGAGATGTTGGCATCAAACGGGTGCTGCAACCTATGGGTAACAATGCTATCAAGATTGATCATGTATTTGCTGTACACAAGGAGCCTTTGAAGACTGCCCCGAAACCGAGGACGGTTTCGCTTGAAGGGGGAGAGGATGATGCGATCACCCTAGGTAATATTGTTGTTTCACCATTGGTGCTAAATAAGATACATTCGAAATATATTGTGCCTGCTTTACGTCAAAGGAAGGTGTTGCATTCAACAAATCAAAGAGGTATATTAGGCTCCATGCCTTGCTCACGAAATATCCAAGGAATTCAAAAACAAGACATTTTATTCAGGGGTCCAAGTATTGGTGAGATGCCTATTGAGCTAGTTCCTTCAGATGAAGTGGAGCCTTGTTTTAGAACTCCATGCAACTAGTAGTACAACTCTAATCAGGAAAGCAAACTTACGTGAAGGTCAAAGTCTTCTAGTTTTTAGTTTTGTCCCAGCCGTGTCCTAGTTGGATGCTTTATAGTTTTTTTCCCTTGTTGAGTCCGGTTTGTGTTTGTGATTTTGTCGCCCAGGTTCCTGCGTGTGCCTATAAATAAAGGCCATATGGCCATGTAAAAGGGGAGGGTTTTTAGTGGAGGAAAAATATTCTCAGATGCATCCGATGATGAGGCAGTCTGTTTCCCGCGTTCCATAATTGGATTTGTGATTGCTTGTGTTCCGGCGAATTGATCTCCAGGGCACTAGTTAGTTCGGTTCTTGATCTTCAAGGAGCGATCCAGTCTCTTTCTTCTTTTTCATCTGCTACTACTACTAGTTCGTGAACTTCATCTGGCTAATTACGCCGCCGCCGCCGCTGATCATCATTAGCATAATCCATCCGTCTACCACGTCTACTACTTCCATCCATCTAGCCCAGTACTTCCGCACGTACACATCTTATCTGGTTTGTTTTAATTCATCTGGTTCCGATCAATTCTAATCTGCTAGCTCTTGTGCCGGTGAAAGATCAGGGACACCCCATAAAATCGACTCAAAGCTATTTGAGGCGTATCACTGTTGCCTCGATCTTCGGAGCCTTTAATGAATAAAAGATAAAAACAGGTACAAGTATTAAGTGGGAAGATGACGTCATGGCGGTTTATGAAGCACTTGAAGCTGTGAAAGGTGAAGATCTTTACAAGACATGGGAGATTGACATGAACAGGTTCAAATCAATCTGGGGCCTAATGTCAGGGATATTACTATCGGGTATAAACCGCCTAGGTGGGGCCGGTTTATGCCTGTCAAGATTATTTCTACTGAAGCCCAGCGGAGCATGGAGCGTGACGCTTTATATCAGAAAGGTTTAGAGCACAAGAGGTGTTAGGGCCCATGATTTGTAAACCGCCATACGACGTGTAACTTGTGATGTAAGGCAGAGAGGATAGAGACCGAGCCGGACACATTTATGAGCCGGCCTCGGGACTCTGTAAACCGGACCGGGCGTCACCTCGTGTATATAAAGGGACGACCCGGCGACGGTTCAGGACAGGGAACAACAACTCGAGACACACGCAAAGCGGATTCGCTCCCTGGTCATCGAAACCCTAGCAATATTACACCAAACTAGACGTAGGCTTTTACCTTCATCGAAGGGGCCGAACTAGTATAAAATCCTTGTGTCCTTATCCGCTTTAACCCCTTTAAGCTAACCCGTAGCGATGGCCTCACGACTAAGTCCTTTTGCTAGGACATCTGCCGTGACAAAACCACGGCACCCTGACTTGTGCACAGACAAGCGCAGCTGCCGGGCCGGCCAGGTCCTGCCGGGCGTTGCAAAGACGAAAGTGGGCTGACACTATGCAACATTCAATCCAGAGAAGCCGCTCTTCGTGAGATACAAGAGCAAATTAAGAAGACCAAGCAAGCAACCCACCCAAGGATCTCCAGAAACGCTTCCCCTTCCGGCCTGGCGGGGTTGGCGGGGTCGAAACTGCGCCTGGAATCAAGGCCGTGCTGCGCCCGGCAAGTCCTTCGAAGCCACCAAAACCGAAGAAAAACCTCAAGGCAAAGGCCCGGCAGGCCCCGTGCCGGCAAAACCCCACCAGTCACCACCGCTCCACCTCATCAAGACTCCAGTCACTAGTCGATGAGTTGTCGAGCCCTGGAGCGGCTAGGTGGATCTTGCCGAGCATGTGTCAGCCCGCTGGAGGAGAGGTTACCCTTAATGACACCCGTCCCAGAGGCGTGTGAAGCAAATTAGAGGTGGTTAAGTAAGCGATGGAGAAACCCTGCCGGGGCAGCTTATCCACTTGACACCTAAGCAAGCATTTAATGCGCTTTGTCCTAAACTGCCAGAGTTAGGTATGATAGCACTGTTAGCTGTCTAATCATCACACTATGATTGTTTTGCCACTGTGGTCGCCCCTTAAGCTATAAAAGGATGCCCGAGGCAACCTAGCAAAGTATTCGATCTTTTGATCCTCTATCACTTGAACGCACGTAGCTGCTCTCCCCAAGGCACCCTTGACGGTCTTGAGCGCTTCACATTTTCGTGCTCCTTCCAATCAATCCACCAAAGCGGGAGTAGGGTTTTATGCTTCCGAGTGGCCCAAACCTGGGTAAAAATTGTTGGAAATATGCCCTAGAGGCAATAATAAAAGAGTTATTATTATATTTCCTTGTTCATGATAATCGTTTATTATCCATGCTATAATTGTATTGATTGGAAACTCAAATACACGTGTGGATGAATAGACAGACTTTGTGTCCCTAGTGAGCCTCTACAGGACTAGCTCGTTGATCAAAGATGACCGCGGTTTCCAGGTCATAGACATGAGTTGTCATTTGATAACGGGATCACATCATTAGGAGAATGATGTGATGGACAAGACCCAAACGTTAACATAGCTTTTGATCGTGTCAGTTATCGCTATAGTTTTCTGCATGTCAAGTATAAGTTCCTATGACCATGAGATCATGTAACTCACTGACACCGTAGGAGTGCTTTGTGTGTGCCAAACGTCGCAACGTAACTGGGTGACTATAAAGGTACTCTACAGGTATCTCCGAGGGTGTCTGTTGAGTTGACATGGATCAAGACTGGGATTTGTCACTCCGTGTGACGGAGAGGTATCTCCGGGCCCACTCGGTAATACGTCATCTCAATGAGCTCAAAGTGACTAAGTAGTTGGTCACGGGATTATGTATTACGGTAACGAGTAAAGAGACTTGCCGATAACGAGATTGAACTAGGTATAGAGATACCGACGATCGAATCTCGGGCAAGTAACATACCGACGAGACAAAGGGAACTGTATACGGGATTGCCTGAATCCTTGACATCGTGGTTCATCCGATGAGATCATCGAGAAACATGTAGGAACCAATATGGGTATCCAGATCCCGCTATTGGTTATTAACCTGAGAGTGTCTCGGTCATGTCTACATGGTTTCCGAACCCGCAGGGTCTACACACTTAACGTTCGGTGACGCTAGGGTTGTTAGTGAGAAGAGTGCATGGTTACCGAAGGTTGTTCGGAGTCCCGGATGAGATCCCGGACATGACGAGGGTCTCCGGAATGGTCCGGAGACGAAGATTGATATATAGGATGAAAGGTTTCGGAGTACCGGAAGTGTTCCGGGGAGCATCGGGAAATCGGCGGAATACCGGAAGGGTTTTCGGGGGGTCCGGAAGTTGTTCTGGGCCTATTGGGCCACAAAGGGGGACACCACAGCCCTCAGGGGGCTGTGCGCCCCCCTGGGCCCTCTCCCCATGCGGCTAAGGGGGTGGGACCCCCTAGGGCTGGCCGCACCCCTTGGGCTTGGGGGGCAAGGCACCTAGGGGGGAAACCCTAGGGCCTGGGCGCCTCCCCCTGCCCTGGCCGCCGCCCCCCTCCCCTTGCCCTGGCCGCCGGCCCCTAGGGGGGAAACCCTAGGGCGCCCTAACCTCTCCACCCCCCCTATATATAGTGGGGCAAAGGGAGGGCAGCAAACACAGTTTGTGCCTCGGTGCTGCCCTCCCTCTCCCGTCATATCTTCTTCTCCCGCGGTGCTTAGGCGAAGCCCTGCTGGAGTTCTTCTCCACCATCACCACCACGCCGTCGTGCTGCCGGTTCTCCATCAACCTCTCCTCCACCCCTTGCTGGATCAAGAAGGAGGAGACGTCCCCGAGCCGTACGTGTGAAGAACGCGGAGGCACCGTTGCTTCGGTGCTAGGTCTTCGGCGATCTGAATCGCGACGAGTACGACTCCATCATCCGCGTTCATAACGCTTCCGCTTAGCGATCTACAAGGGTATGTGGATCCTACTCTCCCCTCGTAGTTGCATCTACTAGATTGATCTTGGTGAACGTAGAGAAATTTTTTTGTTTTCCATGCAACGTTCCCCAACAGTGGTATCAGAGCTAGGATCTTGCGTAGATGCTTTCTCGAGTAGAACACAAAGAAGTTTGTGGCGTTGATGTTTAAATTGCTGCCCTCCTTAGTCTTTCTTGATTCAGCGGTATTATAGGATGAAGCGGCCCGGACCAACTTTACATGTCCACGTACATGAGACCGGTTCCATCGACAGACATGTGACTTTTGTTGCATAAGATGGCTGGCGGGTGTCTGTCTCTCCTATCTTAGTTGAATCGGAATAGAACAAGGCGGTCCTTGTAGAAGGTTAAATAGCAACTTGAATATCACCGTTGTGGTTTTGCGTAGGTAAGAAGCGTTCTTGCTAGATACCCATAGCAGCCACGTAAAACATGCAACAACAAATTAGAGGACGTCTAACTTGTTTTTGCAGGGTATGTATGTGATATGATATGGCCAATGACATGATGAAATATATTTTGATGTATGAGATGATCATGTTGTAATAGTTAACATCGACTTGCATGTCGATGCATACGGCAACCGGCAGGAGCCATAGGGTTGTCTTTATTTTTGTATGACCTGCGTGTCAATCATTAAGCGCTTTGTAATGCTTTACTTTATCGCTAAACGGTAGCAATAGTAGTAAGAGCATGGTGGGGCGCCGACAACCCCGATGGCAACACGATGATGGAGATCATGATGATGGAGATCATGGTGTGGCGCCGGTGACGATGGAGATCATGCCGGTGCTTTGGAGATGGATATCAAAAGCACGAGTTGATGGCCATATCATGTCACTTATGATTTGCATGTGATGTTAATCCTTTTATGCATCTTATTTTGCTTAGGACGACGGTAGCATTATAAGGTGATCCTTCACTAAAATTTCAAGATAAAATTGTGTTCCCCCCGAGTGTGCGCCGTTGCGAAGGTTCGTCGTTTCGAAGCACCACGTGATGATCGGGTGTGATAGACTCTACGTTCGCATACAACGGGTGCAAGCCAGTTTTGCACGTGCAGAACACTCGGGTTAGACTTGACGAGCCTAGCATGTACAGACATGGCCTCGGAACACAGAGGACCGAAAGGTCGAGCATGAGTCATATAGTAGATATGATCAACATGTTGATGTTCACCATTGACACCACCTCATCTCACGTGATGATCGGACTTGGGTTGGTGAATTTGGATCATGTCACGCTCGAATGACCGGAGGGATGTCAATTTGAGTGGGAGTTATAATTAATTTGATTAGGTAATAACTCACTTATCATGAACAATAGTCTAAAATGTCTTTGCAAATTTATGTTGTAGATGGCTCGCGCAGGAGTTCCCCTGAATTTTAATGCGTTCCTAGAGAAAGCTAAACTGAAAGATGATGGGAGCAACTTTGTGGACTGGCTCCGCAATCTGAGGATCATCCTCACAGCTGCCCAAAAGGTTTATGTCCTAAATGCACCGCTAGGTCAACCCCCCGCTCCTGGAGCCTCTGCGGACGATATGAACGTCTGGCAGACGCGTTCGGATGACTATTCGATAGTACAATGTGCCATGTTGTACGGCTTGGAAGGAGGACTCCAAAGGCGTTTTGAACGTCATGGTGCATACGAGATGTACACGGAGTTGAAATTCATCTTTGAGAAGAATGCTAAGATCGAGAGGTATGAGACCACCGATAAATTCTTCGCTTGCAAGATGGAGGAGAATTCGTCTGTCAGTGAGCACTTACTGAAGATGTCTGGGTACTATACCCGCATAGCTGATCTGGGACTTGTGTTCCCGGATGAGGCTATCATTGACAGAATTCTCCAGTCACTCCCTCCAAGCTACAAGAGCTTCTTCCAGCAGTACAACATGCAAGGGATGAATAAAACCATCGCCGAGCTGTTTTCGATGCTGAAAGTCGCTGAGGCAGACATCCAGAAGGAGTATCAAGTGTTGATGGTCAATAAGACCACCAGTTTCAAGAAGAATGGCAAGGGCAAGAAGGGTAACTCTAAGAAGGGTGGCAAAGCAGTTGCTAATCCAGTGAAGAAACCCAAGGCTGGGCCCAAGCCAGAGACTGAGTGTTTCTATTGCAAGGGGAATGGCCACTGGAAGCGGAACTGCCCCAAGTATCTGGCGGACAAGAAGGGGGCCAACAACAACAAAGGTATATATGATATACATGTTATTGATGTGTACCTTACCAACTCTCGTTGTAGTGCCTGGGTATTTGATACCGGTTCGGTTGCTCACATTTGCAACTCTAAACAGGAACTGCGGAATAAACGGAGGCTGGCGAAGGACGAAGTGACGATGCGCGTGGGAAATGGTTCCAAGGTTAATGTGATCGCCGTCGGCACGCTCGCTCTTCGATTACCATCGGGATTAGTTATGAACCTGAATAATTGTTATTTAGTGCCTGCGTTAAGCATGAACATTATATCTGGATCTTGTTTATTGCGAGACGGTTACTCATTTAAGTCAGAGAATAATGGTTGTTCTATTTATATGAGTAATATCTTTTATGGTCATGCACCCGAAGTTAGGGGTTTATTCTTATTGAATCTCGATAGTGATGATACACATGTTCATAACATTGATGCCAAAAGATGTAGAGTAGATAATGATAATACCACTTTCTTGTGGCACTGCCGTCTCGGTCATATCGGCGTGAAACGCATGAGGAAGCTCCATGCTGATGGACTTTTGGAGTCTCTTGATTTTGAATCACTTGACACGTGCGAGCCGTGCCTCATGGGCAAGATGACAAGGACCCCGTTTTCAGGGACAATGGAACGGGCAAGTGACTTATTGGAAATCATACATACGGATGTGTGCGGTCCGATGAGTGTAACGGCGCGCGGTGGATATCGTTATTTTCTCACCTTCACTGACGACTTAAGTAGATATGGGTATATTTACTTGATGAAGCATAAGTCTGAAACTTTTGAAAAGTTCAAGCAATTTCAGAGTGAAGTTGAAAATCATCGTAACAAGAAGATCAAGTTCCTACGATCTGATCGAGGGGGAGAATATCTGAGTTATGAGTTTGGTGATCACTTAAGAAAATGTGGAATTGTTTCACAGTTGACGCCACCTGGAACACCACAGCGTAATGGTGTGTCCGAACGTCGTAATCGAACCCTATTAGATATGGTACGTTCTATGATGTCTCTTGCCGATTTGCCACTATCGTTTTGGGGATATGCGTTAGAGACAGCTGCATTCACTTTAAATAGGGCTCCATCTAAGTCCGTTGGGACAACACCGTATGAACTGTGGTTTGGTAAGAAACCGAAGTTGTCTTTTCTCAAGGTTTGGGGTTGCGATGCTTATGTCAAAAGGCTTCAGCCAGAAAAGCTCGAACCCAAAGCGGACAAATGTGTCTTCATAGGATACCCAAAAGAAACAGTTGGGTACACCTTCTATCTCAGATCCGAGGGCAAAGTGTTTGTCGCTAAGAACGGGTCCTTTCTCGAGAAAGAGTTTCTCTCGAAAGAATTGAGTGGGAGGAAGGTAGAACTTGATGAGGTTATTGAACCTCTGCTTCAACCAGAAAGTAGCGCAGCACAGAAAGATGTTTTTGTGGAGCCTGCAGAGGTTGAAGAGGAAGCCAATGATTATGATCAAGAAGCTTCTGATCAAGTCACTACTGAACCTCGTAGGTCGACAAGGGTACGCACTGCACCTGAGTGGTATGGTAACCCTGTCTTGGAGGTCATGTTGTTAGACAACGGTGAACCTACGAGCTATGGAGAAGCGATGGTGGGCCCAGATTCCGACAAATGGTTAGAGGCCATGAAATCCGAGATGGGATCCATGTATGAAAACAAAGTATGGACTTTGGAAGTATTACCTGAAGGGCGGAAGGCCATTCAGAACAAATGGATTTTTAAGAGGAAGACGGACGCTGACGGTAATGTCATCGTGTATAAAGCTCGACTTGTGGCAAAGGGTTTTTCACAAGTTCAAGGGATTGACTACGATGAGACTTTCTCACCCGTAGCGATGCTTAAATCCGTCCGAATCATGTTAGCAATAGCTGCATATTTCGATTATGAAATTTGGCAGATGGATGTCAAAACAGCGTTCCTTAAAGGTTTTCTTAAGGAAGAGTTGTATATGATGCAACCAGAAGGTTTTGTCGATCCAGAGAATGCTGACAAAGTATGCAAGCTCCAGCGTTCCATTTATGGGCTGGTGCAAGCATCTCGGAGTTGGAATCTTCGTTTTGATGAGGTGATCAAAGCGTTTGGGTTCATACAAGTTTACAATGAAGCTTGTATTTACAAGAAAGTGAGTGGGAGCTCTATAGCGTTTCTAATATTATATGTGGATGACATATTGCTGATTGGAAACAATATAGAATTTTTGGATAGCGTGAAGGGGTATTTGAACAAGAGTTTTTCGATGAAAGATCTCGGTGAAGCTGCTTTCATATTGGGCATCAAGATCTATAGAGATAGATCAAGACGCTTGATAGGACTTTCACAAAGCACATACCTTGATAAAGTTTTGAAGAAGTTCAAAATGGATCAATCCAAGAAGGGGTTCTTGCCGGTATTGCAAGGTAGGAAGTTGAGTAAGACTCAATGCCCAGTGACTGCGGATGATAGAGAAAAGATGAGTGTCGTCCCCTATGCTTCAGCCATAGGCTCTATCATGTATGCAATGCTGTGCACAAGACCAGATGTCAGCCTTGCCATAAGTATGGCCGGAAGGTTTCAGAGTAATCCTGGTATGGATCACTGGACAGCGGTCAAGAATATCCTAAAGTACCTGAAAAGGACTAAGGATATGTTTCTCGTTTATGGAGGTGATCAAGAGCTCGTCGTAAAGGGTTACGTCGATGCAAGCTTTGACACAGATCCGGATGACTCTAAGTCACAAACCGGATACGTATATATTCTCAACGGGGGAGCGGTAAGCTGGTGCAGTTCCAAGCAGAGCGTGGTAGCTGATTCTACATGTGAAGCGGAGTATATAGCTGCCTCGGAGGCGGCAAAGGAAGGTGTCTGGATGAAGGAGTTCATGACAGATCTTGGAGTTGTGCCTAGTGCACTGAACCCAATGACTCTGTTCTGTGACAACACTGGTGCCATTGCCCTAGCCAAGGAACCAAGGTTTCACAAGAGGACCAGACACATAAAGCGACGCTTCAATTCCATCCGCGATTCGGTCAAGGAGGAGGACATAAACATTTGCAAAGTACACACGGATTTGAATGTTGCAGATCCGTTGACTAAGCCTCTTCCACGGGCTAAGCACGATCAACACCAAGACTCTATGGGTGTTAGATTCATTACCTTGTAATGCTAGATTATTGACTCTAGTGCAAGTGGGAGACTGTTGGAAATATGCCATAGAGGCAATAATAAAAGAGTTATTATTATATTTCCTTGTTCATGATAATCGTTTATTATCCATGCTATAACTGTATTGATTGGAAACTCAGATACACGTGTGGATGAATAGACAGACTTTGTGTCCCTAGTGTGCCTCTACAGGACTAGCTCGTTGATCAAAGATGACCGCGGTTTCCAGGTCATAAGACATGAGTTGTCATTTGATAACGGGATCACATCATTAGGAGAATGATGTGATGGACGAGACCCAAACGTTAACATAGCTTTTTGATCGTGTCAGTTATCGCTATAGTTTTCTGCATGTCAAGTATAAGTTCCTATGACCATGAGATCATGTAACTCACTGACACCGTAGGAGTGCTTTGTGTGTGCCAAACGTCGCAACGTAACTGGGTGACTATAAAGGTACTCTACAGGTATCTCCGAGGGTGTCTGTTGAGTTGACATGGATCAAGACTGGGATTTGTCACTCCGTGTGACGGAGAGGTATCTCCGGGCCCACTCGGTAATACGTCATCTCAATGAGCTCAAAGTGACTAAGTAGTTGGTCACGGGATTATGTATTACGGTAACGAGTAAAGAGACTTGCCGATAACGAGATTGAACTAGGTATAGAGATACCGACGATCGAATCTCGGGCAAGTAACATACCGACGAGACAAAGGGAACTGTATACGGGATTGCCTGAATCCTTGACATCGTGGTTCATCCGATGAGATCATCGAGAAACATGTAGGAACCAATATGGGTATCCAGATCCCGCTATTGGTTATTAACCTGAGAGTGTCTCGGTCATGTCTACATGGTTTCCGAACCCGCAGGGTCTACACACTTAACGTTCGGTGACGCTAGGGTTGTTAGTGAGAAGAGTGCATGGTTACCGAAGGTTGTTCGGAGTCCCGGATGAGATCCCGGACATGACGAGGGTCTCCGGAATGGTCCGGAGACGAAGATTGATATATAGGATGAAAGGTTTCGGAGTACCGGAAGTGTTCCGGGGAGCATCGGGAAATCGGCGGAATACCGGAAGGGTTTTCGGGGGGTCCGGAAGTTGTTCTGGGCCTATTGGGCCACAAAGGGGGACACCACAGCCCTCAGGGGGCTGTGCGCCCCCCTGGGCCCTCTCCCCATGCGGCTAAGGGGGTGGGACCCCCTAGGGCTGGCCGCACCCCTTGGGCTTGGGGGGCAAGGCACCTAGGGGGGAAACCCTAGGGCCTGGGCGCCTCCCCCTGCCCTGGCCGCCGCCCCCCTCCCCTTGCCCTGGCCGCCGGCCCCTAGGGGGGAAACCCTAGGGCGCCCTAACCTCTCCACCCCCCCTATATATAGTGGGGCAAAGGGAGGGCAGCAAACACAGTTTGTGCCTCGGTGCTGCCCTCCCTCTCCCGTCATATCTTCTTCTCCCGCGGTGCTTAGGCGAAGCCCTGCTGGAGTTCTTCTCCACCATCACCACCACGCCGTCGTGCTGCCGGTTCTCCATCAACCTCTCCTCCACCCCTTGCTGGATCAAGAAGGAGGAGACGTCCCCGAGCCGTACGTGTGAAGAACGCGGAGGCACCGTTGCTTCGGTGCTAGGTCTTCGGCGATCTGAATCGCGACGAGTACGACTCCATCATCCGCGTTCATAACGCTTCCGCTTAGCGATCTACAAGGGTATGTGGATCCTACTCTCCCCTCGTAGTTGCATCTACTAGATTGATCTTGGTGAACGTAGAGAAAAATTTTTGTTTTCCATGCAACGTTCCCCAACAAAAATGAGCCTCTTTGCCGCGTTGCCTTGTTGCTTCTGCTCTTTGTGCAATGTGATTATCCCCTCACCAAACCACAAAGGGGTTGTGGCCCCATAGGTGATCGTGATCCACCACAACATCTTTGGTGCGCCAGGTAGGGGGGTTTGCTTGTGCGAATCTGAGGTGACAACCAATGCGTCGATCTTCATCATCTTCGACTTCATCAATAGCTTCGAAGAGGAAGAGCGGTGTGGCGGCGCATCTCTCCACTTCCAAGGCTCTTCCGCTTGCGGCCGCCGACGCCGCAGACGCCATAGCCGATGCAGGTGGAACATGCACCACGGGTGGTGTGACCACCGTAGGCGGCATTGCTGTCGTGCCCACCGCGGTCGAAGGGGGAGTTGGAGCTGTAGAAGCTGCCCAGCTTCTCCAACCTTATGGAGAGCGTGGACACGCTAGCACGGGTGGCTGAAGCACCCAAGCTACCACCTCCGCGCCGCGCCGCCAAGCACGACTTGTCGCCTGAGGCCTTGCGGAGCACAATGACTCAAAAAATGGTGCATAGCTTACGGAACTATTCCCACATCTTCCTACATGAAATAGCCCCGGGAAACGCACCGTCGCATTGGCGCGTGCGGCAACATCCCTCCAATGTCGACAAGCCTGCACTCGGTATAATCTTGTATTCGTCCCTGCCAAGGGCATGTACTTGATCATCCCTTGGATGTTGCGACAAGTCCATGGGTAAGGGGCCCCGGCAGGCTAGCCCCCGAGAAAGCTTCCAATTCGGTGTAATTACCTTACTGATCGTCGAGGGGTCCGGAAGCGATAGGGAAGGGAGGAGGATCTGAAGCTTCGTTATTTACAAAATATTCAAGGTATATATATGTGCGTATTTGTACATCCAGCCCTTACAAGGATCATATTAGGTGCTTAATGAACCGCCGACGGTTCCCCGCTTGTTCCTCCCCATTCCTTCTTTTCACATAGGATAGAAGGACTCCCCGCATACAATTTTACGGGGGGGGGGGGGGG